>NW_026845477.1:294978832-295073205 GCF_025583915.1 Anolis sagrei ordinatus
CTCTTTTCCTGCCCACCAACATTCCGTTTTCCATTCTTGAGTTCAGAGTAGAGCAACTGCTTTGGGAGACGGAGTAGGCAATATAGATTCTCATGGATACACTATCTCTCCCATCCACCATCTCATCCTGGCCAAGGCTAACCCTTTTGGGATCCAAACTTTCCTGTCTTTCCTTCAGGTTCTGCCTCCAAAAGGGAAGAGGAAAGGGAAGGCAGGGAGCTTGGGGAGAACCTGGCCTGCCCACCCTGCTCCAGCCCGCCATGCAGCCCCCAATTTAGAAAGTTATCCCATGTCTCTTCTAGAGTTTATCAGTCAGAGTTCGGTTGTTCCATCGAACTTGGACTTAGAGCAATGAGTTCAAATGACAGGAGATTCCATCTGAACATTAGGAAGAACTTCCTGACATGATAGCCATATATAAACATGTACCTGTTCCGACTTACATACAAATTCAACTTAAGAACAAATCTACAGAACCTATCTTATTCATAATTTGGGGACTGCCTCTCTGTGTGTGTCTGTGTGTGTGTGCGTGTATAATTCCCCTTAGGAAGGAAGTCTTCTAACTGATGCAATTCATAAAGTACATTTGGGGGATTTTTTGAATATTTTACTGGAACTCCTTCTTTACTTGATTTCCACTCTTGCTGACATTCTTTCCTTCTCTGGGTGGTGCTCCTGGCACTGAATGGTACTTCTCCTCAATCCAGTCCAGCCCCATCTCATCCACTTACAAGGAAATTTACCCAGCTTTTTTTACCCAACAATTTTTCTTACGGTTTAAATGAAACAGCGCTCCATGCAGTCATGCTGGCCACATGACCTTGGAGGTGTCTATGGACAATGCTGGCTCTTCGGCTTAGAAATGGAGATGAGCACCAGACCCCAGAGTCAGACATGACAGGACTTAATGTCAAGGGACAACCTTTAACCTTACCCTTTAAATGAAACAGGTAAACTAAAAGACTGACTGGGAATACCTTCACTCCTCAACATCTGTTTCATGTCTACTCTGTATGGAATATTGTCAACTTTCCAAATTAAAGAATAAGACCAAAAAAAAATCACAAGGTTTGCTGATTGATTCTAAAAGAAATGCTTAGATGTCAACCACACCTGCATGCTTCAGATCTTACTTAGGTGAATACTCGTAGCTCGAGGACGATGGCCCTCCAAGTGTAGTGTCTTGGTGGTGGGTCTGTAAGTTACTGTGGAGCCCTATTCTTGATCCACATGTTCTCCCGCAGTGAGGACATTGGTTTCCAGGTGGAAGGTGGTCCCAGTAAAGGTTGGCTTGACATGCCTTCCTCTTGGCACATCCTTTTCACCCTCCATTTGAGATTCTTCGAATTCTGTAGCACTGCTGGTCACAGCTGACCTCTAGTTAGAGCGCTCAAGGGCCAGGGCTTCCCAGTTCTCAGTGTCTATGCCACAGTTTTTAAGGTTGGCTTGAAGCCCATCTTTAAATCTCTTCTCCTGACCACCAACATTATGTTTCCCATTCTTGAGTTGGGATTATAGTAACTGCATCGAGCATTCAGACAACGTTGGCAGTCTAGTGGAGTTGATGACGTAGGAGCATCACTTTGATGCTGGTGTCCACCTGTCTTCCCAAGAGATTTGCAGGATTTTTTGGAGGCAGCACTGATGGAATTGTTCCAGAAGTTGAGCTTGACGTCTGTAGACAGTCCATGTTTTGCAGGCATATAGGAAGGTTGTGAGGACAATTGGAATTTTAGTTTTTATAATCCTGTATATTTTGATTGCACACTAGTCAATTTGCTTTATATCATGGGTTTTTTTTTTGTGTTTTGTCAGGTAATTTTTTTACAATTGTCTGGAATAGTTGCATATTTTATCATTACTATATTCTTTCTGCGTATATGTGAATGCACATATATTTCAGATTGAATGTCTTGGGCAGGAACAACTGTCCAGGGTTGTTTCACTTGTAAACCACCATCAAGTCTAGAAATACAGCCAGTCATTTGGTTTTGTTGGGTCTAGGGGCACAGGACCCTTGTGAAAGGGAGAAAACTGTGAATCTCTTTATTTATTTATTTACTATATTTCTATATCGCCATTCTCAGCCTGGGGTTGACTCATGGCGGTTTACAGAACCCCGAACTGTATTTAGCACAAAGAGTGCGTGTATTGGTGGGATGGCTTGGACCAACTATTTGTATTCATTCACTTACATGAGAGGGACAGGGAATTGGGAGAAATTGGACAAAAATCCCTTCTCCTTTTCCCATCCCACCCATGTCATCTGGATAGCAGAATGTGTGAAAAAGATCTTGGAGTTGTGGACAAGCTAAACATGAGCCAATAACGTCATGCAGCAGCTGAAAAAGCCAATGGGACTTTGGCCTGCATAAATAGGAGCCTAGTGTCTAGATCCAAGGAAGTCATGCTACTTCTCTATTCTGCCTTGGACAGACCACACATGGAGTCACACTGTGTCCCATTAAGGGTACCACAATTGAAGGGAGATGTTCACAAGCTGGAATGTCTCCAGAGGGGGGGGGCACTGAATTGATCAAGGGTATGGAGAACAAGCCCTATGAGGAGCGGCTTAAAGAGCTGGGCATGTTTAGCCTGAAGAAGAGAAGACTGAGAGGAGACATGATGAGGGCCATGGATCAAGATGTGAGGGATAGTCATAGGGAGGAGGGAGCAAACTTGTTTTCTGCTGCCCTGGAGCTTGGATGTGGAGCAATTGCTTAAAACTACAGGAAAGGAGATTCCACCTGAACATTAGAAAGAACTTCCTAGCAATGAGCGCTGTTCAGCAGTGGAACTCTCTGCCCCAGAGCATGGTGGAGGCTCCTTCTTTGGAGGCTTTTAAACAGAGTCTGGATGGCCATCTTCCGGGGGTGCTTTGAATGTGATTTTCCTGCTTCTTGGCAGGGGGTTGGACTGGATGGCCCATGAGGTATCTTCCAACTCTATGATTCTATGATCTAATGCAGTGGTTCTCCCCACATGTTTTGGCCTACAACTCCCAGAAATCCCAACCAGTTTACCAGCTGTTAGGATTTCTGGAGTTGAAGTCCAAAATATCTGAGGATCCACAGGTTCCTAACCAACTTGATGGACTTCATGGGCTTGATGGCCCATGAAGTCTCTTCCAACTCTTCCAACTCTGTTATTCTCTGATTCTACTCCAAACGAAGGGCCACAGTGGTGCAGCAAGTTAAACGGCTAAGGTGCAGAACTTGCTAAACGGAAGGTTGGCGGTTCGAATCAAAGGGACAGGGTGAGCTCCCTTTGTTAGCCCCAGCTTCTGCCAACCTAGCAGTTCTAAAACATGCAAATTTGAGTAGATCTATAGCTACCACTTTAGCAGGAAGGTAACGACGCTCCATGCAGTCATGCTGGCGACATGACCTTGGAGGTGCCTATGGACAAAGCCGGCTCTTCAGCTTAGAAATTACGATTAGCATTGCCCCTCAGAGTCAAACACAACTAGACTTAATGTCAAGGGGAAACCTTTACCTTTACCTTACGCCAAATGAATCCCAGGTTAAAGATTACAGAGATAACCTGGTGCTCAGGTACAGCCAGGAGTATGATTTCAGGGGACAAAATGAAGGCATTTTGATGGCAGAATTCTTATTAGGCAAGCAATGTCTTCATTTGCCATCCCTAATGCACACAAACAGTAAAATTCAGTACAACCACAGCTGGGAATAAGTGGTTTGGAGAACTCCAAATGTAGTTCTGTGGTCAGCAAAAGATTGTCAACTCTCACTTTTGAAACTAAGCACTTCCAGAAATTGTCAGAAGAGTGAATGTCATGCAGTGGATGTTGTTTTTGTTCATTCGTTCAGTCGTCTCCGACTCTTCGTGACCTCACGGTCCAGCCCACGCCAGAGCTCCCTGTCGGCCGTCACCACCCCCAGCTCCCTCAAGGTCAGTCCAGTCACTTCAAGGATGCCATCCATCCATCTTGCCCTTGGTCGGCCCCTCTTCCTTTTACCTTCCACTTTCCCCAGCATAATTGTCTTCTCCAGGCTTTGCTGTCTCCTCATGATGTGGCCAAAGTACTTCAACTTTGTCTCTAGTATCCTTCCCTCCAGTGAGCAGCCGGGCTTTATTTCCTGAAGGATGGACTGGTTGGATCTTCTCGCAGTCCAAGGCACTCTCAGAACTTTATGCAGTGGATATTCCACACCAATCTACCCTAAAGTCATATTTTCTCATTACTCTCTAATGTGCCAAAACAAAAGAAGATTTAAGCAAGAGCAACATGGGTTAAGAGAAGGATGTTGACCTTTCCGCTATTCAAACAAGGCAGGTACTTTGGACTGGAGACTGATCCGGGCAAAGAATATCAAAGGGGCACATCTGTGAGATGAAACAATGGATTCTCTGTCCCTTTTTCATCTTCAAGGGACTGGTTATTGAACACAATTACATTGTTAATGATTCATGAAATTTTTTAAAAAGCTAATGGACAGAAGTAATAAAGGAAATAACACTTCTTACTGGTAAAGTAGACTACTAATAGAAGACAGTTCCATCTTGTCTCCTGTGCTTTACTAATAATATAATATAATATTATATATATACATATAATATTTATAATATTATAATGTAATACAATATAATACTGCTACTACTAATAATACAATATTATAATGATATATTTTTATTTTACTAATAATATTACAATATAATGGTATAGTATAGTAATATATAATACTGATATTGTACTATGCTAATAATATAATATATTATATGTATATATATCTTGTAGCCCCCGGTGGTGCAGTGGGTTAAACCTCTGTGCCAGCAGGACTGAAGACCGACAAGTCGCAGGTTTGAATCTGGGGAGAGGCGGATGAGCTCCCTCTATCAGCTCCAGCTTCTCATGCGGGGACATGAGAGAAGCCTCCCACAAGGATGGTAAGACATCAAAACATCCAGGCATCCCCTGGGCAACGTCTTTGCAGACGGACAATTCTCTCACACCAGAAACGACTTGCAATTTCTCAAGTCACTCCTGACACGACCAAAAAATATCTTGTAAGCCACTCTGAGTCCCCTTCAGGGTGAGAAGGGTGGCATATAAATGTCAAAAATAAATACTTTTTATCCTACTTTGTTTTCATTCTAGAAAATATCCTTCAAAATGAGTGTTTTCCCCCAAATAATGTTCCCAAAAAAGCTACACCTGGATGATGTCTACATCGAAGAATGAATACAGCTTGATACCACTTTAACAGCCATGGCTCTGTGGTATGGAAGCCTAGGTGTTGTTGTTTAGTGAGGCACCTCTAGCTGAGAAGGCAAAAGACCTTGCATAACTACATCTATAATCCCGTGACATTGACTAATGGTATTCAYTCTACAGTGTAGATCAATGTTTCTCAGCCTTCCTGATGCTGCAACCCCTTAATACAGTTCCTCATGTTGTGGTGACCCCCAACCATAATATTATTTTCGTTGCTACTTCATAACTGTAATTTTGCTACTGTTATGAATCGTAATGTAAATATCTGATATGTAGGATGTATTTTCATTCACTGGACCAAATTTGGCACAAATAACMAATATGCCCAAAATTTGAATACTGGTGGGGTTGGGGAGGCTTGATTTTATCATTTGGGAGTTGTAGTTGCTGGGATGTATAGTTAAGCTACAATCAAAGAGCAATCTAAACCCCACCAATGATAGAATTGGGTCAGACTTGGCACACAGAACTCCATGACCAACAGAAAATACTGAAAGGGTTTGGTGGGCATTGACCTTGAGTTTTAGAGTTCTAGTTCACCTACATCCAGAGAGCACTGTGGACTCAAATAATCAGGACCAAACTTGGCATGAATACTCAAATGCCAAATGTCAACACTGCTGGATTTTGGAGAAAATAGAGCTTGACATTTGAGAGTTCTAATGCTGGATTTATAGTTCACTTACAATCAAAGAGTGTTCTGAACTCCACCAACGATAGAATTGGGCCAAACTTTCCACACAGAACCCCCATGGCTTGAAGGGATTTGCTAGTGTAAGCCTTCCACCAGCCTTGCGTGCTCTCCCTTGCCTGCACATGCGCACCACGCTGCCATGCGCTGAGCACACCTGTCCTCCTCTCCCTGCTTGGAGCCTTAGAAATAGCCCTCCCTTTGGCTGAGAGGCTGGTTGAGAGGTTGGCCAAACACAGCAGAGGAGAGCTTTTGGTGGGAGGATTTGCCATCTGTTTCCAGAAAGGAAGAGAAAGACCGGCGGAGAGATCTTCAGCCTTCTTTGCCAAAGGGGTTCCTAAGACCGTCAGAATTATATAGAACCATATAATCATAGAGTTGGAAGAGACCTCATGGGCCATCCAGTCCAAACCCCTGCCAAGAAGCAGGAAAATTGCATTCAGAGCATCCCCGACAGACAGCCATCCAGTGTCTGTTTAAAAGCTTCCAAAGAAGGAGCCTCCACCACGCTCTGGGGCAGAGAGTTCCACTGCTGAATGGCTCTCACAACAATATGTTTTCTTTGGCAACCCTCCAAAACTTCCTTGTGACCCCCCTCCCGGGTTCCTAACCCCCAGGTTGAGAAACGCTGGTGATGATGGACCGCAAGTCATTTTTTCTCTCTGCATGCCAGAACTCTATTTTTAAGACGAACCAGTTCGAATGTTTACGCTTTCTCTCCTCCTGGCAACCCTAAGCTGCTCTTTGATAGCAGTCAATGGCTTACTTCTGAAGAATTGAATTTCCTGCTACACCGATGCCTAATAAAATGAGGAAATTCAACTGAATAAATATTGTCTCATTCAAAAAAGCAAACACAGGGGGAGGAGCAGGGATGGGGTTCACAGAGCTTGGCCCTGATCCATGCAAAAATGCTGAGGACGTGACCCACTCCTATCCTCTGAGAAGTCTCCAAAATGTGCAAATTTTCAAAACTCTGGTGTGTCTATATTGGGGGATTTCCCTGCTTAGCTGCTTCCAAGACATTTGGATATTTCTCTCATTTCCTTTCCGCAGGGTCTCTGCCAGCTCTCTGTCCACCTGCAGGCCAATATCCAACTTGCCTTCACCCCGCCCTGGAGTTGCTTAATCTATATTTATGCCATTTCCCAAAACTCAGCTGTTTCACTTGGGGTGGAGTTACCCAGCAATGAAGGCCTGAAGAGGAAGGCCAACAGTATCAGAAATCAGCCGGACTGCATTGGTCCTGCCACCACTGAAGCAAGGAGGTGCGCTGAAGGCAGAACCCAAAATGCAGCAACTTCACCCTTTTGCCTGCATCCTTGTGGCACTTTTGGCCTTTTGGACAGGTAAGCCAACATATCTCAGAGATAATGGCAGAGCTATCAGAGGGTGCACAGCTACCAACAAGAATCAGTAAATATTTGAAGGCAAAAATGGGAAGTGTTTCCATGAGTTGATTGATGCTGGAAGTATTCATTCAGGACTATCTGTTCGTATATAGAAGAATTGAAAAGGATGGTAAATGGGTTGTGGTTGGTTTTTTTGGGCTATATGGCCATGTTCTAGAGGCATTCTCTCCTGATGTTTTGCTTGCATCTATGGCAAGCATCCTCAGACTACCTCTGAGGATGCTTGCCATAGATGCAGGTGAAAAATCAGGAGAGAATGCCTCTAGAACATGGCCATATAGCCCGAAAAAACCTACAACAACCCAGTGATTCCGGCCATGAAAGCCTTTGACAATAGGATGGTAAATGCTTGCTGAAGTTCCCAGCGACAGTATCTATATTGTCGAAGGTATATATATTGTCGAAGGATCTATATTCTATATTGTATCTATATTGTCAAAGACCTCACAACCTCTGAGCATGCTTGCCATAGATGCAGGCGAAATGTCAGGAGATAATGCTTCTAGAACAGTGCTTCTCAACCTTCCTAATGCCGCGACCCTGAATACAGTTCCTCATGTTGTGGTGACCCCCAACCATAACATTATTTTCATTACTACTTCATAACTGCAATTTTGCTACTGTTATGAACCGTCATGTAAATATCTGATATGCAGGATGTATTTTCATTCGCTGGACAAAATTTGGCACAAATACCCGATATGCCCAAATTTGAACACTGGTGGGGCTGTGGAGGATTGATTTTGCCATTTGGGAGTTGTAGTTGCTGGGATCAAACAGCATTCTGAACTCCACCAATGATGGAATTGAACCAAACTTGACACACAGAACTCCCATGACAAGCAGAAAATAATGGGTTTGGTGGGCATTGACCTTGAGTTGTGGAGTTGTAGTTCATCTACATCCAGAGAACACTGTGGACTCAAACAATGATAAATCTGGACCAAACTTGCCATGGATACTTAATATGCCCAAATGCAGAGTTTGGGGGGAATAGACCTTGACATTTGGGAGTTGTAGTTGCTGGGATTTATAGTTCACCTACAACCAAAGAGCATTCTGAACCCAGCAAGGTTAGAATTGGGCCAAACTTCCCACACAGAACTCCCCATGACCAACAGAAAATACTGTGTTTTCTGATGGTCTTTGGCGACCCCTCTGACACCCCTTGTGACCCCCCCAGGGGTCCCGACCCCCAGGTTGAGAAACACTGTTCTAGAACATGGCCATATAGCCCGAAAAACCTACAACAACCCAGTATCTATATTTACTGGATGCTTTTTCTCCATATGGCTGTATCTACACTGTTATATAATGAAGTTCAGGGCAGCTATATGGGTTTTCACTGATCATATAATGCAGAAGCCGAAAGGTGACACAGGCTTCGATGTAAACTGCCAGAAGCCTGTGTCACCTTTCGGCTTCTGGCAACCCATTTGAATTTCATTAGGTTTTCTTAGAGAAGGAAATCTTAGAGGTGTTGTTGCCTGTTCCTTCCTCTGAAACAGAGCCTACAGCACTTGGTATTCATTGGTGGTCTCCCATCCACTTGCTAACCATGGTTGACCCTGCCTAACTTATACACAGCATCTGATCTTGATGCTGATCTTGATGCTGTGTATAAGTTACAAGATCAGATCAGCATTTAACATACAGAATATAGTTTTTATTAATATCTGATATCTTATGTGTAATCTGATGCCGTGTATAATACCAATACAGGTTGAACATCCCTTATTTGAAGTGCTTGGGATGAGAAGTGTTTTGGATTTAGAATTTTCCCTCAGACTTTGGGCATATCTGCATTTACAATGCCAATTAGCCATGCTTATCTTGTGATAAAATTAATTGATGTTTTATATGTGCACATAGCCTGAGAGTGATTTTATACAATATTGTTAATACTTTTGTGCATGAAACAAAATTTGTGTGGATTGAACTATCAGAAAGCGAAGAGGTTGCTATGACAGCCACACATGTGGACAGTTTTGGATTTGGGAGCGTTTTGGACTTTTGGATGCAGTGGTTCAGTATAATGACAGAAGGATTATCCTGTAATCCTTTTCAATAATTAATAATGATAATGATGATAATAATAATAATAATAATAAATACCCTGTTTCCCTGAAAATAAGACAGGGTCTTATATTAATTTTTGCTCCAAAAGATGATTAGGACTTATTTTCAGGGGATGTCTTTTCCCCCAAATGGATATATTTGAACAAAATGAACAAAATCTGGCTACCAGTATTAAAAACAGCACAACAACAGAGAGGAAACAAACAAGGACATCTAATCACCTCTCAACAAAAGATTGCTCTAGGCACTGCCAGGCAATCAAATGCTAATCAAGGTGGTCAGTTGAAACATTCACACCTAGCTCCAGCAGACAAGAGTCCTTTGTCCCACCCTGATCATTCCACAGATATATAAACCTTTTTTGCTATGTATTGTCGAAGGCTTTCATGGCTGGAATCACTGGGTTGTTGTAGGTTTTTTCGGGCTATATGGCCATGGTCTAGAGGCATTCTCTAGACCATAGATGCAGACGTTTCGCCTGCATCTATGGCAAGCTACCTCTGAGGATGCTTGCCATAGATGCAGGCGAAACGTCAGGAGAGAATGTCTCTAGACCATGACCATATAGCCCGAAAAAACCTACAACAACCCTTTTTTTCCTACTTCCAACAGACCTCACTACCTCTGAGGATGCTTGCCATAGATGCAGGCGAAACGTCAGGAGAAATGCCTCTAGAACATGGCCATACAGCCCGAAAAAACCTACAACAACGCAGTGGGTCTATTTTATTTAATTGTAACTAGACTTGTTTTTGAAGTTGAGCTTATATTTTGAGCATCCTTAAAAACCCTGAAAAATCATGCTAGGGCTTATTTTCGGGGTAGGTCTTATTTTTGGGAAAACAGGGTAATAATATATTTATATACTATCCTATCTCCCCGAAGGGACTCAAGGCGATGAACAACAAAATCAGCAGACATTCAATGCTATACAACAAAATACTTATCCCACCAAATCCCAAAACAAATACATATTTATACCAAAAGAATAATTAAAACATAGGGACGACCAAATGCAGCATTGCCCAAACACGAATCAAGGAACATGAAAGGCACTGCAGACTACTCCAATCAGAGAAGTCAGCCATAGCAGAGCACCTGATGAACCAACCTGGACACAGCATATTATTTGAGAACACAGAAATGCTGGACCACACCAACAACCACCATGTCAGACTACACAGAGAAGCCATTGAAATCCACAAGCATGTGGACAATTTCAACAGAAAGGAAGAGACCATGAAAATGAACAAAATCTGGCTACCAATATTAAAAAAACTCTAAAATTACAACAGCAAAACAGCAGAGAGGAAACAACCAGGCACATCTTAACACCTCTCAACAAAAGATTCCCCCAGGCTCAGCCAGGCCTTCAAATGCTAATGAAGGTGGTCAGTTGAAACATTCACACCTAGCTCCAGCAGAGAAGAGCTCTTTGCCCCACCCCACCCATTCCACAGATATATAAACCCATTGTCCTAATTCCAACAGACCTCACTACCTCTGAGGATGCTTGCCATAGATGCAGGCGAAACGTCAGGAGAAATGCCTCTAGAACATGGCCCTATAGCCCAAAAAAACCCACAAGAACCTAATAATTAAAACAAATGATAGCATATAAAATGTGCAAATTTACATAATTTACTTAACTATGCAAAAGGGCGATAATGTTTTTAAATGGAGGATGAATCAATTATGTGAATCTATATCTGCAGCCTATGGGGGTACAATTCAACCCAGAGACAAGGATGCTATCTTGCTAGGAAGAACTGATTTGAGGCTACCCATAATTAGAGAAAGCTTGCTGAGTTATTTTGTGTATGTTGATTTTTTTTACTTCTTTGGTTTTGTTGCTGTTCTAACAGAAAAAGAAAAGTAACTCACTGCAGAGTTTAGCTTTCGGTTCTGTTGGTTTGGGGAGTATTGTATTTAGGAAACGAAAGCAGAAATTACATTAACTATTATACAGTGTGTGTCCCCCCCCTCCCCCCAAATAACTACAGGCTTTGCATCCACAGATTGAACCATAGGCTCACAAATATTTACGTTACAAATCTGAAAAGCAAACTTGATCTCATAGAATCATAGAATCAAAGAGTTGGAAGAGACCTCATGGGCCATCCAGTCCAACCCCCTGCCAAGAAGCAGGAATGTTGCATTCAAATCACCCCTGACAGATGGCCATCCAGCCTCTGTTTAAAAGCTTCCAAAGAAGGAGCCTCCACCACACTCCGGGGCAGAGAGTTCCACTGCTGAACGGCTCTCATAGTCAGGAAGTTCTTCCTCATGTTCAGATGGAATCTCCTTTCTTGTAGTTTGAAGCCATTGTTCCGTGTCCTAGTCTCCAGGGCAGCAGAAAACAAGCTTGCTCCCTCCTCCCTGTGGCTTCCTCTCACATATTTATACATGGCTATCATGTCTCCTCTCAGCCTTCTCTTCTTCAGGCTAAACATGCCCAGCTCCTTAAGCCCCTCCTCATAGGGCTTGTTCTCCAGACCCTTGATCATTTTAGTCGCCCTCCTCTGGACACTTTCCAGCTTGTCAATATCTCACCATACATTGAGCATCCTGAAGATGTTAGATATATCCTCAGGCTCTCTCCAGAACTCAGTTGAGTTGTTCAATGTTGTATAGAACCTTTGCCATGTTTCTCCACCATTGAATATGCATGGATTTTAGTATCCATGGAAGGGGTGATTGGGTCCTGGAACCGAACACCATGATATATGAAGCATCCATTATGCAATTGACTGCAGGGACACTGATAAAAATGGAGTGCATAATGATTTGTAATTTCCCTATGTTTAGGGCATGTCAATATTGCACCACTCTTTTCCTCAGCGTTCAGAGAAATTCAGATTTTATTATGATCTCTCTAAAAATCTCTAGGTTTTCCAGGGCGATTCTGTGGTCACCTTCTGCTGGACACTGACCATAGACTCACTCTGATAAACCTAGAGATACCAAGAAAGAACATGTGATTTAGTTAGAACCATGGATAAGAGGATCTGTGCCCGGTGGGTGTATGCTACAACCAGAAGGGCCAGGACAGAGAAACAACTCACCAAGTTGTAGACTAGTCACGGGGGTTTGTTACAATTTGGCTAATTAGGATGAAAGTACAAGCAATTTGCTTCAATGTATTGTCGAAGGCTTTTATGGCCGGAATCACTGGGTTGTTGTAGGTTTTTTCGGGCTGTATGGCCATGGTCTAGAGGCATTTTCTCCTGACATTTCGCCTGCATCTATGGCAAGCATCCTCAGAGGTAGTGAGGTCTGTTGGTACTAGGAAAAAGGGTTTATATATCTGTGGAATGACCAGGGTGAGACAAAGGACTCTTGTCTGCTGGAGCTAGGTGTGAATGTTTCAACTGACCACCTTGATTAGCATACAATGGGCTGACTGTGCTTGGAGCAAACTTTTGTTGAGAGGTAATTAGATGTCCCTGCCTGCTTCCTCTCTGTTGTTGTGCTGTTGCAATTTTAGAGTTTTTTTTAATACTGGTAGCCAGATTTTGTTCATTTTCAGGGTCAGCCATTGTATGCTAATCAAGGTGGTCAGTTGAAACATTCACACCTAGCTCCAGCAAACAAGAGTCCTTTGTCTCACCCTGGTCATTCCACAGATATATAAACCCTTTTCCTAGTTCCAACAGACCTCACTACCTCTGAGGATGCTTGCCATAGATGCAGGTGAAACGTCAGGAGAGAATGCCTCTAGACCATGGCCATACAGCCCGAAAAAACCTACAACAACCCAATTTGCTTAAAAATGTACAAGAAACGCAAGACATCTTACATAAAAACGCAAGACATCTTATATAGTTCTGACAACCATTCAAACTTCCCACTCCCTCCTCAGATTGGCCAGAAAATAGGCTGGCCAAGATCTGCACCAGGATTGGCTGAAGGCTCCACTGATGTCATGGCTTGGTCTAATAGGTTGGCCTTCTAGGAGGGTTGGAACCTGGACAAGACAATGCTAGTGATATGTTGATAAACGTTTGATTAGTTCACTATCCAGTCCCATGACAAACAACGATACAGGGCTCAGGAAACAAAGATGCACAACTCAGAAACAAAGGTGCTGATCCTGGGCAATCAAGGGATGGGTTGTCAAAAGAGTTAACAAATGTACGTATTTGTAAGTCTCTGTTTCCACAGAGGGCAGCAGGCTCTGAGCTTCAGGTAAATCACACAAAAATCTTTGGTCTACTCTGGCTGGCACTGGAGATTACTTATCTTTGCATATATACAGTGAACCTGATGGTTGCATTATGTAACAAATTTGAAAAATGTTCTGTTCCTGGTTTGAAAGTGTGATTTCCTACTTAATTGAGTGGTACTTACTTTGAAAGTAGTTGTTACACTCCAGAACCATCATTTTTGTGACTGCCGCAAACTATGTTGAATTGGTTGAGACTTGAGATATTTACTGAAAAACTATAGCAAAATGTGCTGCAGGATATCACACAAAAACAACGTTTTTGCAGTTTAATAAACTTTTCCCCATGTTTTTAAAAAATGATAGAACCAATTAGGAAATGGCATTTATAACCCAGGAACAAATATTGTGTTACATAGTGTTATCTGTGCACCGGGATTGTGGTGAAGCTGGCTGAGTGTCAGCTGCATTAAGATCACTCTGACCAAAAGGTCATGAGTTCGAATCCAGCCCCGGTTGGAGTGGGTTTCCAACCAATTGTGTAGCCTGTTGTCGACCTTTGCAACCCGAAAGACAGTTGCATCTGTCAAGTAAGAAAATTAGGTACCTTAAAGTGTGGGGAGGCTAAATTAACTAATTTATGAGGCCATAAAAAGACTCCAGCAAGCACTCCAGCAAAAAGCATTCGGGGAATGCGGAAGTACTTCATCAGTGTCGCAGATGGACGATGAAAGCGACAGCTCCCCTGGTGGCCAGAAAAAGTTAAATAGTCTCTGTCTATGTCTGTATATGTTGTATGTCAAAATTGGCATTGAATGTTTGCCATATATGTGTACACTGTAATCCGCCCTGAGTCCCCTGCGGGGTGAGAAGGGCGGAATATAAAAGCGGTAAATAAATAAATAAATAAATAAATAAATAAATAAATAAATCCGTATTGGGAAATGGCCAGAGGGATTTGCCCAACCTTTCTATTCCAGCAGGGTAATAATAAAACTTTAAATAAACTTTATTTATGGGTTGTTGTAGGTTTTTGGGCTGTACGGCCATGTTCTAGAAGCATTATCTCCTGACGTTTCGCCTACATCTGTGGCAGGCATCCTCAGAGCTGTGAGGACTCACAACTTTATCTGTATTCCTCCCTATCTCCCCAGTGGGTCTCAGGGCAGATTGCAATGGAGGCAATGGAGATTTGGCTGTCTCTGGGGCTACAATTTTATTCATTTTTATAAAGCAGGTCATACAAAGTGTATATAGGAAATAGATACAGTGTACAGTTAAAAGATACAAGTTGCACAAAATCATGAAGTTGATGCCACATTGAGTCCCTCAATGCTACAGTGAGCTGTTGTTTGATCATTTGGAAATCAATTATTTTCCTACTTGAAACACTCCATTAATCATTACCTATTCTGCTACAGTTTAATAACCAGATCTTGTTCCATTTCACTGCGATATTGGAAGCAAAGTAGGAATAGTACGGAAGTGATTCCATTACACCTGCTTTGGGGATTCCCTAGGAATCTTCATCAAGGAAATGCCAGACTACTTTCCAATGGTTGAATGGCTAAAATGTAGAAAAAAAGATTCCAGGATTTCATAACATTGAGCTATGGTAGCTAAAGTGGTGTCAAACTGCATTAATTCATCAGTGTAGTTGCTCCATACATTAGAGAATTAATGCAGCTCGACATCACTTTAACTGGTCATGTATTGGGTGTGCTATCATTGTCTATTCCTGCATGGCAGAAGAGGGTTAGACTGGATGGCCCTTGGTGTCTCTTCCAACACTGTGATTCTGTTATTCTATTCCAAGTGCTCTTTAATCTGTAGATGTTAAGCTGCTAATTGTTCATGGATACCTTTCCTAACAGAAACAGTTTATTTAGTATAGAGGAAAGAGTAACTTGATGGCAGGTTTGGAAGATGGTTCCCCAGATGAACTCTGGATCTCATGTTTTCTTAGCATAACAAGGCAGTAAAGAGTCAGTCTGGAGTAAAGTCTACTATATACCTATGAATAGATTGTGGCTTGCTGGTTTCAATGGATTTTCAACTTTCTATGTTTCCCTCCCAGATTCAACCGATGCTGCTGCCTGTGACCCTGAAACAGCCACAATTATAGGCGGCAATTATACTGTGCTGGAAAATGGCACACTTTTGCAATACAGTTGCCCAACTGGACAGTACCCATACCCTACTGACTTCCGGCGTTGCGAATATAATGGGAAGTGGAGCTCCATGCAAAAAACAAATGGCGACGCCATCCGCCAAGCCAAGTGCTACGGTATGAAAAGACACTTGTTGCCTTGTAAATAGAGAGTTCCTGCATATTATGGTAGCCTGGAAGCAGTGTTTCTTTAGCTAAGGTTTCAGGGAACAACCAGTTCCATAAATCTCCAGATATGGTTTCCACGACACCTCAAATGTGGAATGTAGATGTTGATGTTTCTTATCACATGCGTACACAAACGCAACCTCCAAATACAACTGTCTTCATCCAAGATCCTATAATACTTCAGTGCTGCATAAATATGGGATTCAGTTACACAATTTGTATACTGAATATCAGTCTCGTTTAGGGTGGGCAACTGGGTAGGGGGTAAGGCCACCTTTTTCACTGCACCCACCTGATGATTCACACCAGCATATACAGTTCAGTGAATCCAAAATGAGTTCACCTCACTGCCAGCTGCCATTTTGGCTGATGTTTTAAATTTATTTTGTGGTTTGGTGAGTTCTATGAGGATTGGGAGAAGCCAGCCACGGTGTTTTAGGCTCAGTTGGGCTGGCTTTCAGCTTACCAATTATCCTAAAATCCTGAATCTAATAATACAAATTGGTTTTGGGGTTTGGGAGATTCCAGCAGTATTTGGGGGTCCCAAAGGCAGCACCCAGCCTCCATGCTTTGCCCACTCCAGATTTGGTGTAATGTATGTGGATCAGTGGCCCCTGCACATGGCTTACAACCTATTGTACAAGTGCTATCTGTGACATAATGTAAAACAAACCACGTGTAGTTCACATTTGATCAGCCCACACACTGCCTTATCAGAGAAAGAAAATATGCTGCACAGATTAACAGTAAAGAACAAATAGTTTACTCGTCGTAGTTCTGAACAACATATGTGCAATGTAATCAGTTGCATCAATTCACATAATGTCCTTTTATGTGAGATTTATAATGGTCTTTCTTTGTCCATATGGCCAAACTCCTTCAGCAGCTCATGAAGTGAGAGCACACTCCAAACTCTGTCTCTCTCTGCTTCTCTCTTTTCTCTCTGCTTCTCTGCAAGCACCTGCATAGCTCAAGCCTGAACAAAAATAACAGTAACCAAAAGTCCCAGACTCAGCCTGCTCCCCGGGCATAGTCCGACCAATCAGCTTTGTGAATCTTATTTTACAGTTGACACACACACATTAGCTGATTTCTCCACCTGCTCCAACACAAAGACAATGTGTACAGATTGTATGCATTCACTTTAAGACAATGTGTACAGATTTTATGCATGCACTATGGGACATGCTTTTGTTGCCATCAGCCAAATATGTCCCTTGTTCATGGTCCAAAACATTGCAGTATATGTCACTATTACAATGCCTATTATTCCATTACTTTAAAAAATCAATGACAATACTATTTAGATATTTACTTTAATTGTCATGGCTCCATTCCAAGGGATCCTGTGTTGTGAGGTACAGTTGACATTCGCAGGTTTGCCTTTTGTGAAACTGATCATTCACGGATTTGATTGCAATGTCCTCCAGTGCAATTCTATCCAGCAGAAATTGACCACAGATATTCCTATAGTGTAATTACAAGCAGGACATTACTACACATTTTTCAACTATGTTGATTCATGACCTGCAGAATGTCAGGCTTGTAGATTAACCATGGCATGAACTAGATAAGTCTTTGGTCTGACCTAGCAGCGCTTTTCTTTATAACACAACAAGATTAATTGTGGCAGGGGAGCACTTGAGACAGGCTTTGAAAGGGAATGTTTTATGGGATTGGCCAAACACACAGGCTGAAAGCTAGACAGACCTCTCCCTTTCTGACATTGGTCCTTCGTTCCAGACATCCGCTGCCACAGGCCTATAGAGTTTGAAAATGGCATGTATGAACCAAGGCAGTTCTACTACAATGTAAGCCAGGAGCTGACGTTCGAGTGCTACGGAGGATACACGTTGCGAGGATCCCAGAAGCGCACCTGCCTCCCAAATGGAAAGTGGAGTGGAGAGACAACCATATGTGATGATGGAGGTGAGACTGTTCTGCAGAGTCTTTCTCTTTGGGAAAAAGTAGGCAATAAAAGGTCGTTTACATCTATTAGCCCCATTTGTTGATTTATGATCATGTTCAGTTACCATCACAAAATCAGAGTTGGAAGAGACTCCAAGGGCCACCCAGCCCAACCCCATCCTGCCATGGAGGACTACTGATCTCTGTATAAAAACCTTAAGAGAAGGAAACTCCACCACTGTGGAATGGTTCTTACCATCAGGAAGTTCTTCCTTCCTGTAGTTTGAATCCATTGCTCTGTGTCGAGTTTCTGGAGCAGCAAAAAACATGCCTGCTCCATCTTCAATGTGGCATCCTTTCAGATATTTAAGCATGGCTATCATGTCCCTTCTCCTCTGGGCTCTAAATATATCCAGTTCCCTAAGCCAAGTTAGGAGAGAGTAGGGGTAGAGATCAAAGAAACAGCAACAATTCTAAAAATGACACCAGTCCTGAGCAATTCTGTGGACTTGGTTTCTCTGCAAAGTAATATTGACAGAGGACTTCATCAAACCCTTAGCAAGAGACAGTAGATCTCACTTGTATTCATCTTTTCTTACAGTTGTTTGCATACAGGTTGTAATCTGGAGCCCTTCCCACCAGTTTATTTTCTCCTCATACATGTTTGAAATAATGCGCTTCTATCCATCACATTAAACCACTGAGCTGCATAACTTGCTGACCAAAAGGTCGCGGTTCAAATCTGTGGAGCAGAGTGAGCTCCCATTATTAGCCCCAGCTTCTGCCAACCTGTTTGTTGTTGTTCATTCATTCAGTCGCTTCCGACTCTTTGTGACCTCATGGACCAGCCCATGCCAGAGTTCCCTATCGGCCGTCACCACCCCCAGCTCCTTCAGAGTCAAGTCAGTCACTTCATGGATACCATCCATCCATCCTTGGTTGGCCCCTCTTCCTTTTTCCTTCCATTTTCCACAGCATAATTATCTTCTCTAAGCTTCTCTGCCAATGTAGCAGTTCAAACACATGCCAATAATTAATAAATAAATAACTTAATTTTTATACTCCGCCTCCAACTCCCCGAAGGGACTCAGGGCGGCTTACTTATGGCACAAATAAACATACAGTACAATACAAAAATAATACCAATAGCATATCAAACAATAATTTAAACTCAGAACAGCTCCCAATAACCTATGGTGAGAACTGTCATCAATGTGAATAGATCAATAGGCCCTGCTCCAGTGGGAAGGTAATGGCCCTCCATGCAGTCATGCTGGCCACATGACCTTGGAGGCATCTACAGACAACGTTGGCTCTTCAGCTTAGAAATGGAGATGAGCACCAACCCCCAGAGTCAGACATGACTAGACTTAATGTCAAGGGGAAACCTTTACCTTTACTTTACCTATCACACTATGGATCCATTCCAAACCTGGAAGCTCTGTGTGTCAAATGCAGCAACTTACAATGGTCTCTGTCTTCTGCAAATCAAGGTATTATTTGTAAAAGCTCAGTTGTGAACTAGTTAAGAGTGCAGCTGATGTTCAGCTTGATGTTCAGCCTAGAATAACAAAAAGCATCAGTAGTTGTAGTCTCACCCTATGGGATGCTAAGCCTCCCCTCCCCCAAAAAAGGAGTCAGATTTACTTGCATACACGATCCAGTATTCACTGTTACAATATCAGTGAAAGTTTCATTGTTGTTTCTTGTCTTTTCCCACACAGCTGGCCACTGTCGCAACCCTGGTATCCCAATTGGTGCCCGCAAAGCTGGCACACAATATAGGATTGAATACAAGGTCCAGTACACCTGTGAAAGAGGCCTCTCTCTTGTGGGATCCAAAGAGCGGGTTTGCCAAGAGTCAGGAATGTGGAGTGGAGCAGAGCCGGAATGTCGAAGTAAGCAAATTGGTTTGAGTGACAGGTGGGAGGAGTCTGAAGTTGGCATGCTGGGAATTATGCTTGAGATCTTGAAGAACTCTTGCTGGACTAGATGGATGAACGAATCACCTGGCATTTTCACATAGACTGGTGGGGAACCTGTTGGGAATTAGTGTCTCATGGGCCTTTCTGGAAAACATCTGAAAATAAAAACTATTAGGAACTAACTTTTGTTTACCAAAGTAGCAAATAAAATTTGCCTAAATTTCTTTATGCTGCTTTCCCAAGTTCCCTTTTTGACTCCAAAAACAAAAGTTGGAAGTGGTAGGTTTACTAATGACTTTGCATTTATATATGTATTAAGAATCTACATCTTAACTAACTAGAGAAAAGATTGGGTAAAATAGGGGTGTCAAACTCATTTTCATCAAGAGCTACATCAGCCTTCAAAGGGCTGTTGAATCCATGGATTGAGAATCCGTGGATACAGAGGGTCAACTCTCTCTCTCTCTCTCTCTCTCTCTCTCTATAACATATTGGTTGGTGCTGTTTAGTTTTTACCCAAATAGGTTATTGAATGACAACTCCCATCACATTTTATTATCTGCCTTGTGGACAGGGAATGATAGGAATTGCTGCCCATGAGCACCTGTGGCTTTGAAGTTGGAGAAAGGTTCAAGGGCGTTTTAAAGTCAGACTTCATATCTACATGCCTTGTATCTAAATTAAAACCCCATTATCCTGACTAAACAGAACAAGCTGCAACCTAGATGTTATTGCACCCCAACTCCCATCAGCTCTAGTCATGATGTCTAATGATGATGAGGAAGATTGGAGTTGTAGTCTGGCATCTGGAGGATCACAAATGTCATGGCGAGTCAGATTCGGCCCTCATGCCTTGATTTTGACACATGTGAGATAAAGTCTTCATTCTTTCCCAACTCTAAATGGCAACAATTAGAGGAGAAGAGCAGAGAGAGAGATAAGAACAAAGACAAGACTGAGAAGGGAGAGGCTTAATATAACCAAAGGCCCCCAGGAAATATCCAGAGTCACAAGGTCTACTTTTGAGGTGTTTATGACCATGCATTTCAAAAGAGAGGAAGAACAAGTGTAGGGTTTAGAGAAATAAATGCAAAAAATCATATTCTGTCTAAAATCCCTGTTGTAAAAGTTGGACAAAAGAGGATTAATCGGGATCCTCCCTGGTAAATTGAGGATATGGACTGGAAATCCAGGGAAGTCCAAAGGGCTATTTCAGCATCTGGGACAAATCTTTTGGGCTTCAGGGAAATAAATGTCAGACTTCAGAGAAGTAACAATCCATGCTCTGCTGCAGTCCAAAGAGTTTGGCAAAGTGAATTTTTGTGTGTGTGTGTCGACTCCCAAAAGCTGCCAACCAGTATGATCAGTTCTTCGTATTGCTAATTCTGCCTCCATATTTTCCTTTCCAGGCCCATTCAGCTATGACACCCCAGAAGAAGTCTCCTCCAAGTTCATTTCATCTCTCACTGAAACTGCTGAGTCCAGTGATTCTGACAAAAATGTTTGTAAGTAGCTTTTGTGAGTGAGACTTCATACGAAAAAGCCTCTCCTTTGGATATTCTGAAAGGAGAGACAGTGATGTTGTTGTTTTTATTACTGCTACTGCTGCTGCTGTTATGTGCCTGTCATACACCAGAGTAGGAACACATCTGGTCTTAAACACCACACCAGCTTGGTAAAATCAGCAAGCAGTTTATTGAAGAATATAAGTAGACAAGACAGTAAAATTAGCGAAACAATAAAGTTCCAAAACAAAGGTTGGTCCATGAGCTTCAAGTCAAATCAAGGTCCATAGGTATATAAATCCATGAGACAGGCACAAGAAACCATGAAACGAGGCAGCATGAAACATCCAATACACAAATCAGGAGCTTGGCAAAAACTTGGTGCATGAAACTAAGAACATTTGAGAGCAAGACTGACATGAAATTGAAACGTTGACCCAACTGAGGCAACTCTTTCCCATAAGGCTTTTCCAGATCCCAAAACCAAAAGAAAAGCATTTTGCTTGACCTTGCCACAAGATAAAGGGTTTTTTAATCTCTCTTTTGCTGTAAACAAGTTGATCTTCTTTGTATCTGAGCACTCCGTTGCTGTTTACAAAAGCCTTGCTTTCTATCTACACTCATTAACTTCTGCACCTGTCAAATTATCTCCAGACAGTTGCTCTGAGAAAGACAGCAAAGGGCCTCTCTCAGGAATGTGACCTTGTGAATCTTCCAGAGACAGCTCGGGCCTCCCATCTAAGCTTAACTCAGGCCTAGGCAAACCCTCATCCCCACTGTCAACAGGCCCAGGCCCACCATCAGGAACATCATCCCCATTCCATGCATGACACAATCACACAGTAAACAGGCTGATGTACAACAGTGCCTTCAGGTCCTTTTTGACTTAAGGTGACTCTATCATGGAGAGTTCTCGCCAAGATTTGGTCAGCAGAAGGCTTGTTTTGGTTTTCCTCTGAAGCTGAATGAGTGTGACTTGGCCAAGGTTACTTGGTGGATTTTCATGACTGAATGGTGGGATTTTGACTGTTTGTGAGTGTTTTGGAGGGAGAGGGGGACAAACAAACATTTGTCAACAGGAACAGTTTCAAATCCTTCAATGTGTTTATTAGCAGAAGACAAATTAGGAGGGGACTTTGGAATATTCTTGGAAGCTTGGCCCTTGGTCGGGACCCTTTTTCCACCCCTGGTGCAGATGCTGGGCAGTGCTGAGAAATTCCTCCCTCTCCCTCTCCATCTCTGGCTCTTTTCCTCCCACAGCCACTACAGGGAAGCGTAAAATCAAGATTGAGAAGGACGGCTCATTGAACATCTACATTGTCCTTGATGCCTCGCGGAGCATTAAGCTGAACCAATTCAAGGAAGCTCAGAATATGTCCATCAAGTTAATTGAGAAGGTACAGACGGTTCTGCGGAAAATCTTTCTGACCTGCAGACGATTGTCAGAACAGTGTCCCTAGGCAGGTCTTGATACTTGAACATAATCGCTAACACCTTGGAATAATGTTCTATTTGTTAGTATCTTGTGATTCGGAGGAGCTGGGAATGTCAGAAGCTGTGTATGCTTACTTATTTACTTAGGCAATCCCTCGTAGCTCGAGGATGATTGTCTTCCAGATGTGGTGTCTTGGTGGTGGGTCCATAGGTGGCCATGGAGCCCTATTCTTGATCCGCATGTTCTCCTACACATTTCTCTTTTTCTCCCTCCATTTGTGCCTCTTCAAATTCTGCAGCACTGATGGTCACAGCTGACCTCCAGTTAGAGCACTCAATTGCCAGGGCTTCCTAGTTCTCGGTGTTCTCTATGCCACAATTTTTAAGGTTAGCTTTAAGCCCATCTTTAAATCTCTTTTCCTGTCCATCAAAATTTCATTTCCCATTCTTGAATATGTCATGTTTGTGTATGAGAGAGACAGAGAAAGAATGAATGTGCACAAGTGAAGTGAACCTCTGAGCGTGTCCATGGCCTCCCTTTGCAGATCTCCAGCTATGACATCACCCCCAGGTATGCCGTCATCACCTTTGCAACCGAAGTCAAGGAGCTTGTGCGTACCACAGATGATCAGAGCACTGATGCATCCTGGGTGATTGAAAAGCTGGAGGGAATGAAATATTCAGGTAAAGCATATTTTTCAGTTCTGGAGCCTTGCAGAGATGGGGCAGAAGGAGAGACAGTGGATGGTGTGCGCACTGCAAAAATAAAAATGTAGTACAGTATAGTTCACTGCTGCAATAAAATAACATAATTGATCTTTTGTTTTACCTGAGAGAACATTTCTAAGGCCCCGCCCACACAGCTGGATAATACCCCACATTATTTGCTTTGAACTGGAATACATGCCACTGGTTTGGCAACACACCTTATGCACTTATGCACTTTACTCATTGGCCCTATGCTCTGAAGTATTGTGCACCAGGCCACCCATCTATATTGAGACTTGAATAATGTTATTGCAGTTGGTTTTGATGCTTGTTTTATATTTTAAATTGTTGTTATGCACTCTAATGTGCTATGTTTTAGCTCTGTTATTTGGGCTTGGCCTCATGTAAGCCACCCCGAGTCCCTTCAGGGAGATGGAGGTGGGATATAGAATTAAGTTGTTGTTGTTGTTGTTGTTGTTGTTGTTGTTGTTATTATTATTGTATGGACTCAGATATCCCTGTTCAAAGCAGATATTGTGGGGTTTTCTGCCTTGATATTCTGGGTTATATGGCTGCGTGGAAGGGCCCTCAGTTATCCAGCATCATCCGTTTTCCAGCAAGGGAGGAAATCCGCTAAAGTCAAACTCATAAATGTGGAGGGAAAAGTAGACTAGGAATTAGTACACGTGAAAAAGATCTTGGAGTCCTCGTGGACAACAAGCTAAACATGAGCCAGCAATGTCATGCGGTAGCTTAAAAAAGCCAATGGGATTTTGGCCTGCATCAATAGAAGTCTAGTGTCTAGATCCAGGGAAGTCATACTGTCCTTCTATTCTGCTTTCATCAGACCATATCTGGAATCACATTGTGTCCAATTCATTGCAATTGAAGGGAGATATTGACAAGCTGGAATGTGTCCAGAGAAGGGTGACTAAAATGATCAAGAGTCTGGAGAACAAGCCCTATGAGGAGCGGCTTAAAGAGCTGGGCATGTTTAGCCTGAAGAAGAGCAGGCTGAGAGGAGACATGATGAGGGCCCTGTATAAATATGTGAGGGGAAGTCATAGGGAGGAGGGAGCAAGCTTGTTTTCTGTTGCCCTGGAAACTAAGACGCAATGGAACAATTGCTTCAAACTACAGGAAAGGACATTCCACCAGAATATGAGGAAGAACTTCCTGTGAGAGCTGTTCAGCAGTGGAACTCTCTGCCCTGGAGAATGGTTGAAGCTCTTTCTTTGGAGGTTTTTAAGCAGAGGTTGGATGGCCATCTTACAGGGTTGCTTTTGATGTGATTTTCCTGCTTCTTGGCAAATGGGGTTGGACTGGATGGCCCACGAGGTCTCTATGATTTTATGACTCTGTGTATTGGAAAGACAGCTGTGAAGGAACTGGAAAAGATCCTCAAGTGTCAAGATGTGTCATTGAATAGCATGGTTGTTGAAGTGCTCTCAAACCGCATTAATTTCACAGTGTAAATGCATCCTGTGGTGATGATTTTTCCTTTTTCCTTCTTCAGAACACAAGCAGAAGCCTGGGACCAACATCCAAAAAGGCCTTTCTGCTGTCTACACAATGATGATCACCCAGCAAGCAGCAGAAAGGAGGCGAGGACTGAATCCTCCTCCGGTGTCCGAGAAAACCCGCCATGTTATTGTCCTCCTGAGTGATGGTGAGATCTTCTGGAGAGAGAAAAATAAGCTCTTTGGTCCTCCAGAGAGAATGGAGTTGCTCTCAAACACACAAATGCATACTTCAAAAACACTCCTCTGAGTTTAGAGCTGACAATTGGTGGAGATTATTTATTTATTTATTTATTTATTTACAGTATTAATATTTCGCCCTTCTCACCCCCCAGGGGACTCAGGGTGGATTACAATGTACATATACATGGCAGACATTCAATGCCACACACACACAACATATATAGAGCACATGACCTTGGAGGTGTCTGCTTAGAAATTGAGATGAGCACCCCCCCCCCCCCCCCCCCGCGTCGAACATGACTAGACTTTATGTCAGGGGAAACCTTTACCTTTACTAATGAGAGAATGTGGCACACACCATCAGCTCCAATATACAAACCACCTTTATAGTAATTGGATGTCTCATGATTGTTCTTCATCCTTTCCTTCCTCCCCCCCCCCCCCCCTCCTTTTCTACAGGTGACTACAACATGGGTGGTGATCCAATTCGTGTCATCAGACAAATCAGGGACTTCCTCAGCATTGGACGTAACCGCACCCACCCCAGAGAGGACTACTTAGGTAATTTAGACATAGTGATGCAGTGGACTGTGTGTTGGCAGGCTGACATGAAGTTTCTGGTGTTGCCGTTGGTGGTCTCAAGGGCTGGTCCATGGTATCTTTTTCTTATGAGCCTGTTAGAACTCTACAATTGATTAATCTGGACTCTTATATTCTTTTGATCTTCAGATAGTTTCTAATATTTTATGGGAACTAAGTCAATTCTGGGTATGTTCAGGTCGCCTGTCAACTTTATAGTGTTGTTTATTTGTTCAGTCGCTTCCGACTCTTCGTCACCTCATGGACCAGCCCAGGCCAGAGCTCCCTCTCGACTGTCACCACCCCCAGCTCCTTCAAGGTCAAGCCAGTCACTCAAGGATACCATCCATCCATCTTGCCCTTGGTTGGCCCCTCTTCCATTTTCTTTCCATTTTCCATAGCATCATTGTCTTCTCCAAGCTTTCCTGTCTTCTCATTATGTGGCCAAAGTACTTCATCTTTGCCTCTAATATTCTTCCCTCCAGTGAGCAGTTGGGCTTTATTTCCTGGAGTATGGACTGGTTTGATCTTCTTGCGGTCCAAAGCACTCTCAGAATTTCCTCCAACACCACAGTTCAAAAGCATCTATCTTCCTTCGCTCAGCCTTCCTCATGATCCAGCTCTCACATCCATAGGTTACTACGGGGAATACCATTGCTTTAACGTTGCCAGTGTGATGTCTCTACTCTTCACTATTTTATCGAGATTGGTCATTGCTCTCCTCCCAAGAAGTAAGCGTCTTCTGATTTCCTGGCTGCAGTCTGTGTCTGCAGTAATCTTTGCACCTAGAAATACAAAGTCTGTCACTGCCTCCATGTTATCTCTCTCTATTTATCAGTTTTCAATCAGTCTGGTTGTCATAATCTTGATTTTTGTTGTTTTGTTTAACTGCAACCCAGCTTTTGCACTTTCTTCTTTCACCTTGATTAGAAGGCTCCTCAGCTCCTCCTTGCTTTTGGCCATCAAAGTGGCATCATCTGCATATCTAAGGTTGTTAATGTTTTGTCCAGCAATTTTAACTCCAGCCTTGGATCCATCAAACCCAGTTTATGGCGACTCCACAAGTTTTTGAGGTTTTGCTTGGGCAAGGAATACACAGAAGTAATTTTGTTGGCCCCTTCCTCTGAAATATAGCTTACAGCACTTCCATTGCCACAGGTCTGATGCAAGATATAGCTATTGTTATTGTTTGCCCCTGGAAACTGCTGTCATGATTTATGCAGTCACTGATCAGTGGAAAGGCTCTCACACCATATAAAGAGATCTTAATGCAAGAGTACAATATGGATTTCCTTCTCCTTTATCCATTTTGCTTCTGCCTTTATTTCTTCAGGAGGCTTAACATTTCTATACTCATCCATATGTTTCTATCCACATTTTCCCACAGATGTCTATGTCTTTGCTGTTGGGGGCACAGTCGTCATGGAAAATGTGAATAAGATTGCATCTCAAAAGAGTGGCGAGACACATGCTTTCAAAATAAAAAACTATGAAGACCTTCAGCTGGCTTTTGAGAAGATGATCGGTAAGAAGGACCTATATTTTCACTAATTTCATGCTTTACCTGTTGGGCCTCCAATGCCAAACCCCAAGAGGTGCAACTTAGGAAGCTGGATAATGTTTAGCTTGAAGAGAATGACATATTTCAATATTTGAGGGCATGTCACATTGAGGAAGGGGCAAGCTTGTTTCCTGCAGCTCTGGAAACTAGGACACAGAGCAATGGGTTCAAATGGCTGGAAAAAGGAGAAGGACATGATACGAGGATTTAAAGATCAAACTGCAAAGAATCTGGCACAAGCCAGTCAAGGTGGTCCCAGTGGTGATCGGCACACTGGGTGCAGTGCCTAAAGACCTTGGCCTGCACTTAAACACAATTGGCACTGACAAAATTACCATCTATCAGCTGCAAAAGGCCACCCTTCTCAGATCTGCACGCATTATTTGCCGATACATTACACAGTCCTAGACATTTGGGAAGTGTCCGATGTGTGATCCAATACAACAGCCAGCATGGTGATCTTGTTTGCTGTGTAGTAATCTTGTTGTGTTTCATATAATATTAATACATTTACAGTAGATTCCCAGTTAACTGGCACCCAAGGGAAGTAGCAGGAGCTGGACCAATGTAATTTCTAATTGGTTGAGAATTGCCATTAAAATAGGCCTAACTAATACTATACTCCATACTGTGCCGTACTATAACTTTATATATTGACTTCATTCAACATGGACTAGTTCAGAATGGGATCTTAGGAGCCAACAGTGTGATGCAGCAGCTAAAAAAGCCAATGTGATTTTAAACTACATAAATAGGAGTATAGAGTTGAGATCCTAGTTCTTGGTGTCTATGTCACGGTTTTTAAGGTTAGCTTTAAACCCATCATTAAATTTATTTTCCTGTTCACTAATATTCTGTTTGCCATTCTTGAGTTTGGAGTTGTGGCGAGGGAGAGAGACTATTTCCTCTTTTTAAAAAAAACACTTTGCTGCCTTATATTGGTTCAGTTTCTTCTTTTATATTGGCTGGGACTTTCTGTATGCTGTTAAACCTTTGTACTTTATATCACAGGCAATGAAACACTCTTGTGTATAACAAAGTAACACAGTTTATTTATAACTTCTGGCTCCAACGCTTGTGGTTACATTTGTGTTTTGTTGCAATCTTGAGGCTTACAGTCAGTATCATTTACTTGGTTAACTTTTCTGAATAAACTATCAATGTTTCACATTCACAAACATGTTACTTGCTTTACACACTCTTGGCTGAATTATATTCTGAACTAAGGCAACACTAGCCTTCTTTATGTTCCTTAAAACTCGAGCTCTATTTAACTAACTGCTTCTCTATATCAGAAATCTTTAACACATCTTCATAACTGCTTATTTCTATCAGGCACTCAAAAACCAACTCTCCTCTTCACACACAGATTCCTAACTGTCATTTTCAAACTCCCTCACTCTAACTGCCTCTTTCAGAACCTTGGCTCCACCCCTTTGGAATGTTCAGCTCTGCTCTCCCCAACTGTCATTTTGGCCTAGCAGCCTTTTCAAATCCTGGGCCTACACTAATCTGCATATGACCAATCGGCTTAACATATGCAAATGAATCCTATCTCTGCTGTTGCTACCCTGTCTGTGCCTATTCTTCCCTATCTGCCATATGTAAACATAGAGCTATACATCAAAACTTTAACATAGAGTAGCAATTTCACTACAGGAGTATAGTAACTGCTTTGAGAGACGATGAGCAGGCATTCGGACAATATCATCATAATCATCATCATCATCATCTCATCTTACACAGTCCTAGACACTTCGGAAGTGTCCGATGTGTGATCCAATACAAAATCCAGCATAGTGATCTTGTTTGCTGTGTACTAATCTTGTCATGTATCTAATAATAATAATAATAATAATAATAATAATAATAATTCCTAGATGAAAGTGAGACTTTGTCTATGTGTGGCTTGGCCAAGGAGCACTCAGAGGCGGACTACCAACAGAAGAACCCCTGGTACACCATGATCACCATCAGGGTAAGATGGAGACCTTTGGAGTGGAAGCTGAAAGCAGTTGCCTTCTTTGGTTGTGATGTTGAGCTCATGGCTTCCTCTTTCTCCAGATGGGCAGGAAAAGGGGGAAGCAAGTTTAGGCTTTTTCTCAACTTTAGTGTTCATTTTATGTTCACCTTCTGTGCAGATTCTGTAGAGCAGAAGTTGAATTACAGAACATAAGATGAGATGATGATGATGATGATGATGATGATAGATTTCATTTCTTATTTATCTCTCCCCAGGTTTGAATCAGGCTAACAGTGGTTCTCAACCTTCCTAATGCCGCGACCCCTTAATACAGTTCCTCATGTTGTCCTGACCCCCAACCATAACATTATTTTTGTTGCTACTTCACAACTGTAATTTTGCTACTGTTATGAATCGTAATGTAAATATCTGATATCCAGGATGGATTTTCATTCACTGGACCAAATTTGTCACAAATATCCGATACTCCCAAATTTGAATACTTACTGGTGGGGTTGGGGGAGATTTAGGAGTTGTAGTTGCGGGGATTTATAGTTCGCCTACAATCAAAGAGCATTCTGAACTCCATCAATGAAGGAATTGAATCAGACCTGGCCACACAAAACTCCCATGACCAACAGAAAATGCTAGAATGGCTTGGTGGGCATTGATCTTGAGTTTGGGAATTGTAGTTCACCTACATCCAGAGAGCACTGTGGACTCAAACAATGATGGATCAGGACCAAACTTGGCATGAACACTCAATATGTGCAAATGTGAACTTTGGTGGCGTTTGGGGAAAATAGACCTTGACATTTGGGAGTTGTAGTTGCTGGGATTTATAGTTTACCTAAAATCAAAGAGCATTCTGAACCCCACCAATGATAGAATTGGGCCAAACTTCCCACACAAAACCCTCATGACAAACAGAAAATATTGTATATTCCGATGGTCTTTGGGGACCCCTCTGACACCCCCTCGCGACCCCCCCATGGGTCCCGACCCCCAGGTTGAGAAACAAACCCCAGAATTCTGCAGGAGGCAGAAATCAGATTTAAAGTGGATTCATTCTCTAGTGTGATGAAATGCCAAGATGGGTTAACAGTACCATATCCCTTTTAGAGCCTTGTGTGATAATGTCCTTATTCCCAAGTAAAAATTCACAGGATTGCAGTTGCAAAATATTCATCTACCATTCCAATGACCCTCTATTTTCTAATTCCCCACTGCTTTTCCCCCCTTCCAAACCAAAGCGTACAGGCGGCGTCTATGAGCACTGCAAAGGAGCCCTTGTTTCCAAGTACTATGTCCTGACTGCAGCCCATTGCTTCACTATCGATGATACAGCTGATCAGATCACTGTCACTATTGGTAAGTCATCTCATTTCAAGATGAGGATGGGAAGAGGGAAGAAATTGGTGGGTTGCCACATGGCCAGGAAAAATAAAAGTTTGCTCTCGAACCTTTAACCATGTCTCAATGAACAGAGACCAGTTGGTGCTATTCCATGATGTATATAAGTGGTAAAAATATGCAGGAGGCTAGAAGACACTGAAACCAGAAGTGACTAGATATTTTATTTATATTTATTAACTTTATTTGTACCCCGCTAGCATCTCCCGAAGGACTCGATGCGGCTTACACAGGCCGAAGCCTCAGAACACAATACAGTAAAAAAATAACACAACAAAACACAGCAAATCAATAGTTAAGCAAGCAACAACGACAATAACAATACATCATGACACTTTAAAACTGGGCCGGCCAGCGCAATGGGGTACAGGGTTAAAAGTGCTAGAGTGGCAGGAGGAGCATAGGAATAAAAATAGTACGGTGTGCAGTAATGTTAATTGTACTAAAGTGCTTCTAGGACTTGGGTGGGGGATTCCTAATCTGAGAAGGCACATCGGAACAGCCAAGTTTTTAGGTTCTTTCTGAAAGCTGCTAAAGTAGGGGCCTGGCGAAGATCTTTTGGAAGTCCCAAAACCAATTTCAATCTTGGTTTTGGGACTTTCAGCTTCAATTATTTAAATGCAAAACAATGCTCCTGTTTGCAAGGGCGGCTCAACTCATTACGCAAAAGTAAGCATTTGCAGTATAGTTGATTTTGCCCAGGGGCGCTCTTGAGGCGCTCTTGGGGGAAAATAGACCTTGACATATGCGAGTTGTAGTTACTGGGATGTATAGTTCACCTACAATCAAAGAGCATTCTGAACTCCACCAATGATGGAATTGAACCAAATATGGCACACCGAACTCCCACGACAAACAGAAAATATATATCAGTGATTGGTTGGGGGGGGGGGGGGAATACTGTTTGCTTACATTGAAAATTACCTAGGGCCGCCTCTGCCTGTTGGCTTCTCAGATTACAAAAATGTTGCTCACCATTTCGCCCATTCCCCTTTATTTTATTTTACTTACATCCTGATTTACCACTGTCTCAAGTGTGGCTGGTGGGGACGAAAGAGAGGGCCTTCTCTGTAGTGGCTCCCCGGTTCTGGAATACTCTCTTAAAAGAGATTAGGTTAGCTCCCACCTTGACTCTTTCCGATCCATCCTAAATACATGGATTTTTAAGTAGTCTTTCCCCCTCAAATAGGCTTTTTTTCATGTCAGGAGCACTTTGAGAAATTGCAAGTCGCTTCTGGTGTGAGAGAATTGTCTGTCTGCAAAGACGTTGCCCAGGGAATGCCCGGATGTTTTGATGTCTTCCCATTCTTGTGGGAGGCTTCTCTTATGTCCCCACATAGGGAGCCCCCAGCTCCTCATGCAGGGACATGAGAGAAGCCTCCCACAAGGATGATAAAAACATCATATCATCTGGGTGTCCCCTGGGCAACGTCCTTGCAGATGGCCAATTCTCTCACATCAGAAGCGACTTGCAGTTTCTCAAGTCGCTCCTGACACGACAAAAATAAAATAAAATAGGGAGCTGGAGCTGACACAGAGAGCTCATCCACACTCTCCCCAGATTTGAACCTGCGACCTGTCGGTCTTCAGTCCTGCTGGCACGGGGGTTTAACCCATTGTGCCACTGGGGGCTCCTCTTGAGTAGGCTGAAATGGGCCCATGTGAAGTTGACACTTTGGCACTTTAGTTGTGAATTTAAGGCAGCTAGTTTTGACTACAGATTGTCTGCATTTTAAATAGTGTTTTAATTTATTTTTATGTGTTGACAGTGATTGTTTTTATAACTTTTGTTATATTATTTATATTGTTTTATATTGTTTTGTATTATTTTTATACTCATGTACCATTAATGTTGTATACTACACTTGTGGTGCCTTGTAAGCCGCCCCAAGTCCCTTTTGTTAGATGGTGGAGGGATATAAATGAGGCTAATAATAATAATAATAATAATAATAATAATAAGAAGAAGAAGAAGAAGAAGAAGAAGTTGTAGTAGTATTAAAATATGAATATAAAACAGAAAGAAGGGAGGGTGTCAACCAAACCTCATATGGGAGGGAGACCCACAGCACAGAAAGAGCTGGTCTTATATTCCCAAGATACCTGCCTCATACCCTCCAAGGCACTGTTTATGCCAACCAAAATATTTCAGCCTTTCAAATATTGGTTTTGCTAGCAACATACTTTGAGGTATTTAGATGAGTATTGTGTACTGCCTGCTGATGTCTGTGGGTGCCTAATTTATTTTTCTTTTCTCTTCCTTAGCCAGAAGAAATTATTATGTCAAAGCCCTCTACTCCCACCCAGATTATCAGATTGGGAGACTGGCCAAGAAGGGAATCCCTGAATTTTATGATTATGATGTTGCTCTAGTGGAACTTGCATCTCCCGTCATGCCCTCTCCTGCTCAAAGGTGAGATGAAAGGAAGGAAAAATGAAAATAACAAAGGGTTGGATTTTTGCTCCACTTAAAAACCAAGGAATGTCACCTGTGCCCATTGAGGAGCGTATCACACAATATTGTTATAGAGTAGGTCCTCCACTTCTGTTGGGGCTAAGGGTGCAAGACCTCTGCAAAAGTGAAAAAACCTGGGAGAACAAATCTCTAGGAACCTCTTAGGTCCCATCCACACAGTACCTTTATCCCAGGAGCTCCCGTTTCAAAATGGAGTATGGTTAGACAATGTTGCTGAAAAACCCAATGTTAACTATAGTTTGTTGAGTTGTCTTGCAGATGACCCAAGGCAGTAAATTTGGCAATGGACGCTGCATATGTATTGTTTGCTCTGGTGAAGTTGGAAATGTTAATACTGCCCAAACAATAATGATGCAAGACTTGGGCCATGCCCTTCTACATTGCCATCCCTCCTAATTTCTTCTTTTCCTTTCCCAATCCACAGGCCTATCTGTCTCCCATGTACAGAAGGAGCTACCCGAGCTCTGAGAAAGCCCCATCCTCAGACCACCTGCAGGGATCATGGTAAGAGAGTTGTGTGTTTCGTTTGTGATTGACCAGTCGGACTGAATCGCTTCTGAGTGCCCCCTTTCAAGGAGTGGAGCCAAATCAGCCCCTGGGTTTTCCAAGGAGCTGGTGGTGATGAAAGGAGTGAGAAAAAGGACTTTATTGCATGGAAGGGGCAAACTGGCACAGCAGCAGGACTATCAAATCCCTATCATGCAGCACCATGTGATACACGTCACTGGTCCATCATTTTTCATTATGAAACCTGCCAATAGCCCTAGCCATGCCACAGTCCTGGGACTCTGCAAGTGTGAAGTGTCTTAAAAATAAATTAAAAGGTTAAACAACAAGCAAAGGCGGGAGCACCACAGTGGGAAGGCAGGGTTATATTGCCCACCTGAAAGTGCAGCTTTGCAGTGCTGCAATGTCACAATTACGCTACGTAAGTGGCTATGCGATGTCATGATGGTTAAGGAGCTGTTATCCCACATTGCAAAAATGCTGAGGGATAGCAGCTCACATGGAATATTTTGAATGAATCAGGAGACATGATCATCATGTTTACAATTTTGAAAGGATGTCATGATTAAGTGGGAACAGGCTTGTTTTCTGCTGCCATGGAGACAGACACGAAGCAGTTGGTTCAAAGAAGGAGATCCTGAACGTTAAGAAGAATTTCATGACCGTAAGAGCAGTTCAACAGTGGAACCCACTGCCTCAGAGTGTGGTGGAGGCTTTTAAACAGAGGCTGGGTGACCATCTCTCTCGATGAACCAGCCCGAGCTCTTAGATCCTTGGGGGAGGCTCTCCTTTCACCCTTGCCATTATCACAGGCTCGTCTTGTAAGTACAAGGGAGAGAGCCTTCTCTTCTGTGGCCCCTCGACTCTGGAACTCATTGCCTGGTGAGATTAGGAAGGCCCCCACCTTAGAAACTTTCAAGAGGGATCTCAAAACCTGGCTTTTCCGATGTACTTTTGGAGAGTAGCCATACTATCATACACAGTTGCTCCCCCTTAACGGTTTTTTGTCCCCAGAGTATATTTCCCCACCTGTATGAAGGTCTATTTTTGTGCTGGTACAGCTGTACCAGGAGCTCCAACTTCTTTTCCTTTCTATTGAGTGTTTGCATGTATTCCAAAGTTCCATGTATTTTGTAATAAGGTGGCTTCCCTTGGTTAGCAATCATAGGGTCAATGACCCATCAATTATCATTATGTTCTTTAGTTCCGCCCCTTTTTCTGGGTTAAGGAGGGAAAAAGGGAATCTCTAGTTCAGTTCACACAGAGAAGCCTTTCGTACAGGACGTGAATCAGTTCCACCTGTAGAAAGCTTCGTATTTTACAGTTTTGCTGGGGGGATCCAGTCCCATAACTCTACAGTCAGCCTTCGCTGGGAACTGAAAGCCTTCTTTCCTCTTGGAAATCTACTAAAGGACTCTGTTTGGTAAGGACCACTCGCAGCAGACATAAAGCAATTTGGACCGGGTGTAAGGGCCCATGCCAACAGAGCTTAAGTCAGATTGCCCATGGAGGGGTCAAGGATTTCCCTTGTAGAAGGAAGAAACAGTTTATGAAGAAAGTTGCCTGTCCCTTGTGGACAAGATTTAAGCAAGCCACCAGTTGATTCAAAGCCTAGAAGTATTTGTTTGATTTATTGAAGATTTAAGCAACAATAAAAACTTTGTTAAACTTTCTAAGTCTTTAAAAGAACTTTGTGTGGGGAAATCCAAAAGGCCTCTCAGCTGAGGCACCCCCGGCGTCCCGTTGGGCATTCAGAAAACACGTCCTGTCTACAGACTCTTTCACAGGCCCAGCGCGTGACAGCACAATTTTTATGACCCCGTTCCTTTATGAGTTTCTCCCTCACAAACAATCTGCTCCATTCCTGTCTCATCCTGATTTTAGTATTTTTAGTATTTTAGTTATTTTTTAAATCTTGCACATGCGGCCCGCTCATTGTTATTTTATTGTGTATGATTTTCCTTTATCGTGTTTTTTGTACTCATATGTTGTATGCATTTTACTGTGTTGTTATTGTGTTTTGGTTTAATTTTCTTGTAACATGCTGTTGGGCTTGGCCTCATGTAAGCTGCCCCGAGTCCCCATTGGGGAGATGGTGGTGGGGTATTAAATAAAGATAATAATAATAATAATAATAATAATAATAATAATAATAATAATAATAATTATTATCTGTCAGGGTTGTTTTCATTGTGCTGGGTTGGATTGGGTTGGACTGGATGGCCCTTGGGGTCACCATAGAACACCACAGATCTGCTAGGATCCCAGCGTCCCTGTTCCCCAGCCTCTCTTCCTTTTCCATTTTGCCTCATTGCACTCAATACCCTTGGCTTTTTTTAGAACAAGAACTTCTCCCTGCTTCAAATGTCAATTCCCTTTTTGTAACTGACTGCGAAGACGGTGGCAAAAAAGGGCTGCGTCGCAGAATCGTGCGGATCAAGAATGGGGACCAGGTGAGGAATGTATCTGAGTGCCCATTGTGAGCAAGAACAAGGAATGGCAACCTACGCTGTGGCTCTTATGGCCATCGTCTCATAGGGGTTTCTCGGAGAGACTCATTCCAAGATTTGTCATTGCTTTCTTTTATAGAGTGTGAGAGTGTGATTTGCCCAAGGTTACGCAGGATGCATCTGCACTGTAGAATGAATGCAGTTTGCTTTTACTTTAACTGCCATGGCTTTGTTCTGTGAAATTAATTTGATGTGAGTGTTGGTGCCTCACTAAGCTACAGCTCCTGGGATTATATAGCATTGAGTCATGGCAGTTCATGTGGTGTCAGACTACATTAATTCTAGATATGTTCTCAGTGGGTTTCCAGTAACATGCAACAAAATAAGTAACAACATTTGACAGACTATCTGTTTATGCTTTGAAAATGTTATTTCCTGTTTAGTTGAAGGGTACTGACTTTGAAAGTAGTTGTTATGCTCCAGAAACTTTGTTTTTATGGTTGCCACAGGCTATGTTGAATTGGTTGAGACTTTATGAGGTAGTTATTGAAAAACTACAACAAAATGTGCTGCTGGATGTCCTGCAAAAACAAAGTTTCTGCCATTCAATAAACTTTCCCTATGATTTTATGATAGAAGCAATTAGGACAACAAGTTAAACATGAGCCAACAATGTCATGTGGCGGCAAAAAAGCCAATGGGATTTTGGCCTGCATCAATAGGAGTCTAGTTTCTAGATCCAGGGAAGTCATGCTCCCCCTCTATTCTGCCTTGGTTAGACTACACCTGGAATATTGTGTCCAATTCTGGGCACCACAATTGAAGAAAGATCTTGACAAGCTGGAATATGTCCAGAGGAGGACGACTCAAATGATCAAGGGTCTGGAGAACAAGCCGTATGAGGAGCGGCTTAAGGAGCTGGGCATGTTTAGCCTGAAGAAGAGAAGGCTGAGAGGAGACATGATGAGGGCCATGTATAAATATGTGAGAGGAAGCCACAGGGAGGAGGGAGCAAGCTTGTTTTCTGCTTCCCTGGAGACTAGGATGCGGAACAATGGCTTCAAACTACAAGAGAGGAGATTCCATCTGAACATGAGGAAGAACTTCCTGACTGTGAGAGCCGTTCAGCAGTGGAACTCTCTGCCTCGGAGTGTGGTGGAGGCTCCTTCTTTGGAAGCTTTTAAACGGAGGCTGGATGGCCATCTGTCAGCGGTGCTTTGAATGCAATATTCCTGCTTCTTGGCAGGGGGTTGGACTGGATAGCCCATGAGGTCTCTTCCAACTCTTTGATTCTATGAAATGACATTTATAACCCAGGAACAAAAATCGTGTTCCATAGTATATAGCCTTGCTATGCTTTTAGCCTTGTAATACTTCTGTTTTCAAATAAGGTGCCTGGTTCATTGGGGGCTGCTCTGAGTAAATCCATTGTTTCTCTCTTTCTCAGAAATTTGCCTGCGAGGAAGATGCCAAAAAAGCTGACCACTACAAAAACGTCACCAATGTGGCAGATGTGGTGACGGACCGCTTCCTCTGCACAGGGGGCTTTGATCCCCAGGCGGACCCAAACACTTGCAAAGGTGAACTATTTCAGTCTGGTTCCTACATCAATTAAATGAAGGGTGGCACTGTTATGACTAACAAGTTGACTTCAGTTCACACTTCCTAGGGCAGTGCTTCTCAACCTCTTCCTAGTGCCGCGGCCCCTTAATACAGTTTCTCATGTTGTGGTGACCCCCAACCATAACATTATTTTTTGTTGTTTCTTCAATACTGTAATTGTGCTGCTGTTGTGAATCCTAATGTAAGTATCAGATATGCAGGGTGTATTTTCATTCACTGGACCAAATTTGGCAAAAATAACTGATAGACCCAAATTTGAATACTGGAAATTGGGCCAAACCTCCCACAGAGAACCCCCCTGTGGGCCACAGCAACGTGTGGCAGGGGACGGCTAGTATAGTAAATAAATAAATAGTTGCTGCGATTTATAGTTCACCTACATTCAAAGAGCGTTCTGAACTCCACCAAGGATGGAATTGAACCAAACTTGGCACACAGAACTCTCATGACCAACAGAAAATACTGGAAGGGTTTGGTGGGCATTGACCTTGAGTTTTGCAGTTGTAGTTCACCTACATCCAGAGAGCACTGTGGACTCAAACAATGATGGATCTGGACAAACGTGGCACGAATCCTCAATATGCCTAAATGTGAACACTGGTGGAGTTTGGGGAAAATAGACCTTGACATTTGGGAGTTGTAGTTGCTGGGATTTATAGTTCACCTACAATCAAAGAGCATCCGAACCCTACCGACGATAGAATTGGGCCAAGCTTCCCACACAGAACCCCCATGACCAACAGCAAATACTGTGGTTTCTGATAGTTTATGGTGACCCCTCTGACACCGCCACGTGCCCCCCCCACCCTGGTATCCCAACCCCCAGGTTGAGAAACACTCTCCTAGGGCAAGGAAGTCTCATCCTAGAATAAATTGTTTCATCTTTACTTATGTGTAAAGATGTGTCCCTGCTTTTAAATCACCTTTCAATTCATAATGAATTTCTATGAATTTCTTAGAGTCCTTTTAGGCAAGGAACAGTCCGAGGTGGCTTTGCCAATTCCTTCTTCTACTACAGCACTTGGTATTCATATTCATTGGTGATCTCCCATCCATGTACTAACCTGGCCTGATCCCACTTAGCTTCCAAGATCAAACAGAATCTGGAGCCTTTCTAACCTGTGGCCTGTGGACATAATAGCCTCACAGGCATAAATGAATGAATGAGAGGAAGAAAGATAGTCATAAGGACGGATAGGCCCCTTCCGCACAACTGAATAAAATCCCACATTATCTGCTTTGGACTGGAATATTTGGCGGTGTGGACTCAGATAACTCAGATCAAAGCAGATATTGTGGGATTTTCTGCCTTGATATCTGGGTTATATGGTTGTGTGGAAGGGCCCATAGATATAGTCTTACCTTGATCTCAGGCTGTATCTACACTACCCTATATCCCAGGATCTAATCCTAGATTATCTGCTTTGAACTGGATTATTGAGTCCACACTGCCATATAATCCACTTCAAAGCCGATAATCTGGATTTTATATGGCAGTGTAGATGGTGCCATATCCGGGATAAGCAGATAATTTGGGATCAGATCCTGGGATATAAAGCAGTGTAGATCCAGGCTCAGAAAGCAGAAGTCTTCCCAGGGATAGATCACGTTGCAATATCTCAAGCTATTCGAAAGTAATGCAAATAATGCTTTGATATCAGTATCTCAACATATTGAGCAATATTTCTCAAACTACTCAAAACTTAGAAATAAAACGGCTTGACCAGAAAAAAAGTTTTCAGCACCTGCTGCCTTTGTAGGCAATGAGATAATACAAGTGAATGATGCTGTATGTCCCAGGATTCTATAGCACGTGTAGCCATGGCATTTAAAATGGTATCAAGCTACATTAATGCCTTTATCTGGCTTGTTATCCTAATGTAGCCCTTATTTCATTCTAACCAGTTACTCACACCGAAGTACCGCTTCTGTAACTATTGAAATGAGTTAATTATTTAACTCTAATAGCTGCAGAAGTGGTACTTTGGTGTGAGTAACCACACTGAGGATCTGGACCTGCCCACATCCCTTTAGATCAGTGTTTCTCAACCTGGGGGTTGGGACCCCTGGGGGGGGTCGTGATGGAGTGTTGGAGGGGTCGCCAAAGATCATCAGGATACATAGTATTTTCTGCTGGTCATGGGAGTTCTGTGTGGGAAATCTGGCCCAATTCTATCCTTGGTGGAGAACAGAATGCTCTTTGACTGTAGGTGAACTATAAATCCCAACAATTCTCAAATGTCAAGGTCTATATTCCCCAAACTCCACCAGTGTTCACATTTGGGCATACTGAGGTTTTGTGCCAAGTTTGGTCCAGATCAATCATTGTTCGAATGCAGAGTGCTCTCTAGATGTAGGTGAACTACAACTCCAAAACTCATGGTCAATGCCCAGCAAACCCTTCCCATATTTTCTGTTGGTCATGGGAGTTCTGTGTGCCAAATTTGGTTCAGTTCTGTTGTTGGTGGATTTCAGAATGCTCTTTGATTGGAGGTGAACTATAAATCCCAGCAACTACAACTCCCAAATGACAAAATCAATCCTCTCCACAACCCCACCAGTATTCAAATGTGGTTGTATTATTGGGTTTTTGTGCCCAGTTTGATCCAGTGAATGCAAATATATCCTGCATATTGAATGTTTACATTACGATTCATAACAGGAGCAAAATTACAGTTGTGAAGTAGCAATGAAAATAATGTTATGGTTGGGGGTCACTACAACATAAGGAACTGTATTAAGGGGTCATGGCATTAGGAAGGTTGAGAACCACTGCTTTAGATGACGGAGCTTCACATGCTAGCCACTGATGTATCATTTAATTCACTTTCTCCTTTTGCTTACAGGTGACTCTGGCGGTCCTCTCATAATTCAGAAAAGGCTGCGTTACATCCAGGTAAGTGGCCGCTTGGTCTGGTCCCAGGCTGCCTAGCTAGATGCTTTTGTGACCCACATTGATGCCTTAAGTAGATCTGGTCTTTATACTGAAGAAGCACACCAATTTCCGCACTGAGGCCCCTTCTACACTGCCATAGAATCGAGGTTATCAAAGCAGATAATCCACATTGTTCAGTCATTTCCAACTCTTTGTGACCTCCTGGACCAGCCCACAGTTAGCCATGGCCAACTCCAGCTCCTTCAAGGTCAAGCCAGTCACTTCAAGGGCAACTTCCATCCATCTTGCCCTTGGTTGGCCCCTCTTCCATTTCCCCCAGCATCATTGTCTTCTTTAAGCGTTCCTGTCTTCTCATTATGTGGCCAAAGTACTTCATCTTTGCCTCCAGTGAGCAGTCAGGCTTTATTTTTTGGAGTATGGATGATTGGATCTTCTTAGTTCAAAGGCGTCTATCTTCCTCCGCTCAGCCTTCCTTATGGTCGAGCTCTCGCATCCATAAGTTACTACAGGGAATACCATTGCCTTAACTATGCGGATCTCCGTTGCCAGTGTGATGTCTCTACTCCACTATTTTATCTCTGTCTATTAGGCTTGTTTGATTAAAAAAAATGGTTCAAAACTTGTTTCGGATGTAGGGGGTGCTGGTGGTTCAATTCAGAAGTCAAATCTGATTTTCACAGAAAAAAATGTTCAAAACTTTTTGAAACTTCCTTAATGGTTTGAAAGTGTTATTTCCTGTTTCATTGGGTGGTCTGTACTTTGAAAGTAGTTGTTCTACTCCAGAAGGAGGGGGGGGGGGGCAAAGTCAGGACATTCATCCGATCTGGTTTAAAACGCTTCCCAAGCTTGAGACCAGAAGGAAGGGGACAAGAAAGGCAGGAAATTCTTCTGGTCTGGTTTTCGTTAGTTTTAGTCAATCATCTCTCTACTCTGTTAAGATTGTTTTGAATTCTGCTCCTGTCTTCTGCAGTATTGCCTATCCCTCCCAACTTGGTGTTGTCTGCAAACTTGATGATCATGCCTTCTAACACGCTGGGTTAGAAAAAGTACATTTGTTCTGTAGGTTTGTTCTTAAGTTGAATTTGTATGTAAGTTGGAGCAGGTACATTTTAAAGTGTAACTCCATTCTCTCGTATCAATCAGCACAAATCCCATTGCCGCTGTAAAGTTTCCCATCTTACATTTTTTCCTCTTTTTTTTTGCAGGTGGGCGTGATCAGCTGGGGCGTTGTCAATGTCTGTAAGAGCAAGAAAATCTCCTGCGACCCTCCAAGAGGTGGCCATGTGAACTCACCCAGACATGCCAGGGATTTCCACATCAACCTCTTCAAGGTCATGCCGTGGCTCAAGGAAAAACTGAGGGACGAGGACCTGGGATTCCTGTAGATCTACCCTTCCCACCACACCTGGGACACTCTGTGTAAATAGAATTTGTGTCTTTGAATCCCATAGAATGGATTTCAGGCTAGTCATTGTATATTAAATTGCATTTTGTGAAAAGAAAGTTGTGCATTCTTTTGTTACTTTCATCTATTTGTCTACAATTCTGTTCAGCGGGAGATTTGGTGTCACACAAAGAACTGGGTGTTGTATTTCACACCAACATTGGGTCCAGAATTCAGCTTTCTCTTAATCTTAGCCTTCCTTGTTTTTCTTCCTGTGTTTCTACATCATACAGAGAAGCCAGAGGAAAAAATAATGTCTTTAAAAAAATTAGAAACCTGTGATTTTAGTTAAGAATTTGTGAGCTGTGCCGTTCACTTTAATTTTTTTTGTTCCAAAAGCCAATATTATATATTTGAAGCAGGGCAGATTGGCCTAATGCAGCTTGTTAACAACCGAAGATATACATTACAAGTGGAATATCCCTTATCTAAAATGCTTGGAACCAAACATGTTTCATATTTCAAATTTTCTTGTTGTTGACAATTCATTTATTTATTTATAGTATTTATATTTCGCCCTTCTCAGCCCGAAGGGGACTCAGGGCAGATCACAACGCACACATCCACAGCAAACATTCAATGCCATTTTTAGACTTACAAGACAGAAAGAGGTATTTTGACATTTTTTCCAACTTTTCACCTGGAGTTTATGCTCGATTCCAGCCGCAGGGGGGAGCTGTCACTATGATGGTGAGCACTTTTGATCGCATTTTCTCCTTGTTCTTTGATCGCTGGCAATTTTATGGTGTCGTAAAATACCTCCCTGCTTTGAGTGGTGCCTAATTTCTCTAGGCTGTTTTGAATTGCTTAGGTGCAAAGCAAGCTAGGCTTAACAGTCGGGTGCTCAATTTGACTTGGGTTTCGAACTTTCCACCTTCTGGTCAGCAATGATCTATTGCTGCTGGCAATTAACCAGCTGTGCTACAGCTATGCAAATAAGTAATTTGAATATATTTAATGAGATATCTTGAAGCCCAAGTCCAAACATGAAATTCATTTATTCATTTATACACAAAACCCGAATGCAATTTTATACACAATAATTTAATAACTTCGTACATGAAATAAAATTTGTGGACACTGTATCCCAACTCCCATCAGCTCAAGTCATAATGTCTAAGGATCAGGAAGGCAGGAGTTGTAGTCCAGCATCTAGAGAGTCAATTACAATGACGCAGAGGGCCAAATCCGGACTTCCTTGAGGTGATGTGTAAAGAGATTGTACAAATTCCTTCTCGTGTATGGCCAGTTTGTTTCCCAGGGTGAGTTTGATGAACAACAAAATGGTGAGGCAGAGGTAACAGTTCACTGGACATCACAAGACTGTAGATTTGCCAGTTCATCAAGATTCATATATTTTATAGAATTCATATTTTGAGGGAAACAATTTCTCAATAAGATTTTCATTTTAAAAAAAACTTCACTTGAGGGGCATCTATACTATAGAATAAATGCATTCTGACCCTGCTTTAACTACCGTATATTCTGGCATATAAGACTACTTTTAAACCCAAGAAAATCTTCTCAAAAGTCAGGTGTCATCTTATATGCGGGAATCGTCTTATACGTGGGAGTAGTCTTATACATGGGAGTCGTCTTATACGCTGTAGTAGCCTTATGCATGGGAGTCGTCTTATATGTGGAGGTAGTCTTATACGCCAGGAGTCRTCTTACAGAGCGGCTGCTGAAACTTCCAATCTGGATTGGAGACTCTGTGGTTGCTGCATATTGTGGGAGGAGCTCAAAAATGGCAGTGGCCGCGTCCCTGCCGTATGCAGCGACTGTATGAAAGCATTAAGGGTGACGCTGTACAAGTACGGTAGAAGAAAATCCATTCATCAGGATTCATGAACTTAATGCAGTCCTGATGGTGAGGTGAAGGAGCACTTCACTGGGAAGGTGTAAGTGAAGGGTGGAGCAAGCTGAAGGCTTCCGGGGCACCCGGGATATGGAAAAAAAAGAGTGGCTCTGGGACCAGAAAAACACAACTCTTTCACCTGTCTGCCCCCCCCCCCCGTATCCTATTACCGTACCTCCTCCTCTGCCTCTCAGATCTCGCTCCTGAAGACTGCAGTGAAATGGTGCAGGTGCGAGATCTGATAGGCAGAGAAGGAGGTACAGTAATAGGAAAATTACCATATTGAAATCAAATCTGATGCTTTAAAATTTTTATTTGGCATGTGTTGGAAGAGAGGTAGTCTTATACAGTGAGTATACCCCAAACTCTATATGTTAACTGGAAAAGTTGGGGGTTGTCTTATATGACCAGTCGTCTTATATGCTGGAATATATGGTACTGTGGTTCAATGCCAAAAAATAATGGGAGTTGTCATTTGGCCAGCCATCAGCACTCTGACTAAGAAGGCTAAAGACCTTGTAAAATTACAAAGCTCTTGATTCCCTAGAACTGAGCCATGGCAGCAACATCAAACTGTATTTCCTCAACAGTATAAATGCAAACCAAGTTATTTACTCTCTCTGCATGTCAGAACTCTATTTTTCAGAAGCATCAGTTCGGATGTTTGCACTTTTTCTCTACCTGGCAACTTTAAGTTGGACTTTGATAGCAATCAATTGCTTACTTCTGAAGAATCAAATTTCTTGCTCCATTTGTTATTGGAAATTGGATCCCAGCTCCACTGGGACAGACAGTAAGCACACATTGACCTCTTCTTTAATTCTAAACTAACCTTCAATGAACTTATCTCTGCAATGTTGCCTATCCTTTCCCTGGAAGAGCCACGAGGGTTGTCATAATACAACCTGATTTTATTTATTTATTTACTACATTTGTATACTGCCCCTCTCAGCCCGGAGGTGACTCGAGGCGGTTCACAGTTGGCAATCAATGCCCCACAAAATAAAATACAGTCAAAAACGTTACATATAATATAAAACATATAAAAGCAATAAAACAATTAAAACCATAAAGTACATGTCCTCAGCGTCTCATTGCTAAAATCATTTTCGGTCGCATCGTCCAATCGTTCCATAAGTCTCAATTAATCAGTTATACTGTGTCTTCAAATGCCTGCTCAAACAGCTAGGTTTTACCTCCCTTTCGAAATGTTAGGAGGGAGGGGGCCGATCTAATATCCCTAGGGAGGGTGTTCCATAGCTGGGGGCCACCGCTGAGAAGGCCCTGTCTCACATTCCCGCCAATCGAATCTGCGAAGAACTGGGGAAACAGAGGAGTCGTGTGCTCCCTGAGTGCTGCTCCTGTTAACACAGTGGTTCTCCACCTTCCTAATGCCATGACCCCTTAGTACAGTGCCTCATGTGGTGACCCCCAACCATAACATTATTTTCGTTGCTACTTCAGAACTGTCGTTTTGCTACTGTTATGAATCGTAATGTAAATATCTGATATGCAGGATGGATTTTCATTCATTGGACCAAGTTTGCCCCAAATACCCAATACACCCAAATTTGAATACTGGTGAGGTTGGGGGGATTGATTTTGTCATTTGGGAGTTGTAGTTGCTGAGATTTATAGTTCACCTACAATCAAAGAGTATTCTGAAGTTCACCGACAATGGAATTGAACCAAACTTGGCACACAGAACTCCCATGACCAACAGAAAACACTGGAAGGGTCTGGTGGACATTGACCTTGAATTTTTGGAGATGTAGTTCACCTACATCCAGAGAGCACTGTGGATTCAAACAATGATGAATCTGGACTAAACTTGGCAGAAATACTCAATATCCCCAAATGTGAGCACTGGTGGAGTTTGGGGAAAATAGACATCAGCGTTTGGGAGTTGTAGTTGCTGGGATTTATAGTTGACCCACAATGAAATAGCATTCTGAACCTCACCAACGATAGAAATGGACCAAACTTCCCACACAGAACCCTCATGACCAACAGAAAATACTATGTTTTCTGATGGTCTTTGGTGACCCCTCTGACACCCCCTCGCGACCCCCACAGAGGTCACGACCCCCAGGTTGAGAAACACTGTGTTAACAATTTTACCCTGGTAACGTTTCCTCATCTATAGTGTTGTGCCAGGACCCTTCCCATGAGGTCTCCATTGTATATGCCAACACCCTGAGCACCTTTTCTGTATCTAACTGGCATCCATTGTATTAACCCAAACTGGAATATTATAACCCTTTTCAACCCATAATCTCTTGCCCCACTACATTCCTTTCCAATTGCACTCCACTCCTGGGAGGATCAATAAACAGACTTAAGTCTTCAAAATAATCCAATAATAGTTAAATTAAATTTCCTGCCATGACTGGAGCCAACCAGCAATGACAGCAGACAAAGTCCCAGAACAATCAGAGAGCAGGTCCTAGTCAACCACATTTTAGACCAATCAGGGCTAGCGTAGCAATGTGCCTTTGTTTTGAAAAGCTACCAAAATGCTATAAGTATTTCTGTATGCTTGCACTGAGCTATGTCAGTCTTTGAAGCTGCGGACTCGACTGACATCCTTTTTGGCCAAGGAGAACAAAACAGATTTTGCCTTCAATCTGTCTGCATCTGATCTGGCCTTCTGGATGCTTGACAATCCAGACCCTGAAATCACATAACACTCTGATGCCTAATAAAACAAGGAAATTCAGCTGAATAAATATAGTCTCATTCAAAAAAGCAAATACAGGGGGAGGGACAGGGACAATGTTCACAGAGCCCAGTTTGGCAAAATATTGAGCAAGTGACCCACTCCTATCCTCTGAGAATTCTCCGAAATGTGCAAATTTCAGAATTCTGGTGTGCCTATACTAGGGGATTTCCCTGCTTAATTGCCTCCTAGACATTTGGATGTTTCTCTCATTTCTCCTCTGTGTGGTATCTGCTGGATTCCTGTCCATTTGCAGGCCAACATCCAACTTGCCTTTACCCTCACCCTGGAGTTGCTTAATCTATATTTATGCCATTTCCCAAAACTCAGCTGTTTCACTTGGGGTGGAGTTACCCAGCAATGAATTTCCAAAGAATACGACCAACAATTTATAGATCAGCAGAACTGCATTGGTCCTGCTACCACTGAAGTAAAGAGTGTGCCGAAGGAAGAAACCAAAATGCAGCAACTTCACCCTTTTGCCTGCATCCTTGTGGCACTTTTGGCCTTTTGGACAGGTAAGCAGGGGCGGCAGTATAGTTGATTTTGCCCAGGGGTGCTCTTGAGGTAAAATAGACCTTGACATATGCGAGTTGTAGTTACTGGGATGTATAGTTCACCTACAATCAAAGAGCATTCTGAACTCCACCAATGTTGGAATTAAACCAAATATGCCACATAGAACTCCCACGAGTAACAGAAAATATATATCAGTGATTGGTTGGGGGGGGCGCCAAAATACTATTTGCTTACCGCTAAAATTACCTAGGGCCACCTCTGCAGGTAAGCCAACATATCCTAGAAGTAATGGTGGAGCAGCTGGAGGATGCACAGTCCCCAGCAAGAATCAGTAAATATTTGAGGGCAAAAATGCTGGAAGAATTAATTCAGAAATATTTGTCTGGATGTGGAAGAATCGAAAGGGATGATAAATGCTTGTTGAAGTTCCTAGGTGTGAATGTAAGCATTTGCTGGATGATTTCTGAATGTGTGTGCTTTCAAGTCATCTGTCAACTTATTGCAACCCCTTAGAATTTCATAGGGTTTTCTCAGAAGTTAATTGCTTGTTGTTTTTCTGAAAAAGACTCTACAGCGCTTGGCGCTGACAGTGTCCCATCCATGTGCTAGTCAAGGTTGACCTTGCTTAACTTGCAAGACCAGATCAACATTTAATATCCAGCATATAGTTGTATTAAGATTGGATAATGGGTGTGTAATGGTCCCAGTCTGCTGACATACATTATATCAATACAGGTTGAGTATCACTTTTCTGAAATGCTTTGGACCAGAAGTGTTTTGAAGGTTGGCATAATTATGTTTGCATATACATACTTAAGAAAATATCTTGGAGACGAAATGTTTTGTATACAATTTATACACATGTAGTCTTGTTGTCAAGCCACGACACCCCCTCCCCAAGGAGACTCCAAGCAAAACATATGATTTTTCTTTATTTTAAAAACATTTTCCGCAGCTCCAAAGTTGCAAAATGCCAAAGATGCTAGAAGCTCCGGAATGGTCTTATCCTTTAATAAATGTTATCAACTTGATTATTTATGTGTAACTTGTATCTTTTATGTACTGTGTACATTCTTAAAGATATAAAATGTATAAATTATATCAAAGAAATGTATCAAAATGTATCTTTCTGTGCCCTCAGTTTGCATATTCCCTGGGGAACAGAGATCAGGGCCAGGATCCCTCGAGTTATTTTTGTTTTTATAGTATTTATTTTCTGTCATTACCACGCAGGGGACTCATGGCAGATTATAATACACATATACACAGCAAACATTCGATGCCATTTAGACATACAACATATGTAGACAGATGCAGAGGCAATTTAACATTCCGGCTTCATGAGGGTATGCTCGTTTCCGGCCACAGGGGGAGCTGCCCTTTCACCGTCCACTTGTGACACCCAGTCCTTGATGGAGTACTTCCTCATTCTTGCGCATGCTGCTGGAAGGTTTTATGGTGTCATAAATTAGTTAAATTAGCTTCCTCGCATAAAACGGTACTTAAATTTCCTACTTCACAGATGCAACTGTATTTCGGGCTGCATAGGTCACCAGCAAGCTAGACAATTAATGGTTGAGAGCTCACTCCGACACAGGCTGGCTTCGAACTCATGACCTCTCGGTCAGTAATAATTTAATGCAGCTGTCTACTATTTCCCAAGTTAGATAATATCAAGATCTTTGTGTATATCTTCTTTAGAAAAGAATGAGTTCAGGATGTTTGCCTATTCAGTTCAGGATGACAGTATGCCATTCCTGTAGAAGAGGTGGTTCAGCAAACATGAATTCGTTAACTTTCTAAATGGGCAGCCAAACCAATTTTCCAATGATCAGGACCAGGGCCATAGCCAGGGGGAGGGGATTAAGGGTTCTAACCCCCCCCCCCCGGAAACCCGGCTTACTCAGTTTAAACTGGTTAACCAAGTTATGAGTATACCAGGTGTCTTTTTTAACCTGACACATTTCAGGGCAGGGTTAAATGTTTAAATCCCCTCCCCCCACCGGCTATGGCCCTGATCAGGACATGTCAATATTGTGCAATCTCTTTCCACTGTATGTGGCGATAGAAAGACGAATTTCAGATTCTTGATTCTGAAATTGATTCAAATGTGTGCAGAAGACTAAATTCTCACCCTACACTGTATCATATAAAAAGAGGGGTTTTTGACTGCAACACTTAAAGACTTCAAACTGAATGAAGGCTGCTTGAATTTTCTCACAGCTACTGCAACTGAAGAAATGAAAATGCACACCCCCAGAAACACACGAAGCCCTCTGACCAGGCCTGTAGCGAGGGGGGGGGGGTTAGGGGTTCAAACCCCCCCCCCCCGAAATGTTTCAGATTTTTATATGAATTTTAACTGGTTAACCAAATCCCCATGCAAAGTCTATGAAATGCAAATAATCAAGAGTCCCTCCAGAACTGCAAGCACTATCTCAAGCAAATATTAGCAATTTATTCACAGTCATTACCTTCAGCAATAGCCGATGTAGTTGTTCTGGTACAGCTGTACCAGGAGCTCCAACTTTATTTGCTTTGTATTAAATGTTTGCTTGCAGTCCTAGGTTTCAGGGACTCTGCAGATAGGTGGCTTCTTTGGTTGCAGTCATAGGGCAAGTCACCTGTCCATCATTGTTAAGTTTTGGTCCCGCCCCTTGCTCAGGCAATTGGGAAGGGAAGGGAGCCATTTTTAGTTAGTCTCAGCAAGGTAAGCTTATGTATAGGATGTGTGCAAGCTTCCCCTGTACAAAAGCTTCAACCCTTAAGACCTTCCGGGGGAGAAAGGTCTTAAGAGTCTCCAAAGAATTTCCAGGAAAACAGCCCTAAAGACCAAAGAACTCCAGCTGGAGAACATCTACTGCCTTGCTGGTAGGTCCACTCAGCGTTCGAGACGCAGTTCGACCCGGTAGCGGAGCCCACATCAGTAAGGGTTAGATTACAGTCAGCCTGGGAGAAGTTAAAAAGGGGATTTTCCTTTAAAGAAGAAGTTATTGAAGACAGTTGCCTGTCCTTCGTGGGCAAGATTAGGAATTCACCAGTTGCCTAAAAGCTTGGAATCATTTGCTTAACTTTACTTAAGACAAGAGAAGTTTCTGTTTGATTGTTCATTAATAAAAGACTTTGTTGTACTTCTCAAGCCATCTAAAGACTGTTTGTGGTGGAAACCTCTGAGAACTTCTCTTTAGGCCCCCTGGCTTCCCACTGGGCAAAGGTTGCACATCCTGTTCTAAAGACAATTATTTACAGGCCCAGCGCGCGACAGAATGGTAGTGAAGTAACCAAGTTGGGGGAGGGGGTGTTGAATGCTCTCATTAATGCTCTCATCATGTTGAATGCTCTCATCATGTTTAGTTTGGAAAAGGAAGAGAGGTGACTTGATAGCTATGTTTAAATTTTTCAAAGGCTGTCACAATTCTAGAGACTTCATCACACTACAGAATGAATCCACTTTAATGTATTGTCGAAGCAGGGGCGGCTTGTCCATTACGCGAAGTAAGCGGTCACAGAAAATTTTTTTTGCCAGGGGCGCAGAGGGGCGAGAGCTCCTCGACCACCACTTGAGGAGCACCCCTTCAGCTCACAACAGCCCTAGCAGTCTGGGGGGAGCCTCGGCTTTCTTGCCTCGCTGCCGGGCGATCCTCTTCCCAAAGGGGCCGGGCCCTTGAGCCTCGCCTAGCCCCTCTTGTTCTTGCTCCACCCGGCCACCGGGTGCGTGAGCAGAGCCAGCGCTCAATCATTCTCCGCGTTCGATCCCTTCCCCATGATTGGCTCCCTTTCCCGATCCCCTGGCGCTCCACCCGCCTCCTCTCCTTTCCCCAATCCGTGGGTGGGCCAAGGGGCGGAGCCGCCGTGCCTGGCCCGCTTCAGGTCTGGAGGCGTGTCTGAAGACCCCAGCATGTGCACCAAAAGTGGCCTCTTCTCCTGACTTTCTCTTCAGCCATTGGGACCAAGAGAGAGAGAGAGGGAGAGCCCTCTGTGTCGAAGGCTTTCATGGCTGGAATCACTGGGTTGTTGTAGGTTTTTGGGCTGTATTGCCATGTTCTTGAAGCATTCTTTCCTGATGTTTCTCCTGCATCTGTGGCAAGCATCCTCAGAGTTTGCTTGCCACAGATGAAGGCAAAACATCAGAAGAGAATGCTCCTAGAACATGGCCATATAGCCCAAAAAACCTACAACGTCAAGTGTATTCTTGCATGGCATCATCATCATACAATTCATCATAGGCTATCACTCATGGCTGAGTACGATTGTCTTCCAAGGGTAGAGTTTTGGTGTTGGGTCCATAAGTGACTGTAGGAACCTATGAACTGGATGGTATTGTGTCTCTTTTAATTTTGTGATTGTATTCTAAGTAGACTTAAACTGTACAGGTTAAGCTGCTAGTTGTACATGGATGACTTTCTTAAAAGAAACCACGTTTTATCTAAAACAGAAGAAAGAGTAACTTGGTGGCAGGTTTGGCGGTCTGGATTTCATGCGTTTCTAATGTGACAAGAGAATAGGCAGTCCACCTGGAGAAATGTCTACTCTATATAGGACTATGAATGGACTGTGGTTTGTTGGATGTGATGTATTTTCAACTTTCTACTATATTCCCCCCCCCCCCCCAGATACAACTGATGCTGTTACCTGTGATCCTGAAACAGCCGCGATTATAGGTGGCAACTATACTGTGTTGGAAAATGGCTCACTGTTGCTATACAGTTGCCCAGTTGGACAGTACCCATACCCTACGGAGTTCCGGCATTGCGGGTTTAATGGGAAGTGGAGCCCCATGCGAAAACCAAATCGCGCCGCCATCCACCAAGCCAAGTGCTACGGTATGAAAAGACACTTGTTGCCTTCTAAATAGAGGGTTCCTGCCTATCATGGTGGCCTGGAAGCAGTATTTCAATTAGTTAAGGTTTCAGGGAACCACCAGTTCTCGAAGACTTAGGAGTTCTCAAGCAAAATAATAATAATAATAATAATAATAATACACTGACAAAATTAAGATCTGTCAACTGCAAAAGGCCACCTTACTTGGATCTGCACGCATCATTCAAAAATACACCACACAGTCCTAGACACTTGGGAAGTGTTTGACTTGTGATTTTGTGATACGAAATCCAGCATATAGATCTCGTTTGCTATGATGTACTGTGCTAATAATAATAATAATAATAATAATAATAATAATAATAATAATAATGAAATTTCTTTATTTATGGTTTTTCATTTTCATGGTGGTCTTGTGCCTCAGGTGGCTCCTCAGCCAGTCATTGTAGTGTTGCCCATCTGATGACAACATTGTGAGAAGGATGCAGTTAATCACTAAAGATGCATATATTTCTTAGAGCAATTAACAAATAGCACCAAACATCTAAATTCACAAAATGTTCTGGTATCTGACTCGTTCACTTGCCAAAAATGAAAGTGAGTAGGGATCAAGGTGGCAGTTTAGAACTTTACCTGTCTTTAGATCAGGCATGGGAAACTTTTGGTCCTCCGGGTGTTTTGGACTTCTACTCCCACAATTCCTAACACCTTACTGGTCCAAAACACCTGGAGGACCAAAGTCTGCCCATGCCTGCTTTAGATGGTTGTTAAGAAAGCTTAAACAGCTGGATCCATATAGGATGTATGTTGTTTTAGGAGAAACAACCAAGGAAGCAACACTTTTGACAGGTTAGTCCTGGATTCCAGAAAGGTGCAGTAAATCACTAATAATGTATTTTAGGGTTATTAAAAATAGAACAGTATCAATAAATTAACAAATGTTTCAGCTATATGAATTCATAAGCTGCAGAATGTCAAACATGTAGGTTGACTATTGTTGAGGCCTGTGAAGCCTCTGAGGATGAGGATGGGGATTTTCTGTTTGAGCCTGGTGTTTCTGTGCTGGAAAGCAAAAGTGTTTTTGAGACGATGGGAATGTTTTGGGTAGATCTGTTGTTGGGGAAGCAGGCAGTGATTCTCATGAGAATTGGCCAGGGATTTATTCCAAAAGGAATGTGGAGGAGACAGGAGAGTTACAGATAATCTAGCATTTACAGCTCAGAAGGGATAGTACGAAACAGAAACAAATTTGTTGTTCCCAGAGGCTGAAAGATAAAGAAAGGAAACCCAGGTGTGAGAAAGAGTGATGTCACAGACAAGAGGGAGTATTCTTAAGGGATTGGAGTCAATGTTCAGTGGGGAGATCAATATTGGATTTTTGTGTGTCAAGTGACCTCGCTTGGGAGCTTTGAGTCAGGAGTTCTATTTTTGGGTCTGTATCTTGTTTTCCTGTTTAAATTCCATGCCTCCTGTTTGGATTACAAATCTTGTTTCAAGTTTCAAGTCTTTGGGATTATAGTCAAGTATCCAGCCTTTGGATTATGCACATGTTCATGTTTTTTGGATATAATTCTAATTTAAGTGCAACAATCCTTGGATTACAGCTTCCTGCTTTTGCCTTTTGAATTCATATTCAAAGTTGGCTAGCTCATGGATGAAATTTTGAAACTGCTTTTACATACTTGGTTTTGCTGGTACTTAAGTTAATGCTTAGTCCGCTTATTTTGAGTGCTATTTTGAAACTGCTTTTTATATTGCTCTTTTCTTAATAAATTTATTGTTGTTGATCTGTGTGGTGTTTGGATGAAAAAGGGATCAAGCAGTCAGCTGGTCTACAACAGCCATGGTGTAAAATAGATAGACCTTTGGTCTTATCTAGCAGGACCTTTCTTGATATCAGAAAATACTTTTTCTGCAGAACACTAAGAGACAAACTGTGGTAAGGGATACCTTATGAGACTAGCCAAAACTGCAGGCTGAAAGCTAAATCTCTCCCTTTCTGACACTGGCCCTTTATTCCAGACATCCGTTGCCAAAGACCTTTGGATTTTGAAAATGGCATGTATGAGCCAAGGCAGTTCTACTACAATGTAAGCCAGGAGCTGACATTCGAGTGCTATGGAGGATACATATTGCGAGGATCTCAGAAGCGCACCTGTCTCCCAAATGGAAAGTGGAGTGGAGAGACAACTATATGTGATGACGGAGGTGAGATTGTTCTACAAGGTCTTCCTCCTTTGGAGAGACATAGGCAATAAAAGTTATCGTTGTGTCCATCAGTTGACCACATTCATTGGCAAACTGCAATATGTACAGATAAGGGAAGCCTATTCCACTGCCAAACAGCTCTTACCACCAGGAAGTTCTTCCTAATGTTTAGGTGGAATTTCTTTTCCTGTAATTTGAATCCATGTCTAGTCTCAGAAGCAGTGGAAAACAAGCCTGCAGCATCTTTAAGAAACAAAACTAGAATCAATAAAATTAAGCTTGAACAATTTAATGAATTTTGTTTTTCTGTAAAATAATATTGACAGAGTGCGCCAGCGCAAGACCTGGAATCTTTGCATGTCAAATAGTCTCTGTCTTCTGCAAGTCAAGATATTCTTTGCAAGAGCTCAATTGTGAATCAGTTAAGACTGTTTCTCAACCTGGGGGTCAGGACCCCTGGGGGCGGTTGTGAGGGGGTATCGGAGGGGTAACCAAAGACTATCAGAAAACACAGTATTTTCTGTTGGTCATGGGGGTTCTGTGTGGGAAGTTTTCCCCAATGCTATCGTCGGTGGGGTTCAGAGTAATCTTTTGATTGTAGATGAACTATAAATCCCAGCAACAACAACTCCCAAATGTCAAGTCTATTTTCCCCAGGAATCCCACCAGTGTTCACATTTGGGCATACTGAGTATTTGTGCCAAGTTTGGTCCAGATCCATCATTGCTTGAGTCTGCAGTGCTCTCTGGATGTAGGTGAACTACAACTCCCAAACTCAAGGTCAATGCCCACCAAACTCTTCCAGTGTTTTCTGTTGGCCATGGGAGTTCTGTGTGCCAAGTTTGGTTCAATTCCATTGTTGGTGGAGTTCAGAATGCTCTTTGATTGTAGGTGAACTATAAATCCCAACTTCCAAATGACAAAATCAATCTCTCCTCCAACCCCACCAGTATTCAAATTTGGGCGTATTGGGTATTTGTGTCAAATTTGGTCCAGTGAATGAAAATACATCTTGATTATCAGACGTTTACATTGCAGTTCTTAACAGTAGCAAAATTATAGTTATGAAATAGCAACGAAAGTAATGTTATAGTTGGGGGTCACCACAACATGAGGAACTGTATTAAGGGGTCATGGCATTAGGAAGGTTGAGAACCACTGAATTAAGAGAATGCAGTTGATGTTCAGCTTGACAATACTGAATTGAAGCATCCTAACTGTATTTGTTTACCCCATTGCATGAATTAGAAAATATAGGTGACTGGGATAACAAAGATTATCAGTAGTTGGAGTCTCACCAATGGGAGGCTTACAAAAAAAGTCTGATTTATTTTCATACACCATCCAATATTTACTTTTAAAATGTCATTGAACGTTCCATCATTGTTTCCCACACAGCTGGTCACTGTCCCAACCCTGGTATCCCAATTGGTGCCCGAAAAGCTGGCACGCAATACAGGATTGAATACAAAGTCCAATACACCTGTGAAAGAGGCCTCTCTCTTGTGGGATCCAAAGAGCGGGTTTGCCAAGAGTCAGGAATGTGGAGTGGAGCAGAGCCGGAATGTCGAAGTAAGCAAATTGGTTTGAGTGACAGGTGGGAGGACTCTGGAGTTGGCATGCTGGAAATTATGCTTGAGATTTTGAATAACCTTAGCTGTCATCAGGAGAATATTGGACTAAATGGACAAACCTACACACCTGGCATGTTCATATAGATTTGTGGGGAACCTGTTGGGAGTTAGCGTTTCCCACAATGTTAGCCCTTTTTGGGGAAAGTATGAAAATTAAAACCGTTAAATATTAACCATTATTTAGCAGATGAAACATGTCTCAATTTCTCTGTTGCTTTCCAAAATCCTCTTCTTGACTCCAAAAAAACCCAAGGTAGGCAGTTATAGGTTACGTCTTAAAGTTTATTAATATCTTTGCATTTACATGTGCATGGGGAACCAACATCCTAACTAATAACTGAAACAATTAGAAATATAGTCTTTATTCTTAACACCTTTCAATGGAGGAGGAAAAATATGGTTGAGACTAGAGGAGAAGAGCAGAGCGAGCGATCAGAAGAGAGACGAGACTGAGAATATATAACCAAAGGCCCCAAGAAAGTGTCCAGAGTCACTTGGCCTATTTGAAAAGTATTAAATGACCATGCGTTTCAAAGAATAGGAAGATGTGGGGCTTAGATGAGAGAAATAAACAGAATGATTGTTTATTATTTATAACATTTATATTCCGCCCTTCTCATCCCGAAGGGGACTCAGGGCAGAGCACAACATATATACAGCAAGCATGCCAGGACTTAAAATAATTATAAATATACACAGACATTGAAATCACTTATATCTGTTCTAAAATCAGCTGTTTAAAACCATCTAAAGACAGCATACTGGCTCTGATCAGCGGAGTAGGTTTCCTATTATTGCCTCATTCACTGTCCCAAAGGCTTGGTCCCACAGCCAGGCCCTTACCATCTTTCTGAAGGGCAGCAAGGAGGGGGCTTATCTAATCTCGATCGGGAGGGAGTTCCATAGCCAAGGGGCAATCACTAAGAAGCCCCTCTCTCTTGTCTCCACCAAACGTGCCTGTGACGGTGGCAGGACTGAGAGCAGGTCCTCCCCGGAATATTTTAGTCTTCACAGTGGTTTGTAGAGGGAGATGTGTTCGGACAGGTAAACTTGGCTGGGGCCGTTTAGGGCTTTATAGGCCATAGCCAGCACTCTGAATTGTGCCTGGTAGCAAACTGGCAGTCAGTGGAGCTGATGTAACATGGGAGTTGTGTGCTCCCTGTATGCTGCCCCAGTTATTAACCTGGCTGCCTCTCATTGGACCATTTGAAGCTTCCAAACAGTCTTCAAAGGTAACCCCATGTAGAGTGTATTACAGTAGTCTGTCCTGGATGTAACGAGACCGTGGACCACCATGGCCAAGTCTGACTTCCCAAAGTATTGACACAACTGGCACACAAGTTTTAATTGTGTGAAAGCCCCCCTAGCCACTGCTGCAACCTGAGGTTCCAGCCTCTGCGATGAGTCCAGGAGGACTCCCAAGCTGCGAACCTGCACCTTCAAGGGGAGTGTAACCCCGTCCAGCACAGGCTGTAACCCCATACCCTGTTTGGTCTGACATGCAAGAAATCCTATTCTATCTAAAATCCAGCGAGAGGCAAGAGGTGAGTATACTGAAATTTTTCAACAGAACTAGGTGGATTTGTCAGCAATTGAAATAAAATAGGGAAATGGAAGGAGGAAAGATGAACAGGGACAAATTTAAAGTAGCTGTAAATATGGGACAAGGAGGATTAAACTGCATCACCCATGATAAATGGGGACAGTTGCAAGATATGATCTTGGAATCCAGAGGTGTCCAAAGGATATCTGGAACAAATGTTTTACGCTTCAGGCAAAGAAAGGTTGCGCTTCAGATAAGCAGCAGGCTGTCTCCTGCTCTGGTCCAAACTTTGGCAAAGTTAACTTGTTTTGTGTGTATTAACTCCCAAAAGCCACCAGCCAGCATGGCCAGTTCTTGTGCTTGTATTGCTAATTCTGCCTCCATATTTTCCTTTCCAGGCCCATACAGCTTTGACACCCCAGAAGAAGTCTCCTCCAAGTTCATTTCATCCCTCACTGAAACTGTTGAGTCCATCGATTCTGATAAAAATGTTTGTAAGTAGTTTTTATGAGTGGGGCTTCATACAAGGGAGACTCTTTTGAAAGCCCTTGGTAGACAGTGCTGCTGCTGCTGCTGTTGTTGTTGTTGTTGTTGTTGTTATTGTTGTTGTGTCCCTTCAGGACCTTTCTGATTTATGAGTGCTCTATCATAGGAAGGGTGTTGGGGGGGGGGGGTTGTTGTGGCAAGATTTGTTTGTGGAGGTGCTTTTGCCTTCCTCTGAGGCTGAGAGAGCATGACTTGTGCAATGACACTCAAATGCCATGACTGACTGAATTTTGGCTGTTTGTAGGTGCTTTTTGGGGGGAGTAGAGGGAAACGAAAACTTTTGCCAACATAAATTGTTTTGATACCTTCTGCTAATTTGAGATACTTTAGGCAGGTTTGGCAGACATAACATAATTGTTGGGGTCCCATGCCATGTATAGACCACATTTTCTTCTCTGTTGATATACATGCTGGACAATGCTGAGAAATCCTCCACTCTGCCCCATTTTTTTTCCTCCACAGCCACTACAGGGAAGCGCAAAATCAAGATCGAGAAGGACAGCTCACTGAACATCTACATTGTCATTGATTCCTCGCGGAGCATTAAGCAGGACCAATTCAAGGAAGCTCAGAATATGTCCGTCAAGTTAATTGAGAAGGTATGGACAGTTCTGCAGACATTCTTTCTGGCTTGAGCACGACTCTCAGAACGGAGTCAAAAGGCAGCCCTTATGATTTGAACAAGATTGCTCTCACCTTGGAAATAATAATAATAATAATAATAATAATAATAATAATGTTATTTGTTACCCATTTCTCCTTGTGGTTCAAGGTGGGATACAAATGGCTGGTAGGCTGTTAGGAATTATGGAAGTTGAAGTCCAAAACACGTGGACGGCCGAAGTTTGCCCATGCCTGATCTACACTGTAGAAAATATATAGTTTGACACCATTTTAACTGCTATGGCTGAATGGTTTGGAATCAACACTCTTCATCTGACAAAGCTAAAGATCTTGTCAAATTGCAATTCCCACATAATATCATAACATTTAGCCATGGCAGTTGAAGTGGTATCAAACTATATTCTTTCTACAGTGTAGATGTATCTCCAGACACATCTTGTTTTTTGGGGGGAAGGACCTGTCTTTGACCTAAAATGGCCCAAAGGGTGTGAAAACATGGCCCAAATGTCCCTCATAGCATCAAAAGGGATTGAGGACAATAACTATGGGGTGCTCTTTTTTGCAGTGAAGGACTGTGATGAGGATGTGTGCCTAAGCCTAATGTGGCTTCCTACTTGCCCAAAGTGGCCCACCCCTGCTCTACATCTTTAATATTAGAAGGTACAATGGCCAAGTCCATTGCCACATAAAGGAGAGTGTGCCCCTGAGCATGTTCTTGGCCTCCTTCTGCAGATCTCCAGCTATGACATCTCTCCCAAGTATGGTGTGGTCACCTTTGCGACCGAAGTCAAGGAGCTTGTCCTTACCACAGATGAACGGAGCAGCGATGCAGCCTGGGTGATTGAGAAACTAGAGGGGATCAAATATTCAGGTAAGGCATCTTTTCCAGCTCTGGTGGTAGTTGTCAAGATGGAGAAGGAGAAGGGAAACCAGAAGGGATTTGCAACATAATAATAAAAATGTAGTTCAGCGACCCCTTCTCTTTAATTGAGTGAAAGTACAGGATTGCTGCAGAAGTGAAAAACTGTGAGGACACCTCTCTTGCAATTTCTAGGTTCTCTAAGATGTTATCACATTGGGTTATACTCTGTTGTTGAGCTCTAGCAAAGGGTCGTGGTGCTGGAGCTTGAGCACCTCAATGATGCCACAAGTAAAAACCGTGAAGGGACACCCAAGACGGGATGGTCATGGCAGAGAGGTCAGACCAAACGTGATCCCTGGGGAAGGTAATGGCAACCCACCCAAGTATTCTTGCCAAGAAAACTAAATGCATCAGTACAACCAGAGATATGTCGGTATGCCATTGGAAGATGGGACTCCCAGGTCAGAAAATGATACTGGGGAGGAGCAGAGGATAAGGGAGCTCTGGTGTGGGCTGGTCCATGAGGTCACGAAGAGTCGGAAGCGACTGAACAAATAAACAACAACACTGTTGTTGAGATTCTTTGAACACAATTCCGAACAGGTCCAATCACATGACATTTGCCCAATTCCATCAGTAATCTGTCGGAATCTGTTTGCAAAAACATAGCAGAAACAGAGGAATTGCACACAGGATTCTATTTGTGGGTTTTAAAAAATTATTATTTACTATGATTTTATATGCTGCTGAGCCACTATTATTATGTATGACTAGCTGTCTCCTGCCACGTGTTGCTGTGGCCCACATAGGAGTTCTGTATGGTTTGGCCCAATTCTATCATTGGTGGGGTTCAGAATGCTCTGTGATTGTAGGTGAACTATAAATCTCAGCAACTACAACTCCCAAATGACAAAATCAATTTTTTTTGAGTGAAGGACATACATTGGGTAGTTAGGTGTCTTGTGTCCAAATTTGGTGTCAATTCATCCAGTGGTTTTTGAGTTCTGTTAATTCCACAAACGAACATTACATTTTTATTTATATAGATTGGAAGATCAGTATGTGCCCCATCAGTTACAATCTCGCAAGAACAATAGTCGGAGATTTTCAGCCTACGTCACTGTGCAATATTAGGGGAAAACATTTTAAAAGTGACATAGAGAAGATTGGGAAGAGCCCACCTTCTATGGTGAGATGAGACAAAGCACAGTAGTTTCAAAATGTAAGAATGGAGTGTGATGGAGAGAGTATGCATCTCATCCAAATACAGTATGCATCCACTCCTAAAAAAAACTGGGACTCGGAAGGACAGCTGTGAAGGAACTTCAAAAGATCCTCAGGTGTGAAGATATGTCACTGAATACCATGGCCATTGAACTGGTATCAAACTGCATTAATTTCACAGTGCAGATGTACCTGATGATGATTTTTCTTCTCCCATCTTCAGATCACAAACAGAAGCCAGGGACCAACATCCACAAAGGCCTTACTGCTGTCTACACAATGATGATCAGCCAGGAAGCAGCGGAAAGGAGGCGAGGGTTGAATCCTCCTCCAGTGTTAGAGAAGACTCGCCATGTTATTGTCCTCCTGAGTGATGGTAAGATCCTAAGGAGAGAGAAAAAAACAAGCCCTGGGATCATCCTAAGAGGATGTGGCTGTTTTTGGAATCAGCAGATCAAATATATCCAGAAACAGGGCTAACATTTGAGGCACCAAAATGTGTATTGACTAGTGTCAATATATTGCGCTTTTTCGCCATCCTTCTCTTCCTCTCTCCTTTTCTGCAGGTGACTACAACATGGGTGGTGACCCAACATCTGTCATCAAACAAATCAGGGGTTTCCTCCACATTGGAATTAATCACACCAATCCCCGAGAGGACTACTTAGGTAAGCTAAGATATGGTGACAGAGTGGGTTGGGTGGGTGCTGTCTGACTGGTATGATGACGGTAAGTACTGGATGGACATCTCTCCCAGGTTACTCTTTGAACATATTTTCCTTGTACAGTGAGCCCTGCATATGTGGAAGCCTTGGATTTGTAGATTCCACAAGTCACAGACTGTAAAAATAATGTTGAAATATACAGTATTCAAAAAAATTCAACAAAAAGCAGCATGGGACATCTCACCTCTCTTCCACTGGTGGCCAACTATGATGAGTTTTATGGGAGCAAAGTCAGTTATGTGAGTGTATGTCTTCAAGTCACCTATCAAATTATGATGATCCTATACATTTCATAGGGCTTTCTTAGGCAAGGACTCCCCAGAGATGGTTTTGCTAGTTCCTTCCTCTGAAATTTAGCCCACAGCACTTGATATTTGTTGGCTGTCTCTCATCAATGGACTAAACAAAGCTGATCTTTCCTTCAAGAACAGATGGAATCTGGTGCCTTTAAGGTGTTTAGATCCTAGGGATTTGCAGGTCAGTTAGCCAATTTGATCAAAAAGATAAATTCCATAGCTACAAGTCTGATGCGAAATATAATAATTATTATAAAGATTTTAACTCCATGGTGATTTTGCTATTGGAAACTGATAAATGTAATTATTTATGCAGTCAGATCATTGGAAAAGCTATTGTGATATGAAAAGATTTTATTGCAGTAGTACAATTTGAATTCCCTTCTCCTTTGTCCATATCACTTTTGCCTTATTTATTTATTCAGGATCCTTAGAATTTCTCTACTAACCTATGTTTTCATCCACACTTGCATGTAGATGTTTACATCTTCGCTGTTGGGGGCACAGTCAACATGGAAAACGTGAATAAGATTGCATCTCAAAAGAGTGGTGAGAGGCATGCCTTCAAACTAAAAGACTACAATGACCTCCAGGTGGCTTTTGACGAGATGATCGGTAATAAGAACCTATATTTTCACTAATGTTGTGCTTTATTTGCTGTGACTCTGATGCCAAGCCCTAAGAGGAGAAGCTTAGGGAGCTGGGAACGTTTAGCTTGAAGAAGAGGTTAAGAGGGGACATGATAGCCATGTTTCAATATTGGAAAGATGTCATATTGATGAGGGAGCAAGCTTGTTTTCTGCTGCTCCAGAGACCATGAATTCCAACTGCAGAAAAAATATATTCCTCCTAAACCTTAAGAAAAATGTCTTGATGTAAAAACTGCTCAGCAGTGGAATATGCTGCCTCCTCAGAGCATGGTGGAATCTCCTTCATTGGAGGTTTTTAAGCAGAGGCTGGGTAGCCATCTGTCTGAGGTGACTTGATTGTGTTTTCCTGCCTAGCAGAAGGGGGTTGGACTGGTTGGTCCTTGGGGTCTCTTCCAACTCTATGAATCATCTAGATTCTAACCAGCCTTCATTTAAAGGCAGCCAGGAAACACCTTTGGGCCACTGGAAGAAATAGCTATCTCCTCTCTGTGGAAAGCGAGCTCCAAGACTTGGTCTTGTTTTCTGCACCACTGGAACTGGAACCAGACCAGTCATTTGCACCTCCCTGTGTCCATCCTAGTTTTGTTGATCTCTACATCTGGTCTGCTAGTTATCCTGCAGTTTTTCTCCTGGCCACTATGGGAAGCAGGATAGTGGATGTAGGTAGAGTTTAGCCTTTGAATCTCACTGGTGGAGAAATGTTAGAGGATGGTTCTTTCTCTCATGGTCTACTTATAGACATCCTTGTTGGATCCCACTTGCTGATCACTATGGAAAACTAAAAACTAGATGAGATGGGCCTTTGGCTTAATCCCATCTGGGTTCTTATGTTCTTCTGATGTTTATCCTGATGTTTTATGGAAGCAGAGTTAGCTGTATCTGTGTGTATGTATGCCTTCAATTTACCTGTCAACTTATGGTGACATCATTGACTTCATAGGGTTTTCTTAGACAAGGAATCCTCAAAGGAGATTTTGCCAGTTCCTTCCTCTGAAATAGGGTCTACAGCACCCGATATTCATTGGCTATCTCCCATCCAAGTCTTAACCAAGGCTGACCCGTTTAGCTTCCAAGATCATATGGGAGTTTGTACCTTTAGGGCAGCGATGGTGAACCTTTTAGGGTCTCCATTGCTTTAGTTCTGCAAAGTCAGCTAGACAGTTTGATGCATTCTGTCACCACAAGTTTAATGCTAGATGCAGGTATTATTTAAAAGAGTTGAACTCACCACTGACTGTTGCTGCTGGAAACTTCTGGCATCCTTTATGCAGCTAGTTCCAGTTTTTTTTCCTTATATACTGTACTCTATCCACTGACCAATATCAGTTTGGTTATCAGTTTGGTTATTTTTCTCCCAGGAGCTTTTTGCTTGCTCTCTCCATGGACCTCATCCCACTGAACAGATCAAGTGTTTGCATTCCTCATAAAATTGGATGGAAACCATCTCTCTGCTTTTCTAGGGAAAGACATCCTCTAGTTTTTTAAGGGATGCTCCAAATTTCAGCAGCTCTTAAATATATCTTCCTGTTCCTAGATGAGAGTGAGACTTTGTCCATGTGTGGTTTGGCCAAGGAACACAAAACGCCAGACTACCAACTGAGGAACCCCTGGTACACCACAATCGCCATCCGGGTAAGATTGAGACCCTTTGAGTAGAAGCTGAACCAGTTGCCTTCTTTGTGCTCATAGCTTCCTTTTCTCCTGATAGGCAGGGAAAGGAGGAAGCAAGCTTTGGCTCCTTCGCAACTCCAGTGCTTATTTCCTATCCACCTTCTGCACAGGTCCTTTAGAGCACTACTTATTAAACTGTGGGTCCCAATCTCAAACAAGGTCCCTTTAGCTCAATGTTGGGGGTCACAAAAATTGTCAACAGTAGAAAGCTTGTAAACATTACCCACTTGAACAAATCTGTTAGCAACAATGTGCAGTGTTTACAGTGGAGTCCACAGAAAAAAGGTTCAGTTGTACTCCACAAAAAGGAAAATCAGCCTGTTTAGCAAACCTTGCAAATACTGATTTATTTTCAGTAAATGTTTGGGTTTTTTATACCTATTTTATGTATCTATATATCTTGGGTTGTGTTTAACATTTATTGGGCTGAAAGTCATAGTGAGTAGAAAAAAATAAGAAACCCTGCTTTCAAGCAGAAGTTAGATTACAGAACACAGAATGGGATGATAATGATAATAATGATGATACTTTCTTTTTTATCCATCTCTCTCGAACATTGGATGTGAGGTACAACGTAGTGTTAAATATAGAATAGATAACTAAAAAGATGAAAAAGTTTAAAACAGATTAAAAACAGTTATAAATATATGATTCGAACTGGGTAAGCCTACTGAGGAGATAAATCTTTAATAATTATTTTTTAAATATTCAAAATGTTGAGTCTCTTCCAACAGTTTATCGCACAGTTTAGGGGTTTCTTTCCATTGACCATCCACACTGCAAAATTAATGCAGTTCAACACTACTTTAAATGCTATGGCTCCATCCTATGGAAATTCTGGGATTTGTAAGCTGTTATGGAATCAGAGCTGCAAATCCCAGAATTCCAAAACACTGAGCCATGGCAATTAATGTGGTATCAAACTGCTATAATTCTACTGTGCAGATACAGCCATAGACTATAGTCTTCTTCAGGACTGTCACGCCTTACAGAAAATAGAACGGAAACCAAGAAACAATACTATTCAGCAAGCCATGATAGATGGAATTTGACACATTTTAAGGAGCCAGGTCTTCTGCGACTTTAATATATGGTACAAAGCAAACAGAAAAAAGTTCTTCATTCTTGATTCTATCTGTTAGGAGAGAGGAGGAATTCATGTTTTACATTTCCGCCAACACTGGAAATGTTGATTGCTCCAACAACAAGAACAACAACATTTTTATTTCTTACCCGCCTCTCCTTGTGGCTCGAGGCAGTCTGGAGTGTCCATCTTATGCTCATATGGGAGAAGTCAAGAATGTAATAGGATGTTTTCGTCCTGAGTAAACATGCACAGAATTGCATTTGTATCCAGTCTGTGGCTATTCAACCATTTTCTATTACTTTTCTCTTCCAAACTGAAGCGTTCAGGTGGTGCATATGAGCACTGCAAAGGAGCCCTTGTTTCCAAATACTATGTCCTGACTGCAGCCCATTGCTTCACTATCGATGATGAAGCCGATCAGATCACTGTCTACGTCGGTAAGCAACCATATTCCAAGATAAGGACAGAGACAGTGATGGGATTGGGGATATAAAACTGGTCTAGCTTGCTCTTGGACCTTTAACCATTTCTCAACGAGTAGAAACCGGTGATATTCCATGATATATATTAGAGGCGGACCACTTTGGTCCAATTTTTACCACCTTACCTTCTGCCACCTGTATAAAAGTGTGACTTTTTCATGCTATGCAATGGTCCTCGTTGGACTTGGTTTCCAAACTCTTGATCATTTTGGTTGCCCTTCTCTGGACACTTTCTAGCTTGTCCAGATCCTTCTTGAATTGTGGTGCCAGAACTGGACACAGTGCCATTCCAGGTGAGGTCTGACCATGGCAGAAAAGAAGGACTATGACTGATCTCAACACTTTATTCCTATTGCACAGGCTTGAATCACATTGGCTTTTTTAACTGCTGCATCACGCTGTTGACGCATGTTCAGCTTGTGATCTACGAAGACTTCTAAATCCATTTTCAAGCCAGATGCCACAAAATGTTTTAGTTGTTCACATGCTCCAGATTCTGTTGGTTTTGCTGGCTGCCTACCGTGAGGTTTTTAGATAATAGTAATAGTAATAATAGTAATAATAATAATAAGCTTTATTTATATCCCACCCCCTATCCCTGAAGGGACTCGGGGCAGCTTACAGTAAAACAAATGAATACAATAAGTAACAGAACATGGACAATAATCACACATCAATTAATAAAAAAATATAACACAAGAATTGTAACTGTGTTCATGTCTGTGGATGTCTTACAGAGAATGCCTAATTTTTACCTTCTTCTCCAGGAAGGACACAATATAGTGTGGCTGCCCTCTACTCACATCCAAAGTATCAGATTGGGAAGCTACGGGATCGTGGAATCCCTGAATTCTATGATTACGATGTTGCTCTAGTAAAACTTGCCGCCAGCGTCAGATTCTCGGCTCTTGCAAGGTGAGAGGGAAAGGGAAGAAACAAGAAAGTAACAAGGTGTATTATGTTTATGTTAAATGGACTAATGTGGACTAACAAGGCCCAATTGTTATATTTTCCAAATGTAATAATAATAATAATAATAATATAGTAAAATAATAAATGTAAAAAATAATAGTAGAGTAAAATAATATAAATATAATAAAAATAATAATAAGAGTAAAATAATAAATGTAATTAAAATAATAATATGAGTAAAATAATAAATGTATAATAATAATAATAATTACAGAGTAAAATGATAAAAACTTTGATTCGAGTATAAGTGAAGGGGGGCTTTTTTAGCCTAAAAAAGTGCTGAAAACCCCAGTTTATATTAGAGTATATATAGTAACCTTTTTCCCATGCTGGTCAAACATGTGTTGGGCATGCCTTTTAATCCAATTTCCTGCTACCCCTTGTAGTAGTCCAGCAACTATTTGTAGGGTCGGTGGTTTCATGTTGGGAATCTGACCATATGCAGGGCTCCCACACTCGGGATGGGGAGGTAGGGTCTAGCTCCAATTCTTCTCTTCCTCTGCCATTGTAGGTCTGGCTGTACATAGAGCAAGCAGTGTCTGGAGTGCTTACTATAGGGCCTAATCTAGATCTTCATTCAGCTGTGCACATTGTCTGTGGCCTGTCTCTGGGTTGAAACAGCCAGAGTCACAGTTCCAGCTGAGCTTTAACCTCAAATGATTCTGGAGATCAGAAATAGCATGCCAAACAGATGCGGCTTGTGTACTCATGACTTTATCCTTGTCACCTTAACTACACTTGGGGTGGTTAATATCACAATGAATGTTTCCTTCCATCTAGGTTGAATGGACTCATTTTTCCAACCTTTGACCTTCATCTCCTGGTTGGAAAAGGTGGTGATTTATATTCATAGACATATTGTTGAAATGTGGATTTTTTTCACATGACAAAGTTTGGTAATTCAGCATTTGGACATTCGTGAACCAATATTGTTCTTTATATTCCACCAGGATAACAACAGAATGAGGGATCTGAATGAGGAGATCACATTTTGACAAAATGCCTATGAACATAGGTCACCACTTTTTCCAACCAGGGGATGAAGTGTGGGTCAAAAGTTGGAAAAATGAGCCCATTGAAATACCTAATGTTAGCTTATGGGCCTCTTCTTCCAGAAGCACCAGTGCTGCCACCGCCCGGAGGCAAGGAAGCCATCCCTTGGACATGGTGTCCAGTTACTTGGATAGTTAGGCCACCGGCCAGAGCCATAATCCCAACTTTTGGGTTAACACTCCTATTGCTATCCCTTGCTTCTCACTCACATAGAAATGAAGGGCTTTTCCAAGTCTGGTTGGCCCATAATTGGTGCTGATGTCAAAGCCTCTTTGATCAGGTTGAAGGCCCTAGTGTGCTCAGGTGTCCAATTAAGGGGGTCTCAACTGCCCCTCTTTGTGGCTTCATATGAGTGTCATGCCATGATGGTAAAATTTGGAATCAAGATGTGGCAAAATCCCACTGCTGCATTCACTCGGCGCTAGTCCTGAACTGGGCGGTAGTCTTGGGTGCTAGGCTTTCACACTGGCAGTAGAGGAGTGTCTTTTAAGTCTTTCCAGGTGTATTCAAATGCCTTCCACTACTGGGCAGTGACACAGGGCAATTTGGCATGTATAGGAAACTATGTTCAAGTGGGTCACTTCTCAAGCTCTGTGTTTGCCAGTTAGGTCTTTCAAAAATGGCTGGAGGCATTTATCTCCAGTGGCTCCCATAACTGTAATGGTGCACTCTGTGACTGGGGCCAAGTGGTTAATTAGGACAGACTAGACCTTCAGATATTTATGCATAAAAAGCAACAGCAAAAGCTGCAGCCAAACAACAATAAAGTTGCAGGGAATGGGGGAGAAAGGCAAACCCCTGAGGCACACATCATCAGTTTGCCCAAAGTAGCCAATTTGGCAGTGGAAGCTGGATGTCAGTTGTTTACTTTGATGGAATCAGAAACATTTCTACAGTCCAAACAATAATGAAGCAAGATTTGAGCCATGTCCCTTTATGTTGCTGTCGTGGGCAGTGTGGAAAGCAAGGATGAAGGAATGCTGATAGGAGGCTCAGCAATAGAGCTGAACAGAGTGAACTCAGCCATGAAGTAATGTCTGATGAAAGATCAACTCCTCAGCCGACTGAGCAAATACAAGAGACTTCTAAACAGACTGAGGAAGAATTAACTGCTCCTTCTTTTGTGAGCTTAAGAAAAGAAAGATCTCAACTGCTAGAGTAATTGAGGCTAGCTGACAAGAGAGCCAGCAACTCTAACACCACTGAAAGTAGGATCTAAGCAAATTGAGTTTGTTAACTGATTGCTGGCTACAACATCATAGTGCTTGAGCCGAGACCCTGGACTCTTGATCTCTCATGTTTCCTGAAACCTGGACTATTTTGGAATATTAGCTCTGGACTTTGACTCAACCTTGTATATTGTACATTTCTGGTAATTGGCTCTTGACACTGGATCGGACATTAGGATGTAACTCTTCTGTATTCCAGTGATTGTTTGGCATCTCTGTGGAACTGCTTGTATTTGGGGGTCAGGGCTTTGATAGTTGCTCTCCCTCCTAATTTCTGCATACCATTTCCCAATCCACAGGCCTGTCTGTCTACCATGTACAGCAGGAGCTACCCGAGCTCTGAGAAAACCCCATCCTCAGACCACCTGCAGGGATCATGGTAAGTGGGTTGTGTGTTTGGTTTTTGAGTAATCAATTGGACACAATCACTTCTGAATGCCCCCTCTTATGGAGTGGAGCTAAATCAGCTCCCTGCTTTTCCAAGGAGCTGATAGCAGTGAAATGAGCGAGACAGAACTGGAGGACTTTTTATCACATGGAGGTACAATACCGGGGTCATTCTCTGTGAGGACGGTTTTTATCATACAACACCATTCAATATTCATTCCTGTGATGAAACCCATCGATAGCTCCTGATCACAATATAATTCTGGGACTTATGTGAGAAGGTCCTCTTAGCTTCTGTGGCAGCCTCTGTACCTCTACACCAAACAAAAAGAAAATTCGCAGGAAAGCATTTTGCAAATGCAAAAAGTCTTTAAAAAGAAGCCATCCTGCCAAGCCATTTTAAATGATCAGAGAATTATGACACACTTTTCCTCAAGTAGAAAATGAAGAACACTTGGGAGCCTGCTGTGAATCATTTGCATGGCAAATTGCAAATAAAATTGCTTAGATTCACTCTAACTTGGATGCTTTATACAGTTCCAGTGGCTTGGCTATACACCAAATCTTGTTCTCTGCACTTCATCCAGTACCCTAGCCCTATGGTATACTGTTCGCACCATTCCATGTCCGGCCCTTTTTATAGCCTGTCACACCCATTGTATTAATGGTTATTGGTTTTTGTTGAACATTGTTTTGCTTGAGTTTCAATACTGCTGTTTTATATTCTTATGTTTTATTTAATTGTGTTTTTATCTGGATTGTTATATTTTACTATACTCTTGGTTTGTTTTTTGGGTTTTTTTTGCCTTAATGGATATTTTGTATTTACCGTACATCTTGTGGGCATTTTGTCCCATATGTAAGCCACCCCGAGTCCCTTCAGGGAGTGGATGGTAGGGTATTATTATTATTATTGCGGATTGTGACCTATAAAGCCCTATATGGTATCATCCTCATGGACCTCCTTCCATTCCACGATACTGCAGCTAGAATCCAGCAAAATCGTAAATAAAATAAAATAAAATAAATCATGAACCACATAAGAAAATAGAAACAACAACGTGCACTCGTGTGCTTTGAAATCATGTGATTTGAAGCAGCATTGTAATTCAGTAAATAACAATTCTGGCCATGTGCATTAGATTGTTTAGAAACTGAATTGTAATCTTGCAGGGATATTGATGTAACACGTGTCAGTTGGGCTTTTGAAAAACGTATTTTGTAGACAAATAAAAGTCTGCAGGGATGTTTTTATAAGAAACACTACATTTCTGCCTGGTGCAGTCTGCACTTTCTGCACCCTCTCCAGTAGTGCCACCAATGGATACTAGCATGGTTTCCTCTCATATGTGGATTGGACATATTGTGTGGCACCATGTTGTCAATAATGTTGGATGCCACAGGTCTGTTAGGATCCCAACCTCCCTGTTCCCCAGCCTCTCTTGCATGGTCCACTTTGCCTCACTGCACTCAATACTCTTGGCTTTCCTAGAGGAAGAACTTCTCCCTGCTGCGAACGTCAATTCTCTTTTCGTAACTGACTGCGAAGACGGTGGCAAAAAAGGGCTGCGTCGCAGAATCGTGCGGATCAAGAATGGGGACAAGGTGAAAACCATACCTGGGTGTCCATTTTGAGTAAGAACAAGGAGTAGCAACATACATTGAATCAGGTCACTCAGAATGCATTGACACTGCAGAAGTTGATGTGTTTTGACACCGCTTTAACTGTCATGACTCCATCCATCCTATGGAATCATGCAAGTTGATGGAAATGCTGGTGCCTCACCAAACTACAGCTCCTGGTATTGCATAACATTGAACAATGGCAGTTCATGTGGTGTTAAGCTGTAGTAATTCTACAATGTGTAGATGCACCCTCAGTGGGTTTCCAGGAACATGCAAAAAAATTGAACCTGGTCTCTTGAATTTCTAGTCCCAGGATTAAACCGCCTGGATACATTAAAGAAGAGGAAACACAAAAGCAAGAGAAATATGCAACGGCACTGCTTTACCCTGAGAATTAGAAAATAGTGGCGGGCAATTGCAGGAGGTCTGGGGACCCATTTTCTGTCCTTGGGGGGCCACATGAACTGCAAACAGAAGAAGAGGCAAGAAGTCCCCTTCTGAAGTTGAAAAAAAGTTTGATTTTTTAAAACATTAAGCTAGACACAATTCTTAACCAGACTACTGCAACGCACTTTGAATATCACTCAGAAAGTGCTGCTAACTGGTTCCCCATAATAAAACTATATGACCCCAGCTTTAAAATACCAGTAATTGCACTGGCTACCAATAAGCTTCCCATCCCAATTCAAGGGGCTGGTGATGATATCCAAAGCCCTGAACTGCTTGGATTCAATACCTGAAAGAACCTTCTCCCCTTGCGAGGTTAGAGGTCAGCTAGAGAGGACGCTATTTCTGCCCCACCTGTCAGGGCAATATATTTTGGGAGAATATGGGAGAGGGCCTTCTCAGCTGTGGTACCCCAATTATGGAATAACTCCCCCCTTGGAAGCCTAGATACCTCTATCCTACATTGTCAGACTAATGCTGTTTGACATTACTATACCATGAGAATCCTGGGAGTTGCAATTTGCTAAGTCACCAACTCTATTGGCAAAAAAGTTTAAAGATGCAAAGTTTAAAGTTTAAAACTATTCAACCGGATGGTGCCATGGCAGTTAAAGTGGTGTCAAACTGCTTTAATTCAATAGTGTAGATGCACCTGTTGTTGCTCATGCTTAGGGCCATTCCATCACAAAGCAAAAATATAAATCTTTGGGGGGGGGGGGCATGAATTATTTTTGTCCATATTTGCATATGCATGTTTACAAATGGTTTCAACTGTTTTAATAATGGCTTTAATATGCTTCTAGCCTTTCAATCTTTCTGGTTTAAATAGTAGCAAACTGTTTATGTTTAGTGTCAGGTTGGTTGGGAGCTGCTCTGTTTACATTGTGCTACCTGAATCAATCTGCTGTTTCTGTCTCTCCCCTTCTCTCAGAAACTGGCCTGCGAGGAAGATGCCAAGAAAGCCGATCAATACAAAAATATTACAAATGTGGCAGATGTAGTGACAGACCGTTTCCTCTGCACAGGGGGCTTCGATCCTGAGTTGGACCCAAACACTTGCAAAGGTGAACACTTTCAGCCTGGTTCCTATATCAATGAAATGGAAGGGTCAGGTGGCACCCTTTCATTTAATCGACTAGCAAGTTTATTTCAGCACACGTTTCCCTGGATATGAAAGGGTTATATGTTTACTCCATACCTGTGTGTGATTGAGTCTCTGTTCCTTCAAGTTGCCTGTTTCTTTATGGCGATCCTACAAACTTCCTAGGGTTTTCTTAGGCGAAGAACACACTGAGATGACTTTCCCAGCTCCTTCTTTTACAGCTCCTAGTATTCATTGGTGATATCCTGTCCAGGTACTAACCTAGTCTGACCCTTGCATAGATTCCAAGAGCAGATATGATCTTGCGCTTTCCTGCTTATCTTAAAACATTGGTGCTTAATCTGTGGTGCACAGATCCTCGAGCAGCTGCAATGTCTTCACAGAGGATTCTCAAAGGCTTTTATAGTTAGAATCAATCAGTCAGTCATGCAGTCAATAAAAAGTACACAAAGGTAAAGGTAAAGGTAGTCTCCTGACATTAAGTCCAGTCATGTCTGACTCTGGGGTGTGGTGCTCATTTCCATTTCTAAGCCGAAGAGCCGGCGTTGTCCGTAGACACCTCCAAGGTCATGTGGCCGGCATGACTGCATGGAGCGCTGTTACCTTCCCACCGGAGCGGTACCTATTGATCTACTCACATTTGCATGTTTTCGAACTGCTAGGTTGGCAGAAGCTAGGGCTGACAGCGGAAGCTCACGCCGCTCCCCGGAATCGAACCTGTGACTTTTCGATCAACAAGCTCAGCAGCTCAGTGCTTTAACCCACTGTGCTACCGGATGGAAAATGGAAAATCATATGTTGATTTCAAAGCCTGGATCTATACTGACATACGAAGGTTGAATGAAAAGTAATTCCTTCACCTTCGTAACTCCTCAACAGATGGCAGTACTGGTATGTGGCAGGTACTGGCTTGTTCAGTAGACTCTCCTCTACAGTTCCATTTTGGCGGGAAGTCTTAGCATTTTATTGAAGATAAGTAAAAGCAGCAAAATAAAAAAAACATTTTAAAGGAATCGGTGAATCCAATTAGGGAAGAAGATAAGCAGGAACAAATTAGTCCAAGGTAAGGTTCAGCGAAGTCCAAAACAAAGTCCACTCTTCTCTAATAAGATCCAAAGAACTAGGAAATGTTGACCCAAGGCAGAGACCAAGAGTCAAACCATGGAACAAGAAATCCTTAAACATGACTCTTCCAGGCAAAACTTCCATGAGACAAAAACAAGAACTTAGCAGGATTCTGAACGATGCTTCATTTGACTATATTTCCCATGCACAGAACTTTTATTCCCCCGTTAAGTCATTCCCAGCACTCAGGAATTGGTTTCGCTTTCCCCTTATCTTTTTCTGTCGGAGCCTGGCAGAACGCCGAAGGCCTTGGTCAAGCTGTCTGTTATGGCTAATTTCCACCCACCTGTCTATATGCTCATTAGTTTCTGCTGGTGCCAAGTTGTTTTCAAGCCCCAAATCCTGGGAACTCTCTGGGAGCAATTCAGGGAGTAAACCATCATCCCTACATCCTGTAGGAACATTCTCATGGGAAACTACACTTTGAACAGGTGCCTCTATGCCAGTGTTTCTCAACCTGGGGTCGGGACCCCTGGGGGGTGTCGCGAGGGGGTGTCAGAGGGGTCACCAAAGACCATCAGAAAGCACAGTATATTATGTTGGTCATGGGGGTTCTGTGTAGGAAGTTTGGCTGAATTGTATCATTGGTGGGCTTCAGAATGCTCTTTGATTGCAGGTGAACTATAAATTCCAGCAACTCCAACTCCCACATGTCAAGGTCTATTTTCCCCAAACTCCACCAGTGTTCTCATTTGGACAATAGAATATTTGTGCCAAGTTTGGTACATATACATCATTGTTTGAGTTCACAGTGCTCTCTGGATGTAGGTGAACTACAGCTTCCAAACCCTTCTAATATTTTCTGTTGGTCATGAGAGTTATGTGTGCCAAGTCTGGTTCAATTGTATCATTGGTTGAATTCAGAGTGCTCTTTTAATTTAAATGAACCATAAATCCCAGCAACTACAACTCCCAAATGACAAAATCAACCCCCCGCCCCCAATCCCACCAGTATTCAAATTTGGGTGTATTGGGTCTTTGTGCCAAATTTGGTCCAGTGAATGAAAATACACCCTACCTATCAGATATTTACATTATAATTCATAACTTCAGCAAAAGTACAGTTATGAAGTCCCAACAAAAATAATGTGGTTGGTGGGTCACTACAACATGAGGAACTGCATTAAGGGGGTCGCAGCATTAGGAACATTGAGAACCACTGCTCTATGCCATTCTCTGCATCAATACCATTGCCATCTTGAACCTCATTGACATCATTCCCCACATCCAAAGCACCCTGATCCTGAAACACAATCACAGGCTGAACTCCAACACTTCCCATCAGCTGCTGCGGGGCTCTCCCGCCATCTTTAACCGCCATTCCACCAGCCGCTCTGTGGGAGGGAGCCAGTTACCAACCAGGTACTCACCAACAGCTGCTAGAATATGGCCATACAGCCCAGAAAACACACAATAACCTATTGAATCCAGCAGTGAAAACCTTCGACAATAGTTCAATACATGTAATTGCAGAAGAAGGTGTATTTTGACATGAGGGCACATGCATGCTCCAGAATGTACCATGGATCTGGGCCACCCACATGCTTTTTGGTCTGAGTTTCACATTGCAGCCATTGAATCATTGCTTTATCATCTCTCTTTCCTTCTGCCTGCAGGTGATTCTGGCGGCCCCCTCATCATTCAGAAAAGGCTGCGTTACATCCAGGTGAGTGGGCACTTGGTCTGGTCCCAGGCTGCTTAGCTAGATGCTTTCAGAATAAAATTATTAGGTCTATATAACAAACTTAAACAAGGAAAATATGAAGGAAAAATATAGAAATAAGACAAATTGAGAGAAACACTTAAAAGAATGGAAAAATAAAAAAATAGTTATTATTTTACTCTATTATTATTATTGGAAGGATATGTTAGCACATTTACATTGAAGAAGGTTAGAATGTTGGTTTAATCAGAATTGGAAAGTCTTATTTTAAATTACAGCTTTATGTCAATATTAAATACTGATGCCTCAATTAATGTAATTTTATTGGTATCTATTTTTATTTTGAAATTTACCATTTCCGGCTGCATTTCCCACACTCGGCTTATACTCAAGTCAATACATTTTTCTAGTTTTTTGAGGTCAAATTAGGTGTCTCGGCTTATATTCAGGTCGGCTTATACTCGAGTATATATGGTAATATTTTTTTAAAACAGCAAAACAGCGAGTCCGCTAAAAGCAAACTTTGAAATAGCGAGAGAACATTGTAAATAAATAATATGCTGAATGCTGAATACAAAATGTCCTAGATGCAATTGCACCAAATGAAAATAAGTGTAAGCACTAATAATAGCATTTGCATGTCTATTCAAAAAGTTTATGAATATTTGCACCTAACTGAAATAAGTATAAATAATGTGATGAAAACGTCCTCCCTTTCGTTTTGCAGGTGGGTGTCATCAGTTGGGGCGTCGTGAATGTCTGCAAGACCAGGGAGCCCGTGTGCGAAGGGGAAAGAGGTGCCCAGCAGAACTCCCCCAGCCATGCCAGGGATTTCCATCTCAACCTCTTCAAGGTCATACCGTGGCTCAAGGAGAAACTGAGCAATGAGGAGCTGGATTTCCTATAGACCTGCTATTCAGTACAACCAGCATCTTTAAATGCCATAGATGAAAGGTCAGGCTAGCAATTGTATATTAAATTGCCATTTGCGAAAAGAAAGCTGTGGATTCTTTCTTTACTTTTGTTCGTTCACGTCCAGTCCTGTCCCTTGTAGGATTTGGTGTCATAGTATAGATTACACTAGGCATGGGCAAACTTTGGCTTTCTAGGTGTTTTGGACTCCAACTCCTAAAATTGTGGAATTGAGGCATTTGAAGCCCAAAACACTTGGAAAGCCAAAGTTTCCCCATGCCTGCATTACACAGTCCAACAACAAATTTTCTTAGTGTCTTGGATTTTGGGCCTTTTCTTGAGGTTATTTGGGGCACTGACTCAATAAATTGCATTGGATAGACCGCATCAGCTCTAATTTCTTATATACAGTTATGAGCAAACAGATGGCAATGAGCATCCTGCATATCCAATATTGACATGATCATAAAAGTAGCAACATTACAGTTATGAAGTAACAACGAAAATTATTTTATGATGGGGGGGGGTCACCCCAACATGAGGGACTCTATGAAGGGGTTGCTGTGTTAGGAAGGTTGAGAAGCACTGCATTAATGTATTCTTGGATATCTGTGTGTCCAGACACTGGTGAGGAGAGTACCCTTCCATACAAGACGTACATCATATCATTGAAAGAGTAGAAACACAGCCATCCAAATGACCTCAATGCAAAAGGATCACAAACAAACAAAACCAGTTCACGTTTATTTGAACAGTTTGACTAAGCAAAAGCAAATGGCTCCACCATTGAAATGGAGAAGGTCACACCCCAACCTCAGAAGATATCCTCGTTGTAGACGACCTGGGAACGCTTGTCTCGGTGAGACCACTTGACACTGTTCCTCACAGCTGAAAAAGGGGAAAAAGTGTAAGTGATTCCAAAAATAGAAGACTCAAAATCATACTTCTATCAGTTCCTGGCTGACATCCTCTTGGTGAAAAATGCAGACATAAGGCGAAGTTCCACATGAGGGACCTTTGTGCAAGTGTTAGCACATGAACGTTCACCAAGAAACATGCAAATTCTCCTTGACCATCACACAACAGGCTACGAGGCATACACACTGATCCTTTATTTTTTTGTGGATTTGATTAATGTCTAGGCCAGTGCAACTTTATGATGAACTTTTGCTGTGATTTTAAGTTTTGAATACATTTTTATGATTTTTAACTGAATTTTTAAAATACCACGGATATTTAAAATACCACAGATATTCTGTCTTAATATTAGTATATTTGTAGGGTTTTTTGTATTGAAAATGCTTTTAATGTAAGCTACTCTCCTTGTGGAGAGGAAAAGCAGGATATAAATAAACATAACAACAACAACAACAACAACAATAACAATGTTGATCATAGGTTTCCACTGAAAGACCTAGAGGTTCTTCTGGTTAACAAAATGTGCTTTCTTATTCATAGTTTTCCCACTTTAAGCGAGGTTCTGCAACCCTAACACGGCAAATCTAGAGGGCTGGTTGTACATTGTCCTACACTGGTATTCAATTGTGCCATGTATGCATTATGTAACAACTCCTGCAGATGTTGTTGTTATTATTGTTGTTGTTGTTGTTGTTATTGAGTTGCTGTGAGTTTTCTGGGCTGTATTCCAGGCAAGAAACAATCAGCACTAGTTAATTATCTCCCAACAAAGGATTCCCCAGGCAGGAAGCAGCCAAGCCTTGAAGCTGCAAGACTGTTCAATGCTAATCAAGGTGATCAATTGCAGCATTCGCACCTTCCTCCAACAGGCAAGAGTTCTTTCTCCCATCCTGGACATTCCACAGATATATAAACCCCATTTGCCTTGTTTCCAACAAACCTCACAACCTCTGAGGATGCCTGCCATAGATGTGGGCAAAATGTTAGGAGAGAGTGCTTCTGGAACATGGCCATACAGACTGGAAAACTCACAGCAATCCAGTGATTCTGCCCTTGAAAGCCTTCAACAACACATTAATAATAATAATATTAATAATAATAATAATAATAATATCCCACTTTTCACCTGATGGGTACTCAAGGTGGCTAACACTCCTCACTAGAGAAGTTTAAAAGGTACAATACAAAAGTTAAAAACAATTAAATAGTAACAGTGTGGTAAAAACATAATTAAAATACAGTAAATACACTAAAATGGACACTAAATCTCATATTCTGGGACAATGTAGGCGATTAGTCCCTGGCTCTGCCAGAGGAGACCAACATGCAACCCAAACAACATTGGATGTTCAGTACTCATCATGTAGTCATCGGAAAAAGAGACAGGAATTTTATATTGTGATGATTTAAAGCAGAAGCTGTTCACAATACACGATTATAGTGCTATATTCCACTTTAACTGCCCTAAAAGTCATCTATGAAATCTTGGGATTTGTAGTTTGATGAGGCACTAGATCTCTCTGGCTGAGAATTCATAAACGGCAGATTGCATAGGATGTTGCCATGGCAATCAATGTGGAATGAAAGCACCATTTATAACCATGCACACTGAACTGCCATGGCTCTGTGCTATGGAATCCTGGGAGTTGTCATTTGGTGAGGCACCAGCACTCTTTGGTGGAGAAGGCTAAAGAACTTTGTAAAACAACAACTGATTCCCATGATTCCCATGTGGTGTCAAACTGCATCAATGCTACAGTGTATATGTGGCCTTAGTCTGATTCCTGTCTTCATTAAAGCCAAAATAAGTACAGTAAAAAATAGGAAATTTTGGTTTCCTAAACCTCTCCTTGTTCCTCATTTTTCTCAGGCAAAATTTGCCTCTCCCCAGAGCCTTAACTTCTCTATAATATCTAAATGCCGGACTTTTTGGTAGTCCAAAAAAACATTATAGCCAGGTATATTCTCAGTGTCCATGTTGAATGTTAAATTCTGGGAAATGTAGTACAATAAAATAATTCCTATAATCCATTTGCCAATTCCAACTAAGCACAGGACTATTGTATCTAGGTAATTATGAGGAATACATACCCAAGGATCCCCACACAGATTTGCCCGTGGCTGCATCCAACATGGGCTGCTTGCGGGCAATGCTGACCTTCAGCTGAATGTCTTCCACCACCTTTCCATTGAGCTATAAGGAAATGAGGGAGAGGCTAAGCATTCATTTATATATACTGCAGTACAAATTCTGCTTGCTGAATAAGAATGTGATTACTTTTTAACATACCCACCCAGAGGTGGCCCTAGGTAATTTTCAACGGTAAGCAAACAGTATTTTGCCCCCCCCCCCTCAACCAATCACTGATATATATTTTCTGTTCATCGTGGGAGTTCTGTGTGCCATATTTGGTTCAGTTCCATCATTGGTGGAGTTCAGAATGCTCTTTGATTGTAGGTGAACTATACATCCCAGTAACTACAACTTGCGTATGTCAAGGTCTATTTTCCCCCAAGAGCGCCTCAAGAGTGCCCCTGGGCAAAATCAACTATACTGCAAGTGCTTACTTTGCGTAATGGGTTGAGCCGCCCCTGTTCCCACAACGTATGTGAGTACCATCCCTTATTCTTTCCACAGTGCCAGCACATTGTTCTTACTCCTTTTATCATATATGATGTTGCTGAAGATACTTATAAAAATACTACAAGAATCTCAGCTGACATTTTACGGGCCAAGCAGAGAAGAAAAGCACAAATGGGGAAAAGCAGAGATTCTGACCTCAGTGATAGCTTGATCTGCGGACTCCATTTTTTCATAGGTGACGAAAGCACAGCTGGGAATGAGAAAAGAGAAAGGTTAGCATTGATGCTGGGTATGCTCCCAGTACATCCGATGGCCCCCAGGCAAAAAGTGAAATTTGGAAAAGTTACTTTTTCAACCATAACTTTTAAGATAACTGAGGTAAGGCTTCACAGACTGCCAAAAGATAAACAAATTAAAAAAGCCTGAAGAAAAACACCTGGAAGTCTACTCTTAGGCCCCATCTATGTTGTCATTATAATGCAGATTGAACTGAATTATATGGTCATATAATTCAGATCAATGCAGTTGAACTGCATTATAATGGCAATGTAGATGGGGCCCTCCTTTTAAAAAATTGGTTTCTTTGAAATGGGTTAAACAATGTGTAAAAGGCTATGCCTAATTCCCACTGCCCCTGGTGGCGCAGTGGGTTAAACCCCTGTGACAACAGGACTGAAGACCGAGAGGTCACAGGCTCAAATCCAGGGAGAGCGCAGATGAGTTCCCTCTGTCAGCTCCAGCTCCCCATGCAGGGACATCCCACAAGGATGGTAAAACATCAAAACATTTGGGCAACATCCTTGCAGACAGCCAATTATCTCACACCAGAAGCGACTTGCAGTTTCTCAAGTTGCTCCTGACACGACAAAAAAATCTCTCCAAAGGATACAACTTTCTGTGTGATCTTGGAAGATAAGCAGGGACAGTAATTGGATGGGAGACCACCAATGAACACCAGCTACTGTAGGCTGTATTTCAGAGAGAGGAACTGGCAACCTCAGAGTATTCCTGGACAAAGAAAACCTTATGAAATTCAAGGGGTTGCCATAAGTCAACTGGCAATTTGGACATTCATGGAGCAAATCAAGGCTGAATTCTCTCCATATTCCAGAAATGATCAGATTGATTCTGTCAAACCTCTAGACATATGAGATGACATGACTTGTTAGAAAAAATTAAGTCTTGGCAAAGTGGAAGGAAAAGGAGGAAGGTGGATAGATTAAACCAAGAAAACTACAATCCTAAATTTGCAAGAGTGGTGGAAGGCAGGATATTTGGAGGTCTCTCATTCGTAGGACCACCATAATTCAAAGCCAACTTCATGACAATTAACAACAAAAATAGTAAAAAAAAACCCACTATATATCTAGAAGTAGATGTATAGGATAGTTGGTCCATTACACAGTTGTTATACAAATATAAACAATTGTTTCATAGTTATTGGCACAGTAGCAATATTCAAAAACATCTTAATACTGTACTTCAAATATTGGTACAAGTTGAGCATCCCTTATTTGGAATTCCAAAATCCAAAATGCTCCATAATCCAATGCTGGGTAGATGAGATAGTGACACTTTGATTTTCTGATGGTTCAATGTCCACAAATTTTGTTTCATGCACAAAATGATTCAAAACATTGCATAAAATGACCTCCAGAGCCCCCAGGGGTGCAGTGGGTTAAACCCTTGTGCTGGCAGGACTGAAGACCGACAGGTCGTAGGTTCGAATCTGGGGAGAGGCGGATGAGCTCCCTCTATCAGCTCCAGCTCCTCATGCAGGGACATGAGAGAAGCCTCCCATAAGGATGATAAAACATCAAATCATCCAGGTGTCCCCCTGGGCAACGTCCTTGCAGACGGTCAATTCTCTCACACCAGAAGCGACTTGCAGTTTCTCAGGTCACTCCTGACATGACCAAAAATCTCCAGACTATAAGCACATGAAAGATAAAAAAATGTGTGTTTAAACTTGGGTCCCATCTGCAAGATTATGTACATACAGTAGTCCAAAATCTGAAAAAATAAAATGCAAAATAAAATCCAAGAATTTTGGATAAGGGATGCACCGCCAGTATGGCCCTATTCTTTCTCCATTTAGGGCACAGCGTGTACATAAAAGCTTGTGGTTGATATGATGTAAAACTCATGGACCAAAGTGTATTTATAGGAGAATGATCCCAGAAATGTGATCTGGATCCGTCTTGTTGTGGCCTGGTTGAGGCAAAGCAAGATGGCTGTTACTTCAGGAGGCAGATTACACTATGTAACAAAATGTGAAACATTTTCTGTTCCTGGTTCGAAAGTGTTATTTCCTGTTTCATTGTGCAGTACTCACTTTGAAAGTAGTTGTTACATTCCAGAAACTTCATTTTTTGTGGTAGCCACAAACTATGTTGAATTGGTTGAGACTTGATGAGATATTCATTGGAAAACTATAGCAAAATGTGCTGCAGGGTGTCCCACAAAAACAAAGTTCTGGCAGTTTAATATACTTTTTCCATGTTTCTATGACAGAACCAATTATGAAATGATATTTATAACCCAGGAACAAAAATTGTGTTACATAGTGTTATGGGTGACTTTAAAGCTGGCAGTTTGGGGAATCTATCAGTAGAATTTGCTATCCACTTGTTGATTTATTCTTTTCTTTGTGACATGCAATAATAGTAATTCCTGGTGGATTTTCTTAAGCACAACAATGACCTGGCCCAGCCTTTGTCCTTCCCAGCACTTACTTGCGGGGGTTGTCCATGGAGAGATCAATGATGTTCCCAAAGACTGAGAAAGCGGTACGGAGCATGTTCTGGTTCATGTCAGCCCCATAAACATACACTGTATTTCCTTTGCGTGGGGCACGGTGGTCTGGGAAAGAATCAGATCCTAGGGAGAGAAAAAGGGGAGGAAAACAAAGATACGTTGTTTTTCTTGCCCCAGGAAGCCTCATTCATGTACAAATTGATGCAAAGTCCCCTTGAAATTTTGCCTATTGCCTCAAGAAACCTAGGCATAATGTTCCCATTGGGCCTTTCTCATCTAAACATGCAGTTTAGTTCATATGTGTACAATGGGTCCTTCGGATCAGACTGGAGACTGGTATGTGTCATATTGTTAAATGGCAGTGACGTGGACACAGATGATGTTGAAGTGTGCACAATTTATGTAGCCACCATTTAATAATATGGAAAAACATGGACCATCTCATATTTGTGATGGGTCCCTGAACTGAACCCCCACAGGTAAGTCAGCCCGCTGTACTGTGCGCGTATACTTTCAGTAGTTATGCCACTGTTAGATATGCAAAAAACATCACAGTGCAGATATAGATATAGATTGATAGTAAATCCCTTTATTTTTACTGGCTGTCTGAGGGGTCACATTGCCCTATGAACTTTGGAAAAGTTACTTTTTGGACAATAGTAGTCTAGAATGTTTATCTCCCAATCTCTGCATATGAGCTTGTGGAGATTTTGAGATCTTTAAGGATGTTTTTACTTTGCTCCATTTGCGTAACATACAAAGAAGTCATTCTCTGTGGCTCTTTGGAGATGCTCTACAAATGGAGGCAAGATTGGCTCCTATTCTGTTATAATTTTGTTGGCAAGTAAAGTCTTCTGTGTTTTGCAGTTTGACAACTGACTACTAAGGACAGGACTTGTCAACAACAAGGTTCTGTACTTTTCTTAGTTATGGATTTTAATCCATCAGTCTTTTAATCATAACTGGGACCCAAGGTGGCTTTCTTTAGCATTGTGAAGATACTAGTAAAATGCAAAACAACACCCACTATTAATTAAAATTACAAATGAATACATGCATCAAGTACAGAACCCCACTAGCAACAAGTGCAACTTGGCCAGAAGTCAACTACTAACCATTGCAAGGGTCCTTTGCCCCCAAACTCAGCCAATGTGGAGGGCAAAGGTCCCTTTCAAAAGTGGGAAAACTGTGAATAAACAAAGGGAACACCCTTGCATTCCCTTTGTTTATTCAATAGTTAACTTCTGGTCAAGTTGCACTGGAGGACCCATACATTTTTAGAGAAAACTTTTTGATCATAGAATCCTTGAGTTGGAAGAGACCTCATGGGCCATCCAGTCCAACCCCCTGCCAAGAAGCAGGAAAATTACATTCAAAGCACCCCCGACAGATGGCCATCCAGCCTGTTTAAAAGCCTCCAAAGAAGGAGCCTCCACCACACTCTGAGGCAGAGAGTTCCACTGCCGAACAGTTCTCAGTTAGGAAGCTCTTTCTAATGTTCAAGTGGAATCTACTTTCTTTCCTGTTGTTTGAAGCCATTGTTCCACATCCTAGTCTCCAGGGCAGCAGAAAACAAGCTTGCTCCCTCCTCCCTATGGCTTGCCCTCCCATCTTGATGCATGGCCCTTCTCTTTTGCAGGCTAAACATGTCCAGCTCCTTAAGCCGCTCCTCATAGGGCTTGTTCTCCAGACCCTTGATCATTTGAGTTGCCCTCCTCTGGACACATTCCAGTCTGTCAACACCTCCCTTAAATTGCGATGCCCAAAATCGGACACAGTGTGATTCCAGGTGTGGTCTGACCAAGGCAGAATAGAGGGTAGCATGACTTCCCTGGATCTAGGCCAGGGGTCCTCAAACTTTTTAAACAGAGGGCCAGGTCACAGTCCCTCAAACTGTTGGAGGGCCGAATTATAAGTTGAAAAAAACATGAATGAATTCCTATGCACACTGCACATCTCTGATTTGGAGTGCAAAAAACACTTTAAAAGAATACAATAATAAAATGAAGGACAATTTTAACAAATATAAACTTATTAGTATTTCAATGGGAAGTGTGTGCCTGCTTTTGGCTGATTACATAGAATTGTTGTTGTTGCTGTGTGCTTTCAAGTAGTTTCAGACTTAGGTTGACCCTGAGCGAGGGCCGGGTAAATGATCTTGGAGGGCTGTATCCGCCCCCGGGCCTTAGTTTGAAGACCCCTGTTCTGGGCACTAAACTCCTGTTTATGAAGGCCAAAATCCCATTGGCTTTTTAAAACTGCTGCATCACATTGTTGGCTCAAACGAATGAATAATCAAATCAACAAATGTTACCCCACCCCCCGCCAAATGTGGAGAGTTGACTGTAAGTCTATTCAATAAATAAACAAGTGGAATCTTTCAAAACTGTTTCCAGCCTCTCTCTACAAAACTGTGATGCCCAGCTTGGCTACTCAAGATAAGGGTTCTGGAATATAGGATGTGATCTAAGTATTTTAATAAGTAAATGAAGATGCCATTTGGATATGATCCCTGCTGGGAAGCCAGGACATCAGCCCTATCTGAGAAGCTGCAGTGCCTGCCCCTTCCCCCTCCAAAAGCCAGCAAGTATTCCTTACGGCGAAAGCCGCCCTCTCGTTCCCGCTCCCGCTCTCGCTCTCTGTCCCGGTCTCGATCTCTCTCTCGGTCTCTGTCTCTCTCCCGATCGCTGTCCCGATCCCGGTCTCGATCTCGATCTCGATCCCGGTCTCGATCTCGATCCCGGTCTCTCTCCTGGTCCCGATCTTTACTCCGGTCCCGGTTGCGATCCCGGTCATAATCCCATTCGAAACCACGCATATTTTCACTCCGGTCCGACTCCTTCTCTGGATCCCGGGTCACATCTGAATCTTTCTCTTGGTCCCGGAGCCGTTCGCTGGAGCTCACAAAGCTGGACAAGGGATGGGGAAAAGAGGGATTCCTTTGGGCTAAAGATGCATTTAAAGATCCTCTTGGCTGTGCTGGCCAAAGACATCATGGGCTTGCCACAAATTCATTGCCACAAGTTAGAGCCAGTGTCTAAGGCAAAATAAAACGTATGAGATTGCTAGTAAAGGGGATGACTAAAACTGGTAGTAGCCAGACTAACCAATAGCAACCTGACTGGTATACCACCTGTAATGGGATTTCGATGCTTGTGTGGGACTCTGTTGTGCAATGTGATTGTTCTTGAATCCCAACATCTTGTGCTGAAACTTTAACACCATTTTAATTACCATCGGGAACAAAAATCTTTGCTTATTTCATGCTTATATAGAAGAAGGGATCATTTCAAAAGTTATTTCTTCACTCAGTGAGAAAGTGAGGGTTTGGGGGCTTTTCCACATTTTTTTCCTTGTAGCTTAGTAGCCTCAGTCTGTGAGAGGTCTCTGTGGGAGAAGGGCCTCAGTGTTGGAGGCCTCAGTATGAGAAGGCCTCAGTGTTAGTTCGCCTCAGTATAGGAGAGGTGTCAGTCTGAGAGAGCCCTCAGTGTGAGAAGGCCTTAGTGTTAGTTTGCCTCAGTATAGGAGAGGCGTCAGTCTGAGAGAGCCCTCAGTGGGAGAAGGCCTCAGTGTTAGTTCACCTCAGTATAGGAGAGGCGTCTGGATTTTGGGATTTTTTCTGGCCAAAACAAAATTTCGAATTGCATGATATTCTATGATTCTATGATTCTATGATATGGCAGTGCAGATGGGGCCACAGAAACTGTATTACGCAAAGGATCCTGGGATTGATCCCTCTTGTAATTGTAATGCAGTGAGGTACGATTGCCATCATACCTCACTGCAAAACAATTTAATCGGGGTTTTTTTGTCGTGTCAGGAGCGACCTGAGAAACGGCAAGTTGCTTCTGGTGTGAGAGAATTGGCTGTATGCAAGGACGTTGATCAGGGGACGCCCAGATGATTAGATGTTTTATCATCCTTGTGGGAGGCTTCTCTCATGTCCCTGCATGAGGAGCTGGAACTGATAGAGGGAGCTCATCTGCCTCTCCCCAGATTTGAACCTGTGACCTGTTGGTCTTCAGTCCTGCCGGCACAGGGGTTTAACCCACTGCACCACCGGGGGCTCCAATTTAATCGTTAGATCACCAGCTATTATTTACCCCTTTGGAATAAGGTGAGATTTGACTTTTCAAATTCCACACTGGCACGACAAAGAAAATTATAAACTGAACTGACCTTTCATAGAGAGACTTCCTTTGGGGCCGCCGAGCCTAAAACAAATATTTTTGAAAGGAAAGGAAAGACAAAGCAGTGAGTGAACAACTGAAATCAGTAACTCTGGAGATCAGAACACCCTTGTCTTTATTTTCCCCTTTCTTTGAACTGCCCAGAGACATTATAAAACCAGTCCTTCATCTCCTGCTCCAACCCAGTATTTTGGATTAGACTGAATTAATTCAGACAGTATAGTCTGAAATAATTCATCTATAGTGCAACTGTAGGAAGTTTGTGTCAGAAATATTAAAAATTAACTAGATATTTTTAATTACAAAAATGTGTCAAGCAGTGAAAGGGTTAAATGGATGCAATGACTCAGCAAAAGCTGCAGTTCAATATAAGCAGGTGTGCATGTAGCTTAGTAGCCTCAGTCTGTGAGAGGTCTCTGTGGGAGAAGGGCCTCAGTGTGTTAGAGGCCTCAGTATGAGAAGACCTCAGTGTTAGATCGCCTCAGGATAGGAGAGGCCTCAGTGTGAGAAGACCTCAGTGGGAGAAAGGCCCCAGTGTCAGGCAGGCCACAGTGTCAGTAGGCCCCAGTATGAGCATGCCTCAGTGTGAGAGGAAGCTCCAGTGTGAAGGCTGCTGTGTGTAAAAAGCTACTGTGTGAAGGTCCTGTGTGACTTCAGTGTGAGAAGAGGATCTGTGAGAGTGAAGCATAGAAGCATGGAAACAAAGAAGAACTTTATGGCTTCAAACTACAAGAAAGGAGATTTCACCTGAACATTAGGAAGAACTTCCTGACTGTAAGAGCCATTCAGCCGTGGAACTCTCTGCCCTGGAGTGTGGCGGAGGCTCCTTCTTTGGAAGCTTTTAAACAGAGGCTGGATTGCCATCTGTCAGGGGTGCTTTGAATGCAATTTTCCTGTTTCTTGGCAGGGGGTTGGACTGAATGGCCCATGAGGTATCTTTCAACTCTATGATTCTATATTTGTGTTATGTAAACTTTGTCCTTGTAAATAGCGCAACCCTATTATTTTGCTAAAAAGAAAAGCCTCCTATGGAAGAGATAACATTGCTCTTTGTTGTTTTTGTTCTTTTTATCACTTTGGGCTCCTGGTGGTGGCTCACGCTGCTGGTAATAATTTACTCTGCTGTACATTTATGAGGAGGGTCTTTTGTTAATAAGCCCACTCGCCCAACAGTTTGTAACACACAAGGTCCCACCATCCCTTCCCCAGCACCCTTTCCCTCAGTTAGATTCATAGAATCATAGATTCCCTGAGATTTAATTCAAGTTGCTCTTTTCTCCCCAATTCTAAACCACAAGGCACAATGAATGGTCTTCCCACTATACACTGCAGTCTCTATCCATTACACCTTCTTGGCAACCTATCCTGAAACCAAAACGCTTTCATTGCCAGCACTAAACGTTCCCCCCAACCTATTCTTGCATGGAAAATGTTGAAATATTGGTTTTGTGTTTAAGTTCCTAGAACCACTAGCCAGATATGGCTGGTGGATGCTGAGAGTTACAGTAAAAAGGTGTATTTCTTCCAGACACTACCTATGGGATTTCCAGAAGTGTCACATGTCATGACCAATAGCCAGGAATAAAAGTTGAAATCTTAGATTTTTCATCCCAAGGAATAGAAAAGCAAACCAAAATACCCCTTTGTCTTAATTCATCCCATCCCAATACAGACCCCCAAATTCCAGGTACCTCTTGGGAATCATCATCTGCTGAGATGCTGCGTTGGAAAGGCTGGAAAGTCGGGGCTGGCCCTTTCTCAGGATCCTAAAGACACACAAAGGGTTTAAGAGTGGGCTGAATGTGCATTGGTCCTATTAATACCATCATGCCTCCAACCCAGTATATCTGCTTACTTTCAGTTTCCCCTCCAACGTGCGGGAGCGCTTGAACCCCGAGTTCTTGTTCTCAGCCTTAATAGCACTAATGGCCCCCGTTTTCACCAACATTTTGGCCTGCTCTGTCGCTGTTGCCGTATCCACCACAGGCTGGTCCGAGATGGCTGAGAAAGAAAGAGAGCAGAGTATAGGAAGATCTCGGGATTACTGTACTCTGACCCGTCCCTTTCCCCTTCTTTCACAAAAAGCTGTTAACTTACAGCGTTTAATTCCTCCTTGGCTGGCCTGACTGGTTGAACTCTGTTGCTTCTTTAAGGCCACAAGGGCCTTTTTCTGTTGGGGGAGGAAAGAAAGAAAAAATGGTTAACGTTATGTGGAGTTGTGGTTTTACAAGGTCTTTAGTCCTCTTCCCAAACCAAGGTAGGTCCAGCCTAAAGAGTGCAACGTCCAGCCTCGGTGCTCACAAGCCCTGACCTTCTTCTTTAGTTTAGCAAACTTCTTCTGTAGCGCTTCCTCTTCTTCCGTCAGCCCCGGAGGTAAAACAATCATGGTTGCTCAGCAAGGTCACTGCCTGGAATGGAAAGAAAACAAAAGCAACACATGAATGCATTTGAGTAAAAACACATTTTTAAAAAGATACATAAAAATTGCCCAATAATAAGCCACACTTATTTACACATTGAAAGTTTGCGTAAATAAATAGCACAGACCAATACACATCTTGGTGCCTCCAACGTTAGGCCTGTTTCTGGGTATATTTGACCTACTAATTTAAAAAAATGGCACCTGTTTCCCCCTATCGGCTCTAGTTTTTGAGTTACAGAACATATGGCATCTACCAGTCTCCATCTCCTCAGTGATAGGAAACCATATCTAAGAAACTTCAAACTACAAGAGAGGAGATTCCATCTGAACATGAGGAAGAACTTCCTGACTGTGAGAGCCGTTCAGCAGTGGAACTCTCTGCCTTGGAGGCTGCTTCTTTGGAAGCTTTTAAACAGAGGCTGGATGGCCATCTGTCAGGGATGCTTCGAATGCAATATTCCTGCTTCTTGGCAGGAGGTTGGACTGGATGGCCCATGAGATCTCTTCCAACTCTTTGATTCTATGATTCTATAAACTAGAGATGTTGTCTATCCAATGCAATTTTCTGAATCAGCACCCCAAATAATTCTAGGAATAGGCCTAAAAACAAGTCACCAAGAAATGTTTTTTTGTTGCTTTGCAGGGCAGCAATCCCTACAAAACTCTAGTTATCCAGCCTATTGGACTACTGGGTTGTTGTGAGTTTTCCGGGCCATGTCCCAGAAGCATTCTCTTCTGACGTTTTGCCCACATCTATGGCAAGCATAGTGAAGTCTGCCGGAAACTAGGAAAATTGGGTTTATATATCTGTGAAATGTCCAGGGTGGGAGAAAGAACTCTTGTCCGTTGGAGGAAGGTGTGAATGTTTCAATTGTCCACCTCGATTAGCATTTGATGGCCTTGCAGCTTCAAAACCTGTTTGCCTCCTTACTGGGGGACCTGGCCATTCCACAGATATATAAACCTCACTTGCCTAGTTTCAACAGAGGCTGGGAATACTGGGTTGCTGTGAGTTTTCTGAGCTGTATGCCCATGTTCCAGAAGCATTCTCTCCTGATGTTTCACCTGCATCTATGGTAGGCATCCTCAGAGGTTGTGGGGTCTGTTGGAAACTAGGCAAGTGAGGTTTACATATCTGTGGAATGTCCCGGGTGGGAGAAAGAACTCTTGTCTGTTTGAGTTAGGCGTGAATGTAGCAATTGGCTACCTTGATTAGTACTAGCTGTGCCCTGCCATGCGTTGCTGTGGCCTATAGTAAGAATTTTTGAAGTAGAGGTAGATATATTATGAAAGAGAGGTACCTACCTATTCCTTCCCCCTTTTTCTTCCCCTTCCCCTTTCTCTCCTTTCTTCCTTCTCTCTCTTTCTTTTCTTTCCTTTGTTTCATCCTCCTTCTCTCTTTCCTTTCTCCCTCCCCTTTTCTTTCTCCTTTCTCCTTTCTTCCTCCCTTTTCCTTCCTTCTTTCCTTTTTTATTTCCTTTTCTCCTTCCTTCTCTTTCTTCTTTCCCTTCCTCCTTTTCTCCTTTCTATTCCTTCTTCCTTCCTTACTCTCTTTCCTTCCTTCCCTCCTTCCTTCTTTCCCTCCCTCCTTCTCTCTTTCCTTCCGTCCCCCTTTCCCTCCTTCATTACTTCCCCTTTTTTTATTCTCTCCTGATGTTTCACCTGCATCTATGGTAGGCATCCTCAGAGGTTGTGGGGTCTGTTGGAAACTAAGAAAATGAGGTTTACATATCTGTGGAATGTCCCGGGTGGGAGAAAGAACTCTTGTCTGTTTGAGTTAGGCGTGAATGTAGCAATTGGCTACCTTGATTAGTACTAGCTGTGCCCTGCCATGCGTTGCTGTGGCCTATAGTAAGAATTTTTGAAGTAGAGGTAGATATCTGGTCTATTATGAAAGAGAGGTACCTACCTATTCCTTCCCCCTTTTTCTTCCCCTTCCCCTTTCTCTCCTTTCTTCCTTCTCTGTCTCTTTCTTTCATTCCTTCTTTCACTCTTTGGTTTCATCCTTCCTTCTCTCTTTCCTTCCCCTCCTCCCCTTTCTCTACTTCTTCCTTTGTCTCCTTTCTTCCCTCCCTGTTTCCTTCCTTCTTTCACTTTTTTATTTCCTTTTCTCCTTCCTTCTTCCTTTACTTCTTTCCTGCATTTCCCTCCATTTTTCTTTCCTTTCTACTTTCTCTTCTTCCTTCCTTCGGTACCTCTTGCTTTCCTTCCTTCCCTCCTTCCTTCTTTCCCTCCCTCCTTCTCTCTTTCCTTCCTTCCCCCTTTCCCTCCTTCATTCCTTCCCCTTTTTTTTTCCAGTGATGGTCACTCCTTGGATTGTGAGGAGTTTTATTGCCAAATTTGGGGTCTTGTGAGGAGTTTTATTGCCAAATTTGGCCTTGTAGTTTTCTGGTTTTTAAGCCACTCATTATGCACAGAGTATATATATACTATCTTCTATCTATATATATATATATATATACTACTATCTATCTATATCTTTTTTATATATATATATAAAAGATATAGATAGATAGAAGATAGTATATATATATATATATATATAGATATCCCTATTGGTCATTATATATATATATATAAAAGATACAGATAGATAGAAGATATAGATATAGATTTATTGACCTAGCAGTTTTCAAGGCCTGGCTGCTTCCTGCCTGGGGGAATCCAGATTTTGTCAAATTTTTGTTTATATATCTGAGGAATGTTCAGAGTGGGAGAAAGAACTCTTCTTTGTTTGAGGTAGGTGTGCATGTAGCATTCAATGGCCTAGCAGTTTTCAAGGCCTGGCTGCTTCCTGCCTGGAGGAATCCAGATTTTGTCATTGTTTGTACCATGTCAGACTACACAGAAAAGCCACTGAAATCCACAAGCATGTGAACAATTTCAACAGGAAGGAAGAAACCATGAAAATGAACAGTATTTAAAAAACCCTCTATAATCATAACAATAAATAAAGAAAAACACTCAAAACCAAGGAAATTCTAGACAAGACTAAATCAGAACCAACTAATCACCTCCCAAAAAAGGAGTCCCCCAGGCAGGTAGCAGCCAGGCTTTGAAGTTGCATGGCCATTAAATCATAGAATCATAGAATCAAAGAGTTGGAAGAGACCTCATGGGCCATCCAGTCCAACCCCATTCTGCCAAGAAGCAGGAATGTTGCATTCAAATCACCCCTGACAGATGGCCATCCAGCCTCTGTTTAAAAGCTTCCAAAGAAGGAGCCTCAACCACACTCCGGGGCAGAGAGTTCCACTGCTGAACGGCTCTCACAGTCAGGAAGTTCTTCCTCATGTTCAGATGGAATCTCCTCTCTTGTAGTTTGAAGCCATTGTTCCGCGTCCTAGTCTCCAGGGAAGCAGAAAACAACCTTGCTCCCTCCTCCCTGTGGCTTCCTCTCACATATTTATACATGGCTATAATGTCTCCTCTCAGCCTTCTCTTCTTCAGGCTAAACATGCTCAGCTCCTTAAGCCGCTCCTCACAGGGCTTGTTCTCCAGACCCTTGATCATTTTAGTGATAAAGGGTCAAATGCTAATCAAGGTGGCCAATTAAAACATTCACACCTACCTCAAACAGACAAGAGTTCTTTCCCCCAACTTGGACATTTCACAGATATATAAACCCAATTTTACTAGTTTCCAACAGACCTCACAACCTCTGAGGACGCCTGCCATAGATGCAGGCGAAACGTCAGGAGAGAATGCTTCTGGAACAGGGCCAGACAGCCCGGAAAACGCACAACAACCCAGTGATTCTGGCCATGAAAGCTTTCAACAACACAATTGGACTACAATTCCCAGAATCCCCAGCTGCCTTGGCCAATGGCCAGGGATTCTGGGAAGTGAAGTGCCCAAACAGTAAAGCCTTGAAAACACTGTTTATTTAGGGGATTAATCAAGTCCTAACTGTAATTAATAACCCATGTATTCATGCCAAGATTGACTTTACCCTTATAATAATGATAATGATAATAATAATGGCTTTGAATGTATGTTAGTTAAGGATGTTGATTATTTCCCTCCTTACCTTGTTTTTCTGCCTCTAGCTGGAGCCTCCTCCCTGAACAATTACATAGAAGGAGGCGGGGCTTGTGTCATTTGCATAACCTGCCCAGCAACGCTTTCCCTATTGGTCATTAAGAAAATCAGCTCAAAAGATTTTTTTTCTTCTCCGACCTAAGGCTATTCGGCGGGGAGGTTTTGATTTGCATATCAGCCGCTCATTGGCTGAGCCGCGTTAGTGGGCGGAGACTTTCGAAGCCTAGAGAGATGCGGGAACCACCCGCTCTTTTTGATTTGCATGTCGCACTGCCATTGGTCGTTCTCCTTCCGCCCTTAGTAAACTTGCCCAATCGCCTTTCGACTTCCGCTTTCCCGCGATGAGGCCCAATTTCCGCCCTTTTTTCCCCTTTGAGGCAGTGGAAACTTCCGCCCTCAACGTGTAATCCAAGAATGGGTGCTTCCGGTTGAGCAGAAGTCCTGCCTCTATGGGGAATCCTTGACAGTTAACATGGACCTGGAAAGGATAGGTAAGAAGGAAGCTAGGCATGCTTTCCAGTTGGCTGTATATAGAATCATAGAATCATAGAATCAAAGAGTTGGAAGAGACCTCATGGGCCATCCAGTCCAACCCCCTGCCAAGAAGCAGGAATATTGCATTCAAATAACCCCCGACAGATGGCCATCCAGCCTCTGTTTAAAAGCTTCCAAAGAAGGAGCCTCCACCACACTTCAGGGCAGAGAGTTCCACTGCTGAACAGCTCTCACAGTCAGGAAGTTCTTGAATCATAGAATCAAAGAGTTGGAAGCGACCTCCTGGGCCATCCAGTCCAACCCCATTCTGCCAAGAAGCAGGAATATTGCATTCAAATCACCCCTGACAGATGGCCATCCAGCCTCTGTTAAAAGCTTCCAAAGAAGGAGCCTCCACCACACTCCGGGGCAGAGAGTTCCACTGCTGAACGGCTCTCACAGTCAGGAAGTTCTTGATAATAATAATACACAGGTTGCTGATGAGCTTGAGCTTCATTTTGCAGATAATAATATTGCATTTATTATACTAATATTACTTATTTATATTCAGCAATATATTAAACATAGCAATCAAAAGTGGGTCCAGCTAAAGGCATACAATGCGAAAAATGTAAATATATGTACAACATATGTAAAGATATGTAAAATGTATGTAAAATATATGTAAAACATGCAAATATATGTAAACTACATGCAGATGATGCATGCCATATGCCATAAGCATATTGATCCCCTCCCCCCAAAATGTGATTAGAAGTACCTATTTTGTTGCTTATGATGCTTGCTTTTATTGCTTATGATTATGTTGTTTTTATGCTGTTTTATATTTTGCTGTTCTGTTTTTAACTGTATGTTATCTGGGCGGTGGCGCAGTGGGTTAAACCCCTGTGCCAACAGGTCGCAGGTTCGAATCCGGGGAGAGGCGGATGAGCTCCCTCTACCAGCTCCAGCTCCTCATGCGG
>NW_026845477.1:295074316-295185018 GCF_025583915.1 Anolis sagrei ordinatus
AAAAGGGAAATGCTAAAGACTGCTCAAACTTCTGCACAGTGGCCCTTTATCTCATGCCAGTAAGGTAATGCTCAAGATCCTGCAAGGAAGACTCCACCAATACATGGAGAGAGAGTTGCCAGATGTACAAGCTGGGTTTAGAAAATGCAGAGGAACAAGAGACCACATTGCTAATATCCGCTGGATAATGGAGAAAGGCAGGGAGTTTCAGAAAAACATCTATTTCTGTTTTATTGACTATTCTAAAGCCTTTGACTGTGTGGATCATAATAAATTGTGGCAAGTTCTTGGTGGGATGGGGATACCAAATGACCTTGTCTCTCTTGCCTCTGAAGACTGCCCGGAAGCTTCAATTAGTCCAATGGTTGGCAGCCAGATTGCTCACTATAGTGGCGTACAGGGAGCACACAACCCCTCTGTTACGCCTGCTCCACTGGCTGCCGATCAGCTTCCGAGCACAATTCAAAGTGCTAGTTTTAACCTTTAAAGCCCTAAATGGTTCAGGACCAGACTACCTGTCTGAATGTATCTCCTGTTACGAACCATCACAAAATTTAAGATCATCTGGAGAGGCCCTGCTCTCGATCCCACCACCATCGCAAACATAATTGGTGGGAACGAGGGACAGGGCCTTCTCTGCAGTGTCTGCCCATCTATGGGACTCCCTCCCCAGGGACATCAGATTGGCCACTTCCCTCCTGTCTTTCAGAAGGAAACTTAAGACCTGGCTTTAACCAAGCATTCAACCAGTAATAATAGCAAGTAAAAGAAGAATTAAGACAATGAATTGACCTGGATGGGACTTTAACAGGCGTGTTTTAATCAGTTGTTTAATTACTGTTTTTAATATTTTTAATGTATGGTTTGACTATTTTTATAATAATAATAATAATAATAATAATAATAATAATAATAAACCTTTATTTGTACCCCGCTACCATCTCAAGAAAGACTCGGTGTGGCTTACAAGAGGCCAAGCCCAAATACAATAGTAAAAACAACAGCAGCAACAAACAGCAAGATAACTCAGAAAACAAAGCAATAACATTGACAACACACAATAACACAATTAAAAACAATGGCAGGGCCAAATGTAATAATTAAAATTAAATGTGCTGGGCATGACCAGGTGGAGTGTTTTGGAGGTGGGTGGGCATGCAGATATCCTAGATCTCTGATAAAGTGCCTTGGGACATAGTGCTAGGAGTTTCCTATTCTGGGAAGGCACACTTATGTTGGCACCTTAAGGTGCTTTTGTGAGGCCACCCTGAGGCCCCCCTAGGGAGTGAGAAGGGCGGGGTAAAAATATAGGAAATAAAAATAAATAAATAAGATGAACTATGAGAGGCAGGTCCTTATTGGCCTATAAGCCTCCAGTTCTTCAACAACTGCTCACTTACAACAGGATATATAGCAAGGAGATAACACTGCTGGAGAAAGAGATAGACAGCAGCTGACAGGATTTTTAAATGGTTTGTTTCTTCAAGCACTGCCCCCTCGTGGACCCCTGGATCTGCCCCTCTCGGTCCTGGAAGTTGGATGCGCTGGTCGCTTTGAGCTCATCACCCAAGAGAAGGGGCCTCATGGAGAGGGCTTCCCACTCACCACGGTAAGACCTCTATGCAATGCTTCTATGATATTTAATCATGGAAAGACACAATCAGTTTCCTTCCATGTCCAGGAGTTGTCTGAATAAATTCCAGAATTCCTAAGACCCACCTAGAAAAAGAAAGCAATGCTACATTTAAAAAGAAAGCAATGCTACATTTAAAAATCTAAATTTTTAATTTTAGGTGGTTTATATAACAGTCAGATGTAATGTGCCTAATTGCCATTCTGTAGTCAGACATGGTTAGTTCTCCCGCCCTTTCAGAGTAATTTTCAAGATGAAAGCTTTTTAAAGGTTGGGTCCAGTGCGTGCTGTGTTTGATCTTTTTTTAGCAGGTTTCTAAATGGTCTTATTGGTTTAATTGGTTTAAATGGTTTTAATTATGTATTTTTAATAAGTCCCGTGTTTAATTCTATTTTAATATTTGTATACTCTGGTTTTTACTTGACATACAGTATTGTATGGTTTTTAGTGTTAGCCACTTTGAGGAAGTGGGATATAAATAAATACTACTACTATTATTACTACTATTACTATTACTACTACTAATAATAATAATAGTTCTTGCTGAAGACATAAAGCTGGACACAAATGAAGATATCCTTTTTACATACTTGACGACTGCGGCTAGAATAGCATGCTAGAAAATGGAAATTAAAAGAAATGACGACAGAAGAAGAATGGCTAAATAAAGTCTGGGACATAAAAGGCATGGATAAATTGACTTTCTGTCTGAAAGAATACACAGGAAGACCAGTGAGGAAAACTGATTGGAAATGGTTTGAAGATTACATGAAAAACTGGTCACCAAGTACTTATTAGAAGATAAAACAGGAGAAGAAGACATAGACTAATAACAACTAGAAACTTAAGCCGAAGGGACGAAGAAGAAACAAACTTGATAGACACAGAAGAATATGCAAAGAAGATTGGGAAGCCAAGATCCTCCCCCCCCCCACTTTTTAAATTTTTAATTTTTTTCTTTCTTCCTTCCTCTTATCCCCAACACCCCTTCCTAATAGAGACCTTTCCACCCCTTTTTCCTGTGCCCGAACCCAATGCTTTCCTTGTTATTTCCCTGTTATCTTCCCTTCTAAAATAGATCCCCCCTTTTTTCTTCTCTTTTACCATTTCCCCCTTTTTTGTTTAATTTTATGTATACTTATTTTAAAAAAAACATTTAATAAAAATTATTATTAAAAAAGTTCTTGATGATGTTAAACAATTTGGATTCAGAATCCTTGCTGGTCCAGAAGGGGCTCTTCTCCCATTTCTCTTTGTGGTTCATTAACAAAACACGTATGACTTTGAGAGGTAATAAACATTTTTTCCTTTTTGATTTTTAAACCATGGTTCACAGTTGCCCCATGGGTTGCCCCCTTACGCCGAGGATCTGACATCTGAGCTGGAGCAGAAATTTCTCCACAGCCCTGAATGGCTTCCCATCCACCACTTCGAAAGGTCTCACAGGTGAGCATTCACAGAGCCTTTTGTCAGGCTTCAGGATGTTAGGAATTGTGGGAGTTGAAGTCCAAAACACCTGGAGGGCCCAAGTTTGCCCATGCCTGATCTCCACTGCCCCCATAAGCAAAATAGGATACAATTCCCAATGATCTCTTACATTGTGGCAGGAGATGTGTTTTACTGAATGGATAATATAAACTAATTTTGACCTCTGCATGCTCTTTTTTGGGGGGAAGGTTCTGGCCGCGTGAGAAAGACACCCACTCGCTCTTTGAGGTGGACGTCACGCCTGTCCACTCCACACTTTGGGCCGACCGCAACCCTACCACAGGAGAGTTGCTCGGTTTCACAGAGGTAAGAAATGGTCCCTTTCTCTTCACTCAGGGCAGATGCTTTGAGTGGCAAATTGCGGGTAAATATACAATCCAGTGCCCTCTTTTTCTCCAGTTCTAGAAATACTAGATGGGAGAAGATCAAGTAGGCTAGAAAGGGAAGGGCTACAGTTGGAGGAGGTCTTTATCTGGTTATGCTGCCTCATTAATTATGGTCCTTATGAAAAGGCACCCAAGGCATCTGCCACCAGTAAAATTGGAAGATAAACAATTACGCCGCACAACAGCTTGAAATATAATTTTCAAAATGGAACAGTAAGTCCAAAAAAAAAAAAAAGAGCCCCTGATGGTACAGCAAGGTTAAACCGCTGAGCTGCTGAACTTCCTGAGGTTGGCGGTTTGAATCTGAGGAGCAGGGGGAGCTCCCGTTGTTAGCCCTAGCTTCTGCCAACCTCGTGGTTCGAAAACATGCAAATGTGGGTAGATCATAGGTACCGCTTCTGCAGGAAAGTAACAGTGTTCCATGCCGTCATGCTGGCCACATGACCTTGGAGGTGCCAATGGACAACGCCTACCCTTCGGCTTAGAAATGGAGATAAACACCACCTCCCTGAGTCGGACACGACTAGACTTAATGTCAAGGAGAAACCTTTACCTTTACTTTAGGTCAAAATCTTGCAATATCAACTCCATTTTAGAACTTATAAAAGTATAATTAAAGTAAATTTCTCAGTCAGCTTGCTGCTAGGGCAATCAGGAGTTGAACTCCAAAAGATAAACTTCTTTATGTTCTGTCATTCCTTATTTGATTCAGGTCTGGGAATATTTTACAAACTCCCTTTGACAATCTCTGCCCCCAGGCTTACAAACTAAGACTTGATGCCCAACTCTATGGTTCTAGGATTCTATGATTCTATGATTCTTCTTCTGAGGCTAGGGCAGTGGCAACTTTATTTGCTTCTGTGTCAAGGCATGCCTACCCAATCTCTCCAAGGCCAGGGCAATAGCAATTGGGATGTAGGTAGGGTTTTTCACCTGCTTTTGGAGGTAGGCACAATTGAACTGTCCCTGCCCTCTCTCTTATCCCAGTGCCAATGCAATGGCAGTTGTTATGGAGGGAGAACCTTTCATCTCCTTCTAGGACTAGGCATCATGGAGCTGTGCCTGCTTTTTCTTCTCTCCCTCTGAGGCCAGGGCAATGGCAGTTGGGATGGAGAGAGTGCCTTCCACTACTTTTGGGCATGAGCTTGATGAAGCTGTGCCTGTCTCTCTTTCTCTCTGTCTCAACCTTTCCAAGCTCTACCCAACTTAAATCAGTAACAAGGAATGGGAATTAAGTAGCTACCCTTATACTGTATTACTGTAGCTACATGAATGCTACAGATCTATTTTCATGCAGTGCAACTCCCATCGCCTGTGGCAGCTGACTCTCCTGGTTATAGCTAATGGGGATTGTAGTTCTCCAGCACCTGCAGGGCCACATATTTCCATACCTGGTGTGTGAGAATGTACAGCAAAAACTGGTTATATAATAATAAATAATAAAATAATAAAACTTTATTTATACCCCGCTAACATCTCCCCAAGGGACTCGGTGCGGCTTACATGAGGCCAAGCCCACAGTACATCAGTAAACAAAGGCAATAACAAAAACAATCAATACAAAACAATTAATATAAATCACATAAACAAAAAATAAACAATAACAATAACACACAAGCATTTAAAAAACCTATGGCGGGGCCAAATGTAATAATTTAAAATTTAAAAAATAATGCTGGGTATGAACAAGGTAGGATATAACTGGGATAGGGTTTTTCAAAGAGAGATGAGGGAACGGAGTCAGTCCTAAATTAATGCAAAAAGTGCATTTTGAGGGCATATTGCTGAGAGTTTTCCTTATTCTGGGAAGGCACACTGGAACAACCATATGACACTGAGTTTTAGCTATTTATTATTTTTTCTCATTTTCAATTCCAGGCACTTGTGGATAACATGGGCCTCTCAGCCAAGAATTCACTGTCTTTCCAGCGAGCCCCTGGTCCCCCGGCAGAGGCCCTGAGGGGCAGTGCCACCAATTATCCCTTCTGGCCAGGTATGGGGTGAGCATAGAGAGTGAATGCTATGCCATGGGTGCTGACCACAGGACCGATCTTGGGGAAAGATTAGCTGCAAACAGGAGTTGACGGGGTAGGGGGAGGATTTGGGGATTATACATTACAAGTTGCACCTTGTGCCATACTTTTTTTGCACCCGACTGACATCAGCATGGGAAATCCTAGATTGTGTCGAAGGATTTCATGGCCGGAATCACTGGGTTGCTGTAAGTTTTCCTGGCTGTATGACCATGTTCCAGAAGCATTCTCTCCTGGCCCAAGTTTGCCCATGCCTGATCTACACTGTAGAATAAATGCAGTTTGGAGCCATCTGAGCAGCCACAACTCCATGGTCAGCCCATGAGACCTTGATCTTACAAGGTCTTTAGCCCTCTTCCCAAACCAAGGTCTATGCATCTGACCTCACAACCTCTGAGGATGCCTGACATAGATGCGGGCAAAACGTCAGGAGAGAATGCTTCTGGAATATGGTCATACAGCCCGAAAAACTTACAGTAACACAAATCCTAGAATGTTTTTCTAATTCAGATGCAAATTTAAATCTCCTGGTTGTGGAACTCTCACAATGACTGAAGCCAACTTTTAGCCATCTGTGCTCACTTGTTTTCACCTCTGCTTACCAGGTGGGATGGATGAACCCAGCCTAGAGCAGATCCAGGCAAAGGAAGAGCTGGAAGAGGACATTGATTTTGAAAAAGGTACTTGAGTTCATTTGTCTTCCTTCTAAAAAACCTTAGTCATTTTGTCATGCTTGCATCCACTCTGGGACACACATTAGGCCTTGTTGTTTGTCATCCTTGTTGCAGATAAGGGTAAGAAAAATGAAGAATAAATGTGTTTGAGGGTGCATATCAAACCAAGTGCAGTCTCCTACTTCGCAGGTTATTTTTAAAATTAATCTATTAAGTTTCAACTAAAAATGAGATTAATAAGTTTTAGGTAAAAGTTTTAGATAAAATGAACAAAAATTCCATGCAGCCAAAAAGACTCTTGGTGTAAGATAAAGGTAAAGGTTCCCCCTGACATTAAGTCTAATGGTGGTCATCTCATTTCTAAGTTGAAGAGCTGGCGTTGTCTGTAGACACCTCCAAGGTCATGTGGTCAGCGTGACTGCATGGAGCGCCATTATCTTCCCTCCGAAGCGGTACCTATTGATCTAATCACATTCACATGTTTTTGAACTGCTAGGTTAGTAGAAGCTGGGCCTAACACCGGGAGCTCCCCTTGCTCCCCGGATTCAAACCGCTGACCTATTGGTCAGCAAGTTTAGCAGCTCAGCGGTTTAACCCGCTGCACCACCAGGGACCTCTCTTGAAGTAGCTTATCCAAAATCAGTGACAAGGGCAAAGAAGTCCCATCCTACAGACTTTAATCTAAAAGTAATTGTACACTTGAATATCGATCCAATAGCTTGGAAGAGAGCAGGATTTGGAAAGAGTGACTTCCCTTTTGTGCTAGAAAGCCCAGAATTTCCTAGTCCACATGCCCATGATTAAGGAATCTAGTCCCATATACATACTTGAAGGAGCACAGTAACAATCTGTGCAGAACAAGCTTGTAGTCGCTTCAGGATAGCAGATTTTTATTTTTAACCTGCCCTCTCTCCCTAGAGGGACGCAGGACATCTTACAAAAAAACCCACAAAAAACCAAAAAGTGACAAACATTCAATGCTGTATACTATCAATAATGAAACATTAAACATACTATTAAAACACATTGGACGGCTTTGGCTAAAAAGGTATAAATCAGTCAATCAGGCATCAAAGATGGTACAGTTAAGCAATTATAATCTGTATAAAAGTATAAAAACATAGCTCTTCAATAGGTTATATTATCATTGTCGACTACGTCCACCAGAATGGACTCTGTGATAATATTTTTCCTCCTCTCCATACGCTAGTGAACTTTTGTTACATACAGAGGCAACCCTAGGTAATTTTCAATGGTAAGCAATCAGTATTTTGCCCCCCCCCCCCCGCCCAACCAATCACTGATATATATTTTCTGTTCGTCGTGGGAGTTCTGTGTGCCATATTTGCTTCAATTCCATCATTGGTGGTGTTCAGAATGCTCTTTGATTGTAGGTGAACTATACATCCCAGTAACTACAACTCGCATATGTCAAGGTCTATTTTCCCCCAAGAGCACCTCAAGAGCGCCCCTGGGCAAAATCAACTATACTGCGAATGCTTACTTTGCGTAATGGTTGAGCCGCCCTTGGTTACATAACTTTAGGATATTAATTCTGTGGCTAAATGAAGAAATCTTTAATTTCCTTAGAGACCAATATAATCAGACTAGTCTTTCTTTCCTTGATCCTCATATGTGTACTCATGTTTTCTAACCAAAACTGAATCCTATCTCAGCTTGTGCATTTTACCTTCTTTTTTTTTCAGTTACAACTCTCAAAATCCCTTAGCCAGTATGGGGGAATCTGGCAGTTGTTAACCAAAAAAGAAATACATTTCCCAAGGGCTCAGTTTTTCTTTCCTCCACAGACTTGCTGACGGTGCCACCTGGTTGGAAGAAGGGTGTTGAATTCACCAAACAAGGTAACTGGTTGTGGCATTAGTTTGTATATACTGTATATTCTGTAAGATAGCTATTGATTTACTCAGTTACAGAAGAAGCCAGCCATTTTGGTTTGAACTGATGAGCCAAGGGACAGTCCTATGTTTCAGTACCTCCCCTGAAAAAAACTACAATTCCCAAGACTCATGGAGACACGGCATTCAAAGTAAGGTCCAACTGCATTAATTCCACAATGTAAATGCACCCAGAAATGGGTATGGACCTTGGGAAACAATAACTCCCAGGAGGATTCCATCACATGAAGCCATGGCATTCACGGGGTGTCTGCACTCTACACCACTGGAGAAATTACACTGCTTAGCCGGTATTGCACCACCTGACATCCGCCGGGAAGTAGCAGCCAATAGGGAAAGGACCAAGGCAGAGACATCTCCAGCTCATCCCCTGTTTGGGTATCAGCCAGCACGTCAACAACTTAAATCTAGAAATAGTTTTCTAAGATCTACAGAGACACTTGCCGGAGCACCTCAGCAAGCGAGAGTCCAAAAGTGGCAGGCTCAAACCCAGAACCTCAACCAATGCCTGATACCAAATGAGAGACTCCCTCCTGGGCACACAGAAGACTGGGAGACTTGGAAGGCGCTGAACAGACTGCGCTCTGGCACCACGAGATGCAGAGCCAACCTCAAGAAATGGGGCAACAAAGTGGAATCCACGACATGCGAGTGTGGAGAAGAGCAAACCACTGACCACCTGCTGCAATGCAACCTGAGCCCTGCCACATGCACAATGGAGGACCTTCTTGCAGCAACACCAGAGGCACTCCAAGTGGCCAGATACTGGTCAAAGGACATTTAATCAACTACCACACTCACACATTTTGTATTTTGTCTGTCTGTTTGTTTGTTTGTTTTGTTCTGTTAGAAATACAATTGACTGGTTGCCCTGACACGACAAATAAATAAAATGGCATTTAAAGTGGGGTGTGAGGGCATTCATATAATATAATATATTGTATATATACATATAATATTTATAATCTTGTAATGTAATGCAATATAATAATAATATGATATTATAATTATATATTTATATTACATGTAATATTACTAATAATATTACAATATAATGGTAAAGTACAATATAGTAACATTTAATACTGTGCAGGTACAGCTGTACCAGAAGCTCCCACTTTATTTGCTTTGCATTCATTGAATGTTTGTTTGCAGTCCTAAGTTTCAGAGACTCTGCAGATAGATGGCTTCTTTTGGTTGCAGTTATAGGGCAAGCCACCTGTCCATCATCGTTGAGTTTGGTCCCGCCCCTGCTCAGGGCAATTGGGAAGGGAAGGGAGCCATTTTTCAGTTAGTCTCAGCTAGGAAGTCAATGTACAGGACGTGTACAGACTTTCTCCTGTACAAAGGCTTCAACCCTTAAGACTTCCCGGGGGAGAACAGTCTTAAGAGCATCTAAAGATTCCCAAAGGTTCCAGGGAAACAGCCTTACGGCCCTGAGGAATTTTGGAGGGAATAACAGCTTTAAACACCAAGAACTCCAGCTCAGTGAGTGCAGGTCTACTGGTACGTCCACTCGGTTTTGAGACGCAGTTCAGCCCAGTAGTGGACCCACATCAGTCAGGCTTAGGTTCACAGTTAGCCTGGGAGGAGCTAGAAAGGGATTTTCCTTTGAAGTAAAGCAAAGAAACAGTTAGAAGCCACCCGTTGTTTGAAGCCTGAAAGCATTTGTTTAATCTTTGAAGACAAAAGAAGTTTCTGTTTAATTGTTCATCAATAAAAGACTTTGTTGTATTTAAGCTCAAGCCTTCTAAAGACTGTTTAATGGGGGAAATTCTCTAAGGGCTTCTCTTCGGGGCCCCTGACTTCCCGTTGGGCTAAAGTTGCACATCCTGTTTTAAAGGCACTTCGTTTCAAGCCCAGCGGCGACAGAACAAATACTGATATTATACTATGCTAATAATATAATATATTTTATATATAGCTGTTGGAACTCTTCCAGCAGATCATTCCACAGTCTTGAGGTGACCAGTGAAAATGTCCCCTAGGTGACGAACACTATGTGTTTCTATGTTTTTCCCACTTCAGAGCTCAAAGCCTCCCCAGGGCTGCTGAATTTGACAAACTTGTTGGGAGCCCTGGACACCTTTGAATTGGGCAGCTCCAGCGATGAAGAAGACAAGGCTGAGGAAGGGGAGAAGAAGCAGAGGAAGAAAGGGGCGGAAGGCAAAGGGACAAAGGCAGGAGAGGCAACACCAGCAGAACAGGCCCCTCTGCAGAGGGCAAACAGTTTGGAGGAGTTGGTGCTGAAGGTAGGGAAAAGCAGATACGTCCATAGCAGTATGAAAGGATCTGGAGCAGTTCAAAGCTTGGAGCCCATTTTCACCATTTCTGTCCCTCTTCTTTGCCTCAATCTCAGGAAGTGACTCCCACCCCCAAATCCTCCCCTCCGGCTGCCCCAGCTCCCACTACTGAGCCCCCCAAAGAGCAGTGGGCCATCCCTGTGGATATCAGTTCCCCTGTCGATGATTTCTACAAACGCATTCCTGACCCAGCTTTCAAGGTAAGGGCAGATATTGGAGAGGAAGGAAAACTTAGGGCTTTATCATGGTTGGAGTGATTGAGATTTGTGTGGGAGATCTAGATCCATGTCCTCACAGAGCCATTCATTGGAGGGCATTGGTGTTGTTGTTTCTTCTCAAGCATAATCCACCTGACCAAGTTGTTACGAGCATAACATAAGGTATTAGGAAAGTTATGTATCGTATATACTCAAGTATAAGCCAACCCAAATATAAACCGAGGCACCTAATTTTACCACAAAAAAGATGGGAAAATTTATTGACTCGAGTATAAGCCAAAGGTGGGAAATGCAGCAGCTACTGGTAAATTTCAAAATAAAAATAGATACCAATAAAATTAATTGAGGAAACAGTAGGTTAAATGTTTTTCAGTGTTTACATAAAACTGTAATTTAAAATAAGAGTGACCAACTTTGATTAAACCATTATTCTAACCCTTTTCAGTGTAAATGTGCTTATGTATCCTTCCAATAATAATAAAGAAAGTAAAATAATAAATGTAATAACCACAATAATAAAGTAAAATAATAAATGTAATAACAATAACAAAATAAAGCAATAAATGTAATAATAATAATAGAGTAAAATAAATGTAATAAAATAATAATAGAGTAAAATAATGCAAATGTAATAATACTAATAATAGAGTAAAATAATAAATGTAATAACAACAATAAAATAAAACAAATGTAATAATAATAGAGTAAAATAAATGTAGTAAAATAATGTAAATGTAATAATACCAATAATAGAGTAAAATAATAAATGTAATAAAAATAATAGTAATAACAGAGTAAAATAATAAATAACTTTGACTAGAGTATAAGCTGAGGGAAGCTTTTTCAGCCTAAAAAGGGGGCTGAAAAATTAGGCTTATACTTGAGTACTTACAGTATGTAGGATATATCAATATAACACAAATCTCTCTTCTCCTTTTGCTCATGTTCCATCCCTGCGACCATCCAGTGGCCCTTTGAGCCTGATGTTTTCCAGAAACAGGCAATTCTCCATTTGGAGAAGCACGATTCGGTCTTCGTTGCTGCCCACACCTCTGCCGGGAAGACCGTGGTGGCCGAGTATGCCATCGCTCTGTCGCAGAAGCACATGACACGGTGGGAGCATCTTGGTTTCCTTCTGTTTGTACTCTTTAGACACCCAACCTCAGTCTCACGGTGAAGCTATCAGTAGATGGAAATATAAGCAGCTGGACTTGGGGTAGTTTTCAATTTTTGGACTGCAAGTCACAAGATTCCCCCACCCACATGACTGTGTTGGCTGAAGGGATTCTGGGGCTTACAGTCTCTAGAGTTGGAAGAGACCTTGTGGGCCATCCAGTCCAACCCCCTGCCAAGAAGCAGGAAAATTGCATTCAAAGCACCCCTGACAGATGGCCATCCAGCCTCTGTTTAAAAGCCTCCAAAGAAGGAACCTCCACCACACTCCGGAGCAGAAAGTTCACTGCTGAACAGTTCTCACAGTCAGGAAGTTCTTCCTCATGTTCAGATGGAATCTCCTTTCTTGAAGTTTGAAGCCATTGTTCTATTGCATCTTAGTCTCCAGGGGAGCAGAAAACATGTTCGCTCCCTCCTCCCTATGACTTTCTCTCAAATATTTATACATGGCTATCATGTCTCCTCTCAGCCTTCTCTTCTTCAGGCTAAACATACCCAACTCTTTAAGTCGCTTCTCATAGAACTTGTTCTCCAGACCCTTGATCATTTTAGTCGCCCTCCTCTGGATACATCCCAGCTTGTCAACATCTCATTTCAATTGTGGTGTCCAGAATTGGACACAGTATTCCAAATGTGGTCTAACCAATGCAGAATAGAGGGGTAGCATGACTTCCCTGGATCTAGACACTAGACTCCTGTTGATGCAGGCCAAAATCCCATTGGCTTTCTTTGCCACCGAATCACATTGTTGGCTCATGTTTAACTTGTCCACGAGAACTCCAAGATCTTTTTCACATGTACGGCTCTTGAGCCAGGCATCCCCCATTCTGTATCTTTGCATTTCGTTTTTTCTGCCTAAGTGGAATATCTTGCATTTGTCCCAATTGAAGTCCAAAAAGATTAAGTAAGTTCACCTAGGTCAGGCATGGGGAAACTTCGACCCTCCATGTGTTTTGGACTTCAACTATCACAATTCCTAACAGCCAGTAGGCTTTTGATTATCTGCCATTTGGACGGGGGATAATGGGAACTACAAGCCAACAGCCCCAGTGGCTCTGAGGATGCGGAAAGATTGAATGGCATTTTAACATCAGACTTCATAACCAGAAGTCTTGTATTTCAGTTTAAACCCCACTCTCCTGACTAACCAGAAAAAACCACAGCCTTCCAGATGTTAATGTGTCACAACTCCCTTCAGGGCATTGAGTCTGACACATGTGATCTAGTGAGTGATATCTGCACGGAATAGGAACAATTAGGGAGAGAAATGAGGAACAGTGTATTGTCGAAGGCTTTCATGGCTGGAATCACTGGGTTGTAGGTTTTTCGGGTTATATGGCCATGTTCTAGAAGCATTCTCTCCTGACATTTCACCTGCATCTATGGCAAGCATCCTCAGTTGTTGGGAGATCCTCAGACCTCACAACCTCTGAGGATGCTTGCCTAGATGCAGGCCAAACATCAGGAGGGAATGCTTCTAGAAAATGGCCATATAGGCCGAAAAACCTACAACAACCCAGAAATGAGGAACCTTTGACCCTTCAGAAGTTTTGAGTTTTGATTCTGAGAGGACTTAGCCTACATAGCTAATGGTATTGTTTTGCAACCTTTGGTTAAGAACATGACTATTTATTTTGTGTAGAGAAGGAGATTTGCATAGAACTTTTTATATTGGGCATGGGCAAAATTCTGCCCTCACTGTGGGAGTTGAAATCCAAAACACTGGAAGGGCCGGAATTTGCCCATGCCTGTTCTATATCCGTCATAGAGAAGAGAAGCAGTCCTTCAGGTGTGTCCTTCCTCTGGGCTCTTAAGTCTTCCTCCACATTCTTTTTCAGTACCGTCTACACTTCTCCAATCAAGGCTCTTTCCAATCAGAAATTCCGGGATTTCAAAAACACCTTTGGTGATGTGGGGTTGCTGACGGGAGATGTTCAGCTGCATCCAGATGCCTCATGTCTCATCATGACAACAGAGATCCTTCGGTGAGGAAGACTGAGAGAAGGGTTGCCTAGGGTTTGTGTTAGCCTTAGTTCATTTCTGCAATTCCTCTCTTTTCTGGTCCCAGGTCCATGCTGTATAATGGCTCCGATGTTCTCAGAGACCTGGAATGGGTGATATTTGATGAAGTGCATTACATTAACGATTCTGAGGTAAGAGCTACATACTGGATTGTCCAAGAAGTGGTGGGGTGTGTCTTCCATATCTCATTTTCCTCCTCCTCCTCTGCAGCGGGGCGTGGTGTGGGAAGAAGTCCTTATTATGCTGCCGGACCACGTGAATATCATCCTGCTGAGTGCCACTGTCCCCAATACCTTGGAGTTTGCCGATTGGATTGGGTGAGCCTTGGGGATCAAACCCGAAGTCTGTCTGATCTAGAGGCTTATCTAATCCAGCACCATGTTTTCCACAGTAGCCTGCCAGATATACTTGAGAAACCCACGACAAACTAACTTAATCTCATATTTCTGTTCTTCAGTTGTAACCCAGGAACAAAAACGGTGTTACATAGTGTTGTCTAGATTGGGAAACAGCCAGAAGGATTTACCCAACCTTCCTGTTCCAGCAGGGTCATGGAGGTTTGGCTGTTTCTGAGGCTACATTTTCATACATTCTTAAAAACCAGTTCATATACAAAATATGTAGGAAATAGATACAGTGTACAGTTAAAATATACAAATTACACAAAATCATTGAAAAAAATATAGCAAAATGTATTGTTGAAGGCTTTCACGGCCAAAATCTCTGGGTTGTTGTAAGTTTTTCGGGTTGTATGGCCATATTCCAGAAGCATTCTTTCCTGACGTTTCACCTACATCTATGGCAGGCATCCTCAGAGGTTGTGAGGTCTGTTGGAAACTAGGAAAATTGGGTTTATATATATGTGGAATGTCCAGGGTGGGAGAAAGAACTCTTGTCTGTTGGAGGTAGGTGTGAATGTTTCAATTGGCCACTTTGATTAGCATTTCATGGCCTAGCAGTTTTCAAGGTGTGGCTTGAAAACCTCCAACAGACAAGAGTTCTTTCTTCCACCCTGGACATTCCACAGCTATATAAACCCTATTTTCCTAGTTTCCAACAGGCCTCACAACCTCTGAGGATGCCTGCCACAGATGAGGGTGAAACGTCAGGAGAGAATGCTTCTGGAACATGGCCATGCAGCCCAAAAAACTCACAACAACCCTATAGCAAAATGTGCTGCTAGATGTCCTTCCCATAAAAATAACATTTTTGCAGTTTAATAAACCTTTTCCATGTTTTTATGATAGAATCAATTTGGGAATGACATTTAGAACCCAGGAACAAAAATCGTGTTGCATAGTGTCATTTTTAGATAGTTCGAAGTTCTAAACTACAACTCCCAGGATTCCATAGCCTTCAGCCCATGGCAGTTAAAATGGCATCAAACTGCATTAATTCTACAGTATAGATGCATCCCATGACTACAGATGCTTTCACTGCAACTTCTTTCAGTTAACCTCAAAAGTGGTACCAGATCCCTTTGCATGCATGGTTTATTTAGTAACTCCTGCTAGTTTATCTGCTATGCTTACCTTTCCCCATATGATCAATTTTATTTTCAGTGTTAAGAAATAACTTGGAGGTCTTGTGATGTTTGCAAAATCTCATTTCTGCTGCATGGGTAGAGTGACCTTTGCTTGGAATATAGACAAGTCCAAGGAGAAGCTAGGGAATGAGGAGCCTTTAGTGGGATCCTGGTAGAACGTCTGCATTCTTTCACCCTTCTTGCAGGAGGATCAAAAGAAAGAAAATCTATGTGATTAGTACGCTGAAGCGACCTGTCCCTCTGGAGCATTACCTGTACACAGGCAACAGTCAGAAAACCCAAAATGAGCTCTTCCTCTTAGTTGATGCCCGGGGCACATTTCTTACCAAGGGGTAAGCCCATCCATGTCAGATGTTATCTCTCTTTCCACACGTATTCTTCTTGCCTTTCTTATATACGGTCTGCCCTCAGTCTATATCCACGGATTATGTATGTGCTCATCGGTGCAACCATCCACAACTTGAAAACATGTTTCTTCAAAATTCCCCAAAAGCAAACTTTGATTTTCCCTTTTAATGTATGGGACATCAGATTACTTGCACCATTGTATATAATGGGACTTGAGCTTTTATGGATTTTGGTATGCCCCATAAGGCATCAGGTTTAAAAGCCTTATTGAGCCATTTTAGTATGCAGCTGGAATAAATGGTCCCTTGGAGCTTCTAAGGGTTATAAATTCTGCCTGAAGTTTGGCTTCTCGTATTAGAGAATACTAGAGTAGGAAGAAAGCCCAGGTCCATCCAATCCAACCTCTTTCTGGCATTCATGAATACACAATTAAAGCACTCTCTGCAGATGTCCATCCAGCCTCTGCTTAAAAACCTCCAGAGAAGAAAGCACATAATGGTACCTCCCTCCTCTTTATCCGTCCTCCATTCCTCGGTCCTGCCTTCCTCACAGATGCGTTTGGCTGGTGATGAGCGACAGGGCCTTCTCAGTGGTGGCCCCTTGACTGTGGAACACCCTTCCCAGGGACATAAGTTTGGCCCCCTCCCTTCTGACTTTTCGAAGAAAGGTTAAAATCTGGCTTTTTGAGCAAGTCTTTGCTAATCCAGCATAATTATACAAAATCATGGAACGACCTGACGATGCAATCGAATAATGATTTTTACAAGGAGATGCTCATAACAATGTTTTTATGGCTTGTACTGTTTTTTATATTTTTATATTTTATGCTAAATGTTTTTAACAGTATTTTATGGTTGTTTTACTTGTTGAAGCATCAAATGTTGCCAGCTGTGAAGCGCCCTGAGTCGCCTTCGGACTGAGAAGGGCGCTTTACAAATATGTTAAATAAATAAATACGTTTTTACACTAACATAAAATACATACACCTTTCAGTCAGGTATCAGCAATTTCCTTAACATGTTTACTTGCTTTTCTCCTGCACACAAATCTTCCAGGTATTATGATGCTGTGGAGGCCAAAAAGGAGCGGGCCAGCAAACACTCACAGACTTTCGGGGCCAAACAGCCAATGCATGCGGGAGCCGGGCCGGGGCAGGTATGCTAAGCCAACCCATGGGTTGGATGCTCCATTCACAGAACTTCCTGTCCTTTTCATGGAAGAGACCCCCAGGGCCATTACCGTCAGGAAGAGGGTGGAATCTTTTTTCTAGTAATTTGAACTCATTGTTCTGTATCCAGGTCTCTAGAGCAACGGGAAACATGCTTTTCCATCTTTAAGCAGGCACAGTCAGATATATGAAGGGCTCTATGAATATTTGAATGAATATTCATCTCCATTAGAATCTTGGGCCATCAGTGACTGTATTCATTACATAAGTGTGCTACGTTTGCTGAGTCCATAAGGACAAAAGGCCTGTCTTTCTGAATCATGGTGGACAATATGTAGTTGTGAGCTATATGTGGCACTCCCATCCATTTCTGCACCTCTGTTGCTACGCTACTGAATTGGTAGCTGAAATTAGGTATATGGCAGTTTCAAAGTGGTGTTTTACTTATCGTACTTACTTTACTTATTTAGGTGATCCCTCCAAGAGTAGTAACTTGGAGGTGGGTCTGTAGGTGGCTTTGGAGCCCTATTCATGATCTGCATGAGGGCATTGTTTTCCAGGTGGAAGGAATATATGGATAATGTATCATATTGAAAGGATACAAAAACCACTTGTATGTAAGGGTTTGGGTTTGTTTGTTTGTTTGTTTTAACATCTAATGAAATCTGATCCCAACCCCACCCCTCCCCAAAATAGCCTTCAGCAGGCATTTATTTATTTATTTATTTGCAGTATTTATATCCTGCCCTTCGCACCCCACAGGGGACTCACACATACATGGCAAACATTCAATGCCATAGACACACAACATATATAGACAGACACACAGAGGCTATTTAACATTCCAGCTTTCATGAGGGTATTCTGGTCCCAGGGGAGCTGTCGCTTCACCATCCATTAGTGACAATTATGGAGTACTTCCTCATTTTTTTGCTGGAGATTTTTATGGCGTCGTAAATTAGTTAAATTAGCCTCCCAGCATAAGTGGCACCTAAATTACCTACTTGACAGATGCAACTGTCTTTCAGGCTACAAAGGTCGACAGCAGGCTATACAATGGTCGGAAGCTCACTCTGACCCGGGCTGGCTTCGAATTTATGACCTTTTGGTCAGCAGTGATCTTAATGCAGCTGACTCCCAGCCAGCTGCACCACAGTCCCAGTGCTAAGAAGAATACCAAATCTTCAGTATCCCCAGTGTTTTGGACTTCTACAATTCCTAATAGGCTGCTGGCTGTTAGGTGTTCTGGGAGTTGAAGTCCAAAACACCTGGAGGGACAAAGTTTGTCCATTCCTGCTCTTGAGTATTTTCCAGTAGCTCCTGTTTTTGGAATATCTGAAAAGGAAGGAAGGCAGCAACAGAATTGGAGTAAAGGCCCAACTTTCCCAACTGGGATGAGGGGACATCATAAACCTTGGCTTTGAGCAAATCTGGACTTCTTGTATCCCCTCCAGGACAAAAACATTTGGCTATCGCTCATTGACATGCTGCGGAAGAAGGACCAACTGCCGGTGGTCGCCTTCACATTCTCTCGCAACCGCTGCGATGAGAACGCCTCTATGCTGACCACTGTGGATCTGACCACTACCACCGAGAAAAGTGAGATCCACGTCTTCTTCCAAAAGTGCATCTCCCGCCTTAAAGGCACGGACCGCCAGTTGCCTCAGGTCAGAAGGAGTCAGAGCACTCCCAAGGAATTTAACGAGTGTCCCTTTTTCAAATTGGACATGTAGAAGTAGAGAAATTAAAGAAAGCAGGCCATGAGGATTTCAAAAAAGAAAGCAAGCATTCAACCCTTTCATATTTATTCTTTCAGGTTCTTCACATGGTGGACCTCTTAAAGCGTGGCATCGGGGTCCACCATAGTGGCATCCTGCCCATCCTGAAGGAGGTGGTGGAGATGCTGTTCAGCAAGGGCCTTGTCAAAGTGAGTCCTATTGGCCTTCTTGCAAAGGGGAAGGAGAAACAAGGGTTTGGGGCTGCATGGGGGTTGCAGAAGAGAGAATAATGTCGTGCTGGCATATTGCACTTTCCCACGGCTCTCCCAAGGAATCATTGCACTTACTCTGAGCCTGAACCCAGTTTCAAATTGGCCAGCCACGGTATTGTTTTTATAATGTTAATTGATTTTAATTTATTATTATTGTTATTATTTGTTGATATTGATTGTTTTTACTGTGTCTGTTTTATTTGTAATCTTTGGGCTTGTCCCTCTGTAAGCTGCTCCAAGTCCCTTTGGGGAGGTGGAGGCAGTGTATAAAAATAAAGTTGTTGTTAATATTATTATTATTATTATTATTATTATTATTATTATTTTACTGACACAAAAACACAGTATGTCACAGAAAATGAGATCTATATGCTGGATTTCGTATCACAAAATCACAAGTCGAACACTTCCCAAGCGTCTAGGACTGTGTGATGTATTTTTGAATGATGCACTCAGATCCAAGTAAGGTGGCTTTTTGCAGTTGACAGTTTGTGATTTTGTCAATGTTTATTGTTTCCAAATGCCAGCTGAGATCTTTTAGCATGGCACCCAATGTGCCAATCTCCACTGAGACCACCTGTACTGGTTTATGCCAGAGCCTTTGCAGTTGGATTTTGAGGTCTTGATAACGGCTGAGTTTTTCCTGTTGTTTTTCCTCAGTGTGACTGTCACCTGGAATAGCGACATCAATAATCCAAACTTTTTTCTTTTCCACAATCATGATGTCTGGTGTATTGTGTTCCAAAACTTTGTCATTCTGGATTCGAAAGTCCCACAGTATTTTTGTGTGTTCATTTTCCACTATCTTTGTAGGTTTATGATCCCACCAGTTCTGTACTACTGGCAGGTGGTACTTGTGACATGAATCATTTCGGCCACAGAGTTGTGCCTCTGTTTGTAGTCCGTCTGTGCAATTTTCTTGCAGCAGCTGAGGATATGATCAATGGTTTCATCAGCTTCCTTGCACAGTTTGCATTTTGGTTCATCAGCTGATTTTTCAATCCTGGCCTTAATGGCATTTGTTCTGATGGCTTGCTCCTGGGCTGCAAGAATCAGGCCTTCTGTTTCCTTCTTCAGTGTTCCATTCATGAGCCTTATTATTATCATTATTATTATTATTATTATTATTACTACTACTACTACTACTACTACTACTATTCGGCCATGACTAGTGTGATGTTGCATTAGGAATAGGGTCAGAGCACCCTCTAGCATGGCTTCTCCTCTTGCTTCCATTTAGATCCTCTTTGCCACAGAGACTTTTGCCATGGGGGTGAACATGCCAGCCAGGACCGTGGTCTTCGATTCGATCCGTAAACACGACGGCACGAACTTCCGGGACCTGGTGCCAGGTAGGGAAACGAAGGTGGAGATCAGAGTAGTTTAATTTCTCCCTGCCTTGAGATATATTCTGTATTGTAACCAGGATGGCTAACTATAGTCTTAAAACACAGTCGTCTTTCTGCATTTGCAGATTTTACTTTTGCGGGTTTGATTGCACTATAAATAATAATAATAATAATAATAATAATAATAATAATAATAATAAATAATCTTTATTTATATCCAGCTTTTCTCCCTAACAGAACCCAAAGCGGTTGACAACATAATACAATACAAATCAAAGCACATTTAACATAAAATACATGACAAAAATCACAAAGCATAATAACATGCAAAAATAAGATATAAATAAATATTAAGCATTACCAACATTTAAAACCAATTACATTTATTGTGGAGACTCATCAATTAAATAGTATATTTCGCTAAGTTCAGTGCAAATTGACTTTGCTGTCATTAGCAATTGATTTTGTCAAAAGCTTGCTTGAACAGGTAGGTATTCAACTGGTTCTTGAAAGATAACAGGGAAGGGGCAGTTTTAATCTCAATGGGAAGGGAGTTCCAAAGGGCCAGAGCGGCTACTGAGAAGGCCCTCTCTCTCATCACCGCCAACCATATTTGTGACAGTGGTGGCAGCCAGAGAAGGGTCTCTCCAGAAGATCTTAATGATATGGCAGGTTGGTAAGAGGTGCACCTTGAATCAGGCTCGGAAATATATTGGCAACCAGTGTAGGTGCTGTAACGGGTGTGGTACGCTCCCTGGGTCCAGCACCTGTCAATAACCTGGCTGCAGATCTCTGAACTAGTTGGCGTTTCTGGGCACTTTTCAAGGGCAGTCCCACTATGCAACATGATTTTTTGTTCCTAGGTTATAAATGTCATTTCCTAATTGGTTCCTATCATAAAAAACATGAGAAATGTTTATTAAACTGCAAAAACAAAACAAAACAAAAACACCCAAAACATTGATTTTGCAGAAGGGACATCCTACAGCACATATTTGGCCCATTTTCAAGAATGGATGCTTTATGTTCAGTTTTAATTGCTTGATGACCCTTGTTTATATTTTTATTGTTTTAAAAAAATCTATTGCTGACATAAAAAGGAGGGATACATTTGTTTGCATGCAGCTGACATAACCTTGTAATTTAAACACACACACACACAACTGAGACATTCTCCTGTTTAATCTTAAGGCAGCAAGACCAAAATAGCAACAACAAAATAGCGGAGATGAGAGACAGGGCCTTCTCAGTGGTGGCCCCTCGGCTGTGGAACGCCCTCCCTATAGATATTAGATCGACCACCTCCCTTTTAACATTCTGGAAAAAAGTCAAGATGTGGATTTTTGAACAAGCATTTGCAAATGCAGAGTAACTGACATAGGAAAATGGAATGACTAGACAATGAGTCTGGAGAATGTTTTTAACAAGGAGACACTATGAATTTATATTTTATTGATTTGTTTAGCTTTTATTATATGTTATGTTTTTAATTGTATTTATGACATTGAAAGCATTGAATTTTGCCCTGTTAACCGCCTTGAGTCACCTATGGCCTGAGAAAGGCAGTATACAAATACAGTAAATAAATAAACAAACAAACATAGGAGTGCATCTACATTGTAGAATTAATGCTGTTTGATGCCACTTTAACTGTCATGGCTCAATGCTATGGAATCCTGGGAGTTGTAGCTGCGGAGGTACCACCACCATTTGGCAGAGAAGGCTCAAGACCTTGTAAAACTACAACTACCACAATATCATAGCATTGAGCCATGATAGTTAAAAGTGGTGCCAAACAACAGTGTAGATGCACCTTTGGCAGCCTGGTGGCCATTTACTCTGTCATCGTGGGAAAGCAAAAAGGAAGTTTGCCCTTTTGTCCTCCTTAAGTCTACCTAGGCTCCTAGTTGCCAGCTGTATTCCCTCCTGAGTTACATTGGACTCTCAGTGTCACCATCTTCTCACATTTTCTCTTGCTGCCATCCTTTCCTATAGCTGAATATATCCAGATGGCAGGCCGGGCTGGTCGCCGTGGCCTTGATACTACTGGGATGGTGATCATTCTGTGCAAAAACCAAGTTCCTGAGATGGCTGATCTTCACCGGATGATGTTGGTGAGTGACTCTTGCTCTCTTTCCTCTCTCTTGCTCTTGTCATCTTTTACTCATACAGTATTTTTCTTTTTGTTTTTAGTATGTTTGTATTCAAGAAAAACAAAATAAAACATACAAAGGGACATTTTAGAAACACGATAACTACAGAACTGCATGCTATACACTAGAATGGTTTTGGTCCAACTTACCTATCCAAACGTATCTCTCCTTATGAACCATCTAGGATGTTAAGATCTTTTGGGGAGGCTGTGCTCTCGCTCCCGCCTTCCTCGCAGATGCGTTTGGTGGGGACGAGAGAAAGGGTCTTCTCAGCGGTGGCCCCTCGACTGTGGAATGCCCTGTCTAGGGATATAAGATCGCCCCCCCCCCTCCTGACTTTTTAAAGGAGAGTGAAAGTCTGGCTTTTTGAGCAGGCTTTTCCAAGTACAGCATAGCTATACGAATTCACGGAACAACTTGACGATGAAACTGAATAATGATTTGACATGGTAACACTCACGATAATGTTTTCAAGGCTTGTACGGTTTTTAATATCTTTTTAAAATCTTAATATTTTATACTGTATGTTAAATGTTTTAATGCTATTTTATGTTTGTTTTTTACTGTTATAATTGTTGTGGCATTGAATTGTTGCCACTTGTGAACTGCCCTGAGTTGCCCTCAGGCTGAAAAAGGCGCTATATAAATGTTGTAAATAAATAAATAATAATAATAATAATAAATAATAGAACTAAACAACTATTTTAAAAAACCTACTAAGTTCCCACTCTCTATCTAATGGTTGTTGTCCCTTGTTAGTGTCATCTCTTTAAACCTTAGGAAACACTCTATTATTGTGTAGTCAAAGGCTTTCATAGCTGGAATTACAGGGTTGCGATGAGTTTTCCGAACTGTCTGGAAAACTCACCAAAAGCATTCTCTCCTGAGGTTTCACCCACATCTATGGCAGGCATCCTCAGGGCTTGTGAGGGCGGAACATCAGGAGAGAATGCTTCTGGAAGATGGCCAGGCAGCCCAGAAAACTCACTGCAACTCACTCTAGAATTTCCTGAATCCATGGTTAATTAATGCAGAAAGACAACTGTGAACAAAAAAAGTGTTACATAGTCTTATCAAAGTCTAAAGTCAGCATATTATGCATAATACTATGCAAAAACTGAATAAAATGTTCACGGTAATTTATAAATGTCTGCATCTCTCTCTCTCTCAAAGTTGTTTATATAGATGGTGGTGATTTTTTCTTCTTTCTTAGCATACAGTAGTCTTACTACTGTAGTCATGTATTGAGGAAGTCTTTCATGTTCTGTCTTCATTTTTCCCCATGTCAGGAGAAACTGCAAGTTGCTTCTGGTGTGAGAGAATTGATTGTCTGCAAGGACATTGCCCAGGGGATGCCCAGATATTTTACCTTCCTGTGGGAGGCTTCTCTCATGTCCCCACATGGGAAGCTGGAGCTGACAGATGGGAGCTCACTCTGCTCCCCAGATCTGAACCGCCAACCTTTCGGTCAGCAGTCCTGCCAGCACAAGAGTTTAACCCATTGCACCACTACCTTAAATAAATATCACAATGTTCTTAAGATCTTAGTTGAATCTACTTTTTTGCCAATATGGGAAGGAACCACTGTTTATAGAAATGCTATCCCGGCTCTCCTGAACTGGAAAAATGATTAGCTGTCCGGACGTGTAGCTTTCTGGCGAAAAACTTACCTCACAAACAAAGTTGGAAGGCTTTAATTCAAAAGCATGTATTAGAGAATGCAACAAAATTCCAATTGACAGTTTATTTTCCTTACGCCTCACCCTGGCTCCTTCCCTGCATTGCTCCAGTTTGCATGGCAACCCTTTCCTAGATTTCAGATATACACAGGACAGGTCTAAGGCATGGCCTAATTTCCTAGCTTCACATAAAACCAGGAAATAAGGTCATGACATCAGCAATTAATCAACCACTCTTTATCTGGCTATGAAGCATTCAGGATATGCAGCATAGAATAATACTATGTAATAAAATTTGAAGCATTATTATTTCCTGTTTAATTGTGCGGTTATTACTTTGAGAGTAGTTGTTATACTTCAGAAACTTTGTTTTTGTGGCTGAGCGTAGTACTGTTACTCCCTTCAGTCTAGATAAGGCAAAAGCAAACTTGGGCCTTCCCGGTATTTTGGATGTTAACTCCCACAATTCCTAACAGCCGGTAGGGTCCACCGGAAGGGCCCAAGTTTGCCTCAGCCTGCTCTAACCCTTGTCCTCTTTCCTTAGGGCAAACCAACTCAGTTGCAGTCCCAGTTCCGCTTAACCTACACCATGATCCTGAACCTCTTGAGGGTAGAAGCCCTTCGCGTGGAGGACATGATGAAGAGGAGCTTCTCTGAGTTCCACACCCGGAAGGACAGCAAGGTAGGAAGGGGATGATCTGGGTAATGGACATGTGAACCTTGAAACCTTATGGGATGGATGAAAAACTCCCTTCAATTATCCCAGATTTTGAATTGTATCTTCCCTCTGCACACACCTCCTAGGCCCATGAATACAGAATTGCCCAGCTGAGCTCCATCTTGGCCAACATGGAAATACCAGATACAACAGGACAGCTCAGTGATTTGGAAGAATATTACCGGGCGGTCCAAGACTTGCAGGAAAATCGGAAATTCATACAGGTAATTGATTTGACGAAAGTCCGCATTTCCTTGCCTTGTCGTTGTTCAGGCCTCAGATCTGACTGATTAATATCCCAGATATAGGACTCAGATATGTCTCTAGGGCAGATATGGGCAAACTTCAGCCCTTCTGGTGTGTTGAACTTCAACTCCCACAATTCTTAACAGCCTACTGGCCAAAAGAGCTTTTGCATGCATTCATAAATGATTTAGGGAGAGGCCTGCTCTTTCTGCAGGCGAGTCTTGGAACTTCACACTTGTATGCAAGTAATAGTAAATAATAAGAAACTTTATTTCTATACCGCCCTATCTCCCCAAGGGGACTCAGGGCGGTTCTAAAGCAGCTTTGGCTCAGCACTAAGAATCTGATGTGCATCCTAATTTTGGAAAGATGATTTAGATTTCCGTAAATACAGTATGTGATTGTATAGAGGTGTTTGACTACATAGTGCCCTGTTTTGAGCTGAAAGGAGAGGCGGGTAATGAATAAAAATACTATAATATTATTGTTTGATACACAAGAAGATTATTACACAGCAAACAAGATCATAATAATGATGAGGATGATGATGATACAATCGATGTTGCAATCCCAGGTGACAGCAGGATTTAAGAGAAATAACTGGAAAAGCTGACACGATATGAGGATTTAAAGATTGAACTGCAAAGATTCTGGCACAGACCAGTAATGGCACACCTGGTGCAGTGCCTAAAGACCTTGCCGATACAGTTGGCCACTTAAACACAATTGGTGCTGACAAAATTACCATCTGCCAGCTGCAAAAGACCACCTTATGGGATCTGCATGCATTATTTGCGATACATCACACAGTCCTAGACACTTGGGAAGTGTCTGACGTGTGATCCAATACAACAGCCAGCAGAGTATCTGCTGCTGTGGACTCATCTTGTTGTGTTTCAAATAAAAACAACAACAACTTCATTTTTATACCCCGCCTCCATCTCCCTGAAGGGACTCAGAGCGGCTTACAAAGGGACAGGCCTGAAAAAACACAGATTAAAACACAATGCAATAAAGTAAAATCAAAAACAAAATCAAAATATCAGAAATAAAATAAACATATCACAATAACACAACACAATATATTAAAAGCAATCCCTAGGCTGAACAGTAAAAATACTAATCTCAGAGAGCTAAGAGTTTGTGCAATAATTTCTGGATAGCAGACTTTTGTATTTAATCATAAGTCGGACACTTCCCAAGTGTCTAGGACTGTGTGATGTATTGGTGAATAATGCGTGCAGATCTGAGTAGGGTGTCCTTTTGCAGTTGGCAGATGGTAATTTTGTCAGCACCAATTGTGTTTTCAAGTGCTGGCCAAGGCCTTTTGTCATGGCACCTAGCGTGCCGATCACCACTGGGACCACCATTACTGGTTTGTGCCAGAGTCTTTTCAGTTCTATCTTTAAATTCTCATATAGTGTAATATAGTGTAATGTTGTTGCTATTGTTGTTGTTGTTCTCCTCCTCCTCCTCCTCCTCCTACTACTACTAGAGCTTCTCCAAGATATTCAAAATGTTTGGAGAGTAGAGTTGTGAACTTTGGTTACTGCCTTTAAAGCCTGGGTCAAAACCCAGAGCAGAGTAATCACATTTACATCAGTGGTTCCCGACCCTTGGTCCTCCTACAATTCCTAACAGCTGGTAAACTAGCTGGGATTTCTGGAAGTTGAAGTCCAAAACAACTGGGGGACCAAAGCTTGGGAACCACTGATTTACATGGAAGCCACCGGGGGGAAAAAGCCTGTGCTGCAGCACCCACCATCCACAATCAAGATTTGATATGGAGCTGGGATTGAGGGGGTTGGGGAAGGGTAGAGTCTATGTTTTTCCCCACCCAGTGTTACTGCTATTGATAGCAAGGTGGGTGTGCCTGTGGGTTCCTATTTACTTATTTCTTGCTTTCAGAGGCGAGTCATGGAATCACTGAATGGTCTGAAAGCCCTCTCTGTGGGACGAGTGATTGTGGTGAACAATCAAGAGCACAGGAATGCCCTGGGGGTGATCTTGCAGGTAAGGATGGGATTGGGGGGGATACCACTTTCTGTTGTACTCAGGAATCTGAGATTCATGGTATGGACCTGTCTGCACATGTTGCTCATTTATAGTTTTTTGGTTGTTTTTATATATTTTTATTCAAAGAAACTCATCTACAACTACAAACAAAGACAGATTGGAGAGACGAATTATGCAAAACAAAAATGCAATATTCCCTGCCCCCCAAAACCCCAAACTTTTTTTCCTGTATATAAAACACCAACCTACAACAACTAATAACACTATATCCCATGTCATTTCCTAATTGTTTCTATCATAAAGACATGCAAAAAGTTTATTAAACTGCAAAAACTTGGTTTTTGTGGGACATCCTGCAGCACATTTTGCTATAGTTTTTTGCTGTGAGTTTTCTGGGCTGCATGGCCATGTTCCAGGGGGGAGCGGTTGGGCTTATTTTTTGGACATGCAGCCTTCTGATACCTTTCCAAAGCCAATTGCTGGACTCCCAACTTTAGGTGTCTTCTGATGCTGCCAACCGGACCTTCAGCACCCTGGTGATATGTGAGAAAAAGTCCCCCGAGGAAGATAAGGGAACGGACACGCAGACCGGTCTCTCCTCCCCTTCAGAAGTGCCCCTTCCCAATGACCTGCTGCGCACCAAGCTCTTCCTTCCAGAGGGTAAAACAATGGCATGTCTCACAAGATGGAGCTGGAATATGTCTAAGGCAGGCATGGGCAAACTTGGGCCCTCCAGGTGTTTTGGACTTCAACTCCCACAATTCCTGACAGCCTACAGGCTGTCAGGAATTGTGGGAGTTGAAGTCCAAAACACCTGGAGGGCCCAAGTTTGCCCATGCCTTGTCCAAGGGAATGTTTCCTTGCTCACTTACTTAGACAAAATCCACAAGAGTTTAAGCTGCAAATGTGGAGGGATGACTATACATTGTTGTGTCCCTGTGGCAACGTAAAGATATTTTGAGATCGCTTAGCCTTGAAGTAGGTGTTTATTTGTTTATTGAAACACTTCTGTCTAAGCCAGGCATTCTCAAACTGCATCCCTCCAGCTGTTTGGGCCTTCAACTCCCAGAATTCCTGAACAGAATTGAACAAGCTCGTTAGGGCTTCTGGGAGTTGGAGGCCCAAGCAGCTAGATGGCTGCAGTTTGAGGATGCCTGGTCTAACCCTTTCTTGCAAGGCTTTGGGTGGGATATGATAGATTTAAAACAATGGACAAGATTTAAAAAATTGGCTAAAGCTACTTTCCAAGCCACAGTTAAAATCACCTTTGAAATTCCTAAGAATTTGAAACCATATTAGTCCAGTACTGTGTGCAGAGATTCATCTTGTTGGCGGGAAGCTTCCCACCGGAGTGGAAATCATCTGCCAGACAGACGGCAAGCTATTTAATGCAGGGTGAGCACAGATGAGAACCCTCTGTCAGCCCTAGCTCCCCATGTGGGAACATGAGATAAGCCTCCCACAAGGATGGTAAAACATCAAAACATCTGGGCATCCCCTGGAAAACATCCTTTCAGATGGCCAATTCTGTCACACCAGAAGCCACTTGCAGTTTCTCAAGTCACTCTTGACACAAAAATTATTATTATTATTATTATTAGCAGTCCCCTGCCACGCGTTACTGTGGCCCACATGGGGATTCTGTGTAGCAGGTTTGGCCCAATTCTTTCATTGGTGGGGTTCAGAATGCTCTTGATTGTAGGTGAACTATAAATCCCAGCAACTACAACTCCCAAATGTCAAGATTCTATTTTCCCCAAACTCCACCAGTGTTCACATTTGGGCATATTGAATATTCATGTAGAGTTTGGTCCAGATCCATCATTGTTTGAGTCCACAGTGATCTCTGGATGTAGGTGAACTACAACTCCAAAACCAAAGGACACTGCCCACCAAACCCTTCCAGTATTTTCTGCTGGTCATGGGAGAACTGTGTGCCAAGTTTGGTTCAATTCCATCGTTGGTGGAGTTCAGAATGCTCTTTGATTGTAGGTGAACTATAAATCCCAGCAACTACAACTCCCAAATGACAAAATCAATTTTTTGAGTGAAGGACATACATTGGGTTGTTAGGTGTCTTGTGTCCAAATTTGGTGACAATTCGTCCAGTGGTTTTTGAGTTCTGTTAATCCCACAAACGAACATTACATTTTTATTTATATAGATTATTATTATTATTATTATTATTATATTATTATTATTATTATTATTTTCTGGATTTCATATTTTGCCATGATATCACTGGAGTAGAGTTGTGGTTTCAAAACAAGAAGGGAAGAAAGAAAAGTCAAGAGTTCTACGTTGCATATTGTGGAAAGCTGTGGGCTAAACAATCTCATGCAAATATAACTTTTGAACATTAAATGCTATGAAAATTTGGATTTACCAAAGGAAGAAAGCAAGAAGAATTGAACGTGGAAACATGGTCAGCAACTGTATCTTAGTGGACTTTCCCTAATACCTCTAGCAAGAATGTACTTCAAGAGAGCTAGAAATTATTTTTAAAAATTGTTTATAATTTGCATAGCTGGGATAAGTATGATTCTGGTGGAGAACCCACATGAGAGGTGGGCAGTGTCCATTCTGAGTTGTGGTTGATGGTAGTCATTTGTTAGAATATTTTTACTGCTCAATTCTCTCCAGGCCCCTGTGGACATACCATCAAGAAGCTGGGCCCATCTGACATTTTTGGCATCACCACCAAAACCCTGCGCATCAACGCTGAGCGTATCCTGGAAGATTTCAAGAAGCGACAGATCCCCAGATTCAGGTGAGCTGCAAGGAAAGGCTGAAAATGATTAACGGACATATGCATGTGCAAGTCCGCTGGGTGGAGGGCCAAAAAGGGCTGTGCATTAAGTATGTTGCGTGGAGCAATTGCACACAGGGTTGCTAGTCTTCATGACTGAGTAGTACATCCATGGCTTATATCAATATGTGGGCATTTATGCTATGCTACAAGCATGTTGGATCTGGGCCACAGTGTGCCCCACAGAAACATCTGTGAAGTCCACACAGCCAATGTTGAAGGTTAATATATTGACTTCAGGGCCAAAGTCAGTGTTTATCGGAGGATCTTGAACCTAAGCTGTTGGGTTCAAGTCTAAAAAGTGTTCTGGAGCCCCCTCTTTATTTGTTCTCCTCATGTTCAGGAATGATCCACCTGGACCATCTGCAGCCACAGCGACCCAAGAACTGCTGCGCTTGGCTGAGGGTGACCCGGAAGGCCTCCCTTTCTTGGACCCCATCAATGACCTTCAGCTAAAGGACCTGGAAGTGGTGGAGGGCGTGATCAAGGCCCGGCACTTGGAGGAGATTTTGCTGGGGTTCCAGTGTGTGCACAGCCCCCGCTTCCACGTGGAGGTCAGTTACGGGTCTTGGGTGGCAGGAGCTGAACAAAAATGGATTCAAAGATTGGGGAGCTTTTCTTGAAGAGCTAGAGGAAGTTATTATTTTCTTTTTAGATTGTGGCTGCTAAAATCCCCAGCTGGCATGAGCCAAAACACCTTTTAGGACAATAATAATAATAATAATAATAATAATAATAATAATAATAATAATAATCCTTTATTTATACCCCACTAACATCTCCCAAAGGACTCGGTGCGGCTTACAAGAGGCCAAGGCCCAACACATCAATAAAACAACAGCATCACAAATACAACAAAATAACTCATAAAACAAGCAATAAACATTAAAACAATAGCAATAAACATTAGACAATAACACCACAACGCATTTAAAACTAAGGCCGGGCCAAATGTAATGATTAAAATTTTTAAAAATGCTGGACATGACAGGTGAAATAGATAGGTTTTTGGAGATAGGTGTGGTGTGCAGACAATCTTAAATCACTAGTAAAGTACATTTGGGACATAATGCTTGGAGTTTCCTATTCTGGGAGTTTCCTATTCTGGGAACGTGGAACAGCCACGTCTTCAAGCTCTTCCTAAAGACTGCCAATGTTGGGGCTTGTCTGATGTCCTTGGGGAGAGAGTTCCAGAGTCGGGGAGCCACCACGGAGAAGGCCCTGTCCCTCGTCCCCACCAATCGCGCTTGTGACGACAAGTGCCAGGCACCTGAGACTGCACCCCATATGATCCCTTGCCATGGGCTTTGCTGACTGTGGATGATAGGTGTTGTAGAACAAACAAAACTGGATGACCACACATTGCCCACTTATATTTATAGGCCCGTAATGTCCCTGGGGGCCTATAAATATAAATGGGCAATGTGTGGTCATCCAGTTTCGTTTGTTCCACAACAAAAAATTAACTTTCCCTAGCTCTTCAAGAAAAACTCCCCAAATACATTTATAGTTCTGTAATGTCCCTGGAGCCCCCGATGGCTCAGTGGATTAAACCATTGAGCTGCTGAACTTGCTGACCGAAAGCTCGGCGGTTCAAACCCAGGAAGCGGGGTGAGCTCCTGCTGTTAGCCCCAGCTTCTGCCAACCTAGCAGTTCGAAAACGTGCAAATGTGAGTAGATCAATAGGTACTGCTCTTTTGGGAAGACAACGGCACTCCATGCAGTCATGCAAGCCACATGACCTTCTTGGCAGGGGGTTGGACTGGATGGGCCATGAGGACTTTTCCAACTGTATGATACTATGAGGCATCTACAGACAACGACGGCTCTTCGGCTTAGAAATGGATATGAGCACCACCTCACAGAGTCAGACACGACTAGACTTAATGTCAAGGGGAAACCTTTAACATTTACCTTTATCATCCCTATTTATTTTCTATTTCTTTATTTTATTTACATCCTGTCGATCACTCTAGCTCTTCTCGGAGGGTGGTGGCGTCTTCGTTTCTGGAGACTTTTCAGCAGAAGCTGGATGACCATCTGTCGGTGGTGCTTTGATTGTGCTTTTCCTGCACAATCTGAATCAAAACATCCCATTTTGTCCAACTTTATTTCACTCACCTCAAGCATCACAGTGTTTATATGTTCCATTTTTTCTTATGTATAGCTTCCTCTGCTTCTCTTACTCTAAAAGTATGAGAGTATCTTGGTTCATAGTTGCTAAGTAGTCCACAAATGGCATCATCATTCACTTCTTTTTTTTCTTTCCATCTCTTCTAGTTTGTGCGGTTCAGAGAACGGCAACGGGTGCTGGAGGAACTGGAGAAGCTGCGGTTCCTGCTTTCTGACCAGTCCCTCCTGCTGCTGCCAGAGTATCACCAGCGTGTTGAGGTAAGAGTGTCAAGGCATCTTGTGACCAAGATTTCATTCTGTGTGTATAGAGAGACAGCCTGGTGTAGTGAAAGGGCATCAAACTTGTTTTCATCAAGGGCCACATGAGCCTTATGGTTGCCTTCAAAGCTCTATGGAATCCATTGATGGAGAATCCATGGATATAGACGGCCAACTATAACCTTTTTACATAGTGGTCAGTGCTCTTTAGTATTTACCCAATTTAGGTTCCCAGATGTTACTGAATTACAGCTCCCATCACTTTGGATTATCTGACATGCAGACTAAGGGTGATAGGAATGGCAAGTCAGCAGCATTTGTGGTTTGAAGGTTGGGGAAAGGTTAATGGACATTCAAAGACAGATGTCCAATTCTGGGCACCACTATTCAAGAGAGATATTGACAAGCTGGAATATGTCCAGAGGAGGGCGACTAAAATGATCAAGGGTCTGGAGAACAAGCCCTATGAGGAGCGGCTTAAGGAGCTGGGCATGTTTAGCCTGAAGAAGAGAAGGCTGAGAGGAGATATGATAGCCATGTATAAATATGTGAGAGGAAGTCACAGGGAGGAGGGAGCAAGCTTGTTTTCTGCTTCCCTGGAGACTAGGACGCAAGAAAACAATGGCTTCAAACTACAAGAGAGGAGATTCCATCTGAACATGAGGAAGAACTTCCTGACTGTGAGAGCCGTTCAGCAGTGGAACTCTCTGCCCCAGAGTGTAGTGGAGGCTCCTTCTTTGGAAGCTTTTAAACAGAGGCTGGATGGCCATCTGTCAGGGGTGATTTGAATGCAATATTCCTGCTTCTTGGCAGGGGGTTGGACTGGATGGCCCATGAGGTCTCTTCCAACTCTATGATTCTATGATTCTATGATTCTCAAGCCGCGTATCTCAGTCCAAACCACACTCTCCTGACTAAACGGACCAAACTACAGCCTTCCAAGTGTCACTGTATCTGAACTCCCATCAGCTCCAATCATAATGTACAATGATGAGGAATACAGGAGTTGGAGTCCAGGATCTGGAGGGCCACACAAAATGGCACAGAGGGCCTTGAGTTTAATATACATGGTGTAGTGGTTTGAGCAACATCAAAGGTCAGGATGCATTCAAATCCCCGCTCAGCCATGGAAACCCACTGCACTACCTTCCTCTCTTTGCGTCAAAGGAAGGAAGGCAAAACCCCTCTCAACAAACCCATAAAAAACCCCAAAATCAAAATGTCGTCATGTTGCCAAATGTCAGAAATGACTTGAAAGTATATGACAATAATCAGCCTGTTTAGCAAGCCTTACAAATGCTGGTTTATTATCAATAACTGCTTGATTTCTACACCTGTTTTATGTACCTACTAGCTTAAGTACTTGGTGATGCCCAGGTTAAGTAATTTGTAATGCTACTTATTAGAAAAAGTCGATCTTTGCTTTTGTTTTTCATGAATATTCCCATTAGAAAATGCATAAGGTCCCAACATCGTGGGCCAATTCCCCGCAAACTCTCAGTATTCAAAGTTGGCCATGTTGGGTATGTTTGCAAAGTGTGGTCCAGATCCATTGCTGGTTGGGCTCACAGTGCTCTTTCATTGTGGGTGAACTACAATTCCCAAAATCCTGGATCAGTATTCCTCAAACCCTGCCAGTATTCAAAATTGGGCATGTTGGATATGTTTGAGAAATGTGGTCTAGATCCATCACTGGTTGGGTTCACAGTGCTCTTTGATTGTTGGTGAACTACAACTTCCAAATTCGCAGATGAATTCCCCCCAAACCCCACCAGTGTTGGAAGTTGCTCATTTTGAGTACGTTTTCCAGGATTGGTCCAGATTCATCATTGGCTGGGTTCACAGTGCTCTCTGGATGTGGGTGAGTGGGAAAGGTTTAAGGAGTCTTGGTCTTGGCTATATCACACTTTCCTGGATAGGAGCCCCCAGTGGCATAGTGGGTTAAACCCCCGTGCCGGCAGGACTGAAGACTGACAGGTTGCAGGTTCGAATCCGGGGAGAGCGCCATGAGAGAAGCCTCCTACAAGGATGATAAAACATCAAAACATCCGGGCGTCTCCTGGGCATCGTCCTTGCAGACGGCCAATTCTCTCACACCAGAAGCGACTTGCAGTTTCTCAAGTCGCTCCTAACACGACAAAAAAAACAACTTTCCTGGATAAAGGGAAGGCAAGAGCTGCAACTTTGCATATCCATACAAAGTCATGTAGTGGAATTAACACTGTGGGAGAGACCTCTAGTTCCTTCACAAGATCAGGCCAGGAGATGGGTGTTGCCTGGCACAGTCTGGGGTGCTGTATCCTTTCTCCTCACAAAAATCCCTCTGTTCCTTCTGTTTTTTTGAACCCCTAGGTACTCCGTTCTCTAGGCTACATCAATGAAAACGGGGCCGTGGAGCTCAAGGGAAGTGTGGCCCGCCAGATCAGCAACCATGAGCTTCTCCTGACACAGCTGCTCCTGGACAACGCCCTGACGGATCTGCGGCCGGAGGAGATTGTGGCCTTGCTCAGCTGCACCGTCTGCCAAGTGCGCACCCAGGAGGAGCCCCAGCTGCCCTCTGTCCTCCAGAAGGTGAGGAAGTGGGAGCGGAGACCGTAGGAGAAACCTTTCACTGTGTGCATTGTGAAATTCCAGAACGCCTTTGCCTCAAGGTGCAGTGATGGCTGCCAAGTTGGGACAGCTCTCAGATACTGAGCTCTTCAGTGGAGGAATATACTGCCAGGGGATGTGATGGAGTCTCCTTCTCTGGAAGTTTTTAAACTGAGGCTGGATGGCCATCTGTTGGGAGTGCTTGGGATGTGTGTCCCTACATGAAAGCCCTTAGGTTCTCTTCTTATTTTATGATTCTACTAGCTGTGCCCGCCACGCGTTGCTGTGGCCAACCTTCCTCTTTCTCTTTCTTTCTTTCTTTCTTTCTTTCTTTCTTTCTTTCTTTCTCTCCTTCCTTCCTTCCTTCCTTCCTTCCTTCCTTCCTTCCTTCCCTCCCTCCCTCCCTCCCTCCCTCCCTCCCTCCCTCCTTCCCTCCCTTCCTTCCCCTTTTCTTTCTCTTCCCCTTTCTTCCTTCTCTACCTATTGTTGGACTGCAACTCCCAGCAGTCTTCCTGATTAATTTATCTACCTACCTACCTATCTCTGTCTAATCTATCTATCTGGAGGATTGCTGGGAGTTGCAGTCCAGGAACAGGAAAGTGGAAATATGCAGGGATTGGGATGCTCTCAAAGAAATCCAAGAAGAAGCTTTCATCTTGGAAGCCGTGCATTTGGATCATCCTCCTCTCCTAAAGGATCTGGTGTAGAGGATGCTGGGAGCTGTAGTCCAGAAGGGGGAGTGGATATGCTAACAACCACCATGTCAGACTACACAGAGAAGCCATTGAAATCCACAAGCATGTGGACAATTTCCACAGAAAGGAGAATACCATGAAAATGAACAAAATTTGGCTACCAGTATTAAAAAACTCTAAAATTACAACAGCAAAACAACAGAGAGGAAACAATCTGGGACATCAAATCACCTCTCAGCAAAAGATTACCCCAGGCACTGCCAGGCCATCAAATGCTAATCAAGGTGGTCAGTTGAAACATTCACACCTAGCTCCAGCACACAAGAGTCCTTTGTCCCACCCTGGTCATTCCACAGACATATAAACCCCTTTTTCCTAGTTCCAACAGACCTCACTACCTCTGAGGAAGCTTGCCATAGATGCAGGCGAAACGTCAGGAGAGAATGCCTCTAGAACATAGCCCTATAGCCCGAAAAAACCTACAACAACCCAGTCATTCCAGCCATGAAAGCCTTCGACAATACATTGTGTGTTTTGTTTGCCAGGGGATTCTTTTTTCACATGCGCTATAGCATCTTTTTGTTTGTTTGTTTTTTTGGCTTTTAAGCCCCTTCCACTGTGTTTTTCAGTATTTTTATGAGTGATGGTCACTCATTGGCATGAAATGTGTATTGTGTCCAAATTTGGTGTCAAATCATCCAGTGGTTTTTGAGTTATGTTAATCCCACAAACGAACATTACATTTTTATTTATATAGATGAGGTTGAATACATTAATTGCAGATGGAGCTATTAATAGCTACTAATCGCAACAGATACATATTCAGTATGCCTTTGAAACTTGCTTGCTGGGGTGAATAAGCACAAGTGTGGCATTACTCTCAGGTCCTGCTCAAGGGCAAGTGGCTGTGAAATCACAATGCTAGACAAGATGGGCTCTTATCAGAGGCAGCATTAGCTCTTAAATTCACAAGGCAACCCCAAACACTGGAGGAGAAATTGGCCTTTGACTGTTGACTTAATTTCTCCCCAATTTGTGCCTTCCAGATGTGTTGGGCTCCCAGCAGCCAATACAGCTTGTGATCAGGAACTCTGGGAGTTGGGGCCTAGCTATTCATGACTTTGTGGGTCATGGTTCCCTGTTCCCTTTTACCTTTCAGGGCATAGAGCACATCCGATCCGTGGCGGAGGAGATTGCCCTCTTGCAGCGGAAGTGTGGCCTACAGGAGTCGGTGGAGGACTTTGTGGAGCAGTACAAATTTGGGCTGGTAGAGGTGGTTTACGAATGGGCCCGTGGCATGGTAAGTGTTTGAACTCTATGGCTGGAAGATTGTGTCCAGTTCTGGGCACCACAAACCAAGAGAGATAGGGACAAACTGGAGCATGCCCAAAGAAGGGAGACTAAAAATTATCAAAGGTCTGGAGACCATGAATCCCTATGAAGAGTGGCTTAAAGTGCTGGGTATGCTTAGCTACAGAAGAGAAGGTTGAGATGAGATATGATAGCCATGTTTAAATATTTGAAAGCTTGTCATAGGGAAGAGGGAGCAGGCTTGATTTCTCGATGTATACACATGGTCAACTTATACATGAATGCATACTCTGAGTGGAAGGGAGCCAGCCTACCAACCAGGCACTCTCCAACAGCTGCTGAGAGGCCATCCCGCCATCTTTAACTGCCATTCCCCGGGCATTGAGTGGAAGGGAGCCAGCTTACCAACCCGGCACTCTCCCAACGATCATTGAAAGCATCTCCCTCCATCTTTAACTGCCATTCCACCAGTCGCCGAGTGGGAGGGAGCCAGCCTACCAACCAGGCACTCTCCAGCAGCCACTGAGAGACCATTCCGCCATCTTTAACTGCCATTCCACTGGTCGTTGAGTGGGAAGGAACCAGTCTAACAACCAAGGTCTCTCCAACAGCTGCGGAAAGACCCTCCCGCCATCTTTAACGGCTATTCCACCGGTCTCTGAGTGTTCTAAACCTCAGCTCTCAGAATTCCTGTCCACTGAACATGCTAGGGCTTCTGGAGGTCGGAGGCTCAAACATCTGGGCAGCCACAAGTTTGACACCCCAGAACTAACTTATCCTTTTGTTTCCTCCCAAGCCATTTGCCGAAATTGCCCGCCTGACTGACGTGCAGGAAGGGATCATTGTCCGCTGCATCCAACGCCTGGATGAGACCTGCCGCGAGATGCGCAACGCTGCCCGGGTCACCGGGGAGCCCACGCTGCATGCCAAAATGGAAGCGGCTTCCAACATGATCAAGAGGGACATAGTGTTTGCTGCCAGTCTTTACACTCAGTGAGCCTGTATGGCCCATCTCACCTCCTTGGGAGACTGTGTGTTCTGGTCCCTTTTAATTCCTGACCTCTGAGAGGCTGAGATAAAAGAATAAAAACTTTCAACCAGAGTGGAAATGTGAGCTTTTTCTAGATCTACATATTCTTTCCCAGCAAGGTTTGGCTTGACATGCCTTCCTCTTGACACGTTTTTTCCTTTTGCATTCAATTTCTGCCTCTTCCATTTCCACAGTCCTGTTGGTAACATGTGACCTCTAATTCCAGGGCCTCAGGGCCAGAGCTTCCCAGTTCTTGGTGTCAATAGTGGGACCTTTTTGCAGCAAACAAACCCATCCAGGTCAGGTGTGTGTTCAAAATAGAGAATTGCTGCTCATAGAGATATTTATGACAGTAGTGGGAAATGTGTGACCCAAGCCTCTAGATCGCATGTGCCAAATTCAAGGACCGTGGGTTGAATCTGGCCCAACATGTCATGTTATGTCCCTTCAGATGTTATGTCCCTTCTCATCATTAGACATCATGCTAGAGCTGATGGGAGTTTGTATATAGAAACACTGAAAGGCTCCCGTTGTTCAATCAGGAGAATGGGATTCGGATTTAGATACAAGGCTTGTGGATCTGGCTTTGAAATATCCATTGACCTTTCCCCAACCTCTGAGCCACAGGTGCTGTTGGGTTGCAATTCCCATTATCCCAAGTCCGCATGGTGGATAATCAATGGGAGTTGTCATTCAACAACCATTTCAAGGCAACCAAAAGGCTGGTGTGGCCCTCAATAAAACTGAGTTTGACACCTCTGCCCTAGATCTATTGTTCTGATCCCTGAAACTTCTTTCCTGGTCCCCTCCTTGAATATATTTGGGTTCAATTTGTTATTTTTTGTATGATTCTTGCCCTGAAAGTCATCCCACAAATGTGCAATACAACTGAGAACTTTTATTCAACTCTAGGTACTTCTCTTTAAGCTAAATTCTAGATACTGTTTGACTGTGCCTGGTGGGAGTTGCAATCCATCAATACTAGGAGGTCCCACTTGGCCCAGTTGTGGTCTTGTTCAGAAAAAGGAAGCTAAGATCATTTGAAGTCATATATTTTGTCCTCTGCAGAGAGGTTGTCAAATGGAGAAGTGGATGGAACACCAGGGCCAGAAAACATGGCATTCCAGGAAGGGAGAACAGGTGCATTCCAATTCCCCCTTCATAGAACCAGAGTCAGAAGAGACCACAAGACCCATCCAGTCCAACCCATCAGCAAACAGAATCAAAGCTCCCCAAGCAGATGGCTATCCAGTCTCTGCTTAAAAACTTTCTGAGAATTCAAATTTGCCAATTCTGACCTATATCCACTGAAAGAAGATTCCACCTGAACATTAGGAAGAACTTCCTGTCTGGAAGAGCTGTTCAACAATGGAAATCTCTACCTCAGAATGTGGAGGAAGCTCCTTCTTTGGAGGCTTTTAAACAGAAGCTGAATGGCCATCTGTCAGGTGTACTTCGATCGTCCTTTTCCTGCCTAGCAAGTGGTTGGACTAGGTGGCCCATGTGGTCCCTTACAACTCTGATTCTATGAAAGTTCAACAGGTGTAGACCTCCCCCCCCCCCCAAGATAGTTTGCTGCTTGAAATATGATTTCTCGCCTCCTGCAACTAAAAGAACGAACAGGACTTCAGCTGGATGGGAGATTCTGGGGATTTGAAAAAGGAAACATTCCAAGCTCTCTGCCTCTGATTGCAGATGCTTTCCTTCTGGACCCATTGTTTTCCTTATAGTTGGGTCCATTTTCCTCATAGTTGGGTCCATTTTCTTCCACAGTGAGGCATTAATGAGAAGCAAAGGAAAGACAGACCTTCCTCCCATAAGCACTGTTAAGAAACAATGTATTTACAGTGTAATTTATTACTTTGTTCTGTCTTACTAGTGGCCAAGGGGCCAATAGATTTCCATCCCTATCGACTTTCAGCCCCTCCTCTCCTGGTGTACCAACATCTAGGTAGAGAAACAGCTTGTCCCCTACATCCCCCTCCCACCCTCATAACCCAGGTCAAGCTGATCAGTCCGGGATCCGTGGCGTTGGGGGCTTCTCCGTGCTCAGGGCCTCCACGTACCAGTCGGGCAGGAAGGTGTAGCTGGAGTCGCGATGCACCGTGAAGGAAACTGGTTGCCCAGGCTCCCAGGCAAAGAGGTGGACCAATCTGCAAAGGGAGATAAAAAAATAGGGAAGCCGATCAAGCGTGAGATACTCTCCCCGCAAAGCAATGAAAAATAGTAGGACAAATGGGCTGCTTTGGAAACAAACCCCAAAAGTTCTTACATTTTACATTCTCTGGATTAGGAGTTCAAGTCCTCACTCTGCCATAGAAACTCATTGGGTGGCCTTGGGCAAGTCACACAATCTCAGTCTCAGAGGAAAGCAAACACTTTGTGAACAACTACTACTTCTTTAATCCTTGAATATTTAAAGAAAGAAACTTAACTTACAGCCTTGAATGTTTGCTGTTGTATGTATGCTGTTAACCGCCCTGAGTTCCCATTGGGGAGACAGGGTGGGATACAAATAAAGATCATTACCATCATCATCATCATCATCATCATCATCATCACTATGGAAAACAATCTGCCAGATGGGCCTTCAGCCTGATTAATTTGGGCTATTATATTCTTTTAATCTTCAGACAGTTTCAAATGTTTTATGGGAAGAAAGTCAATTCTGTGTATGTTCAGGTCGCCTGTCAACTTAGGTTTGTGTGTGGGTGTGTGTGTGTGTGTGTCAGGAGCGACTTGAGAAACTGCAAGTCATTTCTGGTGTGAGAGAATTGGCTGTCTGCAAGGATGTTGCCCAGGAGATACATGGATGTTTTGATGTTTTCCCATCCTTGTGGGAGGCTTCTCTCATGTCCCCGCATGGGAAGCTGGAGCTGACAGAGGGAGTTCATCTGCGCTCTCCCCAGATTCGAACTTGCGATCTGTCGGTGTTCAATCCTGCTGGCACAGGGGTTTAACCCATTGCGCCACCGGGGGCTCCTATGGTGACTCAATGAGTTTTCTAGGGTTTTCTTGGGCAAGGAATACACAGAAGTAATTTGGCTGGTCCCTTCCTCTGAAATATAGCCCACAGCACTTGATATTGGCTAGTTGTCTCTCATCAAACAACTAAACAAAGCTAGTCTTGCCTGGCGTTCAAGATCAGATGGGATCTGCCGCCTTTAAAGTGTTTAGGTCCTAGGGATTTGCAAGTCGGCTAGCCAATTCGATCAAAAAGATAAATTCCATAGCCACAAGTCTGGTGTGAGATATAGTTATTATTATAAAGAGTTGAATTCCATGCTGATTTTGCTCTTGGAAATTGCTGAATGTAATTATTTATGCAGCCACTGATTAGTGGAAAAGCTCTTTTGCCATATGAAGAGTAATACAATTCGAATTCCCTATTTATTTATTTATTTATTTATTTGTAGTATTTATATTCCGCCCTTCTCACCCCGCAGGGGACTCAGGAAAGATTACAATGCACATATATATGGCAAACATTCAATGCTGTTTAGATATACAATATATATAGACAGACACAGAGGCAATTTAACATTCCAGGTTTCTTCCGGCTCCATAAGGGTATGCATGATTTCAGCCACAGGGGGAGCTATTGCTTCACCGTCCAGTTGTGACACAGAATCTTTTGATGGAGTACTTCCTCATTCTTCCACACGCTGCTGGAAGGTTTTATGGCATCACAAATTAGTTAAATTAGCCTCCCTGCTGAAAGTGGTACCTAAATTTCCTTATTACACAGCTGCAACTGATTGCAAAGGTCAACAGCAAGCTAGACTATTAAGGGCAGGAGCTCACTCCAACCTGGGCTGGCTTCAAACTCATGACCTCTAGGACAGTAGTGATTTAATGTAGCTGGCTACTAATGTTCATATCGCTTTTGCCTTTTTTGTTTATTTGTTTATTCAAGACCCTTAGAATTTCTCTACTCAATTAGGAAATGACATTTATAACCCAGGAACAAAAATTGTGTTGCATAGCATATGTTGCCAAGGCAAGATCTTTGGTATCAACCCAGAAAATGCTGGGAAACATTCTCAATGCTGGATAAAGGAAAGAAGTTACCGCTACTCACTTTGAATTGTCTTCTGTCACCACTTTCTTCACAAAAGCCAGAAATGCTGCACAAAAATTCATACACACAGCTGGCTTCCAGCAACTTGGGTCTTCCTGTGAGGGAGGAGAAAGGAATGTGTGTGTTACATGGGAATAATACACATTTTCTGTATTCTTCCAAACAGCTCCACGTTGGCTAATTTCATCCCCTTCAGTGTAGAAAGAGATAATGCTTGGATCAAGCTCTTTTGTAATCAAGGTTTCTTTTATCAGTTATTTACCATATATACTCGAGTATAAGCTGACCCAAATATAAGCCGAGGGACCTAATTTTACCACAAAAAACTGGGAAAACATATGACTCAAATATAAGCTGAGAGTGGGAAATGCAGAAGCTACTGGTAAAAATAAAAATAAAAATAGATACCAATAAAAGTACATTAATTGAGGCACCAGTAGGTTAAAGGTTTATGAATATTAACATAAAACTGTAATTTAAGATAAGACTCTGATTACACCATAATTCTAACCTTCTTCAATGTAAATGTGCTTACGTATTTTTCCAATAATAATAAAAAGAGTAAAATAATACATGTAATAAAAATAATAATAACAGAGTAAAATAATGGAAATCTATATAAATAAAAATGTAATGTTCGTTTGTGGGATTAGCATAACACTGGACGAATTGACACGAAATTTGGACACTAAACTCCTAACAGACCAACGAGTGACCATCACTCATAAATCCACCCACCCCCACAAAATGCAGAAAGGACTTAAAACCCAAAAAAGCTAAGTGACGAAAATTTAAATGACGAAACAGAAAAAAAGGAAGTAAAGAAGGAGGGAAGGAAGGAGAGCAAGAAAGAAAGAAAGGAAGGAAGGAAGGGAGAAAGAGGGAGGGAAAGAAAGAAGGAAAGAGAAGGAAGGAAGGAAGGAAGGAAGGAAGGAAGGAAGGAAGGAAGGAAGGAAGGAAGGAAGGWAGGGAGAAAGAGGGAGGGAAAGAAAGAAGGAAAGAGAARGAWGGAAGRAARRAAGGAAGGAAGGAAGGAAGGAAGGAAGGAAAGAGRTAGAGAAGGAAGAAAGAAGAGAAAGATGGGGAAAAAAAAGGGGRAAGGAAGGAAAGAGATAGAGAAGGAAGGAAGGAARGAARAAAGGAAGGAGRGARGGARRGAAAAAAGGGGAGGGAGGGAGGGAGGRAGGAAAGAAGRAAAGAAAGAAAGAGGGAGCAAAGGAAGGAGGAAAAGAAGGAGAGAAAGAGGGTGGGAAGATTGGCCACARCAGCGTGTGACAAGTACAGCTAGTGTAATAATAATAGTAATAATAGAGTGAAATAATAAATGTAATAATAAATAGAATAAAATAATAAATGTAATAATAATAACATAGTAAAATAATAAATGTAATAAAAAGAATAATAATAACAGAGTAAAAGAATAAAACTTGATTATAAGCTGAGGGGGCCTTTTTCAGCATAAAAAGGGCTAAAGAACTCGGCTTATACTCTAGTATATATGGGATTTTAAAATGTTTTGGTAGTGTACTTCACAGCTATATAACCAAGCCAGTAACATCGTAAATATTACAGAAAATCTAATAAAAAACCCAATATAATCGCAATGTTGAAATATTTGGAAGTTTGAAAAGATGTTTAAAACAAGCAAGAAACCTTTTACAGAAGTGATAAAATCATGGGCTGAATGAATGTTGGAAGAGGAAGGTCTTATTCCATCATCCAAACACTACCAAGGAGAATACCAATCAGAGCTTTCTAGGGATACATCTACACTCTAGAATTAATGCAGCTTGCCATAGCTTAATTACTTTTTACTTAGGCGATCCCTCGTTGTTCGATTAAGATTGTCCTCCAAGTGGAGCCCTATTCTTGATCCGCATGTTCTCCCACAGTGAGGACATCAGTTTCCAGACGGAAGTCAGTCCTGGTCAGGGTTGGTTTGACATGCCTTCCTCTTGGCACGTTTCCCCCTTTCGCCCTCCATTCATGCCTCTTCAAATTCTGCAGCACTACTGGTCACAGCTGACCTCCAGTTAGAGCACTCAAGGGCCAGGGTTTCCCAGTTCTTGGTGTCTATGCCACAGGTTTAGAGGTTGGCTTTAAGCCAATCTTTAAATCTCTTTTCCTGTCCACCAACATTCAGTTTTCTGTTCTTGAATTCAGAGTAGATAAAGTGCTTTGGGAGAGTGTGATCGGGCATTCGGATAACGTGGCCAGTACAATTGAGTTGATGGCGGAGGAGCATCATTTCAATGCTGGTGGTCTTTGCTTTTTCCAGCATGCTAACATTTGTCCGCCTGTCTTTCCAAGAGATTTGCAGGATTTTTCAGAGGCAGCGCTGATGGAATCATTCCAGGAGTTGCGTATGATGTCTGTAGACAGTCCACGTTTTGCAGGCGTATAGCAGGGTTGGGAGGACAATGGCTTTATAAACAAGCACCTTGGTATCCCTACGGATGTCCTGGTTCTCAAACACGCTCTGCTTCATTCAGAAGAATGCTGCACTTGCAGAGCTCAGGCGGTGTTGTTGCCAAAGCTCAGTGCTATGAAACATGGGAGTTATAGTTTTACAAGTTCTTGAGCCTTCTCTGACAAAAAGTGCAAGTGCCAAACTACGACTCCAAGAATTGTATAGCATTGAGCCATGGCAGATACTGGCTTTTATTTTAGTGTATATCCAGCCTTGGGAGGGGGGCATTCCAGAGATTAGGGGAAGGCACTATCAGGGAGGTCTTTCCCAGTTAGCCCTGCAGAATCCATCTAATGTGAAAGCGATTTGCAGGGAAGCACATGTAAGAGCAGGTTTTCATTCAGTTAAATGTGTCCCAGGTTCTTAATGGTTTAAAAATGTAGAACATAGCACTTTGAATCAGCTTCAGAAGCTGATTGTTACCCAGTATTGAAGACTGAAAAGTGGGACGAAATACTCAATTCCTAGCATCAAGTACTGTTTTGGAAAGCCAAAAGACACCAATAACTTTAATGCAGCTATCACTACTTCCACCTTTGAGGAAAGGGGACTAGCTATAGATCCAGCACACACTGATTTTTCTCTCTCAAGAAATCTTAACTTGAGGTCCTGCTGCACTCTCACCCTAATGAGCTGAAATATCTTCATGGTCTCAAAGGTCTCCAGCCCCACAATGGTGCCATCTGGACCCCGATATCCGGCCACGATTCGTGACACTCCGGGCAGAAAGGACTGAGCCCACCATTTGATCATCTTGTGCCTGAGAATAAAAAGGGGAACTCTGTAAAATACTTTGGTCACATCGACTACATGTATTAGGGAATTTGCACCCCACCTGCCCCAGCTCCCCTGTTCACTAATATTTTTCATGCTTTCATAGAATCAAAAACACTTTAAAAAGTTGGAAGGGACCACAGGAGTCATCTAGTCCCATTTGCTCCTGTCAGGCAAGGAAACACAACTCAAACACTCCTAAAAGATGACATCCAACCTCTGTTTGCAGCCTTCAAAGAAGGAAATTCTGCCATTCTCATTGGCAGTCATATTCCATTTGTCAAGCAGCTCTAACAGCCAAAACGTTTAGGTGGAATCTCTTTTCTTGCAACTTGAATCCAAATTTACATACCAAAAAATTAATTCAAAAGCCAAGAATCCTGTTAGGTGAGAAAGAAAGTTTTCATACAATCATAGAGTTAGAAGAGACCTTGTGGGCCATCCAGTCCAACCCCATTCTGCCAAAAAGAAGAAAATCACATTCAAAGCATCCCTGCCAGATGGCTGTCCAGTCTCTGTTTAAAAGCCTCCAAAGAAGGAGCTCCACTGCTAAACAGCTTGCACAGTCAGGAAGTTCTTCCTCATGTTCAGATGGAATCTCCTTTCTTGTAGTTTGAAGCCATTGTTCTGCATCCTAATCTCCAGGGCAGCAGAAAACAAGCTTGCTCCCTCCTCCCTGTGACTTCCCCTCACATATTTATACATGGCCCTCATCATATCTCTTCTCAGTCTTCTCTTCTTCAGGTTAAACATGCCCAGCTCTTTAGGGCTTGTTCTCCAGACCCTTGATCATTTTAGTCACCCTTCTCTGGACATTTTCTCTAACTTGGTATCCAGAGAGGCCAGAGACACAGTGGAGTAAGAAGTAAATATTACTCATTGCTGGCAGTCCCTGAGTTACAAACATCCTTCTTACATGTGACTCCTAGTTACAAACATAGGGAACGGCACTGCCAAGTGGTCCTGGGAGCAGACATGCCAGCCAGCAATTTGCACTGGGCTTTTTGCAGTATTTGAAAATGTTTAAGTATTTACATGCACAGGTAAAAATAAATACTATGTTAAGACAAACATATGTCCAAGTTGCATTGGAAGTAGAACTCCATATAAATTGTAATTTGTTAGGTTTGATTACTATGGTACACTTCATATCTAGACAGGAAAGTTAACAGGCCCTAGCTATCTAACTCACAGAAGACAGGGTTGTTGTAGGTTTTTTTGGGCTATGTGGCCATGTTCTAGAGGCATTCTCTCCTGACGTTTTGCCTGCATCTATGGCAAGCATCCTCAGAGGTTGTGAGGTCCTCTGAGTGACCTCACTACCTCACTACCTCTGAGGATGCTTGCCATAGATGCAGGCGAAACGTCAGGACAGAATGCCTCTAGAACATGGCCAAATAGACCAAAAAAACCTACAACAACCCAGTGATTCCGGCTATGAAAGCCTTCGACAATTCACAGAAGACATCTTGGCTCATTTCGACTACATCTCCATGTTCAAATGAGAAGAAAAAGAACAACAAAAGTGCTTTTCCCTACCAACTTACTTATTTATCTATCTAAATCCTTCATGAGTACTACAATGTTATGCCAAGATATGGTTGAGTTCCAACACATACCTATTCAGCTTAAGAACAAACCTACAGAACCAATCTTGTTCACTAACTGGGGGCTGCTTTTAAACCCTCCAAAAGGCCCATGTTATGAGATACAATGAGGCCTTCAAGACAGGCCCTATATCCCAGGAACAGATCCCAGGTTTTCTGTTTATCCCAGATTATCTGAGGATTCATATAATCCAGTTTAAAGCAGAAAACCTGGGATCAGATCCTGGAATATAGGGCCTACCTGGAAGGGCCTTGAGTCAATTTTGCAACGGGAATGGTGTTAAGTTCTCATGACAATCCTTTCAATTACTTAAACATGTCTATCATAGTCTCTCTTAACCTTCACATAAGAACGAAATAATTCTGGGGTGGTTCCCAAGGCCGGCAGTGCCTCCACTATGAGGCCTGGGGAGAACTCCCCCAAGACCACCTTTGCTGCTCTTTGTCTCACCTATAAAAGCTCCTCCTCTGGGCAGGGCTGTGCATGACTTTGCTTGTCTTCAGCTCCACATAACAGCTGGGTGGGTCTGGCCAGGGGCTCCGGGGGTCTGTGCAGTCCACCTCACCAGAGAAGAGAAGCGAGTGGGTTCCCAAGCGGGTCCGGATGACTGTGCAGTAACCCTCATTTGTGTTCACCACTCCAGTTGGATCTGGGGTCCCATCTGGAGTATCTGGAGCAGAAAGAGAATTTAATAAGTGTTGCTTTTGACTTTTAAAGCCTTATATGGCTTGGGTCCAGTTTACCTACAGGATCTCCTTCTCCTATACCAGTGGTTCTCAACCTTCCTAATGCCGCAGCTCCCTAATACAGTTCCTCAATATGACAATCCTTTCAAACACTTAAACATGCCTATCATAGCCTATCATATCATGGCTGGGATTCCTGGGAGTTGTAGACCAAAAACATCTGGAGACCCCAGGTTGAGAACCATTGGTGTAATGGAAGACCAAGTGCAAGGACTAGAAGCAAGAAGAGCCTGCAGTTCTCTAGCTAGCTTACCTGCACACATGTATTGCTCAAACTTGTATCCCATATAAGTGAGCTCCTTCAGCAGTTCTGAGCGTTCTTCCCGCTGCTTCCGGGCAGCCTCCGTCTCCACCTCGCTGATGTAGAGGGTCCCACGGAAGAGGCTGACAGCCAACAGCCAGCCCTCCTGAGTCTCATATGGTGTGGTTAACACTTTAGTGAGGTGCCCTCGCCACGTGATGAAGTCTGCGTTCAGTGGCCGCCTGCAGACAGAAAGGAAAACAGGACAGGTGATTATAAAACAAGGCCTGGGAGAGAGCACATTTTGGGTGCAGAAAGTAGTCAATCGATGGATCTGGACTAAACTTGGCACACATATCCATCATCACCAACTTTAAATACTGGCTGAATTTTGGGGGGATTGATAAAGGATGGTGGGAGCTGGATGCCACTGTGAACCGCACCAATGCTGGATCTGTAACAATGGGGCAACTTTTAGCTATTGATTGGATTTATGAATTTGAGGAATGTTATTACAAGTAGAAGTATGGATATACAGTGTTACCTAAAGGGAGTAGGAAAACACAGTATGAAAATTAAAAGACAATGAGTGTGAAGTTGGGATAATAGATCCAGTAGTTATCAGTGCTGTTATGGTTCAGGATAGGGCGACTGTTTTAGATTTAGTTTATTTATTTATTTACTACATTTATATACCGCCTCTCTCAGCCCACAAGCGACTCAGAGCGGTTTACAGTCAGTATCAAAAGTGTAAAATACAATTTAAGACAGTTAATGTAAGTATAAGACCAAATAAAACAATCAATATCAATAAAAACATATATCAATTTGAGTCTCCTAGTTAAAAGTGTTATTCAATAGTGTCGAGTCGTTCCTTTTTTTCTCCATGTCTGTTATATTGTATCTGCAAAGGCTTACTCAAAAAGCCAAGTCTTGACCTTCTTTCAGAATGTTTAAAGGGAAGGGGCTGATCTAATATCCCTAGGGAGGGCGTTCCATAGCCGAGGGGCCACCACTGACAAGGCCCTGTCTCTCGTCCCCACCAGACGTACTTGTGACAAAGGTGGGATCGAGAGCAGGGCCTCCCAGACGATCCTAAAATTCTGGAGGGTTCATAAGGGGAGATGCGTCCGGACAGGTAAGTTGGGCCAGAACCATTGCACTAGATAGTGTAGTTTTAATTTTATAGATTATGCAAATTTCCTTTTTTGTATTGTTCTTGTTCCGTTTGTATAGTTCTTGTTCTAACTCCTGCTTCTATTTTTTCTTTATTCCTGAATAAAAATTACTAAAAATGTTTATTATTGTGCACAGTTTGAACTATTCTACTTTGAACAAGATATCATAGGGGATAGTGCAAAAATCACCAACGTTGATGACTAAGGAACAAGCCCCAAGCAAATAAAGAGTATGAATGTGTTGTCGAAGGCTTTCATGGCCAGAATCACTGGGTTGCTGTGAGTTTTCCAGGCTACATGGCCATGTTCCAGAAGCATTCTCTCCTGATGTTTTGCCCACATCTATGGCAGGCGTCCTCAGAGGTTGAGGGGTCTGTTGGAAACTAGGCCAGTGAAGTTTATATATCCGTGGAATGTCCAAGGCAGGACAAAGAACTCTTGTCTACTTGAGGCAACTGGTTACCTTGATTTAATGGCCTTGGAGGTTCAAAGCCTGGTTGGTTGCTGTCTGGGGGAATCCTTTGTTTGGAAGTGTTAGTTGACCCTGATTGATTTTTATCTTGAATTCCCCTGCTTTTTGAGTCTGGTTCTTTATTTACTGTCCTAATTTTTGAGTTTTTTTAAACTTGTAGCCAGATTTTGTTCATTTTCATGGTTTCCTCCTTTCTGTTCAAATTGTCCACAAATTGTGTATTTCAATGGCTTCTCTGAGTAGTCTGACATGGTGGTTGTTAGAGCGGTCCAGCATTTCTGTGTCCTCAAATAATATGATGTGTCCAGGTTGGTTCATCAAGGGCTCCGACTTCTCTGATTGAACTAGTCTGCAGTTCCTTTCATGTTCTTTGATTCATGTCTGGGCAATGCTGCTGCGTATGGTGGTCCCTAGGTAGACTTGTCCACAGCTGCATGGTATACACCAGGGGTCCACAAACCTTTTAAACAGAGGGCCTGGTCACAGTCCCTCAAACTGTTGGAGGGCCGGATTATAATTTGTAAAAAAACATGAATGAATTTCTATGCACACTGCACATATCTTATTTGTAGTGCAAAAAACACTTTGAAACAATAATTAAAATGAAGAACAATTTTAATAAATATAAGCTTATTAGTATTTCAATGGGAAGTGTGGGCCTGCTTTTGGCTGATGAGATAGGTTTGTTGTTGTTGTTGTTGTTGTTGTTGTTGTTGTGTGCTTTTAAGTCGTTTCAGACTTAGGCTGTCCCTGAGTGAGGGCTGGGTAAATGACCTTGGAGGGCCGTATTCGCCCCCGGGCCTTAGTTTGAGGACCCCTGGTATACACAGTAGACTCTGCAGAGGTGAGAGGATGCCTCTTGTGTTTTGCTGAACATAGCATTTGTTGTATTTTCTTAGTGGGTCTGTAGATGGGTCCTGCTTCTTGGCAGGGGGTTGGACTGTAGTGGGTCCTGCTTCTTGGCAGGGGGTTGGACTGGATGGCCCATGAGGTCTCTTCCAACTCTTTGATTCTATGATTCTAGATCGCTTGTAGGTTATATTTCTTCATCAACTTTCATTTGAAGCTGCTAATCAATGCTAATCAAGGTGACCAATTGCACCATTCATACTTGCCTCAAGCAGACAAGAGTTCTTTCTCCCACCCTGAAGATTCCACAAATATATAAACCTGACTTGCCTAGTTTCCAACAGACCTCCCAGTTTCTGAGGATGCCTGTCATAGATGTGAGCGAAACTTCAGGAGAGAATACTTCTGGAACATGGCCATACAGCCCAGAAAACTCACAGGAACCCAAAGAGAACAAATTTGGAAATTCTCCAAAAAAGGCCATTTTATTTATTATTTAGTTATTTACAACATTACTACCCCGCCCTTCTCAACCTCCGCAGGGGGGACTCAGAGCAGCTAACAATGGCAACAATTTGATGCCACAAATATCACATTATAACACCAAAATAAAACCATACAAACACAATAGATAAAAACAAACATTAATTTTCCCTCATTTCGGTTATAGCTTTGTAAGCAACAAACATGGGTGCCCCTTCCTTCCTTACGCTTTGTCCTCCGTCTGTAGTAGCTTGCGGTTCTGAGAGACCCATCTCAGCAGATGCTCCAATCCCTCGCGGACGCTTTCATCCCGCCGCACATAGCGGTCATGGTAGCCATCCCGCAGGTCAAATCCCGGGGAGGGTCCCTCGATAGGAGGCGGGGCATAGTAGCGAAGTTTGCGAGCGTCCCCATGGTAGCAGCGCTGGCCATCGAGGGAAAAGTGTCCCATTTCGGACGGACGGCGGTAGAAAGGGAAAGGGCCATCGTAGCGGGAGGGGCCAGCAGGCAAGGTAGGGGGAACCTTTGGGTCAGTCCGTTGCCGCTTGGCGCTGCAGTCCTTCGGTACCTCCCTGTCCTCTTTTCGTTCACAAGTATCAGGGCTGAGAGACGTCTTCATTGACAACTGCAGTAGGAAAAGAGAAAATGTGAAATCCAACTTTTTGTTCAATTTGTTTCATCTAGCCATCCTGTAACAGGGCTGTGCTTAGTACAAAGTGCTAGTTTTGACCTTTAAAATCCTAGATGCACTGGGCCCAGGTTACTTACAGGACCTCCTTCACCCAGACCGTAGAATGACCTGCCAGATGAGCTCCAACAGCTAAACCAGCTGTTGGAGCTTAAAAGACAATTGAAGACCTGTCTCTTCTGGAGACCCAATCAGTGGATTTTTAACTATGAATTTTAAACTAATGCCCTATGTTTACTGTATTTTAACCTTTATTCTGTTTATTTTAATATATGCATCTCACAGAAATACATTATGTATTTTAAATATGAAGTGTTTTCAACACAGTGAATCACAGTGCTCTCTGGACCATCCTCCAAAATTCCTGCGGCTCCTCCATGATGACATGATGCCAACAGTCTTGGACAGCAATAGCTCCCAAAGTGACCCATTTAAGGTGGAATCAGGTGTCAAACAGGGATGTGTTATTGCCCCAACCTTATTTTCCATCTTCATCACTATGATACTGCACCTTGTTGATAGAAAGCTTCCCAATGGCGTGGATACTATCCATCGGACAGACGGCAAGCTATTTAACCTTAGCAGACTGAAAGCCGAAACCAAGGTCACAACAACATCTGATATAGAACTCCAATATGCTGATGATAATGTAGTCTGTGCTCATTCAGAAGAAGACCTACAAGCCACACTAAACACCTATGCAGAAGTATACAAGAAAGGAGCCCCTGGTGGTGCACTGGATTAAACCCCTGTGCCGGCAGGACTGAAGACCGACAGGTCGCAGGTGGATGAGCTCCGTCTATCAACTCCAGCTCCTCATGTGGGTACATGAGAGAAGCCTCCCACAAGGATAAAAACATCAAATCATCCGGGCGTCCCCTGGACAACGTCCTTGCAGACGGCCAATTCTCTCACACCAGAAGCGACCTGCAATTTCTCAAGTCACTCCTGACACGACAAAAAAAAAAAAAAAAGTATACAAGAGGTTTGGCCTCTCACTGAACATCCGGAAAACCAAGGTGCTCTTTCAGCAGGTACCAGCCAATTCCTCTGCAATGCCAGAAATACAATTTAATTGTGTAACATTAGAAAATGTTGACCATTTTCACTACCTTGGCTGCCACCTCTCCACAAAAGTCAACAACGACAAAGAAATACAACGCCATCTGAGTTCTGCAAGTGCAGCGTTCTTCCAAATGAAGCAGAGAGTGTTTGAAGATTGGGACATTTGTAGGGATATCAAGATGCTTGTTTATAAAGCTATTGTCCTCTCCGCCCTGCTATACACCTGCGAAACATGATCATCTATAGACGCCACACTCAGCTCTCGTTCCTCTGCCTTTTCTAAATATATGTTTAAATATATTATTTTTATTATTACTGCAAATACTATTGTTGTTATTATGCAAAGATACAGAATGGGGGACAATGCCTGGCTCGAGAGCAGTACGTGTGAAAAAGATCTTGGAGTCCTTGTTGACAACAAGTTAAACATGAGCCAACAATGTGATGTGGCGGCAAAAAAAGCCAATGGGATTTTGGCCTGCATCAATAGGAGCTTACTTACTTACTTAGGCGATCCCTCGTTGGACGAGTAAGATGGTCTTCCATTATGGATTTCCTTGTGGGTCCGTATGTGGCTGTGGAGCCCTATTCTTGCTCTGCATCTTCTTCCGCAGTGAGGGCATTGGTTTCCAGGTGGAAGGCGGTCCCGGTCGGGGTTGGCTTGACGCGCCTTCCTCCTGGCACGTTTCTCTCTTTCACCCTCTACTCGTGCCTCCTCAAATTCTGCAGCACTGCTGGTCACAGCTGTCCTCCAGCTGGAGCACTCAAGGGCCAGGGCTTCCCAGTTCTCAGTGTCTATGCCAGAGTTTTTAAGGTTGGCTTTGAGCCCATCTTTAAATCTCTTTTCCTGTCCACCAACGTTCCGTTTTCCGTTCTTAAGTTCGGAGTAGAGCAACTGCTTTGGGAGACGGTGGTCAGGCATCCGGACAACGTGGCCGGCCCAGCGGAGTTGATGTTGGAGGACCATCACTTCAATGCTGGTGGTCTTTGCTTCTTCCAGCACACTGACGTTTGTCTGCTTGTCTTCCCAGGAGATTTGCAGGATTTTCCGGAGGCAGCGCTGATGGAATCGTTCCAGGAGTTGCATGTGACGTCTGTAGACAGTCCACGTCTCACAGGCATATAGCAGGGTTGGGAGGACAATAGCTTTATAAACAAGCACCTTGGTATCCCTACGGATGTCCCGGTCCTCAAACACTCTCTGCTTCATTCTGGAAAATGCTGCACTTGCAGAGCTCAGGCGGTGTTGTATTTCGGCGTTGATGTTGACTTTGGTGGAGAGGTGGCTGCCAAGGTAGCGGAAATGGTCCACATTTTCTAATGTTACACCATTAAGCTGTATTACTGGCATTGGAGAGGGATTGGCTGGTGACTGCTGGAACAGCACCTTGGTTTTCTCAATGTTCAGTGACAGGCCGAGCTTCTCATATGCTTGTGCGAAGGTGTTTAGAGTGGCTTGTAGATCTTCTTCTGAATGCGCACAGACGACATTGTCATCAGCATACTGGAGTTCTATAACAGATGTTGTTGTAACCTTGGTTTTGGCTTTCAGTCTGCTGAGGTTGAATAGCTTGCCATCTGTCCGATAGATTATTTCCACTCCGGTGGGAAGCTTCCCATCAACAAGGTGAAGTATCATAGCGATGAAGATGGAGAATAGAGTTGGGGCAATAACACATCCCTGTTTGACACCTGATTCCACCTTAAATGGGTCACTTTGGGAGCCACTGCTGTCCAAGACTGTTGCCATCATGTCATCATGGAGGAGCCGCAGGATGTTCACAAATTTGTTAGGGCACCCGATTTTGTGGAGGATGGTCCATAGAGCGCTGCGATTCACTGTGTCGAATGCCTTTGCAAGGTCGATGAATGCCATGTACAGGCTATTCGGGAAGGCATTTAATTGAGACCTACACGAATCTGGTAATGACATCTGGAACGGACTATGGATTATGAGTTTGGCTATGTCTCTATGTTGTGATGGCGCGGATTTATTAGTGTGATTTAGATTAATGTGTAATTTGGTTGTTGATATATTGTATGTTTTTGTAGACTGTTTTTACATGTTGTACACCGCCGCGAGTCGCCCCAGGGCTGAGAGCGGCGGTCAACAAATGAAGTAAATAAATAAATAAATAAATAATTCACTGAAGAGATAATAGGAGCATAGTGTCTAGATCTAGGGAAGTCATGCTACCCCTCTATTCTGCTTTGGTTAGACCACACCTGGAATATTGTGTCCAATTCTGGGCACCACAATTCAAGAGACATATTGACAAGCTGGAATGTGTCCAGAGGAGGGCGACTAAAATGATAAAAGGTCTGGAGAACAAGCCCTATGAGGAGCGGCTTAAGGAGCTGGGCATGTTTAGCCTGAAGAAGAGAAGGCTGAGAGGGGATATGATAGCCATGTATAAATATGTGAGAGGAAGCCACAGGGAGGAGGGAGCAAGCTTGTTTTCTGCTTCCCTGGAGACTAGGACGCAATGGAACAATGGCTTCAAACTACAAGAGAGGAGATTCCATCTGAACATGAGGAAGAACTTCCTGACTGTGAGAGCCGTTCAGCAGTGGAACTCTCTGCCTCAGAGTGTGGTGGAGGCTCCTTCTTTAGAAGCTTTTAAACAGAGGCTGGATGGCCATCTGTCAGGGGTGATTTGAATGCAATATTCCTGCTTCTTGGCAGGGGGTTGGACTGGATGGCCCATGAGGTCTTTTCCAACTCTTTGATTCTATGATTCTATGATCAACAACAACAATAACACTAATAGAGCCTAGGCAGCAGCAGCACCCACTGGGGAGGATTCAGGTCACAAAACCAAAAGAAGCAAAACCTCTTCGCTTTCTGTTCTGACCCTTCCCGGCACTTGTACTGACCTGTTCTGACGTCATCGCAGGGCAGCCAATCGCTCGCCTCCCAGAGGACCGAGGGAACGCGAAGCCAAGCTGCCTTGTTTCCTTTCACGCTCTCCTCTCAGCCATTTACTAACACGCCCGACATCTTGACCCAAAACAACGCCAGGTTTCGTTTCTTGGCGGCAGCGACGGCGTGATGACGCCATCCCCAGCCGCCGCTCGGAAGCTTCGTTCCCTTTCCTAACTTGCCTTTACCAAAGATGGCGGCTTACAGTCTGGCAGGAAAGCCCATTGGCCGGCTCAAACTGTCAATCACGCCTTTTCGCCCAATGAGGAGCGAGTATGCAAATAAGGCCCCGGGCCTGGAGAACAGCGTGACGTCAAAGCAAAAGCAGGAGGAAGAAGGCAGCTGAGGAAGGAGGGTTGGGTGTGTGGCTGAAGCTCCCTAAGCAGGGCCAGCCCTGGTGAGTGGGAGACCGGAAGAAAACTTGCCTTTAAAGATTAATGGGATTATGTATTGTCGAAGGCTTTCATGGCCGGAATCACTGGGTTGTTGTAGGTTTTTTCGGGCTGTATGGCGTCTAGAGGCATTCTCTCCTGACGTTTCGCCTGCATCTATGGCAAGCATCCTCAGAGGTAGTGAGGTCTGTTGAACTAGGAAAATGAGTTTATATATCTGTGGAATGACCAGGGTGGGACAAAGGACTCTTGTCTGCTGGAAGTAGGTGTGAATGTTTCAACTGACCACCTTGATTAGCATTTAATGGCTTGGAAGTGCCTGGGGCAATCTTTTTTTGAGAGTTGATTATTATATATTAGGGCTGGGCGGTTTCGTTTCGTAATTTCGTAATTCGTTAAAAATTCGTTATTTTTTTTAATAACGAAGCGATATTGAACCATTCAGGAGCAACTAAAAAACGAAACGAATTTTTCCAATTCATTTCGTAATTGTTTCGTTATTGATTCGTTATTGATTCGTAAATGTTTCGTTATTATTTCCGCATGTCTGGTGCAAGTTTTAGGGTTGCTGTTTGTTTTCTCAGTGAAAAAATATATAATTATCACACCAACAGTCAACAACAGAGGGAGAGGGAAGCTTCAGAAGTTTTTTTAGCGTATTGCGCGATCGCGGCCGCCATTAACGAATCGATTCGTAATTGTTTCGTAATTGTTTTATGATTTCCGAAATTTCGTAAATATCGAACTTTTTTTTAGGAAAATTTCGGAATTCTTTTAAATAACGAAACGCAAAAAACCCCTAAGAACGAATCGAGTTTAGAAACATTTTTTTCCGTGTTTGGACAGCCCTAATATATATATATATAGGTAAAGGTAAAGGTTTCCTTTGACATTAAGTGTAGTTGTGTCCGACTTGGGGTGTGTGTGTGTGTGTCTGTGTGTGTGCTGATCTGTATTTCTAAGCCAAAGAGCCAGCATTGTTCGTAGACACCTACAAGGTCATATGGCCAGCATGACTGCATGAACGGTTTGGGACCAGCCTACCTGCGTGACCGCATTTCCATCTACGAACCCACGCGTTCTCTTTGGTCATCTGGAGAGGCCCTGCTCGTGATCCCACCAGCGTCGCAAGCGCGCTTGGTGGGGACGCGGGACAGGGCCTTTTCCGTAGTGGCCCCCCAACTCTGGAACACCCTCCCCAAAGACCTTAGACAGGCCCCTTCTTTGGCTATCTTCAGAAAGAACTTAAAAACCTGGCTTTTCCGATGCGCCTTCCCAGATTAGGAAATCTCCATTACCGAGTCCTACAAGCACTTTACCAGAACCAATGATTGCTGCACACTGCACATTGCACTTGCCCTAGAAACCCTTTATACACCTCCTGTCAAATCAGCACTTTTAATCCTTGTACCCACTTTTTTGGCCCGGCCCAGTTTTATTGTGTTTTAATGTACTGTGCCTGTTGTTTACTTTGCTTTATTTTGTTTTAATTGTTTGATTTGCTTGATTGTGTTGTTATGTTGTGTTGTTGAGGCCTCGGCCTGTGTAAGCCGCATCGAATCCTTTGGGAGATGCTAGCGGGGTACAAATAAAGTTTAATAATAATAATAATAATAATAATAATGAAGCACTGTTACCTTCCTGTAGAAGCAGTACATATTGATCTACTCACATTTGCAAGTTTTCGAACTGCAGAAGCTGGGGCTAACAATGGGAGCTCATGCCACTCCCCAGATTCGAACCGCCAACCTTTTGGACAGCAAGTTCAGCAGCTCAGTGGTTTAACCTGCTGTAATACTGGGGAGGGGGCGTGGATAGATAGATAGATAGATAGATAGATAGATAGATAGATAGCTTTGGATAACATAGAATCATAGAATCAAAGAGTTGGAAGAGACCTCATGGGCCATCCAGTCCAACCCCCTGCCAAGAAGCAGGAATATTGCATTCAAATCACCCCTGACAGATGGCCATCCAGCCTCTGTTTAAAAGCTTCCAAAGAAGGAGCTTCCACCACACTTCGGGGCAGAGAGTTCCACTGCTGAACGGCTCTCAGTCGGGAAGTTCTTCCTCATGTTCAGATGGAATCTCCTCTCTTGTAGTTTGAAGCCATTGTTCCGCGTCCTAGTCTCCAAGGAAGCAGAAAACAAGCTTGCTCCCTCCATAGGGAAGGCTTAACACCCCCGTGGTGTTTGTTTTCTTGTCCGTGCCCCTCTTCAGAAGATTTCACTTCTCTTTCTGTCATTGGGACCACTGGATTTTGAAAAAAAAATGGCTTGTTGTGGAAACAAGGATTGGTGCTAAAGTTCCAGTGGAGACATCTTTTCCACATTATAATAACTCTTCCCAGAGTGAATTTTGCTTCCTAGTAGTAGATTAATTTCACTTCCTGTTGTCTCACCCCCATTCTTAACTATGAGCCGTTTCTAAGCCAGATGTTTGTAACTCAGGAATGGACAGTATATCAAGGAAGGGGGAATTCTATAAATCAGGTAAAATAAGAAACAGCAACACCGAATCTGAACTAATCCTAAGACAAATCCCTATCTGATCTAATTGCTATAGGTCTGATGCTCATCCTTCTTGTTTGACTAGTTTCCTATCCTGGCATACACAAAACATTGAGGAGCTGCAGTTCTTCCTGGCATAGTAATGTAGTCATAAGGAAATGCGGCGATTTTGTGCTTAATTGTAGAGTTGGGAGAGACACCATCTAGTCCAACCTCATTTTGCCAGGCGGGAATGCATACATAGTCATACCACTCCCAGCAGATGTCAATCCCATCCTGAAAGTTATTATCATGGGGAAAAGGTGTCTCCACAAAAGGTATATCACCAATCCTTGCTTCCACAACAAGCCAAATTCTCAAAATCCCATTTTCACAGGGACAGAAATTGAGTTGAAATTTTCTGACTAGGGGCACAGACAGCAAAACAAAGAATGTATATATTACCTATCCAAAGCTCATAATAATTAATAATAAATGTATATCTCCCCTGGGGGACTCAGGGTAGTTTATACATACAAAGACAAATATTCAGTGCCCGGCGCATGGATATATATATATATATATATATATATATGTATGTATGTATGTATGTAAATTTATTTATTTATTTATGATATTCTATCCTGCCTTTCTCGAACCTGAAGGTGACTCAAGGCAGCTTACAACTTGGCTGGAGTTAAAAATGCACCTGTTCTGACTTGCAAACATATTCAACTAAAGAACAAACCTACAGAACCTATCTCATTCATAAATTGGGGACTACCTATATTTTAAAACAAATGAATGATAGGTTTGTGTGAGATATGTTATGTCCCCTTACATTTCGTTACAGGAGAGTTTCGCTTATCCAACCTTCTCTTATCCAACTTTCTGTATTATCCAACACAGTCTGCCTCCCACCCAGATCCACAGCTGTTTCAATACATTGCGATGTTTTGATGCTAAATTCATAAATGCACTAATTACTATATAACGTTACCGTGTATTGAACTGCCTTTTCTGTTGATTTGTTGTAAAACATGATAATTTGGTGCTTAATTTGTAAAATCATAATTTAATTTGACGTGTAATAGGCTTTTCCTTAATCCCTCCTTATTATATTCTGCTGGCCTGTTTATGTTGGATAAGCGAGACTTTACTGTATTAAATTTTATGTATATGTCTGTATCGCTTATAAGAGGTGGTAGTGTGGACCCAGATAACCTAGTTCAAAGCTGATATTGTGGATTATCTGCCTTGATATTCTGGGTTATATGGCTGTGTGGAAGGGCCCTTGGATACCAAGACAAAAAAATGTTGGGCTGTGCTATGAAACTGTAGTGGAATAGCAGGTTGGTGTGATAACATCCCTAAGCTGCTGTGTGAATGTAACCATGCAAACCAATTCTTTTCCACATGTAATATACAACTAGACTAGGGGCCATTCCACACAGCCCTATATCCCAGAATATCAAGGCATAAAATCCCACAATGTCTACTTTGAACTGGGCTATCTGAGTTCACACTACGAAATATTCCAGTTCAAAGCAGATAATGTGGAAGGGGCCTAGCTTTCCTTCTCTCCCTTAGAAATATTGCTGGTATAAATCTAAACTGAATTACCGTGTCACAAAATGGTGCATGTCTAAGACCAAAGCAGCTGGATGCCCAAAACCATGAGAACCATTATTACATTAGATTGTAAGATTATAAAATTAGATTATAAGGGGAAGTGATGACTGTGTATTCTACATGTATTTTGAGGGAAAGGAACACTTAATTGCTTTACATAGAAAGTGTTGAGAAGGTGGTGGATACCCATGAATTTTTAGTGGGGATTATTATCTTTCAAAAGGTATCTAGTTTAGAGGTGATTTAAAAAAGGTAGCCATTTGAGAAACGGGGACCCAAACAAACAGTGTCAACTGACCACTTACATCAATGGTTCTCAACCTGTGGGTCCAGATGTTTTGGCTTTCAACTCCCAGAAATCCTAACAGCTGGTAAACTGGCTGGGATTTCTGGGAGTTGTAGGCCAAAACACCTGGGGACCCACAGGTTGAGAACCACTGCTTAAGTCATATCTTGGTCTTCCACCCATAGTGCTTCCCTCCAGCCACATGAAGAGGAAACAGCTCCTTTCTGATACGTTCAAGGCCAAGAAACAGAAGCTGGCGTTTGGATCAGAGCCTTCAGAACAAGGTGGGAACAAGAAATGTTAAATCTTAAATTGGAGTGATGGAAAGAGGGAGAACCAGGAGATGTTGGAGAGTGGTTCCTGGTCAAAGTGGTCCCCGGTCAAAAAAGGTTGGGAACCATTGATCTAAACTGTAGAATTAATGCAGTTTGAAACTGCTATGGCTCAATGCTATGGAATCCTGGGAGTTGTAGGTTGACAAGGTCTTTAGGCTTCTCTGCCAACAAATCTACAAAGACAAAGCATTGAGGCATGGCAGTTCAACTGGGTCAAACTGCATTGCTTCTACAGTGTAGAGCAGGCATGGACAAACGTTGGCCCTCGAGGTGTTTTGGACTTCAGCTTCCGCAATTCCTAACAGCCTAGCTGTTAGGAATTGTGGGAGTTGAAGTCCAAAACACCTGGAGGGCTAAAGTTAGCCCATGCCTGGTGTAGATGCACCCTGAAAGAGGGATTGCTGCGTTCCAGGAATACTGAGGTCTTATTACATGTGTTATTTCTGTTCCAGAGGGCCCCGAAGCAGTGGATTCTGCTCTCCAGTATTTAGTCTCTCTCTTCCCTCGCAAGTTGTTTGAGGATTCCCTGCCGCCCTTGATCCTGAGGCACCAGATCTACAGCCTTGTCAAAGACCGCACAACTGTGGACAGGCGCCTGGTAGGAGACCCCCTTCCTTTGATTTCTTCCACCCCTATCTACCAAGGCGTTTTGTGGTCCAGAACAACATCGCTTTTCCTCCATTTGGTTGCTGTAATTCTTTAGCAACACTTAATCTATGGGCAAGTATCCTTAATTGAAGATCTGTTAGCAGCTCACATCTTTCTAGTGTAATCATGGGTCCCAACTTCGCTGACCCAGCCATGTTGTCTGAATGCCTGATCACCATCTTCCAAAGCATTTACTCTGCTTTGCTCAAGAATGGAAACTGCAATGTCTGTGGACAGCAAAAGAGATTTTAAAATGAGCTTAAAGTTAACAAAGAGGGGCTTTTAACACAATAGGCACTGTTTAGTGTGGTATTGTTTATTATGATTTTTTTATTATTGAATGTGGTTGGGTTTTAAATGCTATTTATTAAGTTATATCTGTATGTATGTACGTGTTGGCACTGAATACTTGCCTTTTATGTTAGCCACTCCGAGTCCCATATTGGGAGATAAGGCAGGATATAAATAATTTTTTATTATTTATTAGGTATAAAGGTTTCCCCTGATATTAAGTCTAACCGTTCCAACTCTCGGGGGCAGTGCTCATCTCCATTTCTATCCGAAGAACCAGCATTGTCTGTAGACACCTCCAAGATCATGTGGCCAGCATAACTGCATGGAGCACTGTTACCTTTCCACAGAAATGATACCTATTGATCTATCGCATTTGCATGTTTTCGAACTGCTATTATTTATTATTATTATTGAAAAATGTGGCATAAACACTGGGAACTGAAAAGCCCTGCCCCTCAAGCATCTAAATCAGGCATGGGCAAACTTTGGCCCTCCAGATGTTTTGGAGTTCAATTCCCACAACTGTGGGAGTTGAAGTCTAAAACACCTGGAGGGCCAAAGTTTGCCCATGCCAGGTCAGCAGTTACTAACATGCTGTGGATTTTGAAGAGGCATAAATGGAGGGAGAATCGTGCCAAGAGGAAGGTGTATCAGGCAAACCCTTGTTGGTCTCGCCTTCCTTCTGGAAATATATGTTCTCAGTGTGAAAGACTATTCAGATCCAGAATAGCTCTCTACAGTCATGTACAGACCTATCGCCAAGCCGCACTGAGTCCCTTGGGGAGATGGTAGCAGGGTACAAATAAAGTTTTATTATTATTATTAAGTGCTAAAGGTGCATCAAAACTGTAGAATGAATGCAGTTTGATACCACTTTTAACTTCCATTTCTCAATCTAAGGATTTCCACTTTGGTGAGGCACTTATCTCTTTGGAAGAGGGTTAAAGACTGTTTAAAATGACAGTTCCCAGGATTGCATGACATTGAGCCATGACAGTTAAAGTAGAATCAAACTACATTCATTCCACGGTGTAGATGCACTCTAATGCTGGTTGGAGCAGTAGGGAACCTGGTGGCTTTAGCACTACACCTAAAAGTTTTGTGCTTTTAGAGCAGCTAAATGTAAGAAGAACGACATTGTCCTCACTGTTTACGTGTCATTTTGAAAATAAACGAAGAGTAAATCAATCGTTTTCTCCCTTTAGAGCCAACTGAAGGATGAGGGCCGGATCCGGATATTCCAGCACGGCTTGGATGCAGAAACCTTTTTTGTGACATTTACAGACAACTATAAATCAAAGGTTTTAACCATGTCCTGGAGGTTTGTGGGTTGGCCAGAGATGCAGAGACACGTGGAAGATAGTAATGGCTCTTTTCCCATCTCCGTCAGGTGCTGGAGTTTGCATCTGGAAAGGAATTTGCTCGAACAGTGACCAAGTTTTTGGATTCTGTCGTTACCTCCTGCCCTGACATCAGCTATGACAAGAAGAGAATGCTGAATGAATTTGGCTTTCGGGACACTGAGATCACGTGAGTAAATGTTTCTCTGGCTGGGTGGCAAAGAGGCAAGAGGGTACTCCTGTGAAGCAAAGATATTTTAAGATCCTTGTAAATGAGTAAGTATATATAGGTAAGTCCCCCACATCTACGGGACTGATGTTCCCGGCTGGATCTTTTAAATATGAAACCGCAGATATAAATGAACACCGTTAAATAACGGGCTGGCCTTTGTGTTTACTTCCAACATTATGATGCTATGAAATTACCTCACAGAGTTGCATTGGAGGGTCTAGAGTTTCCTAGGGAGTTACTCTCTGACATAACTCCATGATAACATCTTGGAAAATTGTACGATAGAATTACCTGGAGCACTTAAAAATGTCTAAAGAGACTTATTTTTCCTGAGACAAGAGTAAATGACAACACAGAACTGGGGGTCTTTCCACACAGCCCAATATCCCAGAATATCAAGGCAGGAAATCTCACATTATCTGAGTGTGGACTCAAATAACCCAATTCAAAGCAAATATTGTGGGATTTTCTGCCTTGATAGTCTGGGATATAGGTCTGTGTGGAAGGCCTCTGGATTATATATGTCATTTCCTAATTTGTTCTATAATAAAAACATGGAAAAAGTGTGCTAGACATTTGCGGGACATCCTGTAGCACATTTTGCTATAGTTTTTCAATGAATATCTCATAAAGTTTCAACCATTTCAAACATGGTTTGTGGCAGCCACAAAAAATGAAGTTCCTGGAGTATAACAAAGCCAGTACTGCAGAATTAAATAGAAAATAAAATTTTCAAACCAGAAACAGAAAAAAAATCAAATTTTGTTACATAGTGTAATATATAGCTGCCTTCTCTACATCATGTTGTTGTTATGTTTATGTCTTTATAGTTGTTATTCTGGTTATTATGTTTCTTTATACCACACTTATTCTCTTCACAAAAGAGATTCAAAGCTGAAGAATTTTTAAAACCATGGAGAAAGAAAAGCTGTGTTTATACAGGAATGCAAGAGTACACTTTTAAGGGAAAGTTGCAGCACATCCATGCAGTCAATAAAGCAAAGGGAATTAAGATTTGTGATGTAGTATTCCACGGTGTTCCCCTCTTGTGTTTGTGTTCAGGCAGCTGGTGAATGCTGGGGTCCTGACTGTCCGTGATGCTGGGAGCTGGTGGCTGGCTGTACCCAGAGCAGGCCGTTTTGTCAAATACTTCATTAAAGGTTATTTGCAACCTTCATTTCCTTCTGAAAAAGAGCAATGCAATGTTCCCTCATTTATTGTGTGGGTTATGTTCCAGGACCTCTGCAATAAGTGAAAAACCGCAATGTAGGGACGCTCTATTTATTTTAATATTTCTACATTATTTTAGTAGTTATACACTATTTTAGGTCTTTACAAACTTAAAATAAAGGAAGGAAAGGCCCTTTAAGGCTGGTGGGAGGGAGGGAGGACTGAGGAGGGAAAGCGCTTCAGAGAGCGGCGGCGGCAAAAGACCATAAAATAGTGAAAATACCATGATATATATTTTAAATCAATATCTGTTATTTCAGATAGGCCTAGTTTCTTAGTCTTTATGTCTTAAAATCTTTTCACAGATCTTTGGGTTCCTTTTTGAATTATTAAAATTTGCAAGGTCTGTTACATGATGTTTTTTTTCTCTGCTGGGTTATTGTATTTTTAGTGGTTTTGTTTATTTATTTATTTATTTATTCATTCATTCATTAATCCGCCTTGAGTCCCCTGTGGGGTGAGAAGGGCAGTATTTCTATTCCGCCCTTCTCACCCCACAGCGGACTCAGGGTGGATTACAATGCACTTATACATGGCAAACATTCAATGTCGTTTAGACATACAACATATATAGACAACACAGAGGCAATATAACTTTCCAGCTTTTCCGGCTTCATGAGGGTATACTTGGATCAGGCCACAGGGGGAGCTGCTGCTTCACTGTCCACTTGTGACACTGGGTCCTTTGATGGAGTACTTCCTCATTCTTCTGCACACTGCTGGAAGCTTTTATGGTGTCATAAATTAGTTAAATTAACCTCCTCACACAAAGCGGTACCAAAATTTCCTACTTGACAGATGCAACTGTCTTTTGGGCTGCATAGGTCGACAGCAAGCTAGACTATTAATAGTCGGAATCTTACTCCGACCTGGGCTGGATTAGAACTCATGACCTCTCGGTCAGTAGTGATTTAATGCGGCTGGATACTAACTAGCTGCTCCATCTTACACTTTTCATCTTACACTTTTCCCACTTGCGACCCCTTTCTGTTTGAGAAATGTTAACTAGAGCCCGAGTATATAGGTGTATAATAAAATAGGTATAAAAATCAAACATTTACTGATATATAATCAGCATTTGCAAAGTTTGCTATACAGGCTGATATTCTTTGTTATGAAGTACAGCTGAAACATATTATTATTATTATTATTATTATTATTATTATTATTATTAGTCCCCCAGGGGTGAGAAAGGTGGTATATAAGTACTATAAATAAATAAATAAATAAATATTATGCTTATTGTGTTGTGAGCTGCTTTGAGTTTCCATATGGAGAGAAAAAGAAGGATATAAATACACTTAATAATAATAATAATTTATACCCCACTCTTTCTCTCCTATAGGAGACTCTTCTCCAAAGTCCACTGTAAACACTGCAAGGTGTTGCTGATAGGTTCGTGTAAATGGGTGCCATTCAGAAATCCTTCCTGTTGCCATTTTTGTGACCCCCAACATTGAACTAAGAGGACCACATTTAGGGTCAGGACCCACAGTTTAGGAAACAGTGTTTTAGAGACCTAGAGAGCTTTCATTTATTGAGTAGCAGATATCAGAAATGAGTAAGACTGGAACCAACTCTGAAGACAACATCCTGTTCATTTATGTATCTTTTTCCCAGGGAGAAAAGCTGTGCTGGGTATGATCCAGAAAGCCAAATACAAGGAAGTTCTACTGTCTGATTTACAGAACCGTCAGACTCCACGTGCTGTGAAACTGGGGATTCCCTACCACATACATGACATCATTGGAGCCCAGCTGGTCGACTGGTATTAGTTTTTCCCCTCTTTTTCTTGCACCATTTCCCAAAAGCCAAGAAATCTTGCCCATCTTTGATTGTGTGTTCCTGCATGGCAGAATGAGGTTGGACTGGATGGCCCTTGTGGGCACTGATTCAGAAAATTGCATTGGATGGACCATCTCAGTTTTGGTTTCTCAGATATAGTTATCATGGCTTTCTATGGATGAGCAAATGGTGATGGGAATCGCAAAAACTAGAGCTGATAGGTAAAAAACCGATGCCGTTTTTGGAATTAGGAGGTCAAATATACCCAGAAACAGGGCTAACATTGGAGGTACCAAAATGTGTGTTGACCAGTTCTATTTTTATTATTCCTTTGCCAACATTTGTAAGATCATTGTGTTATTTTTTAATAACCTGAGAGACTTCTCTATCTCTTCCAGTGTGCCAACCACGACAGGAACGCTCCTCCGACTAGCTGATGATTAAACACAAACCTTGCTATCGTCTATCAGAGTTGTGCTTGAAACGATTTTTACTTGGGACTATTGGAGGTGATTCTGGCATGTGAGAATCTTTCTTTGAACTAAAAGCCACAGAAAAACAACTTTTACTTATGAACAGATAACGCATTTTGCACTTAGTATGGTTCTATGTGAAGAGAGCACTTCAGCAGGACATATAACTGCGAAGTTATGTTTACAATGTCAGAGAAGACTGTGATGAGAATAGGACTTTGAACTGTGATCTTTGGCCATAATCTGAAGATAGTGAAGCATATTATGCCTACCCATCTAGGGTAGGAACACCCAATGTTAAACATTTTCTACACTTAATTCATTACGGTGTTTGGAGTGGGTATGTCCCATGCACTCAGGTCTTTGGGCTGCCAAGAAATTCAAATGCCTTGAATTAAAAACTATATCTTTCTCTCTTGCCTTTTGTTTATTCTTTTTTTCCAGTAATGGCCAAATGTTGTGATGCTATGGTCTGTTCCAAGAGAGGTTCAACAGTAGGACCTGTGCACTGAAATCATAAGCATCTGGCCCTATTATGTGTAAATACATCTAGGAAAGAGCTCTGTCTGAATGTTATAGTTGCTGCCAGTCAGTGGAAGCTATAGAGTGTTCCCTCGCTACTTCGCAATTCGCTTATTGTGGACTCGCTGTTTCGCGGATTTCAAAAAACATTAATTTAAAATATATATCATGGTATTTTCGCTGTTTTGTGAGGTTTTGGCCGCCGCTGGTCTTCAAGACGCTTTCCCTCCTCAGTCCTCCCTCCCTCCAGCCTTGAAGGGCCTTTCCTTCCTTTCCTTCACTTTATTTTAAGTTTATAAAGATTTAAAATAATAATAATAATAATAATAATAATAATAATAATAATAATCTTTATTTATACCCCACTACCATCTCCCCAAAGGGGACTCGGGGTGGCTTACATGAGTATAGTATGACTACTAAAATAATGTATAAATATTAAAATAAATAGAGCATCCCTACATCGTGGTTTTTCACTTATTGCGGGAGGTCCTGGAACCTAACCCCAGCAATAAGTGAGGGAACACTGTACTGTGCAAGTTATACCATTGGATTGACAGTGTAAGCAGATTCCTCTGTTCTCTTGCTTGGACTGTTTTCACTGGAGCTGTCAAAGACTTAAACATAGGTATCTAAGAATACCTATCTGGTCAAGCATTGTGTTAACCATGTCCAACTTAATGCTCCAATGAGAAAGTCCTACAATCAAAGTGAGAGCATGGTTGCACTTTCCCACCAGCCACTATTTCTAAAAGTATATCTGGAAATTGATAGATAGATAGCTCTTGACATCTGGTGAGTTTGGTTCCAAGAGTGTTCTTGAATCTCAGAATCCCAGGATTTTCAAGGTATATTATATACAGTAGTATTTAAAATGGTGTCCCTTATATGACACGAGAATAACTCAAATGAGAGCCTGAGGATCCGCCCTGAGTCCCCCCTAGGGGTTGAGAAGGGCGGGGTACCAAATTATAACAGTAAATAAAGAAATAATAGAGGAAATTTTCCAAACATGGAGATTGGACATGGAAATTGAGAGCGAAGACATCCAAAGGAAAATAAGTAATATAGCAAAAGAAAAGTATAATGTATTAAGGGGAGCAAGAAGGAAAATGTTACAAAAATGGTACAAAACTCCTGCACAACTTTCACACTTTGTACCAGGGATCAAGGATAGGTGTTGGCATGGCAAAGAGGGGTGTTTAATCATATGATATGGGAATGTGATCAACTGCAAGAATACTGGAAAAGTATTGAAGGGGAAATCAATAAAATGTTAAATTTACAAATAGTAATAATTAATAGAAATATACTACATGCACGGATAGCAGGATTGAAGAATATACAAAAGGAAAAATTGGTTGACAAATTAATCGCGTGTGCACAAATTGTTTTAGTGAGGGGTTGGAAAGACAAAACAAAATGGACACTGATTAATTGGTATAACAATATAGTTAATATGTTAAATGTGGAAATAACAAATTGCAAATGGAATAATATAGATAAAATTGAAAATGTTACAATAACTAAGAGGATGTGGGAACCAGTTAGGAATTATTTAGAGAATGTGTTAAGATGTGGAGTAGAAAAATTAAGACTGAGACTGATATTTCAAATGTATCTTCTGTAGTTTGATGTATAAATGGCATGTACAAGGAGGGGAGGGTGGGAGTGGGAAAAACCAATAAAACAATTAAAAAACAAAAAAACTCAGAAAAAAAAACAGAAGGGCGGGGTAGAAATGCTCGAAATTGAAATAAATCTATGAAACGGCAGCAGGATACAACAAAGTTTGCCGCAAGATCAATGTCTGCTTTTGGGGACTTTTGTTTTTAATATTTCTGAGCTGTGCTAGGTTGAATCTGTGGACACAGAACCATTGAGGGCCGCTTGGTATGTGATGTTTTTTGCTAAGAGGGAAAAAAGTCTGACTCAAGTAAATGCTCTTTGCAAGAAAACTGACCTTGAAAGGGGTTCTCCTTTGAATTTAGTACTCGTTAGGTAAAGAGCCATTTGTTCTGACATAGTAATCAGCCAAAAAGGGAATATTTTTGTTACATCATCAAGCTCTGTTCATGGAATATGAGGTCTCTTTTCAACACCTTGACATCACTCAACTGAGCAGTAAGGAGAGGCATCTGTTAAAATTGGACAGTGATCAAAGAAAGGAAAAGGAAGTCTCCTGCACAGCTTTCCCATCCTAATTGGAAAAGTTGCATGTAAAACCCGCTGTTTCCAGCCGGTGTTTTCAGGTGCTGGCTGGGTCTTAACGTTTTGGCTATTATTTATGTGAATTTTGGCACAATAGACTGATTAAATACAAATTGCCTTTCTTTACACTTTCAGGATCTTGCCTATTTGCTTCATAGCTCCTTCCTATATGCTTGTTGTCTTCTGATTTCTTTATTGCAGCCTCTGTTCTGATTGAAGTATTGAGCCAAGGTATCAAATGTTGTACTACTCCATTAGAAAAAGAAATCAGCTGTGTTTCATGCATTACAGAAAAGTCTTGGATTACACTATGTAACACGAAAAATGTTACTTCATAATAAGTTATATCATAAAAACATGGGACGGGGAGTTGTTTATTAAACTGCCAAAACTTGAAAGTTCAAAGCAGATAACATCATGTAACACGATTATTGTTCCTGGGTTATAAATATCATTTTGTAATTAGTTCTGTCATAAAAACATAGAAAAAGGTTTTTTAAACTGCAAAAAACTTAGTTTTTGCTGGACATCCTGCAACACATTTTGCTATAGTTTTTCGATGAATATCTCATAGAATCTCAAATAATTCAACTTAGTTTGTGGAATATAACAACTACTTTCAAACTACTTTCAAAGTAAGTATTGCACAATTAAACAGGAAATAACACTTTAAAACCAGGAACAGAAAACTTTTCAAGTTTTGTTACATAGAATCATATAATCCTAGAGTTGGAAGAGACCTCATGGGCCATCCAGTCCAACCCCATTCTGCCAAGAAGCAGGAATATTGCATTCAAATCACCCCTGCCAAATGGCCATCCAGCCTCTGCTTAAAAGCTTCCAAAGAAGGAGCCTCCACCACACTCTGGGGCAGAGAGTTCCACTGCTGAACGGCTCTCACAGTCAGGAAGTTCTTCCTAATGTTCAGATGGAATCTCCTCTCTTGTAGTTTGAAGCCATTGTTCCGTCCTAGTCTCCAAGGAAGCAGAAAACAAGCTTGCTCCCTCCTCCCTGTGGCTTCCTCTCACATATTTATACATGGCTATCATATCTCCTCTCAGCCTTCTCTTCTTCAGGCTAAACATGCCCAGTTCCCTAAGCCGCTCCTCATAGGGCTTGTTCTCCGGACCCTTGATCATTTTAGTCGCCCTCCTCTGGACACATTCCAGCTTGTCAATATCTCTCTTGAATTGTGGTGCCCAGAATTGGACATAGTGTTATAGAACATGGAGAAAAAAATGGATCACTCTTAAGGGAATGGGCATGCCATTCAATTGTCCCAATGAGTAACCTGAACTATTTTTTATCAGTTTGATACTAATTTATGCAATGCTTTTGATACGAAATAAATCTGCACTCAGAACAAGAGGCTACTATTAGGATAGACTGCAGAGTAGTTTCCAATTAGCAGAAGAGTCAGGCAAGGCTCCATTTTATCACCCTATCTATTTAGCTTTCGTGTTGAAAATATCATGTGGAAAGTTGGATTAGTCTCAGAGGAAGTAGGCATGAAAATTGTGGAAAAAGAAACGTCAATAATAGTTTGTGGTTTTTTAAATGGTTTATCAGTGTGCTGCTCATGTGATATGTGAAGCAGATTAGAGTCAGAAGAAGGGAATGTGAAAAGTAGAGGAATAATCATTACAGTTAATTGCTTTCTTTTAAAACTTTCCCCCAAAATCTGGGGGTCTCAAGATTGGTTTAATGAGTAAACGAAGTTTACAAGACTTCCAGTGGAAGCTAGTCTTGAGCTTTACCTTTCGCTAGTGCTTTCGGGGAAATATTTACATTTCTTTTATTTACATTTTTGTAAATATTTACATAAATATTCACATCTGTATTTCTGTAAATATTTAAATTTGTATTTCTGCAAATATTTACATTTGTATTGACGTAATATTTACATTCGTACTTTTATATTTATTTATTTAAAACTTTTATATCCCGATCTTCTCACCTCCGTAGAGGGACTCAGACCGGCTTACAGCAAGGATTCAATGCTACTAATACAAGTTAAAACATCATACAACAATGCACGATTAAAATACATATAGATAAAATACATATATACCAAATCACCAAGGTAAAATCATGTTCAACTCAATCCGCATATGTGGTCACTCACTTTGGTCTGTAATCAGTCTCAGCCATTATTCTGGGAATGCTTTGTTCCATAACCAGGATTTCACTAGCCTCCTGAAGGACAAGAGGGAGGGGCCAGATCTAATCTCGCTCGAGGGGCCACCACAGAGAAGGCCCTGTCTCTCGTCCCCACCAAACGCGCTTGCGAAGGTGGTGGGACCGAGAGCAGGGCCTCTCCGGAAGATCTTAATGTCCTTGATGGTTCATAGGGGAGAATACATTCGGACAGGTAAACTGTCCAAATATTTACATTTGTATTTATGTAAATATTAACATGTATAATTGTGTTTAGTGCTGTTTGTGTTTAATTCAGTGTTGTTGTTTGTATATTTGATATTGGGATAGTAATGCTTTTATGTCAAGCTGCTTTGAGTTCCCTTTGGGGAGATAAAGCGGAGTATAAATAAAGACAATAATAATAATTTATTTATTTATTTATTTACTTCGCTTGTATACCGCTCTTCTCAGCCCTTAGGCGACTCAGAGCGGTTAACAACAACAGTTTCAATATACACAGTACAAAATCATTGGACATTTAAAAGCATAGCGATTAAACATCAAACATCAATACATCAATTTAACAAATACATCACGTCTCATCAATAGAATCAAAATCCAGTCTCAATATCCATTATTCCGTGTTCCAATAATCAATTACACTGCCTAGTTGAATGCCTGTTCGAACAGCCAGGTCTTCACTCTCCTCCAGAATGCCAGTAGGGAGGGGGCCGATCTAATATCTGTAGGAATGGCGTTCCACAGCCAAGGGGCCACCACTGAGAAGGCCCTGTCTCTCGTCCCCGCCAGGCGTGCTTGTGAAGCCGGAGGGATCGAGAGCAGGGCCTCCCCAGACGATCTTAATGTCCTAACTGGTTCATAGGAGGAGATGCGTTCGGACAGGTAAGTCAGCCAGAACCATTTAGGGCTTTAAAGGCTAAAGCCAGCACTTTGAATTGTGCCCGGTAGCAAATTGGCAGCCAGTGGAGCTAGCGCAACAGTGGAGTGGTGTGCTCCCTGAGCGCCACTCCTGTTAGCATCCTGGCTGCCGATCGTTGGACTAGTTGGAGCTTCCGGGCAGTCTTCAGAGGCAACCCCACGTAGAGAGTGTTGCAGTAGTCTATATGGGATGTGACCACAGCGTGGACTACCGCGGCCAAGTCAGACTTAATATTTTAATATTGATATTTTAATAAATTTAATAAATTTAATATTAATAAATTTAATATTTAATATTTTAAATTTAATATTTTAATAAATTTAATATTTAATATTTTAATAAATTTAATAAATTTAATATCAATAAATTCAATATTTTAATAAATTTAATATTTAATATTTTAATAAATTTAATATTTAATATTTTAATAAAGAAACAGCACCATATATAAAAAAGTAAAAGCTCCAGTTCAGAAGACTGCGGAGCCCTAGCTTCACCTTTTCTTTTAGTTCCCCTAACTTCCCCAGCAAAACTGAAGGCACCATTGGTTTAGCTCTTAGAGCCGTTCAGCAGTGGAACTCTCTGCCCTGGAGTGTCGTGGAGGCTCCTTCTTTGGAAGCTTTTAAACAGAGGCTGGATGGCCATCTGTCAGGGGTGATTTGAATGCAATATTCCTGCTTCTTGGCAGAATGGGTTGGACTGGATGGCCCATGAGGTCTCTTCCAACTCTTGGATTATGTGATTTCCTGACTGTGAGAGCCGTTCAGCAGTGGAACTCTCTGCCCCGGAGTGTGGTGGAGGCTCTTTCTTTGGAAGCTTTTAAACAGAGGCTGGATGGCCATCTGTCAGGGGTGATTTGAATGCAATATTCCTGCTCCTTGGCAGAATGGGGTTGGACTGGATGGCCCATGAGGTCTCTTCCAACTCTTTGATTCTATGATTCCCTAACTTCCCCAGCAAAACCGAAGGCACCATTGGTTTGGCTCTTAGAGCCGTTCAGCAGTGGAACTCTCTGCCCCAGAGTGTGGTGGAGGCTCCTTCTTTGGAAGCTTTTAAACAGAGGCTGAATGGCCATCTGTTGGGAGTGCTTTGAATGCAATTTTCCTGCTTCTTGGCAGGGGGTTGGACTGGATGGCCCATGAGGTCTCTTCCAACTCTAGGATTCTATGATTCCCTAACTTCCCCAGCAAAACCCAAGGCACCATTGGTTTGGCTCTTAATTCTAACCTTAGGGGCCAGTAAGAGTTTTGGACTCCATTTCCCAGAATTCCTGACAGTTCATCAAGGTGACTGAGGCTTCTGGGAATTGAAGTCTCATGTTTCCGCAGCCCTCTGAATGTGCCTTTCACTTCCTGGTTTGCTCACGTGATTTTTCTCTGACGTCTGCTTGGGATGACTCCTCCCCTCTTCGATCCAGCCAATCAGAAGCGCAACTCAGATCTGGGGCGTTCCCAAGGGTTGCTACAGTCTATTAGAACAAACAGAGCCAGCGGGGAGGGAGGGAGAGGAGGCGCTCTTAAAGGGGAAGCGTCCCTTTTTGGAGTTGGTCGAGGGGGATCCAGTCGGTCGAGACTATGAGAGCCGGACGTGATCCCAAGAGGAGATCCCAGCCTTGGAATAGCCTTGTGTTGGCACGGAGGGGCTTCTGCTTAGGGGCGCTGCTCGTGCTGGGCCTGTGCTGCTGGGATGTGCTTGGAGTGGCCTCTCCTGACCAGGTACATCATTACAATATCAACAACAACAATAATAATAATATTTATTTGCTGCCAACCAAGCAGAGTAAATAGTTAAAAATACACACAGAGTGTCCCAAAAGTCTCCATAAGTATCAAAAAAGAATATTATATATTTTTAATATTTAATATTTTATTATATTTCTTGGTATTTGAATCATTTTGATTGCAATTTATATATTTTGCATAATTAATCGTTTCCTACATTGATCTGCAACTTCATACAGAGGGTCCCAAAAGCCTTCATACAGAGAAAGAGAAAAAAATAACAAAACATATATTTTATATATTTTATTATATATATTTCTTTTATTTTATCATTTTAATTGTGATTTATATATTTTGTGTAGTTTTGTATGTTTATCTCCAGCTTCATACAGTGTCCCAAAACCTCCCTCTATAGAAAAAAAAATCAAAGACATATTTAATATTTTTAATATTTATATTTTATATATTTTATATATTTTATATTATATATATATATATATATAAAGATATATAATTTTATCATTTTAATTGTGATTTATATATTTTGTGTAATTTTGTATGTTTATCTCCAGCTTCATACAGTGTCCCAAAACCTCCCTCTATAGAAAAAAAATCAGACATATTTAATATTTTTAATATTTATATTTTATATATTTTAATATATATATATATATATATATATATATATATCTTTTATTTTATCATTTTAATTGTGATTTATATATTTTGTGTCGTTTTGTATGTTTATCTCCAGCTTCATACAGTGTCCCCAAAGCCTCCCTCTATAGAAAAAAAAACCCCAAAGACATATTTAATGTTTTTAATATTTATATTTTATATATTTTATCATTTTAATTGTGATTTATATATTTTGTATAATTATTCATTTTGTACATTGAGCTACAGCTTCATACAAAGTGTCCCAAAAGCCTCCATACATAGGAAAAAATAACAAAGGGATATTTCATAGAAATTTCATATAAATTGCAGGCAAAACGTCAGGAGAAAATGCCTCTAGAACATGGCCATATAGCCCGGAAAAACCCACAAGAACCCAGTGACTCCAGCCATGAAAGCCTTTGACAATACAATTTATTGAATATTTTATTATATTTTTGTACGTTACAATTTTAATTGTAATTTATTTTGTACAATTATCTCTACAGCTTCATACAGAGTGTCCCAAAAGCCTCCATACATAGGAAAGAAAGAAATAACAATTGCATCCTTTATTTTATTTTTCATATTTTTGTATTAATATAGTTCCTCTATATTTTTAAATTTTAATTTATATGTTTTGTATTGAATTATTTGTACATTTTGCTCCAGTTTCCCTGTGTATAGTGACATTTGGAACACCCTGTAGTTAAAGTAAAGGACCATAAGAATATATATACTGCATAATATATATATAAATAGAGAGAGAGAGAGAGAGAGATAAAGATTAAAACACCAACACTATTAAAATCTAGATTAAACATTTATATTTAAATTCACTGGAACTCTGTCTTGATGCCCTCCCAAAGAAGTTAAATTGGGCCAAATCCCACCCAGATTTGTCTAACCCGCTAGAGCAGCTCTAAAATACAGGTTGAATCTCCAAATCCAAAATACCCCCAAAATGGGTAGTAATAAATAATAATAATAATAATAATAATAATAATAATAATAATAATAATAATAGTAAAACTTTATTTATATTCCACCCTATCTCCCTGAGGAGACTCAGGGCAGATTCCAACAAACAAAAATGAAAAAGTCAAACATTCAGTGCCTTATTTATTTATTTGGTCAGGAGCAAACCAAACAGTTTTATTGCTTTTTTAACAAACAAACAAAACAAACAAACAAAACACAAAGTTCAGTGCCTTGATATAGCCATAAATACAACCCCCCCCCCCAAAAAAAAAAGAAAGAAAAGAAAACAACAACCAAAGTTAAAGGTTTCTCCTTGACATTTAGTCTAGTCGAGTCCGACTGGGTGGTGGTAGGCATCTCCATTTCTAAGCCGAAGAGCCAGCATTTTCCTTAGACACCTGAAGGTCATGTGGCTGGCATGACTGCATGGAAAGCCATTACCTTCCCACTGAAGCAGTACCTATTGATCTACTCACATTTGCATGTTTTCGAACTGCTAGGTTGGCAGAAGCTGGGCCTAACAGTTCGTTCCTGATACGATAACTAAATAGTGGAAGATCACCTCATCCCGTGGATTTGAACCGCTGACCTTCTGGTCAGCAAGTTCTGCAGCTTAGTGGTTCAGCCCACTGCGCCACTGCAGCCCTGTACATAAATACAAACAAATATATCTACACTGTAGAATTAATGCAGATTTACACTTAACTTCCATGGCTGCAGACTGTGGAAACCAAGGGTTTGTAGTTTGGTGAGGCACCACCACTCTTTGGCAGAGAAGGATAAATAATAATAGTAATAATAATAATAATAATAATAATAAATAACTTTATTTATACCCCGCCACCATCTCCCCAAGGGGACTCAGAGCGGCTTACATGAGGCCAAGCCCAACAACACATCAGTAAAAACAACAAGCAAATAAACAGTACAATTAATATAACTCACATATAAACAATAACACAGAGAATTTAAAACCTTATGGCCGGGCCAGATATAATAAATTAATTTTTTAAAAATAAACACTGGGCATAAACAGAGGTAAGATGTATCTAAGCAGGAAGGTTTTAAAAGATAATGTAGGGAGACCAACCTAACAGGTAGTAAAGTGCTTCTGAGGACAATTGCAGAGAAAAAAACACCTTGTATAACTCCAACTCTCTTGAGACCATAGCACTGAACAAGGACAGTTCAAGGGGTGTCAAACTGCATTCGATCTACAGTGTTGACCAGGCACGGGCAAACTTGGGCCCTCCAGGTGTTTTGGACTGTTAGGAATTGTGGGAATTGGAGTCCAAAACCCCTGAAGCGCCCAAGTTTGCCTAAGCCTGTTATAGACACACCTTCATAATGACAGCTTTGCTTGCATTCATAATTAAATATTTAAAATATTGTATAAAGTTACCTTCAGGCTATGTATATGTCTAAGAAGGAGTATATGAAAGGCAAATGAAGTTTGCATTGAGATTTGCATCCCGTTTCTGTGATATCTATGTAAATGCAGATATTCCGAAATCCAAAACACAAGAGGCACTGAACCTGTATGGTTCTACCATCATTCGACAGACCATCTAATCAAGGGGTTAATCAACATGAGACTCAAAGGTACAGCTACACTATAGAATTAATGCAGTTTGATCCCACTTCAACAGCCATGGGTCAATGCTATGGAATCATGGGAGCTATGGTTTTACAGGGTCTTTCGTCTTCCGCAGACTACAATTCCCAGGATTCTCTAGCATTGAGACACGGTAGTTGTAGTTTTACAAGGACTTCTCTGCCAAAGAGTGCTGGTGCCTTACTAAATTACAAACCCCAGGATTCCATAGCATTGAGCCATAGAACTAAGGACTTTAACAACCTCCCTAAACTACAAACCCCAAAATTCTGCCAGAGGCCAAAACCGGATTTAAAGTGGATTGATTCTCTAGTGTGATGAAGTAGTAAGTGAGGCCAAACTGCATTAATTCTACAGTATAGATGCATTCTATATATGGCTACTCCATATATTTCAGAGAAAGGAACTGGCCATCTCCACTGATCATATAAACCAGTTTCTGAATGAAGGTTATGAACCTAGACAGCCATATAATCCAGTTTAAATCTGATAATCTGCATTCAGGAACTAGATTATATGATCAGTGTAGATGGCGCCTGAGTACTCCTTGCCTAAGGAGGGAATTTCACTAGCCAATTTGAATACACAAAATAGGATTCAGGCCAAAGGGGTTTTCAGTCCTCCTTTATTCATCCATGTAGCCATTCTTGTTTCTATAGTCATAGTATCAAGTAATTGCTAATCTTGAGGGTTTAAAAATATTTAAATGTATTATAATTAAATTTAAATTAATTTATATTCTGCCTTTCTCCCATTCTATATAAATAAAAATGTAATGTTTGTTTGTGGGATTAACATAACTCAAAAACCACTGGATGAATTGACATCAAATTTGGACACAAGACATCTCTCAGGCCAACAAGTGACCATCACTCATAAAAACCCTGAAAAACCCAACAAAAGAGACTTAAAAAGCAAAAAAAAAAAAAAAAGGAAGAAAGAAAGAAATACATTACAATGCATGCGCAAAACCACACACACATGCATATATACATGCAAACACACATATGTACACACAAAACTCATATACACAGACTGGGCCACAGCAACACGCAGCAGGGGATGGCTAGTCTATAATAAGCAGTTGCGTTAAAAAAGCATTGACTTACAGAAACTTTAAAAGTATTCAAAACATCGTGATAATGGTAAAATACATGGCATGCCCTAGTTTAAGGTTGTGCTGCATTCAGTGAACAAGCAAAGTCTTGGGTAAACAAGGAAATCTTTGCCTGGCAGTGGAAAGAAAAATAAATAGAGGGCCAATCTAGTTTTACTGGCTGGCAGGCATTAATAAATCCTCTCACCAATTGTGGTTTTGATGGTGGTAAGATCAAAAGGAAACCCTCTTTAGAGGAGCTTTTTGACCCAGATAGGTCCACATTGCGAGATACGCAATGTAGAACTTTGTAGGTTTTTGAATGGAGGTCGTTTCATATCTTTTTGTGGTCTGTGAGCTTTAAATCTATAAGACTCTTTGTCTCCTTTACCACAGCCTTTCGGATATTTATACATGGCTATCATGTTCCCTCTCAAATTTCTCTTCTGCAAGCAACTCTTTAAACCACTCTTCATAGGGCATGTTTTTGATATACTTAATTGTATTATAATACGACTCCTGTATCAGCAGAATATACTTTTTGGACTTGTATTTATGCATTTACCATATTTTGGAACCCTCAGTGGCACTGTGGATTAAAGCGCTAAGCTGTTGAATTTGCTGACCGAAAGGTTGCCGGTTCAAATCCAGGGAGCGGGATGAGCTCCCACTGTTAGCCCCAGTTTCTGCCAGCCTAGCAGTTTGAAAACATGTACATGTAAGTAGATCAATAGGAGTGCTCCATACAGTCATGTCAGCCATATGACCTTGGAGGCATCTATGGACAATGCCGGCTCTTCGGCTTAAAAATGGAGATGAGCACCAACCCCAGAGTCAGATACAACTGGACTTAATGTCTGGGGAAAACCTTTACCTTTACCATACCAAATGTGAGTAGATCAATAGGTACTGCTTTGGCAGAACAGTTATGGCACTCCATGCAGTCATGCTGAAATGGCACGGGGATCCCAAAGAGAGAGAGAAAACATTTTTAGTAGACATAAGAGCAGAAGAAAAAATCAGACTACCATCCCAGTGGTCCCATAACCCAGAAAGCCATAAAGCTCATGGGAGCCACTGGAGATCAATGCCTACATCCTTTCCTAAGAAAGAAAGAAAGAAAGAAAGAAAGAAAGAAAGAAAGAAAGAAAGAAAGAGGAAGAAAAAGTCAGCTAGCAACAAAAGAAGTTACCATCAGTTTTCTATATATAACTGCCCAGTTCATTGCTGGGAAGTGACTTGCTATGTAAACTAAAGAGCAAGATTATTCTTTGAGGAAAATGAATTTGCTAAGATGGCTTTAGAAAATAACAAGCCTTTTGCACCTCACCTATCTCATGGTGGAGGCTTAGTAGTTTAAAAAGGCTCAGAGAAAAATGAATAGGAGAAAGTTTGAAACTCCTGAGGTATGGGCAGAAAACAACACCTCCGGAATAGCCAAATGCATACCTCCAAAAATAGTACAGCCGATTCCAGGAGCCTGTCAGTCAGTCTGAAGAAAACACTCCAATTCCTAGACCCAGCCGTGCAAAAACTGAAGTCAAATACTTAGGATTCCAGATAAAATAGGGTCATAGGAGCCTAGAAACAGAGTAGAAGCAAGTCCAATACAAGTAATAGGTGCAACAAGATTCTGTAAAATTTGGATCTCTATGAAGTAATTGGCAAATTCTTGTGTCAAGTTACAAAGGGGGGTGAAAGAGAGCCCTTTCCAGTGGACACAAGAGCAAAATGCTGCCTTTCAGCAATGCCAGCCACATGACCTTGGCGGCGTCTATGGACAACGCCGGCTCTTCGGCTTAAAAATTGAGATGAGCACCAACCCCCAGAATCAGATACAACTGGACTTAATGTCTGGGGAAAACCTTTACCTTTACCATATTTCTCTAACTATGAGACACCATCAATTGTAAGATGCACACTAATGTCAATACCACCACCAGCAACAAAAATACATAAGATACACCTGTGATCCTAAGATACAACCCATTTTTAGAGATGTTTGTATAGAAATAAAGGAATTGCAGCTATATATATGGAAAGTAGCATATAATTATATTACGGTAGGACCCCCATATCTGCAGAGGATACTCTATCTAATACTACAAGTCTTATATAAATATAAATAAGGTATGTTTTCACAATAAGCTACGAAAGTAAGGGTGCTTATTTTTAATGTCTCAGCTACTGTCTTTGATGCATGAATGTGGTTTGAGCGTTGAACTATGACTCTAGAGACCAGGCTTCGAATCCCTGCTCAGTCACGAAACCCACTGGGAGACTATGGGGAGGTCATACTCTCTCAACCTCAGAAAGACACAATGGCAATCTTCTGAACCTTTCTTGCCAAAAAAACCCTCAATGTCATAGGGTTCTCGTAGGTAAGAAACTATTTGTAGGCACACAAGAGCAATGCTACCACCATCATCTGCCCATGTTTTCCCGATCATATAACAAAATGAAATGCAAATTGTTCATATCTTCCTTTGTGCCTATGGATTCCACCCCTAACTATAAAAAAACAATGTCGTAAAAATAGTTTTTTTTTCCTCCATGGAGACATGAGCATCACACTGAAAGATCGAGAGTAATGGGGAAGTGAAAATTAGAAGGAAAAAAACCCCTGCTCCCAGGCCAGTTTTGCTTCAGTTTCTTAAAACTGGATAATCCTCATTTTTTCCTTCCTCATTAATCTCTGATCACTAGGGTACAAAACACATAAGCTTTAAGCAGTTAAAACACATGGATTTAACTTCTTATTTTTAACCTTTGTTATGTTTATTGTTATGTTTTTATTTTAACTCCTTTATGTTATATTTATCTTTTATTTTTTGGTGTATCTTATATTGATTAGATTATTGCTTTATTTTTATTTTTATTTTTTTGTTGTCCTGCTTGCATTGCTGCTGTTTTGTAAACCGTCTCGAGTGGGTGGGATATAAATAAAGATATGATGATGATTTTTTTAAAAATGATACCCACTGCCAGTTAGGCTGGGCAGGACTGCAGGAAGGCATAGCTCAGCCACATTTGTTGAACATTGATTTATTATTATTATTATTATTATTATTATTATTATTATTATTATTATTGGGTGGCTGCAAGTTTTCCGGGCTATATGGCCATGTTCCAGAAGCATTCTCTCCTGACATTTCGCTTACATCTATGGCAGGCATCCTCAGAGTTGTGTTTGTGAGTTGCTACCAGTATTTAAAAAAAACTCTAAAACCATAACAGTAAATAAAGACAGGGAGCTCCAGACAAGAAACAATCAGGGACAGCTAATCACCTCTCTACAAAGGATTCCCCAGGAAGTAAGAAGCAGCACTTTTAAAACTGCTAGTCCATTCAATGCTAATCAAGGTGACCAATTGAAACATTCACACCTGCCTCAAACAGACAAGAGTTCTTTCTCCCACCCTGGACATTCCACAGATATATAAACCCCACTTGCCTAGTTTCCAACAGACCTCACAACCTCTGAGGATGCCTGCCATAGATGCAGGTGAAACGTCAGGAGAGAATGCTTCTGGAACATGGCCATACAGCCTGGAAAACTCACAACAACCCAATATATTTTCTATTATACTATGTAACAAAATTTGAAAAAAAAATGTTCCTATCTTGAAAGTGTTACTTCTTGTTTAATTGTGTGGTACTTACTTTGAAAGAAGTTGTTAGATTCTAGAAACTTTGTTTTTGCAGCTGCCACAAATTACGTTGAATTGGTTGAGGCTCTTTGAGATATTCACTGGAAAACTATAGCAAAATGTGCTGCAGGATGTCTTGCAAAAACAAAATATTTGCAATTTAATAAACATTTTCCATGTTTTTAATGACAAAACCAATTAGGAAATGTCATTTATAACCCAGGAACAAAAATCGTGTTACATAGTGTTATTTCTTTTGGGGCCTTTTCAGAAATCTTAGCTCTGTGCCACGTTATCCTAAAATCGGCAACGTAGATGTCCTTCAACTAGATTTAAGTTCACTCCTATTCCTTGTGCTCCTTCTATTGGAAATTGTCTAAACATTAACCTTCCTAGATCAATCTGTTGAAAGAGTTCACTGCATAAGACATCTGATAGTGATAGCAAGAGACCTCTTGGTTAACCAAAGCAAGGCATTTGTTTAATTTCTAATCTGCTTTTAGAAGATTAGAAACCTCCTTGTATCTACAAATATGTGGATGCTTTCTCTTTGGTGTGGGGTCTTTAAGTTCTGTCCATGCCTTAAAGGAAAATCTGATGCTAAAATGTAAGTACAATGCAGTCAGTCTGCATATTCTCGAAGGCTTTCATGGCTGGAATAACTAAGTTGTTGTGAGTATTCCAGGCTGTATGTCCTTGTTCCAGAAGCATTCTCTCCTGACATTTTGCCCACATCTATGAGAGGTTATAAGGTCTGCTGGAAACTTGGAAAACAGTGGATGACACCTTCACCATTTGAAGCCATGGAGGAGGAGAACTAAACAAGGTGAACTGAGCCACCTAAACTGGGCCCTACAGGCCATGAAGACTCCACCACAGACATCAGAAGAGCTGCAAGACCGAGAACAAGCCATGACAGTAAAGACAAAGATTCACCCAGAGGAAAAGTGTTCTTTCCATACATCAAGGGAACCACTGATTGCATAGGGAAGCTGATGAGGAAACACAACATACAAACTATCTACAGACCCACCAAGAAAATCCAACAAATGCTACGTTCAGCAAAGGACAAGAGGGATCCTCTCACCTCTGCAGGAGTCTACCGTATACCATGCAGCTGTGGACAAGTCTACATCGGGACCACCAAACGCAGCAGCATTGCCCAAACACGCATCAAGGAACATGAAAGGCACTGCAGACTACCTCAACCTGAGAACCAAACTGGACACATCATATTATTTGAGAACACATAAATGCTGGACCATGTCACCATGTCAGACTACACAGAGAAGCCATTGAAATCCCCAAGCATGAGGACAATTTCAACAGAAAGGAAGAAACCATGAAAATGAACAAAATCTGGCTACCAGGATTAAAACATTCTAAAATCAGGACAGTAAATAAAGAACAACACTCAAAAACAGGGGAATTCGAGACAAGAAATTAGCAGGGCCAACTAATCACTTCCCAACAAAGGATTTCCCCAGGCAGTAATAAGCCAGACCGTGAAAACTGCTAGGACATTAAATGCTAATCAAGGTGGCCAATTGAAACATTCACACCTACCTCAAACAGATAAGAGTTCTTTCTCCCACCCTGGATATTCCACAGATATATAAACCTCATTGTCCTAGGTTCTTGTGGGTTTTTTCGGGCTATAGGGCCATGTTCTAGAGGCATTTCTCCTGACGTTTCCCCTGCATCTATGGCAAGCATCCTCAGAGGTAGCGAGGTCCTAGTTGTCCTAGTTTCCAACAGACCTCACAACCTCCAAGGATGCTTGCTATAGATGCAGATGAGAGGTCAGGAGAGAATGCTTCTGGAACATGGCCACACGGCCCGGCCATGGCCATGGCCACATGGCCACGCAGCCTGGAAAACTCACAACAACCCAGCCTGAATCTTGTTTGCGAACATTTTTAAATACTTGTAATTTTCAATTTTGCAAGCCTTTAACAAATGGGAACCCGGCATCCAATGTGCAGGAGGGTTCACAAAAATCCGTAACCCAGTTTACTAGTCTTGTAAAACATTCCATTGTTGGTGTTAACTGCCCTCAAGTTGACATCGACCACATGAACGAAAGACCTCCAAGGCACCCCATTATTATCAACAGTCTCGCAGATTTGTATATCTTCTTTCTTTGATTGAGCCTGTCCATCTGGAAGGAGATTGTCCTCATTTCTCGACTGCCTGCTACCTTGCCAAACATTATTGTCTTTTCCAGTGAGTCATGTTTTCGCATGATATCACTTGAGTCATCTTGGCTTTTAGGGAGAGTTCAGGCTTGATTTGCTCTAGGACCCATTTCTTTATCTTTCAAACAATCCACAGAACTCTCCTCGGGCACCGCATTTCAAAGGAGTTGATTTTCTTCTTTTCTGCTGTTGTCTTCACTATCCAGCTTTCACTACCATAAGCAGAAATAAGAAATACATTGCCATGGGCCGTTCAGACTTTACTTTCTTGACTCTTCAGGATCTTGCCTAGTTCCTTCATTGCTGCCCTTCCATGTCTTCTGCTAATTTCTTGGCTCCAGTTTCCATTCTGATGACTAGAAAATATTGAACCATTCCAATGTTTTGATTACATTATGTAACAAAATTTGAAAAAAAATCTGTTCCCGGTTTGAAAGTGTTATTTCCTGTTTAATTGTGCAGTCCTTACTTTGAAAGTAGTTTTTACTTTATTATACATGGTGCTGTTCCTTGAAATCACTGCATATTATTATCATTGTATTTATTTGTACCCCACTTTATCTCCCCAAAGGGAACTCAAAGCGGCTCGACGTAAAAGCATCAGTATCCAATTTCAAATATAGAAATATACAAACATTAAAACAGAATTAATCACAAACAGCACGAAACACAAGTATACATGTTAATATTTACATAAATACAAATGTAAATATTTACATAAATACAATGTAAATATTTACTGAAATGTAAATAACAGAAATGTAAATATTTCCCCGAAAGCACTAGCAAAAGGTAAAGCTCAAGACTAGCTTCCATTGTAAGTCTTGTAAACTTAGTTTATACACTAAACCAAGCTTGGGACCCCCAGATTTGGGGGGAAAGTTTTTAAAGAAAGCAATTATTCCTCTGCCTTTCACACTCCCTTTTTCTGACTCTAATCTGCTTCATATATCACATGAATAGCACATTGATAACCCATTTTTTTTAAAAAAACCCATTAAACGATTATTGATATTTTTTTCCCATAATTTTCATGCCTACTTCCTCCAAGTCTAATCCAACTTTCTGCATGATATTTAAACTCTTGTGCCAGCAAGACTGAAGACCGACAGGTCACAGGTTTGAATCTGGGGAGAGCATGGATGAGCTCCCTCTGTTAGCTCCAGCCTCCCATGCGGGGACATGAGAGAAGCCTCCCACAAGGATGGTAAACCATCAAAACATCCGGGTGTCCCCTGAGCAATGTCCTTGCAGACGGCCAATTCTCTCACACCAGAAGCGACTTGCAGTTTCTCAAGTCACTCCTGACACTAAAAAAATATGTTATGTAAACCTTCAGTGGTCTCCCCCAGTCCCACTTTTGAAATGGATTTATTTTTTCCTCCTATTGGCTGTCTTCACTGTCCAGCTTTCACAACCATACCTAGAAATATGAAATACATAACTCGAAGTCAGCTTGATGGCAGTTAATAAGAAATGGCTCTGTGGCTTTTTTCATGTGTGTGTGTGCGTCAGTCACATCCCTTATGAGTCAACCAGGCGTCTGATGCATGCTTGGTTTCCACCAGAAGGAGAGAGTTCACATCCTCTCTGCTTTGTGCTCTATCCTTTGCAGCATTGGTCTCTTTTTTTTCTCTGTTCCTGAGGTCACATGCACCCATTGATTCTGCTTGTCCTGTGCCTGCAACCACTTCCCAAAGTTTAAGCAAATATGAGACCAGTTTAACCTGCCATCTGATCCTTCTAGCTGAATCAGGCTGACAGTGAGATCGGGATTCTCCAAATGTTATTTGCTAATTGAGTTAGTAAGACCATATTTTAAAAAGGGGATGGTAAACAAAACTATATGTCACTCCGATGATGATGATGATGATGATGATGATTATTATTATACACAACAAGATTAGTACACAGCAATCAGGATCACGATGCTGGCTTTTGGATTTGATCACACATCGGACACTTCCCAAGTGTCTAGGACTGTGTGATGTATCGGCGAATAATGCGTGCAGATCCAAGTAGGGTGGCCTTTTGCAGCTAACAGATGGTAATATTGTCAGCACCAATTGTTTTTAAGTGCAGGCCAAGGTCTTTAGGCACTGCACCCAGTGTGCCGATCACCACTGGGACCACCTTTACTGGCTTGTGCCAGAGTCTTTTCAGTTCAATCTTTAAATCCTCATATCGTGTCAGTTTTTCCAGTTGCTTCTCGTCAATCCGGCTGTCAACTGGAATTGCAACATCGATAATCTGTACTTGGTTTTTTCCATGATTGTGAGGACAGGAGTATTATGCTCCAAAACTCTGTCAGCCTGAATTCAGAAGTCCCAGAGTAGTTTGCCATGTTCATTTTCCATAATCATAGAATCATAGAATCAAAGAGTTGGAAGAGACCTCATGGGCCATCCAGTCCAACCCCCTGCCAAGAAGCAGGAAAATTGCATTCAAATCACCCCTGACAGATGGCCATCCAGCCTCTGTTTAAAAGCTTCCAAAGAAGGAGCCTCCACCACACTCCGGGGCAGAGAGTTCCACTGCTGAACAGCTCTCACAGTCAGGAAGTTCTTCCTCATGTTCAGATGGAATCTCCTCTCTTGTAGTTTGAAGCCATAACTTTTTAAGGCTTGTAATCCCACCAGTTCTTTGTTGCAGTCAAATGGTATTTTTCGCACAAGTTCCAATGGATAATCTGAGCAATTGTGTTGTGCCTCTGCTTGTAGTCCATCTCCGCGATCTTCTTGCAGGAGCCGAATATGTGATCAATTGTTTCGTCTGCTTCCTTGCAGTGTCTACACTTCAAATCCTCTTTCATTTCTTTTACTACTGAAGAATGAAATGAGTAACTTTTATTATTCAGAATTGAAGGATTGCTGTCATGAAGTGTCTAAAATGCAGAAAATATATTTTCTATATTCTTATTTTATTTTTAAGGGGGTTCCAGTTTTATTAGATTTCATTGTGCTGGAATTCAAACTAAATACCTCGCTGGAGCAAAATCCAAGAATCAGCTTGTTTATTCTGTTTGTTTAGTAGACTCATTGTGTGCCTATGTTTCAGCTGCCTTAAAAACAACAAGCTTGCCAAGGGTTAAAGCCAAGGTTTTTTAAAATAGTCCCAGCAATTATGGTAGTAAGAAGCAGTTTATTATTGCTCAGCATATCAAAGGTTGGCAATGCACCAGTGGAACAAAGTAGTCAAGGTTACAGTCAGCTTGACATTTTTCTCCCAGGCGTAAAGCAGATGGATGGATGGATGGATGGATGGATGGATGGAAGGAAGGAAGGAAGGAAGGAAGGAAGGAAGGAAGGAAGGGAAAACGGTGGATCAGCAGACAATCCATGAGAGCAAGGGTGAGCAGGTGTTTTCCCAGCTAAAGAGGGTATCCAAATGGAATCTTCTGGCTTCTGACACCTTCACCTTCAAAGGAACCCAAAGCACACCAGAACCCCTTGAAATATCAGATGCGATTCCCCAATACCCCCAGTTGTCATTGTCATTCATTCGTTCAGTCGCTTCTGACTCTTCATGACCTCATGGACCAGCCCACGCCAGAGCTCCCTGTCGGCCGTCACCACCCCCAGCTCCTTCAAGGCCAAGCCAGTCCCTTCAAGGATACCATCCATCCATCTTGCCCTTGGTTGGCCCCTCTTCCTTTTTTCTTCCATTTTCCCCAGCATCATTGTCTTCTCTAAGCTTTCCTGCCTTCTCATTAAGTGGCCAAATTACTCCATCTTTGCCTCTAATATCCTTCCCTTCAATGAGCAGTTGAGATTTATTTCCTGAACTATGGACTGGTTAGATCTTCTCACAGTCCAAGGCACTCTCAGCACTTTCCTCCAACACCACAGTTCAAAAGCATCGATCTTCCTTTGCTCAGCCTTCCCTACGGTCCAGCTCTCACATTCGTAGGTTACTACAGGGAATACCATTGCTTTAATTATGTGGATCTTTGTTGCCAGTGTGATGTCTCTGCTCTTCACTATTTTAACGAGATTGGACATTGCTCTCCTCCCAAGAAGGAAACGTCTTCTGATTTCCTGGCTGCAGTCTGTGTCTGCAGTAATCTTTGCATCTAGAAATACAAAGTCCGTCACGGCCTCCACATTTTCTCCCTCTATTTGCCAGTTATCAATCAATCTGGTTGCCATAATCCTGGTTTTTTGATGTTTAGCTGCAACCCAGCTTTCCCGCTTTCTTCTTTCACATTGATTAGAAGGTTCCTCAGCTCCTCCTTGCTTTTGACCATCAAAGTGGTATCATCTGCATATCTAAGGTTGTTAATGTTTCTTCCAGCAATTTTAGCTCCCAGATAGAGATGGGAAATTATCTGTGCCTGGAGGCAGGACAATTTGTTTAACAGCTTCTCTGCAGTTGTACAGCCTCCACCCTCTTCCTTGAAGGTTGGAATGCCCCTCCTAAGGCTTTACTACTTCCATTAAGAGCTATAATAATCTGATATTTGCTGGTATTATGGGCCCCACCCTTTTGCTTCTGGCTTCACCCAGGGCAAGAATGCTTCTGAGTAGAATGCTTTCTGTCTGAAAGACATTCATCAGCCATGATGGGTAATGTTGCTGCTGTATTCAGATTGTTTAAGATTACACAACCTGGCAAGATTTGTAAAGAGGAGGATTGCTTTTATTTATTTATTTATTATTTATTTATTTATTTACTTTGCTTATATACTGCTGTATCTCAAGCCCGAAGGCGACTCACAGCGGTTCACAAACAGTAAAAACAGTAGAAACAGCAGTGGTTCCATACAACATATAACAATTGACTTAACACATTATCCATAAATTACCAATAAGCAATTACAATGCACAATTAGTACAAAAAACAACCGTACCCAATCTTCTCATCATCCAAGCGTAGTCCATTCGTCGTCCATTGTTCCATTCCTATGTTCCATTACCAGATTGCACTAAATTACTCAAACGCCTGCACAAACATCCAGGTCTTCACCTTTTTGCGGAATACCATTAGAGATGGTGCTAGTCTAATGTCCGCAGGAAGGGCGTTCCACAGCCGAGGAGCCACCACCGAGAAGGCCCTATCTCTCGTCCCCGCCAGCCGAGCTTGAGAAGCAGGCGGGATCGAGAGCAGGGTCTCCCCGGAAGATCTCAAAGTCCTGGTGGGTTCATAGGCAGAGATGCGGTCGGATAGGTAGCTTGGGCCGGAACCGTTTAGGGCTTTAAAGGCCAACGCCAGCACTTTGAATTGAGCCCGGTAGCAAATTGGTAGCCAGTGGAGTTGGCACAACAGGGGGTTGTATGCTCCCTGCGCTCCGCTCCTGTTAAAATCATGGCTGCCGAGCGTTGGACTAGTTGGAGCTTCCGAGCCGTCTTCAAAGGCAACCCCACGTAGAGAGCGTTGCAGTAGTCTAAACGGGATGTAACCAGAGCATGGACTACCGTGGCCAAGTCAGACTTCCCAAGGTACGGGCGCAGCTGGCGCACAAGCTTTAGCTGTGCAAATGCTCCCCTGGTCACCGCCGAAACCTGGGGTTCCAGGCTCAGCGATGAGTCCAGGGTCACACCCAAGCTGCGAACCTGCATCTTCAGGGGGAGTGTCCCCATCCAACACAGGCTGTAACCCTATGCCCTGTTCGGCCTTGCGACTGACCAGGAGTACCTCTGTCTTGTCTGGATTCAATTTCAATTTGTTCGCCCTCATCCAGACCGTCACAGCGGCCAAGCACCGGTTCAGGACCTGAACAGCCTCCTTAGTAGCAGGTGGAAAGGAGTGACAGAGTTGGACATCATCCGCGTAGAGATGACACGGTTCCCCGAAACCCCGGATGATCTCCCCCAGCAGCTTCATGTAGATGTTAAACAACATGGGAGACATTGTTGTGAGTGCATGTTGTTATTGTTTAAATTGTGTGAAGACCAGCACTTGAGAGATCGACCCTCAGGAAGGACTGGAGCCACTGCAGAACATGACCTCCAAGACCCATCCCTGCGCCAGAAGGATACCGTGGTCGATGGTATCGAAGGCCGCTGAGAGGTCAAGCAGCACCAACAGGGACACACTCCCCCTGTCGAGCTCCCGGCGCAGATCATCCACTAAGGCGACCAAGTCTGTCTCGGTACCATGTCCCGGCCTAAAGCCAGACTGTGCCGGGTCTAGATAATCCGTGTCTACCAAGAATACCTGGAGTTGTGAGGCCACCACACGTTCCAAGACTTTGCCCAAGAAGGGGAGATTGGAAACTGGCCGATAGTTGTCGAATTTAGTGGGGTCCAGTGATGGTTTCTTCAACAGCGGTTTTATTATAGCTTGTAACTCTATCCAGCTTGTAACGGGAAAGAGGGGGGAGTGGGTGGGGAGATCCCAGAAACAGCATTGCAGGATTAGGGAACAATTGGAAGGAATTAGGGCGACAGAAGGGGAAGATAACGAAGGAAACACCCTGGAGAGAATCATGGGATGAGGTTGCAATTTCGAAAGGCAACATGGATGAAGAGGAGCATTCCACTGGCCGGGGGGCCCCTATAGAAGTCTTGACGGGGAGGGGAAGATGCGGGAAAGGGAGACCTTTAATTCGGCGACCAATTCGGCCATCAATTCGGCTCGAAAGCAGTAGAGAATCAAAGATTCAAATTCGGCCTAGGGGGAGAAAAAGAAACCAAAACAATTTAATAAAATGTATCCGGTCTCCTGACAGGTTAAATGGGTGTAACCAGGCCAGCGGTCCCTCCGGGTTAAAGATGGTGCTGTTGAACGCCAGATCTGTCAACGGCAAAACATCTTTCATCCAGGATCTAATTCTGGAGGAACGGGCAGATCTGGCGTGCATTACGGAGACCTGGTTGGACGAAGCTGGAGGAGTTAATTTAACCCAGCTTTGCCCGCCAGGTTTCTCCGTACAGCACCAATCGAGACCTGGAGGGCGGGGAGGCGGAGTAGCGGTAGTCTATAAAAATTCAATCCCTCTGACCAGAGGCCCCATCCCACAGTCGACCAATTTTGAATGTGTCCACCTGAGGGTGGGAGACCGGGACAGAATAGGGATTCTGTTAGTGTACCGCCCATGTGCGCAGAGGTCCGATCTAGGCGGGCTGCGGTAGGGTGTCTGTGGCGCCCATCGAGCTAGGTCTTGTTCAGTGTGTTTCGGGTGGCTCCGTACAGCACCAGTCTAGACCCGGGGGGTGGGGAGGCGGGGTGGCAGTAGTCTATAAGAATTCCATCTCGCTGACCAGAGGCCCCATCCCACAGTCAACTAATTTTGAATGTGTCTACCTGAGGGTGGGTGACCGGGACAGAATAGGGATTCTGTTAGTGTACCGCCCACCTCGCTGCACTACAGTCTCCCTACCTGAGCTTGCAGGGGTGGTCTCGAGCCTGTCATTGGAGTCCCAACGGCTCCTTGTGCTGGGGGACTTCAATGTACACGCCGAGACTACCTTAGTGGGAGCGGCTCAGGACTTCATGTCTTCCATGGCAACCATGGGGCTGTCCCAACAGGTACCTGGCCCCACCCACAGTGCTGGACATACATTGGACTTGGTTTTCTGCCAGGAATGGGAGGAAGGTGGCGGTGTTGAGGAGTTATCCATCTCTCCGTTGCCATGGACCGACCACCACCTGGTCAGCTTTAGACTCACTGCACCCCCTAACCTCCGCAGAGGTGGGGACCCATTAAGTTGGTCCGCCCCAGGAGGCTTATGGATCCGAATGGATTCCTGACGGCTCTTGGGGAGTTTCCCGCTGCCTCGGTTGGTGATCCTGTTGATGCCCTGGTGACTCTCTGGAACGGGGAGATGACCAGGGCAATAGACACGATCGCTCCGGAACGTCCCCTCTCAAGTAGCCGAGCTAAACCAGCTCCTTGGTTCAACGAGGAGCTGGCAGCAATGAAGCGAAAGAAGAGGAGACTAGAGCGTGTGTGGCGTTCGGATCCGAGCGAGTCAAACCGAGCACGGTTTGTTGCCCTACTAAGGGCATATGCCGTGGCAATAAAGTCGGCAAAGAAATCTTTCTTTGCGGCCAATATTGCGTCCGCAAAGAACCGTCCGGCTGAGCTGTTTCGAGTTGTCAGAGGTCTATTAAATCCCACCATTCCGGATGGGAACCCTGACAACTCGACGGCCCGCTGTGAAGCATTTGCACGGTTCTTTGCGGACAAAGTCGCTTTGATCCGTTCAAGTCTGGATACCATGTTAACGGCAGTCTCTGAGAATGTGACGAGAACACCTGTCTGTCCGATTTTGATGGATTCGTTTCAATTTGTGAAACCTGAGGATGTGGACGAGGTGCTTGGAGGGATGAGAGCAACCACATGCATCCTAGACCCCTGCCCATCCTGGCTTCTAAAGGAGGCCAGAGGGGGATTGGCCGAGTGGGTGAAGGTGGTGGTTAATGCCTCCCTTCGGGAGGGCAAAATTCCAGCCAGCTTAAAGCAAGCTGTGATAAAACCGCTGTTGAAGAAACCATCACTGGACCCCACTCAATTCGTCAACTATCGGCCTGTTTCCAATCTCCCCTTTTTGGGCAAAGTCCTGGAACGTGTGGTGGCCTCACAACTCCAAGCATTCTTGGTAGACACTGATTATCTGGATCCGGCACAGTCTGGCTTTAGGCCGGGGCATGGTACCGAGACAGCCTTGGTCGCCTTAGTGGATGATCTCCGGCGTGAGCTCGACAGGGGGAGTGTGTCCCTGTTGGTTCTGCTGGACCTCTCAGCGGCCTTCGATACCGTCGACCACGGTATCCTTCTGGGACGCCTCGTGGGAATGGGCCTGGGGGGCACTGTTTTACAGTGGCTCAGGTCCTTCCTAGAGGATCGTACCCAGAAGGTGTTGCTGGGGACAACTGCTCGTCCTCACAACCATTGACTTGTGGGGTCCCGCAGGGTTCAATATTGTCCCCCATGTTATTTAACATCTACATGAAGCCGTTGGGAGAGATCATCCGGAGTTTCGGGGTGCGGTGTTATCTGTACGCAGATGACGTCCAACTCTGTCACTCCTTTCCACCTACTACTAAGGAGGCTGTCCAGGTCCTGAACCGGTGCTTGGCCGCTGTGTCGGACTGGATGAGGGTGAACAAATTGAAACTCAATCCAGACAAGACAGAGGTACTCCTGGTCAGTCGGAAGGCCGAACAGGGTATAGGGTTACAGCCTGTGTTGGGGGTCGCACTCCCCCTGAAGACACAGGTTCGCCGCTTGGGTTCCTGGATTCCTTGCTGAGCCTGGAACCCCAGGTTTCGGTGACCAGGGGAGCATTTGCACAGCTTCGGCTTGTGCTCCAGCTGCGCCCGTATCTTGGGAAGTCGGACTTGGCCACGGTAGTCCACGCTCTTGTCACATCCCGCATAGATTACTGCAACGCGCTCTACGTGGGGTTGCCCTTGAAGACTGTCCGGAAGCTTCAGATGGTCCAGCGCTCGGCAGCTAGGTTATTGGATGACATGTCGGGCACTTCCCAAGTGTGCTGGGCCAGCTCCACTGGCTGCCAATTTGCTACCGGGCACAATTCAAGGTGCTGGCTTTAGCCTATAAAGCCCTAAACGGTTCCGGCCCCACTTACCTCTCCGAACGCATCTCCCCCTATGAACCGGCGAGGATGTTAAGATCGTCCGGGGAGGCCCTGCTCTCGGTCCCGCCAGCGTCACAAGTGCGGTTGGCGGGGACGAGAGACAGGGCCTTCTCGGTGGTGGCCCCTCGGCTATGGAATGCGCTACCAGTGGACATCAGGCAGGCCCCTTCGTTACTGGTGTTTCGGAGGAGGGTTAAGACGTGGCTCTGTGAGCAGGCATTCGGATAACTATGCGATGACAACCAACTCAATAATGACGGCATTTTGAACAAGGAATGAAAAAGGACTATGAGAACGGGATCTGATCAAAGTGTGGCGTTGATGACTATATGTGTTGTTTGTGTATGTGCGTCCTATATATTGTTCAGTGTTTTTTTATTGTAAACCGCATTGAGTCGCCGCCTTAGGCTGATAAATGCGGTATACAAATGAAGTAAATAAATAAATAATTATAAATATTATAGCTTGTTTTAAGCTCGCTGGAATCTTGCCTTCCCGAAGGGAAGCATTAACCACCACCTTAACCCACTCAGCCAATCCCCCTCTGGCCTCCTTTAGAAGCCAGGATGGGCAGGGGTCCAGGATGCATATGGTTGGCCTCATTCCTCCAAGTATCTTGTCCACATCCTCGGGTTTCACCAATTGAAATGAATCCATCAAAACTGGACAAGCAGGTGCTCGTGTTACATCCTCAGAGACTGCCATTAACATGTATCCAGACCAGAACGGATCAAAGCGACTTTGTCTGCAAAGAACTGAACAAAAGCTTCACAGCGAGAAGTCGAATCGTCAGGGTTCCCACCTTGAGTGGTGGGATTTAAAAGGCCTCTGACAATTCGGAACAGCTCAGCCGGACGGTTCTTTGCAGACGCAATAGTGGCCGCAAAGAAGGCCTTCTTTGCGGCTTTTATTGCCGCGGCATATGCCCTTAAAAAGGACACAAACCGTGTTCGATTTGGCTCACTTGGATCTGAATGCCACACACTCTCTAGTTCCCTCTTCCTTCGCTTCATCGCTGCCAGCTCCTCGGTGAACCAGGGAGCTGGTTTAGCTCGGCTACTTGAGAGGGGACGTTCCGGAGCGATCGTGTCAATTGCCCTAGTCATCTCCCCATTCCAGAGAGTGACCAGGGCCTCGACAGGATCACCTACCGAGGCGGCGGGAAACTCCCCAAGAGCCATCAGGAATCCATCCGGATCCATAAGCCTCCTGGGGCGGACCAACTTAATGGGTCCTCCACCTCTGCAGAGGTTAGGGGGCGCAGTGAGCCTAAATCTGACCAGGAAGTGGTCGGTCCATGGCAACGGAGAGATGGTCAGCTCCTCGACCCCACCACCTTCCTCCCATCCCTGGCAGAAAACCAAGTCCAATGTATGTCCTGCACTATGAGTGGGGCCAGATACTTGCTGGGACAGCCCCATGGTTGCCATGGCAGACATGAAGTCCTGAGCCGCTCCTGAAAGGGCCGCCTCGGCATGGACATTGAAGTCCCCCAGCACAAGGAGCCGCTGGGATTCCAATGCCAGGCCTGAGACCACCCCCGCTAGCTCAGGTAAGGAGACTGTAGTGCAGCGAGGTGGGCGGTACACTAACAGAATCCCTATTCTGTCCCGGTCACCCAACCTCAAGTGGACACATTTGTCTGCCTCTGAGGCTGAGAGAGTGTGATTTGCCCAAGGTCACCCAATAGATGTCTGTGGTTCAGTCGAGATAAGAAAATATTGCAATATTTTGGATTCTTGCATCATTGTTGTATGTCTTCAAAACATTTCCATTTCCATTTATGGCAATCCTGCCATGATGTTTGTTCAGAGAGATGTAGAAAAACCTACAACAACCCGATGTTGGAATTCTTTTGAGGTTGAGAGTGTGACTTGCCCAAGGTTGCCTAATGTATGGTTAAGAGAGGATCACTGACCTAGTCCAACACTCAAACCATCCTACCACGCTGTCTGTATATAGTTACAGGGTCATTTTAAATGCCCCTATTTGCTTTCTAGAAATCTTTTTTTAAACGTTTTTCACATATTATAGGGAAAGATATAACAATGGAAATAGAGCATGCCTCCCATTCAAAGTAATGTACATTTTACATTCCAGATTATTATTATTATTATTGTGGCACAGCAGAGCTTTAAGAGAAGAGTAGCTATCCAAAGCTCCAATTGTGAGTTGAGTATATGTTTAACTTCCCCATTAAAATCTGTAAAACATAACACAACAAGCATATCAATTAGTAAAATAGTCAAAAAGATTTTAGTTCTGTGAAATCAGTTGTTTGTGTTCCAGAATCTTTCTTGGCGTGGTATAAAAGGCACCATTCAAGAGAGACGCTAAAGTACTGCTGAGCAACTCAGTTGTTGCAGCTTGAATAAACTGAGCTGAACAAGTTGAATTCATGCATGAGATCATAAGGCAAGCAACATGTGAATGGAGAAAAAAAATTAAGCCAACTATATCAAAGAGGGAATGGTAAAGGAAATGTCAATGTGTCATAACGCAACAACAACTTGTGAAATAGCCACTTCCCTCTCTTTCACATTTCCACTAAACCCTTAGTAAAGAATGAGATATCCATGAAATAAAGACTTCAAGGCTGGGTTGCATCAGCTTGGATACAGTAAACAGTGCAATAAATACTGTGTTGTTAATAAACTACTATAATTGTGTGTGTGTGCCTACAACAGGCAAGATAAGCAGCTGCCTCCAAAGCTTTTAAATAGGAAACAAGCAGAATAGGTAAACAGATAAAAAGAAATTACAGATAAGCCTCACCAGCAGCCCCCAGCATAAAGAAAGTAGTTTCTAGAACTTCGAACTATTTTAGTTTACTTATGCAAAGTTTACGCAAAGTTTACCTCTGTTGCACTCCAGGACAGGAAAAGCCCTCTGACTTTAAACACCACACGTTGAATAGGAAAACAATCCTTTTATTGAAAATAATTAAAAAGTAGCAAAGTAAAAAGCACTTTAAAGGGATAGGTAAATCCAATTAGGTAAGAAGATAAGCAGGAACAAATTAGTCCAGGGTAGAGTTCAGCAAAGTCCATGAAAACAAAGTCCACACTTCTCTAATAAAATCCAGAAAATCAGGAAACATTAATCCAAGGCTTAGGTAAAAAAAGGTAAAGGTAGTCCCCTGAAATTAAGTCCAATCATGTCTGACTCTGGGGTGTGGTGCTCATCTCCATTTCTAAGTCGAAGAGCCAGTGTTGTCAGTAGACACCTCCAAGGTCATGTGGCCAGCATGACTGCATGGAGCGCCGTTACCTTCCCGCCGGAGCAGTTGCAATCATAAAATCCAACAATCCAAAACCATGAAACAAGAAGCATTTAAGCATTAATCTTCCAAGCAAGGCTTCCATGAAACAAGGACGAGAACTTAACTTGATTCTAAATGATGCTTCATCTGACTACATATCCTAAATTTGGGACTTTTATCTCCTCGTTAGCTATGTCACTAGTGCTCAGAAACTAGTTTAGCTTCAGCTGATAATTTGTTATCTTTTTCTGTCGGAGCCTTGCAGAACGCTGAAGCCACTGTTCGGCTCTCCTGTTTTGACTGATCTCCTCTCGTCTATATGCTCATTATCTATTTGCTCATTAATTTCTGCAGCTGGGCCAGGTGCCGAGCTGGTTTCATGTTCTCTCTCATGGGAACTCTCTGGTAAACATTCAGAAAGCACACCATCATCCTCACATCCCTCAGGGACATTTTCATGGGAAACTACAGGGATCTCCTGGTCATCTCTGCACCAATATCACTGACCAAACCATTGCCATCTTGGAACTCATCTTGAACCTCATTAACATCACTCCCCACATTCAAAGCACCCTGATCCTGAAACACAATCACAGGCTGAGCTCCAACAACCTGGTCTATTTCTTTCATTGCACCTGTTCATTCTATTAATTTTGGATTTTAAAATTTGGTAAAACTCTTGTGGTAGGGACCGGGCTTAGCACAGTGGGTTAAACCTCTAAGCTGCAATAAATCCAGTTGATTGAAAATTTGGCAGTTCAAGCCCAGGTCAGGGTGAGCGCCCGACTGTCAGCCCCAGCTTCTGCTCACTTAGCAGATCGAAAACAAATGTGAGTAGATAAATAGGTACTGCTTTAAGTGGGGAGGTAATAAAGGCACCCATAAGGACATTGGGAGGATGTCAACAAAAGCTCCTTGGTATGGAAGATGGAGTGACAGCACTCAACAGCAAGGAGCAGGATTAGGCTGAAGGGTTTTCTGCAGGGATGCTGATTTTTATCATTGCCTAATGTGGTTTCCACAAGGATGGCCTACTAACCCTTTCTTTTTCTTCTTCCTTGGGTCTCGTCTCTGCAGGTGAAGCCTATCATTGCCATGGAGCAGTTGCTGTGGGTGAGCGGCAACGTGATCGGGGAGGTGAACACTTTCAGGGTCCCTCTCATTGCAGCAACGCCTCGGGGCACCCTTTTGGCCTTCTCCGAAGCCAGGAAGCATTCCTCCTCGGACATCGGGGCTAAATTTATAGCCTTACGCAGGTCGCAGGACAAAGGTTTGAACAGGCCTAAGAGGGCTGAAAGCAGTGAAAGGGACAGGGACCTCTTTGTGTGCATTTTCATTGGGGGCCACATTAGCTTTATGGTTTCCTTGAAAAGGCCATTTATTTATTATTTATTTATTTCATGCATTTCTACCCCACCCTTCTCCCCGCAAAGGGGGACTCAGGGCGGCCTCACATAAGCATCATGTGATGCTGTCAGCATATAAACAAACAAAGATTACAGTTAAAAAATATTAAAACACATTATACAGATCATTAGACAATAAATTAAACGTATCAATTAAAACCAAGACCAAGTTGGGTAAATCCAATGTCACATATGTCCTAAATTTTCTTTCTTGAATCCACGGGCAGAGAATCTGTGGATACAGATGGCCAACACTCTCTCTCTCTCTCTCTCTCTCTCTCTCTCTCTCTCTCTCTCTCTCTATATCTATATATATATATATATATATATATATATATACTCAGTGCTCTTTAGTTTTTACCCAGTTTGGTCCCCATATGTTACGGAATGACAATTCCCATCACTTTTGATTATCCACCAAGTGGACTGGGGATCATGGGAATTGCAACCTGAGGTTGGGGAGTTTTTTTTTTTTGTCGTGTCTGAAGCGACTTGAGAAACCGCAAGTCGCTTCTGATGTAAGAGAATTGCTGTCTACAAGGACGTTGCCCAGGGGACGTCTGGATGTTTTGATGTTTTTACCATCCTTGTGGGAGGCTTCTCTCATGTCCCTGCATGAGGAGCTGGAGCTGATAGAGGGAGCTCATCCGTGCTCTCCCCAGATTCGAACCTGCAACCTGTCGGTCTTCAGTCCTGCCGGCACAGGGGTTTAACCCACTGCGCCATTGGGGGCTCTTTGGGGATAGGTTAAAGGACATGTTCAAGTCACACATCATATCCACAAGGCTTGTATCTAAATTCAAACCTCATTATCCCAACTAAATTGTACAAATTGCAGCCTTCCAGGTGCTACTGTATCACAACTCCCATCAGCTCTAGTCATGATGTCTAATGGTGAGGAGTACAGGAGTTGTTAACACGGCATAAAATGACATAGTGGGCTAGACTCAGCCCGTGGGCCTTGAGTTTGACACATAGTTTAAACTATAGCTCTCAAAATATCCCAGCCAGCCATGGGATCTCAGCTTCTTGCTGGGATCACCAGGCTGAAACCTAGAGAGGGCTCCTTTCCCTTTAATAGTTGTGTAGAAAGGGGAAGATGTTGCTGGTTGTGCAACTGGGTAACAACAACACTTGCTGAATTTCCCTTTTCTCCACAATTTATTAAATTTTGTCTCCCTTTTCCCCAATGGGGCCGCGGTGGCACAGCAGGTTAAACTGCTAAGCTGCAGAACTTGCTGAACGGAAGGTTAGTGGTTTAAATCCGCATGATAGGGTGAGCTTCTGTTGCTAACCCCAGCTCCTGCCAATGCCAGCCACATGACCTTGGCGCTGTCTATGGACAACACCGGCTCTTCGGCTTATTTTACTATTTATTTATTTAGCATTTGTCAATGTGTTGGCAGCAACCCAAAGATCTTAAGAGTTCACACAGTTTCACATGGGCAGAAAGAGCATTTCAGATAGCCTGGATAACCTGCTAAACTAGATTATTTCTGTTTATTAATTCCAACCAGTGACAAGCATGTTATACCTGAGTGCTTATTCTGCGTAGTTCCTATATCTAAAAAAAGCAGATTAGCATAAGAAGTCCAGAATGGTTGGACAAATGAGGTTCTTCATTCCTCACAAGTTAAGGCACATCATATCTAAAGCCAACCAAGTTGTTTTGGTGCACCAAAAGATTATTTATATTGATTTATATTGATTTATTTGTTCTTTATTTATACCCTGCCTTTCTCTCTTTGGGGACTCAAAAACCACACAATCTAGTCACAGCTTAAAATAAAGCAAATAAATTAAAAAAAAAAAACCAAAAAAAAAACCAAATAGTACTGCGTGGGGTGTTGTGTGGTTTCCAAGCTGTATGGCTGTGTACTAGCAGCATTTTCTCCTGACGTTTCACCTGCACCTGTGGCTATCATCTTCAGGGACACGAGAGAAGCCTCCCACAGGATGGTAACACATCCAGGTGTCCCTGGGGCAACGTCCTTGCAGACAGCCAATTCTCTCGCACCAGAAGCAACTTGCAGTATATTCTCGATTTGCTTCTGACACAATAAGAAAAATCTTCAGTACTGTGTGGATTTAAGGTTAAAATGCAGTTGGCAGAACACTATTTTGACTATCTCTGTATACAACAGAATGTCGATAGTAAAGCGTCACGATGTGTCCTTGTGTGTCATTCCCAAGGTGCTACCTGGAGCCCAACTTCATTCATAGTTGATGACGGCTCCTTAGCAGATGGTCTTAACCTTGGAGCCGTGGTGGTGGATTGGGAAAAAGACATTGTGTTCCTGGTGTATACTCTGTGTGCCCACTACCACCAATGCGCCACCGCCAGCACCATGATCATCCGCAGCCGTGATGATGGCGTCACGTGGAGTGTCCCCCGGAACCTCTCCGAAGACATTGGCACAACCATGTTTGCTCCTGGTCCGGGCTACGGCATCCAGGTGAGTGGCAGTCTGCAAGGACATTGCCCAGGGACGCCTGGATGTTTGATGTTTTACCATTCTTATGGGAGGCTTCTAATGCTTGTTGTGTGTGTGAGTGTCAGGAGCAACTTAAGAAACTGTGAGTTTCTTCTGGTGTGAGAGAATTGGACGTCTGCAAGGACATTGCCTAGGGATGTTTGATATTTTACTGTCCTTATGGGAGGCTTCTAATGCTGTGTGTGTGTGTCAGGAGCAACTTAAGAAACTGCAAGTTTCTTCTGGTGTGAGAGAACTGGACTTCTGCAAGGACGTTGCCCAGGGGACGCCCAGATGTTTGATATTTTACCATCCTTGTGGGAGGCTTCTCTCGTGTCCCCACATGGGGAGCTGGAGCTGACAGAGAGAGCTCATCTGCACTCTCCCCAGATTCGGACCTCCGACCTGTTGGTCTTCAGTCCTGCCAGCACAAGGGTTTAACCCATTGCACCACCGAGAGCTCCATCCCTAATGCTGACTCTCATGTGTGTGAATAGGCCAACATAAGGCAGAGAAACCTTATGGTACTCCCTCCTCAAACAGAAGGCAATAAAGTACTGAAGACATTTGGGAAGAAGATAGAAGTGACATCTAAATGCAGGCAGGGAGCCAAAATACCAAGAGTTACTACAGGCTTTCCTCTGTCCCTCATTGCTCTGTATATAAAAGTTGATGCCTTTTCACTTCCAACAGCAATTAAGATGAAGTGCCATGAAATACAAACTAGAGTAGACAAATTGAACCAGTAGAATTTACGAAATTCCTCTTGTTTCAGTTGGTGAAACAACTGAATACCAACTGAATGTCTATGGAAGCCATAGCGGGAAGCAGGTCTCAATTTCTTTGGGATCCGCTCTGTCTTTCAGAAACACTATGCACCCAAGAAGGGCCGTTTGATAGTCTGTGGCCACGGGACATTGATGCGGGACGGGATCTCTTGCCTCCTCAGCGATGACCACGGCTTGACTTGGCGATACGGGCGGCAGCCCCTGCATGGGATCCCTTACGGCGAGACAAAGCTTCTCAGCGACTTTAATCCTGACGAATGCCAGGTAGGTGTCATCATCTTGAATGTGCTTCATCATCCCTCATATGGGGATTGGGCCACAAAGAGAGGAAACAGCCATAAGCAGCAATTGTAAAGGGACACAGAGTGGATATAGCTATATACTAGCCATCCCCTGCCACGTGTTGCTGTGGCCCACATGGGGATTCTGTGTGGGAGGTTTGGCCCAATTCTATCATTGGTGGGGTTCAGAATGCTCTGTGATTGTAGGTGAACTATAAATCCCAGCAACTACAACTCCCAAATGTCAAGATTCTATTTTCCCCAAACTCCACCAGTGTTCACATTTGGGCGTATTGAGTATTTGTGTAGAGTTTGGTCCAGATCCATCATTGTTTGAGTCCACAGTGATCTCTGGATATAGGTGAACTACAACTCCAAAATCAAAGGACACTGCCCGCCAAACCCTTCCAGTATTTTCTGTTGGTCATGGGAGAACTGTGTGCCAAGTTTGGTTCAATTCCATCATTGGTGGTTCAGAATGCTCTTTGATTGTAGGTGAACTATAAATCCCAGTAACTACAACTCCCAAATGTCAAGGTCTATTTCCCCCAACTCCATCTGTGTTCATATTTGGGCATATTGAGTGCTTGTGCCAAGTTTGGTCCAGATCCATCATTGTTTGAGTCCACAGTGCTCTCTGGATGTAGGTGAACTACAACTTCCAAACTCAAGGTCAATGCCCACCAAACCCTTCCAGTATTTTCTGTTGGTCATGGGAGTTCTGTGTGCCAAGTTTGGTTCAATTCCATCGTTGATGGAGTTCAGAATGCTCTTTGATTGTAGGTGAACTATAAATCCCAGCAACTACAACTCCCAAATGACAAAATCATAATTTTTGAGTGATTGTCACTCCTTGTGTTGTGAGACGTTTTGTTGCCAAATTTGGTGTGATTTCGTTCATTGGTTCTTTTGTTTTTAAGGTACTAATTACGCACAGAGCATTTATATATATAGATTCCACTCTGTTGTCCTCAAATAAAGGGCCCTTTCACACATTACCTGAGTGTCAGCTTCCTATGGGCCCATTCAGCCTACTCAAGGTCAAAGGCCTGTCTGAACATTCATGTTTTCAGATTGGAATGGAAGGATTGAAGGGTGGGGGCTAATCTAATCTCTTTTGGGAGGGTATTCCAGAGCCCGGGGGGGGGGGGTGCCACAGAGAAAGCCCTTTCTCTCCTCTCCACCAACAGTGCTTGAGACGATGGTGGGACCGAGAGAAGGCCCTCTCCTGTCAATCTCAAAGCCCACGGCGGTTCGTAGAAAGAGATGCGGTCTCCAAGATAGGTTGGGCCCAAAGCGTATAGGGCTTTATAGGTAATAACTTGCACCTTGAATTGAGTCCAGAAACTTGTCAGTGCCTGTCCTCTCTCACTTAGAATCATAGAATCATAGAATCTTAGAGTTGGAAGAGACCTCATGGGCCATCCAGTCCAACCCCCTGCCAAGAAGCAGGAATATTGCATTCAAATCACCCCTGACAGATGGCCATCCAGCCTCTGCTTAAAAGCTTCCAAAGAAGGAGCCTCCACCACACTCCGGGGCAGAGAGTTCCACTGCTGAACGGCTCTCACAGTCAGGAAGTTCTTCCTCATGTTCAGATGGAATCTCCTCTCTTGTCGTTTGAAGCCATTGTTCCACGTCCTAGTCTCCAAGGAAGCAGAAAACAAGCTTGCTCCCTCCTCCCTGTGGCTTCCTCTCACATATTTATACATGGCTATCATATCTCCTCTCAGCCTTCTCTTCTTCAGGCTAAACATGCCCAGTTCCCTAAGCTGCTCCTCATAGGGCTTGTTCTCCAGCCTTGATCACAGCAACTCAATCCCAAATCTGACATAGCAACTTGAGCCCACGTTCCATCCTTGACATTTTATCCGAGATCAGATAACACACATAGGAATAACCTTCCCAATATCTTACAGGTGTTGCCATAGATTATTGAACCTTGAGCTAGATGGAAAGATGTCGATTTCATGTTAGGCAGCTCTCTATGTCTTCCTCATTGGTCCAAAAATAGAGCTCAGGCTGAACTGAGTTGGTTGGCAGTGTACTAATTGGAGGTTTATTTTATTTTTTGTCTCTTTCAGTAAAGTGTGTGAAATATGTTAAAAAACTCAAATCTGAATATTGAAGAAAGGGCTCTAGAGCAGGGCTTCTTGAACTTTTCCCACTTGCGACCCCTTTCCACCTGAGAATTTTTTACATGATCTCAGGTGTACACGTATATAAAATAGGAATAAAAATCAAATATTTACTGCTAATAAACCAGCATTTTGAAAGCTTGCTAAATAGGCTGGTTTTCCTTTTTTATGGAGTACAGCGGAAGCATTTCTGTGGGGTCCACCATCAACACTGCACATTGTTGCTAACAGATTTGTGGAAATCAGTAACCTTCAAAAACCTTTTACTGTTGCCAAATTTTTCATTATCTTGACATTAAACCGCTGAGCTGCTGAACTTGCTGACTGAAAGGTTGGCAGTTCGAATCCTTGAATGGGGTGCGCTCCAGCTATTACCCCCAGCTTCTGCCAGTCTAGCAGTTCGAAAACATGCAAATGTGAGTAGATCAATAGGTACAGCTGCAGTGGGAAGGTAATGGCACTCATAGAATCATAGAATCAAAGAGTTGGAAGAGACCTCATGGGCCATGCAGTCCAACCCCCTGCCAAGAAGCAGGAATATTGCATTCAAATCACCCCTGACAGATGACCATCCAGCCTCTGTTTAAAAGCTTCCAAAGAAGGAGCCTCCACCACACACTGGGGCAGAGAGTTCCACTGCTGAATGGCTCTCACAGTCAGGAAGTTCTTCCTCATGTTCAAATGGAATTTCCTTTCTTGTAGTTTGAAGCCATTGTTTCGCGTCCTAGTCTCTAGGGAAGCAGAAAACAAGCTTGCTCCCTCCTCCCTGTGGCTTCCTCTCACATATTTATACAATACACATATTTATACAATGCACAATTTATACACTCCATGCAGTCATGCTGGCCACATGACCTTGGAGGCATCTACAGACAATGCTGGCTCTTCGGCTTAAAAATGGAGATGAGCACCACCACCCCAGAGCCCGACACGACTAGACTTAATGTCAGGCGGAAACTTTACCTTACCTAACATTGAACTAAGAGGGGACCCCCATTTGGAGTTGGGAGCCACAGTTTCAGAAACGGTAATCTAGTGTATCTTAAAGAAGAAGGACCAAGCTTCATGTTGGAGAGATTTTAGAACTCCCTGCTAAGGAAAGCTGAGTTTATTCCCTCCCTATTGTCCATCTCCTGACAAGCACAGACCTTTTTATTCAGACATGTATGCTGTTCTGTTGTAGAAGGAGATTTAACTAGCAGGGCTTTTAAAAAACATTTTGGGGATCTTATAATTCCTTATGCTATTATTGATAGCTACCTTGAGTACCTCATTCTCAAGAAGGTAGGTGAAGAAATGAATAAATACACTCTGGCTAAATACAGTCAGCCATTCAGATTCACAGGGACTCTCTGCATGTAGATTCTTGCAAAAGTGGAACAGCAGCAGTAAAAAAAACCTTATTTTTTCTCTAGGACAGCTGGTAAACTGACTGGGATTTCTGAGAGTTGTAGGTCAAAACATCTGGGGACCCACAAATTGAGAACCGCTGTTCTCGGAGAACATCTCTCTAGGAATCTCTAGGTCTTGTAATAATAATAATAATAATTATTATTATTATTTATATTCTGCTCTAGCTCCCTGAAGGGACTCAGGGTGGATTCCAAACATAAAAGGCAAACATTCAATGCCCGAATACAACAACAATACATCCATACTAACCAAATTTAAATAACCCAACATATAAACATGAATTACAGAGTTGTAATGCAACTCTATGATCAACTTCTGGTGGAGGTTGACAACCAGATCACACTGAAGAACCTAAATATGTCTAGAGAGACATCAAATCTGTAAATAATCAAATCCCTAGAAATTAAACTTGCAAATGTGGAGGGCCAACTATATTCCTGCCTGGGAAGAAATCCATATTTTTCTTCTGACTTCCTCACAGAGTCTGTGTGCTGAGCTTGGGGATGCACAGTCCCATCAGGCCACCCGTGTCTTATCTAATTGGCTCAAGGCAAAAGCAGAAACCATACTAATTGGGCCTTAATTATTTGTTTATTCTCCTCTGAAAATATGTGGCTTCAGGAAAACACGAGAATCTAATGGTTAGTCAGGTAACAATTGGTCATTGGGCAATACCTAGGATTGCTATGGGCTTGGGTATATAAAAGTAGTGGATTGGAGTTGGCATTTCTTCCATGCCTTATAGCTTGCTAGTGTCTTACAGTGTTTGTTCTTTTGGTCCTGGGATCCTACTCTGTTGAGGCCTGTATTTCGGTATGTATCCAGTAGGATTAGCTGAGCTTCCCCCCCCCCCCTTTCTTTAATTTTTATTTTTTGTGTGTGCTTGTACATTTCCCAAAAATGTCTATATATCTTCTTAATACAGTCAGCCCTCCATATGCACTGGGATTAAGAGCGCAGAAGCCTCACAAAAGTGGGAAAACTACAATAAAAAATCTGAAAGTTGAACGTAGAATCACAATGTAGGACCTACAGCAGGGATATCAAACACATTTTCATCAAGGACTACATCAGCCTAATGGGTGCCTCAAAGTGCAGTTGAATCCATGGATGGAGAATCCGTGGATCCAGAGGGCCAATAATAATTTTTTATACATAGTAGTCAATGCTCTTTAGCTTTACCCACTTTGTGTCCCCAGATGTTGTTGAATGACAACTCCCATCACTTTGGATTGTCCACCATGTGGACTGGGGATAATGGGGATTGCAACCCAACAGCACTTGTGGCTCTGAGGTTGGGAAAAGGTTAAAGGACATTTTAATGCCAAGCATCATATCTAAATTTAAACCCCACTATCTGGACTAAACAGAAAAAACTGCAGCCTTTCAGATGCTGTTGTATCACAACTCAGCTCTAGTCATGATGTATAATATTTATAAATCCTTAATGAACATATTTGAGGACCAAGAGATTATCTCACCTTGCACTTTATGAGACTGATATTGTTTGCAGTTTGTTTTATATCTGCAGCTATTGTTGCATGTTATTGATTTTTAACCAGTGGGGTTTATGATGTTGTTTGTTATTGCTTTTGCGTTATTGTTTAGGAACTTGTATTTTGTGTGTTTGCACATTTGAGTGCTTTGTGAGCTGCCCTGAGCCCTTTCAGGAGATGGTGGCAGGGTATAAATAAAGTATTATTATTATTATTATTATTATTATTATTATTATTATTATTATTTTACTGACGCAAAAACACATTATGTCACAGCAAATGAGATATATATGCTGGATTTCATATCACAAAATCACTATTATTATTATTATTATTATTATTATTATTATTATTATTTAGTTCAGCATCTGGAGAGACACATAAAATGACATGAAGGGCTGGATTCAGCCTGCAGGCCTTGAGTTTGACACATATGACCAAGAGATTCATAAATAAGTGCTTTCTAAAAGAATATCTAGTCCTTCAGTGTGACCCTACAGTCAACATCCAGAGGACATTGACAATTATGTCAAATTGAATAATTTAGATATTTCTAGAGAGAATGTTCTCATCAAATCTGCAAAAGTCAATGTGGAGGGCCAACTGTATTCCTTTTATCCTTGTAGATAAACCTTACCTTCTTAGATAAAGTTGTGTATGTGTGCGCGCGTGCTTCCTTTCAAAGATGTGGTGATGTAGTCCTTGTTCCTTAGACTATTAGGAATTTCCTGGAAAGCATGGAAATATGACCTAGGCCTTGAGTTGGGCAAAGGGGAACTGGTTGCCCACCTTGCAGGGTTGGCAATAAATCCTGATAGGCATTCATGCCTGCTTGGTTTGAAGCTTAGCGTCATTTGATGTTGTGTTTTCGGAATCCAAAACTGTTCCCATCTGATGATTGTATTTTCCTTCCCTGGATATTCTCTTCTAATACCAAGTAGTACAAGAGGAAGAAGTAAAATATTACTGGGGCTTATGGGAGGGAAGCACTCATCCACACACCAAAGAAAACTCCTCTTCACCCCAAGTTCATTCCAATATTTCTCTCCTTCACAGCCTTATGAGCTGCCAGATGGCTCTGTGGTGATCAATGCCAGGAACCAGAACTTCTACCACTGCAGTTGTCGCATTGTGATTCGCAGCTATGATGCTTGTGAGACCCTCCCTCTGGAAAATGTGACTTTTGATATAACCTTGGTAGACCCAGCCGTGGCAGCAGGAGCCTTGGTGAAATCTGGCCTCGTCTTCTTCAGCAATCCAGCCCACGAGCGAGAACGTGAGTGAGAAATCACAGCACATGTGTGTGAGAGAGACAGAAAGAAAAGAGTGCAGGAATGTGTTTGTACAAGTGTGAGAGACACTGCTATACATCGGATGGCATCCTTTTAGCGACATATACCTGCATGGTCACCCTACACATACGGAGATGTCAGGTATAGGCAAACTCTAGTTCAGAAGAGAAAAGCTCTCAAAAGTCTAGACCACGCATGGGCAAACTTTAGACCTCCAGGTGTTTTTGACTTCAACTCCCACAATTTCTAACAGCCAATAGGAATTGTGGGAGTTGAAGTCCAAAACACCTGGAGGGCCAAAGTTTGCCCATGCCTGGTCTAGTTGCTTTGTTTAAGAAAACAGAATAGATCTGAGTACATTGTTGTTATCAGGATTGAAGGATCAGCATTTGCCCAATATGTTGTCAAAGGCTTTCATGGCTGGAATCACTGGGTAGTTGTGAGTTTTCCAGGCTTTGTAGGTAAGCAATTCAGTCTTGACACCAGCTGCAACCTCTTTTGTCAATTAATATAAACATTCTTTCTTTAGCAAGCTCTGTATCAGTGTTTCCCAAACTTTGGTCTTTTGAGTATTTGGACTTCCATTTCCCAGAATCCCTCATCATAGGTCCATGCAACTGTGGCTTCCGGAACGGAAATCCAAAACACGTAAAGAATTACATTTTGGGATCCACTGCTCTAGACCCAGTGATCAAAAATCTCAGAAGTTAAAACAGCTGGCATCCTGTTGGCAATTATAATGACTACGCCATCACAACTCACCTTTTTTATTGTTGCAGCTTTCAAAGTTCTATTGTTCCAACTATATAATGAGCCAAATGTTCCCTGGCCTGCCCTATAAACACCCCAGATCCTCCATTTCTGTGTTTTCAGAGAACAGGGGTATCAGTGGAGATGTGTTCAGCTGGATGTGCTACACCAAGCATGGGTAAACTTTGGCCCTCCAAGTATTTTGGACTCCAACTCCCACAATTTCTAACAGCCTACTGGCTGTTAAGAACTGTGGGAATTGAAATTGAAAACACCTGGAGGGACAAAGTTTGCCCATAATCATAACAATTTTAAACTTTATTTATACCCAGCCACCATTTCCCATAGGGACTCAGACCGGCTTACGAAATAGCATAGAAAGATGCCATACATAAAGTACATAATATATAAAATAAAATACATCAACATGTATGGAATAATACATAATCAAAGCACTCCAACAGATGCCCCCTCAGCCACTATTTAAAAATGACCAGAAAAGGAGATCTTACTCTAAACCTGACCCCCACCTTCTCTTTCACCCCAGGAATCAACATGACACTCCGCTGGAGTTTCACCAACGGCTCTTCATGGTGGAAAGAACCCTTGCAGATCTGGAGCGGCGCCAGTGGCTACTCCTCCATGACAGCATTGGACGGATCCACCCCTGAAGATGCCCAGAGCCTATTTATCATTTACGAGAAGGGTCGGGTGACTTCCACGGACAGTATCTCAGTGGCCAAGATTAGCATTGACGGGAAGCTCTGACCATCTGCGTAGGCCCTTGGTAGCCTCCCTTCATCCCGTGTGCCTTGATCCCTCCTGGAACTTATGACTGCCAAGTTAAGAAGGGAATTTGCACTGAGACCAAGGAAAGGTGGGACAGCCGGACAGTTCTGCCTGGAAGGCATGGGCAGGGTGCTCAGAGGAGCCCTGCTCAAGCAGGAGTGGGCCAAGTAGGTCACGAGCCTGTCTTCTGTCCCCAAATTACATCCTATGTGCTCTACTTGCCTCCCCTGCAGGCGAGATGAGGCCAGGCCTTTCCTTGTCCTTTCTCCACAGTGGTGTTGGGGCTGTCTTACTACCTCAGAAACACTCCTGACTATAGATGCTGCTACTGAATTTCTGGGAGGACAAAGATTTATGGAGGGGAAGTGGGGAGAGAATGTGAGAAAGGAGGAAGAAGAATGCAAGATGGCAATAACCAATGATACAGAGCAAATTGTTACTCCAGTTTGGACCATTTCTTATCAGTGAAATCAACTGGGAAGAAGAAAACTGGATGGACGTTCTTGTAATTAATAAACTAATTAATGCACCTTTATCTTGCTCTTGTTTTGTGCCTTCATTCTATTTGTTCATGTTGTGGTTTAGAACAACTCTAAGGCTGGAACTATACTGCCCTATATTCCAAGATCTGATCTTAGATTACATTGTGTAACAAAATTTGAAAAAAAAAATCTGTTCCTAGTTTGAAAGTGTTATTTCCTGTTTAAGTGTGCGGTACTTACTTTGAAAGTAGTTGCTAT
>NW_026845477.1:295188366-295233275 GCF_025583915.1 Anolis sagrei ordinatus
CATGATACAACAGTTTAAATCTTACAACTAACAGTTCTATACATAGGTGGCGCCACTCGCGCCGTCACAAGCCTGTAATGTTTTGTTTATCTTCCTTTGATGTGTAGCGTGGCTTGACTCAAAAGTATATTTTAAATTGAAGTGTAGACACAGATAGGATGCCTCCTTAACCCCATTCCTCAAACCCAGACCCCCTTGAAAAGAGGAAAGAAAAGGATCCCAGGAACAGAAAGGGGAGACGCCTAAGTTCCCCATTGCCAGCAATGGGCCAGATCTTCCAGCTGTTTAGCCAAAAACAGATATAAAAAATGGCAGGGGACAGTCATTTGTCTTTCTCGGCAACTTCAGAAAATGAGAGATGCATGCACTATAATGACGTCATATTTTAATATTGTTATTACAGCTTAATGAGTGAGAAATACAGGACAACATCTTCTTTAACATTTAAGAAGTGCGGATCACGCAAGAACCCTTAGATAGGGGAAAACAGGATCCCAACCAATAAAACATCTGATTTAGAGATTAATCATTCTAGTCAGGAAAAGAGAGTTTATTGAAGGCATGGTACTTGGGGAAACCTTAAGAAGAAATTCTGAGCTGGCCTTTCCCAGTCACATAGAAGAAGGGGAGCAAGGGCTCTCCTGTGAATGAGGCTTCAGAGAACGAGAGGAGAAGGGCTCTTGTCTCACTGTTGTAAAAGGCCACACGCCCTTCCTCATAGTTCAAACACACTCGGATCCTCTTGGGTTCCCTCTTCAAGGTCAGGCGAGGGGAATTAGGATGGTTGGTCATCCAGTATCTACCTTCCCATTTCCCCACAGCCCAAATTCCTTCCTCGACACCAAAACCAACAGGGCCTTTCCTCCTCACTGACTTTCCGGCGACCCCCACACTCCACGTTCCCACATCTTCCACAACGACATCCCAGAAGTGTCTGCCGGTGATAAATTCCTCATGTCCCAGCAGGAAAGCACAGGTGTCAAAGCGCTGTGGTTTGTCAGGCAGGTGTTGACCTTTGTCTCCCCAAATCACACTTTTGCAATCCTTAGAGATGATGAATTGGGGATAAGCTGTGTCTGGATCTAGATTGACATTTGCTGTGGGATTGAATGGAGAAGAAGAAAGAGAAGAAACAAAGAAGAGGCATTAGTAGGAACGTTGACTGCTGTGTTGTCGAAGGCTTTCATGACCGAAATCACTGAGTTTCTGTGGGTTTTCTGGGCTGTATGGCTGTTCTGTCGCCGCTGGACCTGAAATGAAGTGCCTTTAAGAGGGGATGTATGGCTTGAATCCAGCGGGAAGCCAGGGGGCCTGAAAAGGAGCCTTTAGAGAAATTTCCCTCATTAAACAGTCTTTAGGGGGCTTGAGCTTAAATATAACAGTCTTTTATTGATGAACAAACAGGAATTGTAAAGCTTTCTTGGTAAAGAAACCAGTTCTCTCAAACTTGTCCACGGGGAACAGGCACTATCTTCAATAACTTTGTTCAAAAGAAAATTCCTCTTTCTAGCTCCTCCCAGGCTACTGTGAACCTAAACCTGACTGATTTGAATCCACTACCGGCTGAACTGCGTCTCAGAACTGAGCAGACGTACCAGCAAGCCTGTAGTCACTTAGCTGGAGATCTTGACAATTAGAGCTGTTATTCCCTCCGAAGTTCCTCAGGGCTGTAAGGCTGTTTCTCCGGAACCTTTGGGAATCTTTAGAGGCTCTTAAGACTGTTCTCCCCCGGGAAGTCTTAAGGGACGAAGCCTTTGTACAGGAGGACGTCTGTATACATCCTCTGCATAGACTTCCTTTGCTGAGACTAACTGAAAAATGGCCCCTTCCCTCCAAAAAACCAGAGAGGGGCGGGACCAGGGATCCTAACAATTATTGACAGGTGGCTTGCCCTATGAATGCAGCCAAAGGAGCCACCTATCTGCAAAGTCCCTGCAACTTAGGACTATGAACAAACACTCAGTGCAAAGCACAAAAATGGAGTCCCTGGAACAGCCATTCCAGAACAATGGCCATATTCCAGAAGCATTCTCTCCTGACATTTCACCTACCTCAATTGCAGGTATCCTCAGAGGTTATGAGGTCAGTAGGAAACTAGGCAAGTGAGGTTTATATATCTGTGGAATGTCCAGAATTCACCTCTACAGGAGTGTACCGTGTACCGTGCAGCTGTGGACAAGTCTACATAGGGACCACCAAACGCAGCATTGCCCAAACATGAATCAAAGAACATGAAAGGCACTGCACACTGATTCAACCAGAGAAGTCAGCCATAGCAGAGCACCTGATGAACCAACCTGGACACAGCATATTATTTGAGAACACAGAAATGCTGGACCACTCTCACAACCACCATGTCGGACTACACAGAGAAGCCATTGAAATCCACAAGCAAGTGGACAATTTCAACAGAAAGGAAGAAACAATGAAAATGAACAAAATCTGGCTACCAATATTTAAAAACTCTAAAATCAGGACAGTAAACAAAGAACGACACTCTGAAAACAGGGGAATTCCAGACAAGAATCAATCAGGGCCACCCTACACTTCCCAACAATGGATTCCCCCAGGTAGGAAGCAGCCAGACTTTGAAGCTGCAAGACCATTCAATGCTAATCAAGATGGCAAATTGCAACATTCACACTTGTCTCAAGCAGATAATAATAATAACAACAACAACAACAACAACAACAATAATAATAATAATCTTTATTTATACCCCGCCACCATCTCCCCAAGGGACTCGGGGCGGCTTACATGAGGCCAAACCCAACAACAAGAGTTCTTTCTCCCACCATGGATTATTCCATAGATATATAAACCTCACTTGCCTAGTTTACAACAGTCCTCACAACCTCTAAGGAGACCTGCCATCGATGAGGGCAAAACATCAAGAGAGAATGCTCCTGGAACATGGCCATACAGCAACCCATTGACTGCTGTAATGAATATAAACCCAAGAATCACATAGACTCTTAGATTAGGAGGATTTGCATGCATAGCAGTTTGAGATAGCCCTCTATTTATTTTCTGATTTCCCAAATAATCAGAATTGTATCATATCATATCCATAGCCCAGTTCCGTAGTAGCGAGGTTGCTGTGAGTTTTTTGGGCTGTATGGCCATGTTTCAGCAGCATTCTCTCCTAACATTTTGCCTGCGTCTGTGGTTCCACAAAACAGTAAATAAAGAACACCATTCAAAAACAGGGGAACTCTAGGCAGCAAACAACCAAGTACCAGTCAACACCTCCCAAACAGAGGATGCCTCCAGGCAACAAAGGCCAGGCTACTTGTATGCAGATACCCTCACTGGTTGACTTTGCAAACTTTATGGCTACTCAAATACTAATTCAGACTTGCTAACTACAACATTCACATTTGCTTTAAACAGACAAAGGTTCTCTCACCCTGGACATTCCACAGATATATATACACAACACTTGCTTCATGGCCAACAGAACCTCTGAAGATGCTGGTCAGAGATGTAGGCGAAATGTAAGGAGTGAATATTACTGGAACATGGCCATACAGTCCGAAAACACAGAGCAACCCAGTGATTCCGGCCATGAAAGCCTTCAACAATACTCTGTATTAGCTGTCAACAAATCTTGAAAGGCAAGGTATGAGAGTTGAATGAAGAGTAATGCCTCCACCTTAATTACTTGGGTTTGGATGGGAATATTTTAATAAACCAAATGCAGAAATAATCCTTTGAATGTGCTCTTTAACTACCACTATTCACTTTTCCACATAATCACCAGACAATTGGATACATTTCTGCCAATGATGAACAAGTTTTCTGAAGCCGTCATGGAAGAAGTCTGTGCACTTTCATTTCAGGCGTCAGCATCCTGGGTACCCATTGTGCACAGATCTTCCGGTAGCCAAGCAAAGCACACATTTTTGTGAAATGCCGATTATCCTTGAAATTTCTCTCTGAGTGATACGACAATCATTAACTTGCATAAAGTTGAATTGACTGACAGTCTGCACAGAGTTCCATACTTCGCAGTTTAACAACACAACCGTCAAAATGGAACTGTAGAGGAGAGTCTACTGAACAAGTAAGTACCTGCCACATACCAGTACTGCCATCTGTTTTTTGGGCGTTTATTGCGTAATAGTGTAATGTTCTGTTTTGTTATTGCTTATGTTTTAATTTGCTTTGCATTGTATTGTTATTGTCTGTTGTTGTTGTGTTGAGGCCTTGGCCTTTGTAAGCCGCATCGAGTCCTTCGGGAGATGCTAGCGGGGTACAAATAAAATTTAATAATTGAAGAGTTATGAAGGCGGAGGCATTACTTTTCATTCAATCCTCCCATTTCCAACTCAACAAAAGCTCTATCTAAACAAATGCTGCTCACTAAACCTCTGAACTCGCTATGGGGGTTTTACCTTTCTGCAGAGGAGGTCTGGATAAGAATGCATCTAGGAAGCAAAAAGACATCAAGTTCAAACACTTAATCAGACCTGTAATAAACCTTCCAACAGCAAAAGAAGTTCATAATCACACACTCAATTCCATCTCATTTCAAGAAGAAGGCATTCAGAACCTGAAAAAAGCTCAACAGTTGATTTCAGTAGATAATTACTTTACAGGAAACACCCTAAACATATTAGATCCCAACTGATTTTGGAAGCTAAACAGAGCCAGCCCTGGTTTGCAATAATAATAAATATCACGATCTGTCAACTGCAAAAGGCCACCTTACTTGGATCTGCGCGCATCATTCGGAAATACATCACACAGTCCTAGACGCTTGGGAAGTGTTCCACTTGTGATTTTTTCATATGAAATCAAGTATATAGATCTCGTTTGCTGTGACATACTGCGTTTTTGTGTCAGTAAAATAATAATAATACTTTATTTATATTCCGCCGTATCTCTCCGAGTGGGACTTGGGGCGGATTCCAATTACAAAAGGCAAACATTCACACAATACACACATACAGTAGTGTCTTGCTTTTCCAACATAAACAGGTTGGCAGAACGTTGGATAAGTGAAAACATTGGACAATAAGGAAAAGTCTATTAAATGTCAAATTATGTTATGATTTTACAAATTAAGCACCAAAACACCATGCTTTCCAACAAATCAACAGAAAAAGCAAATCAGTGCATAGTAATGTTATGTAGTAATTACTGTATTTATGAATTTAGCACCAAAACAGACAAGGGTTCTTTCTTTCTCCCACCCTGGACCTGATTCCACAGGTAAATAAACACTCCCTTTACCTGTGGATCCGGGCGGGAGGCAGACTGTGTTGGATAATACAGAGCATTGTATAAGTGAAGGTTGGATAAACAAGACTCTACTGTAGTAACGAAAATTAAGCTAACAGCATATAAAAGCAAATTATAACTTAACAATTAAAATTAAATTAAATGTAACTGCAATAAAGATGGATGACAAGCAACAAGGTCTGGCCCAAGGTGAGGCTGTGAGGGGATCAGAGACACACACACACTCTCACACAAGGCAGGACAGTGAGATGCTACCACTGTATATTATATTTTTCTTTGCTGCCACCAAATATTTAATAAGATTTATTTTGCTGCCACCTTCTATTGTTTCCTAGGCCAGCTCCTTGCTAGAATGTTTAAGAAGCCACACAATCTCTTCAGGGGAAACAAGAATATGTGGTTTATTTTGTTCTTGAACAGTAAAGATGCGTAATGGTGTTGCACCTCAGCTGGGATACACCTTGCTCAAGCACTCACCAGGAAGCCCAACGTAGAAATAAACAGTTTATTGGGGGGGACACAGTAAAAGAGTAAAAAATCCAAATAGGTAAAATAAAAAGAGTCTCACAAAACCAGAGATAAAACTCCAATGCAAAGGTTAAACAAGAATATAAATCCAAGGAGCAAGGTAAACTCATGAGCTTGAATAATCCAAAGATGAGGAATAAAACATCCACTTAAGTGATCAAAGAATCAAAGAACAACACATGGTAAAATCCCCAAGACTTACAACAAAACTTGACAATGGACATGACTCCAATTTCAAAGTTACTTGATCTGAAAAACCAAAAGCAGTTTTCCCCCTTAATAAGGACAGCAATGCATGAAAGCATTCCTTTGGCCCTTTGGACACTTTTCCCATCGCCTGACTTGCACTTGGAATTCTTCCCATGGAGAAGCAGTCTCACCTCTCTATCTAATCTTTTTTCCAGTCTGTCATTCTGCAAAACAGTTTCGTTTTCACACAAAGAGTCCTCTGTTCTCCCAACTGGGGAATTGCCTTCCTGTTCCAACATCCCCTCTGTCTGAACAGGCCCTGCACCCTCAGACCCCTCATCAACATCTTCAGCTGGAGGCCCTGCACCCCCCAAGACCCCTCATCAACATCCTCAGCTGGCTGAGCTACAACAAATGGTTTCAATTAACTGATAGGCTTTACTTGTTCCAAGAATTGTCTTTAACTTGAGTTCCTTAAAAGCAATGTTCCACATGCAGGAATACAAACAGGTTATTCTGAACCTTTTGAATCTTCTTTCCACATCAGCACTCTAACACTATAGAGGCCTACTACTATTCTCATGCCTTCTTCCTGGAGGCTTTAACTATTTCCCTCAAAGAGGTATCTTTTAACAACAGTTCCCAAAAACTCTTCCTTTCTTCCTTTTCCTTCAAAACTCCTAACTGACCATAATGGCTGCCTTAGCTCCAATTTCATCAGCCAATCAGATTGCTCTTCCAGCTACAAAGCTGCCTGATTGCTCCACCCCCTCTTGCTCTCGTTAGCTTTTCCAACCAGGTCTGTGTATTGCTTTTACACCAACCCTTTAAGGGAGGCCAATCCGTTACAGTAACCTATTATATCAAACAAACAAAAAACAAAACATCAAACAGAAGCATCAATTTCCCAGAGCCAACAGAGTTCCATTGGGGCCTATAAGTTGATCATTGCTCAAGATGTCAACTGATCTAGCAGGGCAAACAGGGCCTGGATACGGATGGCAGATATTACTCAAAGGTATATAGCAATGTCATTATCTAGTATATGGGTGGAAGATTAGGTGCCCTTAGGTGCCCTGAGATATGTTTCAAAAAATGCTACTGGCTAAACTACTTCTGAGTAAAATCCTACGAAAGTCATGGGAGAACCCCTGACACACCCTGCAAACATTTACGATTGGTAAAATCCTTGCTGACTCCCATACTTACCTTTTAATTGCTTCATAAGAAACTTTAGGAAGGGGTTCATATCCCAAGATTCCCAGATCTTCCCCTCCAGCTCAGAAGGAAAAAGCATGGGGTTCACAAAAGTCATCCTCCTTTTAATCCTAGTAGAGAGAAACAATGTCAATGCACGATTCACCTGATTCAGAATTTCTGAGTCAACGAGAAGGAACAAACACAGAAGGGTGTTTAGAGAGATAATCATGGTTGTTATTATACACAGAGAAAGAGAAAGATGGACAACCAGACAGAAAGACAGAACTATTGATCAACTGGGTCAAAGATGCTTTGGGGAAGATGCTCTGTTCACTACGGCTACTATGGACTGTTCACACAAGGTTTATGCAGTGCGTCTGCAGCTGTATAATGCCACCTCTAGCCATTCCTTACAATGCAACGCTATGACTGTCCTGATGCTGATGCGCATTCAAACCATTGATGTGGGGAGGGAATTACATCCCCATCTAGGAAGTAGTGGTCAATGATATGGCTGATTACAAGAACTTTAATAACCAAAGTGGTAATACAGGACTATTACAAAATAGGTGCAAAAGAAAGAAATGTAATGCTGCTATGTTCCCATTGGTATTAAACACACTATTTTTGTACTAAAACAACCTGGTGTGATAAAGTCCTCGGAGTCCAAAATGATGTTTCTTTTTGTCTTCATCACACAAGAGTCTCCAGCTCAGATTTGTGTCTATCCATGTCTTTTTGCATCCACTGAATGTAATTTCTCTCCACATTTCAAAAAAGACAGACAACTTTTTTGTTGTTTATTCGTTCAGTTGCTTCCGACTCTTCATGACCTCATAGACCAGCCCACACCAGAGCTCCCTGTCAGCCGTCACCACCCCCAGCTCCATCAGGGTCAAGCCAGCCACTTCGAGGATGCCATCCATCCATCTTGCTCTTTGTCGGCCCCTCTTCCTTTTTCCTTCCATTTTCCCCAGCATCATTGTCTTCTCTGAGCTTTCCTGTCTTCTCATGATGTGGCCAAAATACTTCATCATTGCCTCTACTATCCTTCCCTCCAATGAGCAGTCGGGCTTTATTTCTTGAAGTATGGGCTGAGAGTGCCTTGGACAGTGAGGAGATCCAACCAGTCCATACTTCAGGAAATAAAGCCTGACTGCTCATTGGAGGGAAGGATAGTAGAGGCAAAGAGAGATTCCAAAGGAGATTCCTGCATCTCCAAGATGGATTGTTACACTCTTTAAGAACCCAAACACTCAAGTGGACCTTCCTATGTGGAATCTGTTTTCTTGTGACTTGAATACACTGCTTCATGCTCAGGTCTCTGAAGCAGCACAAAGCAAGCCAGAATTTTAGGATTTATGGAGTCCTCCATTTTTCCCAGTTCTCCATGTAACACTCAATCTCAGCAGCATGAAGGGAAATGTGTGGAATCTACTTACGTCTTCAGGGTCTCCATAACATCCTAGAAGGAAAACAAAGATGGAAGAGAGATGTCAGTCATAAGTAAAAATCTGGATTTTCTAAATGCCCTCTCTGGCCTACATATATTTACTTGGTACACTCAACTAAAGCTTCTTAAAGTGAGGGAAGAGTAGTTTCATGTGGAAATCCACTTTTAATTTTAGTCCAGACTTTAAATATGCAATCAAAAATGCCAAACCTTATCCACAAATTAAATGCTATTCTTGGAGAGTTCAACTTATGGATGAACTCTACAAGAATAGCATTTATTTTATGGATTTGCATTTATTTGAATTCACCTTATGTATATGGAGCCCCCAGTGGCACAGTGGGTTAAACCCGTGGGCCGGCAGGACTGAAGACCGACAGGTTGCAGGTTTGAATCCGGGGAAAGCACGGATGAGCTCCCTCTATCAGCTCCACCTCTCCATGCGGGGACATGAGAGAAGCCTCTCACAAAGATGGTAAAAACATCAAAACATCTGGGCGTCCCCTGGGCAACGTCCTTGCAGATGGCCAATTCTCTCACACCAGAAGCGACTTGCAGTTTCTCAAGTCACTCCTGACATGACAAAAAAACCCTTATGGATTACCATACCACTGACAAGGAAGCCATCAATCCCCACTGATAATCTACTTAGGCTGGTATAGATTTGGATCAACCGCACAGTGACTACTCGCTTGGGGGATGATCCGAATCCTGGTTCAGAATTTGGGGTTTCCCCTAATTTAGGGCCAGTAGGGACAATTGCATTGGCTCCCAAATGGAACTGGCTGCAACTGTCTACACTACCATCCCACCTCCTTCAGGCTTAGGTGGGCTGGAGTCAGGGCAGTGTCCTTTTCCCACACCATATTGCAGCAGTTTCTGACTACAATGAGCATCTACCTTTTCCCCACTGGGAGGGCAATATGGAGTGCCGGAAAGATAGAGAGGGAGGGAGGAAAAGGTACTGCCATGACAACTGCTTGGGGAGTCCCTGTGTGGACTTTTTCTGGACTCAACCCAGCATTCATCATGCCGAATGAAGGCCAACGTAAGGGTCAGTGTAGGTGTGCCCTTATATCTTCCATGGAAGATGCAACACAAAAATAGACCCTTGTGTCTCCTAAGTAAGAAAAGCACAAGCTGGAGAGTTTTACTCCTTTTGTAGAAGAAGAAATCACGATTGGGGAGCCACTTTCTGTTGGAAATAGCAACCTTCTCAAGCCTCCACTAGATATTTGTTTTGTATATAATTGCTTACTGTATTGTATATGTGTGTATTGGTTTCTTTAACCTCTGTTGTGGGAGGGGCTGCAGACCATGAGATCAGGACTGGGCTTGTTCAGAACTCAGACTCCATTTCAGTTCAGAACTCAGACCATTTTAGAAACAGTTTGCTTTAGATTTTGGTGGAGATGTATGCCTTTAGACTCCATTTTAGCACAGAGTTTGATTTAGAGACTTCAGCAAGAGAAGTATGCCTTTAGACGACATATGCTTACAGACTCCACTGGACTTTCAGACTAGACTGTTGATTATAATAAAGATGCCCTATGTTCTCAACACAGATAAACTACTTCAAATAATATTGGTAACTGGATTGATAAGCAAAGTACCTGTATGCCGAATACATGAAGTTTGTGAGTAAACCAACTATGCTATTTTTAAAGAAGTCTGCTTATTTTGGTCTCTTGAGAGCATGATTTAAAGGCAAATATATTTTAAGAAAGAATAGATTATTTGGGGGCAACTAAAAAGAACACTTCTGAAACTCTGTGGATTGGCATGTCTTTGTCCCTAACAGTTCAAAGAGATATTTAGGATATCAGTTTAACAGCTGGGAAACCTAAAAGATCACGTAACCAGTTGTTTTCCCAAACTTTCTCCTACTCTTTTACCTGCAAGAGTTCACTTGCTGTCTGCTGACACTTCTTTTCCACCTCCTGGATGAGACTTTCAAGAGAGGAGAGTTCCTTGGATATTCTAACCAGATATTCATCCCTTTTTTGCATAATCTCCTTCTCCCTCTCTTCTATCTGGCCCAGCAAAAATCTTTCTTGAGCTTCCAATAACTGGTGTAATTTTTTGAACTCAGACACAGTGTTTTCCTTCTCTGTTTTTGTTTGTATCTGTAAAAAGAAGATCAAAAGAGGAAGCCATTGGGAAGGAATACAATCAGCCTCTTCAACAGTAAGAAGGAGGTGGTGAGAATTTCCATGGAAAGAAAATTACGAGTTTTCACAGGACTGAGCTAGTTCCTTTCTTAATACTGACTTGGTTGCAAGTGCTTTGCCTAGAGAAAATTGACAGTGTCTTAGGAAAACCTTTTGATTTTCCAAATAGAATAATGTGAATGTATTGTTGAAGGCTTTCATGGCTGGATTCACTGGGTTGTTGTGTGTTTTCCGGGCTGTATGGCCATGTTCCAGAAGCATTCTCTCCTGATGTTTCACCTGCATCTATGGCAGGCATCCTCAGAGGTTGTGAAGTCTGTTGGAAACTAGGAAAATTGAGTTTATATATCTGTGGAATGTCCAGGGTGAAAGGAGCCACCTAAACTGGGCTTTACAGGCCAATGGAGACTCCACCACAGACATCAGAAGAGCTGCAAGACTGAGAAAGGCACTGCAGACTACTTCAGCCAGAGAAGTCAGCCATAGCAGAGCACCTGATGAACCAACCTGGGCACAGCATATTATTTGAGAACACAGAAATGCTGGACCACTCTCACAACCACCATGTCAACTACACACAAGCATGTGGACAATTTCAACAGAAAGGAGGAAACCATGAAAGTCAACAAAATCTGGCTACCAGGATTAAAAAAACTCTAAAATCAGGACAGTAAATAAAGAACACTCAAAAACCGGAGAACTCCAGACAAGTAACAATCGGGGACAGCTAATCATCTCTCAACAAAGGATTCCCCCAGACAGTAAGAAGGCACACCTGAAATTGCCAGGCCATTAAATGCTAATCAACATGACCAATTGAAACATTCACGCCTACCACAAACAGACAAGAGTTCTTTCCCACACCCTGGACATTCCAAAGATATATAAACCCCTTTTTCTTAGTTTCCAACACACCTCACAACCTCTGGGGATGCCTGCCATAGATGCAGGCGAAACGTCAGGAGAAAATGCATCGGGCCATACAGCCCAAAAGACACACAACAACCCAGAGTAATGTGACTTTTTGAAAGATTCTCCATTTCAGCATAAGGACCTTATCCAGAATTCCAATATCCAAAATTTGCCAAAATCTGAAATTATCAACATGAGTGGCTGGCATAGTTACCCTTTGCTTTCTGATGGTTCAAGACACAAATACTTTGTTTCACGCACAAAATTATTTAAATGCTGTATGTAACATTAGCTTCAGGCTACATTTTCCATGTTTCTCTGTGTGTATGTGAGTGAATATGTCTGTATGCATGTGTTATACATGTATGCATTATCACATATAGATCTCTCTATTGTGAAACTGAAATTAATTCCGTGTTTAACTTAGGTTCCATCAACAAGATAAAATCACAGAATCATACAGCTCGAAGAGACCACATGAGTCATCTAGTCCAACCCATTTCTGCCATGCAGGAAAAGCACAATCAAAGTACTCCTGACAGATGGCCATCCAGACTCTGTTTAAAAGTTTCCATCAGACTGCGAGGAAGTGAGTCTCAGCTCTTAACAATTATCTCAATATGTACATACATGCAAATACAGAATTCAAATATATCCAAAATCTGAAACTACTCTGGTACCTAACATTTTGGATAAAGGATACTCAACCTCTACCATTTTTCTAGAAACCAATTTTAGGAAGGCCCCTACATTGGCAGTCTTTAGAAAGAACTTGAAGACCTGGCTGTTCTGATGTGCCTTCCCAGATTAGGAATCTCCAGTACCAAGTCCCAGAAGCACTTTATTAGAACTAAGATTGCTGCACGCCGCACACTGCACTTACCTTATAATCCTTCATACCTCCTGCCACATCAGCACTTTTAATCTTGTACCCATTACTCTGGCCCAGCCCAGTTTTATAGTGTCTTGATGTATTGTTTATTGCTTGTTGTTAATATTGCTTTAACTGTTTTTAATTTGCTTTAGGTGTTGTATTGTTGTGTTGTGTTTTGAGGCCTTGGCCTATGTAAGTCCTTCGGGAGATGCTAGCGGGGTACAAATAAAGTTTAATAATAATAATAATAATAATAATAATAATAATAATAATAATTTTGGAATAAAGGAATTTTTCATTTTCTTGTAAATAGTGAACCACATACAAGCAGCCCTTCGCATTCCTTTTCTGCATCTGCTTTAGTGGTCAGAATATCTTTTCTCTCCTTCTTCAGGGTCTCCAGATGGCTGCAGATTTGGTGCTGAAGAGAAAAGAAACAGACAGGTTTTAGATCAGAGAAAGAACCTGAACAATATACTTACTTTCTGCTCCATACTTTCTACTTTCTGCTCCATATTTGCAGTGGGAGTGCAATTTCCCAGTCGCAGGACACTTCAGCTTCTTTTCAAGCATAGAGAGACACTGAGCTCATCTCATGAGTTAAACTACTTCTGGCAATCATGCATAGTCCTCCATGGTTGAAAAGGGGCAGAAGTGTCCTGAAAGGAGTGAACTCAGGCAATTGACCTCATCACATTGAGGAATTTCCCCCTGGTAGGACACTTCAGCCTCTTTTCCAGTATGGAGAGGCACGTCGCAACAAGCACATCACATCTGTGCTTGTACATATTTATGCATGTATGTGTGTGTGAGACCACCTCCCACCTGGAAACCAATGCCCTCACTGGGAGAAGATGCTGGTCAAGAACAGGGCTCCACAGCCACCTACGAACCCACCCCCAGGACACTGAACTTGGAGGACCATCATCCTTGGACTACATGGGATTGCCTAAGTAAATAAAAGTAAAGACATGCATAACTACATGCATGCATATATACCTCTATATATAGACATGCATAACTACATGTATGCATATATATATGCATGTATTTGTGCATATAGTGTTCCCTCGCTACTTCACGGTTCGCTTATTGTAGACTCACTGTTTTGTGGGGAGCAGCAAGCGAACACTGTAGAGCTGCTCCCCATTCCTTCCTCGTCAGGCTGGGCGCCCAAGGGCAAGGAAAGGACCTCTGAAGCGGGGAGCAGCAGAGGTGGCAAGGAGGAGGAGGCCACCGCCAAAGAGGGCCACAGCAGCGTCTTCCTCTTTGTCTCTCCACTGCTCCCTGCTCCTTCCTCGACAAGCTTGGGTACTCAGCCTGGCGAGGAAGGGACCTCCAAGGCAGGGAGCAGCGGAGGTGGTGAGGAGGAGGCCACCACGAAGTAGGGGCACTCCACCCACTCAATTCCAGATTTTCACTTATCGCGGGTGGTCCTGGAACGGAACACCTGCAATAAGTGAGGGAATACTGTACTATATTTCACTGATTCTAAGATGCCATTGTAAGACGTACACTAATTTCAATAATACCAACAAAAATATATAAAAGCACCCACAATTGTAAGCCACATCCTGTTTTTAGGGGAGTTTATAAGTGGCGGGCGGGGGGGGGGGGGGGGGGGGGGGGGGGAGTGTGTCTGAGAATTTAAGAAATACAGTATGTAAGTGTACAAGTATTATACGTGCGTGCATTTTTGCATGTAGTGTGCATATATGTTTTATGCTTTTATGCATATATGTATTTATCAATGTATACATGGATATTTGTATGTACATACTTGTCTCTGAGTATATGTGTGTAAATATGCACATATGTGTGAATGTATGTATATACATTTTTTTTAAAAAATCATTAAAAAAGATCCAGAGTGATTCCTCACTTGGAACTCCTGGGCAGCCTCCTCCAGAGGGACTACATCATGGGTCCGGTGCTCTTTGGATCTGTCGCACACCACGCAGATGAGGTTCCGATCATCTTTGCAGAAGAGCTTCAGGGGCTCCTGGTGCTTCTCACAGATCTCCCCTTTTGCTTTCTCTCCCTTGCCCTCCTGATTGCTCAGCTTCTTTACGATTTTGACCAAGTTTGCCAGCTGCCAGTTTGGCCTAAGGGTTGTGCGCTGGACCTGGCCTCGGCACTGTGGGCAGGAGGCCTCTGTCGCTGTTGCCCCCTCTCTTTCCCAGGAGGCTTCCAGGCAAGTCTGGCAAAAGCTGTGCCCACAGTCAGTGGTGACAGGCTGGGTAAAATAGTCCAGGCAGATGGCACAGGTGGCTTCCTCGCAAAGGTCCTGGAAGGAACACTCTGCAGCCGCCATGGCTCCAGAGAAAGATAGAAATGAAAGTGCAGTTTTTCCTTCTCTGTCTAAAGCTGAAAGTTTCCCCTCCCTACGGCTGACTCAGCTCTGCTGGCAAGGAACCAGCCCTCTGCAAAGGGAAGGGCTGGAAAAAGGCCTCTGGATAAGTTTAAGGAAGGACCTTTCATACTCTCCCAGTTTTTTATTTGTACATGTCATAAATCGGTCAGCTGCATTTCATTCAGACTATAATGCCCTCTCCCCCTCAAAAAGCCATGAAGGTTCCTTTGAAGATATCCTAAATAAATACTATCCCTCTATTCTGCCTGAGTCAGACCACACCTGAAATACTATATCCAGTTCTGGGCACCACAATTGAAGAGAGATGTTGACAAAGAGTTGGAAGAGACCTCATGGGCCATCCAGTCCAACCCCCTGCCAAGAAGCAGGAATATTGCATTCAAATTGCCCCTGACAGAGGCTGGATGGCCATCTGTCAGGGGTGATTTGAATGCAATATTCCTGCTTCTTGGCAGGGGATTGGACTGGATGGCCCATGAGGTCTCTTCCAACTCTTTGATTCTATGATTCTAAGCTGAAATGTATCCAGAAGAGTGACTAAAATGATCAAGTGTCTGGAGAACAAGCCCTATGAAGAGTGGCTTAAAGAGCTGGACATGTTTAGCCTGTAGAAAAGAAGACTGAGAAGAGACATGATGATAGCTATGTATAAATATGTGAGGGGAAGTCAAAGTGAGGAGGGAGCAGGCTTGTTTTCTGCTGCCCTGGAAGCTAGGATGCAGAACAATGTCTTCAAACTACAGGAAAGGAAATTCCACCTGAACATTAGGAAGAACTTCCTAACTGTGAGAGCTGTTCAGCAGTGGAACTCTCTGCCCTGGAGTGTGGRGGATGCTCCTTCTTTGGAGGCTTTTAAGCAGAGACTGGATGGCTACCTGTCAGGGGTGCTTTGAATGAGATTTTCCTGCTTCTTGGCAAGGGGTAGGACTGGATGGCCCATGAGGTCTCTTCTGACTCTATTAATTAAAGAAATAAGGRAATTATTGAATTCACACAAAAACACACTCCTACGATTCTTTAGCATTGAGACACAGCTGCTAAAGTGAYATCCAATATCATTAATTGCACAGTGTAGACCAGGGGTCCTCAAACTATGGCCCGGGGCCCGGATACGGCCCTCCAAGGTAATTTACCCGGCCCTCACTCAGGGTCAACCTAAGTCTGAAACTACTTGAAAGCATAACAACAACAATCCTATCTTATCAGCCAAAAGCAGGCCCACACTTCCCATTGAAATACAAATAAGTTTATATTTGTTAAAATTGTTCTTAATTTTAATTATTGTATTGTTTTAAAAGTGTTTTTTACACTACAAATAAGATATGTGCAGTGTGCATAGGAATTCATTCATGTTTTTTTTTCAAATTATAAACACATAAACATTGCAAAAACACTACAGATACACCCACATATTAAAACATATTTCTATAAAATACATATTAAAATACACAAAATAGAGATTAACAAAGGACATATGCATACATATATGCAGGTTGTCAGAACCCAGACGCCTTAAAGAGCCAGACTCAGGAGTATGTCCAAAAGAATAGTTTATTAGCACAAAGCAAAAGAGACTCAGAGACACTTGCTTCAGTGTCTCTGGTCAAAATTCAAAAGTAGCAGCAGTTTCTAGCTTGAAAAGCAAACTAAAGCAATAATCCGGATTATGTAGGGAAAAGATCCGGATTAAACTGCAGCACATCCAAAGTTTCACAGAATCACACAGCAAATGAAGGACGATCAAACAAAGAGCTGTGAAGAAAGAACCGTGGTCAAATGAAGTCAAAGAAAGCCGAGTCCAAAGTTGCGAGGTTCCAAAATCCAGGAGGCAGCGTCATCATCAAAAGCAGTCCAAAGTCAAGGAAAGGGGAAATACGCACTTACGAGAATCCAAGCCGGGTTGTAACACGAAGGCAAACAGCAACCTGCAGATCCAGGACCCAAGCCCAACATGAAAGCGGCAGCGACAAGACCCAAGGCACAAAACCAACACTTTGCCTACTGCAAAGTTCTACCATTTCAGTGCCTACTTTTATCTTACAACTCATCACCCGATGATGAGCTACCTTCCACCCCATCATCATCACCTACAGCTGGCTTAGCTTCTTCACCTGAATGCCGACGCCCATTTCTCCAACTCTTCCATCTCTTGTCAAGTCTTAGTTCTTTCCACGAATCCCCAGTATCTCCCGATTGCCAATTCCCACCACCAGAAAACCCCGCAAACGTGTCACTAGACGTTGGTTCAGTACACACATCCTGAACCTCTTGCACTTTAGTCCAATCCAGTGATTCATCCTTATCCCCATCACTTCCAGACCCATCATTCCCAGAGAAACCCATGAAATCCTCCTCTTCTGTGAGAGCAGTATATCCCGAATCTTCTTTCTCTGTCGCTCCTCATCTGATTCCTGCTCCCAAGTAACCCTCTTAGTTCCCCTATTCCCAACCACTGTGTCTCCTTCCTCCTCCTCACTCATTTCACTCACAGAAAATCCCTCGAAGGAATCTTCATCCATGGGTGACACAAGTGTCTCCCAGATCCTCCTCGTCTGTTGCTCCTAATCTAACTCCTAAGTACTTCTCTCCCCTCTTCCAGCACACTTACTACCAGTTGCAGCGTTGCCAACAGACTCTACTACAACATAGGTAGTCCCCAAGTTATGAACATAACAGGATCTGCATGCAATGTGTGTATATTTTTTAAAGTGTAAATCCACTAAAATATATTTAGCTTTGAAAGCATAGGGAAGGGTTAACACCCTTGCTGTGTTTGTTTTGCTGTCTGTGCCCCTGTTCAGAAAACTTGACCTCACTTTCAAATACTGTAATAATTGGATTTTGAAAAATTTGACTTATTGTGGAAGCAAGGAATGGTGAGAAAGCTTCAGCGTCCTTTCCCCCAAGATAGTAACTCTTTCAGGAATGAATTCCCCTTCTGAGGGGTAGATTACTCTTACTTTCTGTTGTCACAGCTCTGCTTGTAACTATGAGTCATGTGTAAGTCAGATGCTTGCAACTTGGAGACTGTCTATATGCATATGTATGTGTGTATTTGTGTATGCACACACATATATGTAAAAGCACCTGTGATTCCAACATGAATCCCATTTTTAGAGATATTCATTTGGGGGAATGTATTAATTATCTGCACAGAGAAGCCACTTTTTTCATTATCAGTTTGAAACTGTATTAAATTATCAGTGTAGATGGGGCCTTAGTCTACCCTCTCTTCTGTCCTCTCTTTCTCTGATCCTCCTTGAATATCCAGCCCCATCAAAAAGCAATGAGTTAAAAGGGAAGACTGTATCTAATCCTTTCATTAATTAATTATAATGGAGGTTCCCCATACACATATAAATACAAAGGCATTTGTAAACTCTTAAATTTGTGACCTACAACTGCAAACCTTGTTTGTTTGTGGAGTCACAAAAGAACTCAGGAAAGCACCATAGAGAAACTGAGGCACACTTGGCTGGCTGCTTTACTAAATGAACACTAATTCCTAACTGTTTTATTTTTCATATCACACTGGGAAATACTAATTCCTTACAGGGAAAAGGTGAACTTGTCCAACAAATCCTTGGCTTTTAGCTTAATCAACTTGCTTTGGAGATGTAGGTCCATGATGCCAACTTGTCTTCCTTAAGGAGAGATTCTGAGGTGGCCTTCTAGGAACACCCGAAAGAAGGGCAGAATGGGCTCTCCTCCGAAACACACTTCATCGAACCCATAGAGAAAGTCTTCTGTGTCCGCATTATAAAAGGCAACTTGGTTTTCCCCGCAGCTCAGAAACACTCGGATCTTCCTCAGCTTCTCATTCAGGTTGAGGAGAGGATTCTGAGGTGGGATGCAGGCCTTATACTCACCTTCTGACTTTTCTACTGCGCATATCCCGCTTTCAGGACTAATAATCACAGGGCCTTTTCTCCTTAAAGACTTTCTGGCAACTCCCACAGCCCAACGCTCCTCACTTCCTACAGAAACGTCCCAGAAAAATCTGCCTGCTGAGAATTCCTCACGGCCCAACACAAAGGAAGACAGGTTAAATCTGCCAGGATTCTCCGGCAGGTCTTGATACTTCTTGTCCCATCTTACACTTTTAAGGTCTTCGGACAAGATGAGTCGAGGGAAAGCTGTGTCTGGATCCAGAGTTACATCCACTGTAGAGATTTGCAAGGAGAAAAAAAGGAAACAAAAGATAAGCAGAATCAACTGGAGTATCAATGTCCTGAACTTCAACAACTCCTTCCCCCAAAATCTTGTTCCTCTAACCAATCAGGAGGGTTTTCATGGGTAATGGTTCAGGATTGATCGGGATGAACCCTTTTCCAATCAGTCCCGAATTGCTGCACCTTCCCAGTAAACTACACATTATATTTTGGGTATGTTTGCCTTGGAGAAGAGAAAACAATAGGTTTATTTACCTGAGCATTAAAACCCAGATTCACCATTATTTGGATTCTGGCTGTTTTCACAATGTTTCTCAACCGATATGGCGCGTAGATCTGTTTTTGCCCTGCTTTTGAGGAATGCTTTGAAATGTGCTTAAATTTCTGGACTATCCCATGCCTTTGGGACAGCTGGATCAAGTCTGATTTGGTTGGGACTACTGTCCACATGGAGCACCATCACCAATATCAGGGGAACCACTTGTGACCATGTCACTGCCATCACTGCTTTTATATAGCTGCTGAGATTTGGGTCCTGAATTGGCTATCCAACAAAGATGCCCATGCCACCAAGAAGAAGGTGGGAAGATCAACTCTCTCCTTCTTCCTGGTCTTACAAATGCCTCTGGTGATGTTGGAACAGGGCACCTCTGATGGCCAGGAGTCACACAAAGCTCTATGGCTGGCTGAGAGAGGCAAAAATATGGGCATGCTCTTTCCCCCTTTCCTTGTAGCAATAACAGCAGGGAAAATGTGATGATGGTGACACCCCGTGTGGACAGCAGACTGGTTTGGAAGCAGTGACAGAAATATGGAAAGGAAGAAGATGATTGCAATCTTAGTCTGGCTGGGCCATGTAGACTTTAACTCGTCAGTGCAGTGGACTTGGACTGGTTACGGATTTACTAGCCAGTGTAAATGAATGTGATCTTTAAACAACTGAAAAGATGTCAAGTAGATGATGAGATGAACTCTGTTTTCCTGATTCCCATTACAAGAAAACATTCCATTTATTATTATTATTAATAATAATGATGATGATAATGATAATAAGCCACCCTATCTCTCCAAAGGGATTCAGGATTGCTTCCAGACAAAAAAGAAAGGTAAACATTCAATGCCTTGATAGGAAGGCAACCACATAAATCAAACAGTACAAAATAATATCATTATAAATTATTTATTTATTATGTATTTACTTCATTTATATACCGCTTTTCTCAGCCCTTAGGCGACTCAAAGCGGTTAACAGTAGCAATTTCAATGCACACATTACAAAACCATTGGAACATTTAAAAACAATAGCATAACAACAATTCAACATCAACATGACAAATCATTCGCGTCTCATCCCTAGGATCAGAATCCAATCTCATCATCCATTATTCCGTTTTCCTGTAATCAATTACACTGCTTAGTCAAATGCCTGTTCGAACAACCAGGTCTTCACTTTCCTCCGAAATGCCAATAAGGAGGGGGCCGATCTGATATCTGTAGGAAGGGCGTTCCACAATCGAGGGGCCACCACTGAGAAGGCCCTATCTCTCATCCCCACCAGGCGTGCTTGTGATGCCGACGGGACCGAGAGCAGGGCCTCCCCAGATGATCTTAATGTCCTAGCTGGTTCATAGGAATAGAATTAATAATTAAACAGACATAGTTAAGCATATAGAAAGAGCTTCTTAACTAAAAAAACAATGGATATACTGTCTCAGGGATGGAAGTGAGCTCTTCAATGCTATGATATCATGGGAATTGTAGTTTTAGAAGGACTTCGGCCTTTTCAACCAAAAAAAATTACTGGTACCTCACCAAACTACAATTCCTGGGATTTTATAGCATTGAGCCATGGCAATTAAAGTGTTGTCAAATTGAATTAATTCTACAGTGTAGATGCATCCTTGGAAAACACTCGTGACTAGAAATAAGGAAGTTACATAGGAGCAGAGAACTGTGTTCTGCTCCACCCATAACCTGGATTGTTATTTCAGAACCAATCCATGACCCAAATCTACACCAACTAGGATCAGCACCTTGGTGCTAGTTATTTAGAACCCTCTTATATCACCCTACTTACAAAAACACAGGCAATCAAGTTTCTGCCCAGTTCCCAACTCCTGATGAAGATGAAGTCTTGCTTTGTAAATTTACCTTTCTTTGGTGGAGGTCCAGATAAGAGGACATCTGAAAAGAATAGATGTATAAAATATAAGCACCCGACCCGACCAATCTAACAAATTTTGAAACAGAAATGTCAGCTCATAACGAAGTAAACTGGTACGACCAGAGAATTTATGGAACGTGTTATCTATCTAGGAATTGGATCTGGTCTGATCCTGACAATCTGTTCTCCAAATGAGACACCACCATTGTCAAACTTTCCCTGCACTCAGTACAAGGAAAAGAAGTTGCCCACCACCATAATTGATCTCAGCCAGCTACAGAGCACTATGCAGCCTCTTGGCCATTACAAGCAACCCATTCTGACGTCAGCAGAAATGCATGTACAAGCAGGAGCAGCTCCCTCCTGCTTCTGGGTCTCTACTGATGTCAGAATGGGGAGATGATGTGAAACTCTGTGGCCCCTTCCACACAGCTGAATAAGATCCCACATTATCTGCTTTGAACTAGAATATATGGCAGTACAGACTCAGATAACCCAGTTCAAAGCAGATATTGTGGGATTTTCTGTCTTGATATTCTGGGTATAAGGCTGTGTGGAAGGTCTGAAGATGGAGAAACAGAAAGTGAGGAGACAACCCAGCAGGGCTCATGAAGTCTCAGACTGACTAGACCAGCGTTTCACAACCCTGGGGGGATCACGAGGGGGGTGCCAGAGGGGTCACCAAAGACTATCAGAAAACCCAGTATTTTCTATTGGTCATGGGTCTGTGTGGGAAGTTTGGCCCAATTCTATCATTGGTGGTTCAGAATGCTCTTTGATTGTAGGTGAACTATAAATCCAACAACTACAACTCCCAAATGTCAAGTCTATTTTCCCCAAACTCCACCAGTGTTCACATTTGGGCATATTGATATTTGTGGCAAGTTTTGGCCAGATCCATCATTGTTTGAGTCCACAGTGCTCTCTGGATGTAGGTGAACTACAACTCACACAAGGTCAATGCCCATCAAGCCCTTCCAGTATTTTCTGTTGGTCATGGGAGTTTGGTTCAATTCCATCGTTGGTGGAGTTCAGAATGCTCTTTGATTATAAGTGAACTATAAATCCCAGCAACTACAACACCTAAATGACAACACAAATCCCCACCCCCACCCCACCACTATTCAAATTTGGGTGCATCAGGTATTCCAGTGAATGAAATGTGTTCCAGTGAATGAAAATACATTCTGCATATCAGATATTTACATTACAATTCATAACAGTAGCAAAATTCCAGTTATGAAGTAGCAACGAAAGTATTGTGGTGGTTGGGGGCAGGGCCGTAGCCAGAAAAAAAATTCGGGAGGGGTTGAAATTTTCGGGGGGAGGGGTGTCGCTGGGGGGGGAGTTGAAACCTGCCTCCTAACTCACGCTGAAGCAAAGAACACAGCAAGGGGCAGAGCAGCCTTCAATAGCCTGCAGCTCTGCCCCTGTCACCTCCACCAAGTCTGGCCTCCTAAATTTATTTATTTATTTATTATTCAAACTTATATGCCGCCACTCCCCTGGGGCTCGGAGCGGCTTACAAGAACAGGCTAAAATCTAACACAATTTAAAAAACAATTTAAAAACAGCAATATCAAAGCTCAAAGGCCTGTCGAAACAGGTATGTCTTACATGCCCTGCGGAAAGCTGATAAGTCCCTCAAGGCACGGACTTCAGGTGGCAGAGTATTCCAGAGTGATGGTGCCACTGCTGTAAAGGCTCTGCGTCTGGTTGCTGTTAGACGCAAGGTCTTGACATTGGGAATTTCCAACAAATCTTGGTCCTCAGAACAGAGGGATCTCTGGGGTTGGTAGGGGGTGAGGCAGTCCCTCAGGTACATCGGCCCCAGACCATGCAAGGCCTTAAAGGTGAGTACCATCACCTTTAATGAGAGCATTCAACCCCCCCCCCCAACTTGGTTGCTTCACTACATCGGCTATTGCTGCAAGTAATGACAGTGTGAATAAATTGTCAATATTTGCTTGAGATAGTGCTTGCAGTTCTGGAGGGACTCTTAATTTTTTGCATCTCATAGACTTAGCATGGGGATTTGGTTAACCAGTTAAAATTCATGAGTAAACCAGGTTTTTTTTAAAAAAAATCTGAAACATTTCGGGGGGGGGGGGTTGAACCCCTTAAAGCCCCCCCCCCTCGCTACAGGCCTGGTTGGGGGTCACCACAACATGAAGAAATGTATTAAAGGGCCATAGCATTAGGAAGGCTGAGAACCACTGGACTATACTGTGTGAATGCCAATATGGCACCACAAAGAGTTCAGAAGTGTGTGTGTGGCTATCCCTAGAGCCAATTGGGAACATCTCAGCTTCACATTTCTGCTTTACAGCGGCCATGGATTTACCAGGCAATGTCGACTCACTCTGTAGTGACTGATCACTTGAGATTCCAAAACCGCACCTAAATACCCATCCAGTGGGGAAAACCTGTTTCAGAGCACACCTTCTCAAATATCTTTTCCCAAAAAACTGAGAAAAGTGCTCATGGGAAAGAATGAAGTCCTCCCTTGCCCTGGTCCAGACATGATGATTTAATTGTGTACATACCTTCCCAACTTCTTGGAAATTGAGGATGGGCCCTGATGCCAGTGCTTTCAGACTGAAACTCTGCCATGTTTCCTGCTACTTCTTCCATCCTTTTCCTTTCTAGAAAGAGGTCTGAAAAGGAGGAAAAAACACAACAGTCGCAAAATGCCATTTCCCCCATTATGCTTGAAACCTTCTTCTTCGAAACACCCTAGCTTCATATTTAGCTCCCAAAAGGACAATGAGAGAGCCCAGGTAAAATGCTTGCAGATCTCTTTCCTTACCTTTACATTTCTTCAGCACATCCTCTAGAAAGGGATTCGTATCGCGCATATCTGAGATCTTCAATTTCATGGCAGACGGAATGAACACAACACTACAAAATGTCCGTCTCTTCTCAGTTCTGTTGGTGGACAGGAAAAGAGATTTAAAGATGGGCTCAAAGCTAACCTTAAAAACTGTGATATAGACACTGAGAACTGGGAAGCCCTGGCCCTTGAGCGCTCCAGCTGGTGGTCAGCTGTGACCAGCAGTGCTGTAGAATTTGAAGAGGCGTGAATGGAGAGCGAAAGAGAGAAACATGCCAGGAGGAAGGTGCATCAAGCCAACCCCAACCAGGCCCGCCTTCCACCCGGAAACCGATGTCCACACTGCAGGAGAACATGCGGGTTAAGAATAGGGCTCCATAGCCACCTACGGACCCACCGCCAGGACACCACACTTGGAGGACAGTCTTACTCAGACAACAAGGGATCACCTAAGTAAGATTGCAGATATTCCCAGTGAGATGAGACAGCAAATGGGTGCCTTTGACAATATCCACACGTCCCATGCAGTCTCTATTTTGATCATTCTAACAGTACACTTTTTCAAAGGCATGCAAGGTAAAATTGTTACCATGCATTTGCTCAAAGTCACCGAGCCAAGATAATAATATAATAATAAAACTTTATTTGTATGCAGCTCTATCTCCCAGAGAGGGCTCAGGGTGGTTTCCAACATAGGCAAAACAATTGCTGAATGCCACAAAAACCGTACAAAATAGACATTATAAAACATAAATGTAAACCCTATAAAAAGCAATCATAGAATCAAAGAGTTGGAAGAGATCTCATGGGCCATCCAGTCCAACCCCCTGCCAAGAAGCAGGAAAATTGCATTTAAAGCACCCCCAGCARATGGCATCCAGCATCTGTTTAAAAGCTCCAAAGCTTWWARAMSCTCCACCACACTCCAGGGCAGAGAGTTCCACTGCTGAACGGCTCTCATGCTCAGGTGGAATCTCCTTTCTTATAGTTTGAAGCCATTGTTCTGTGTCCTAGTCTCCAGGGAAGCAGAAAACAAGCTTGCTCCCTCCTCCCTWTGACTTCCCTTCACATATTTATATAYGGCCCTCATCATGTCTCCTTTCAGCCTTCTCAGCCCAGCTCTTTCAACCGCTCCTCATAGGGCTTGTTCTCCAGACCCTTGATCATTTTAGTCGTCTTCCTCTGGACACATTCCAACTTGTCAACATCTCCCTTCATTTGTGGTGCCGAGAATTGAACACAGTGTGATTCCAGGTATGGTCTGACCCAGGCAGAATAGAGTGGTTGCATGGCTTCCCTGGATCTAGACACTAGAGTCCTATTTATGCAGGCCAAAATCCCCTTGGTATTGATTGATTGATTGATTGATTGCCGCCGCATGACATTTAAAACATTTCTCCATCAAACAGTATTTCTCCATCAAACAGGAATTTAAATACCAATGGCCAGGAATTGCAAAATGGACCTAGTCAGCTATGAGAGGGCTGGGCAAGGGCTAGTGAAATGAAGTAGCATAGGGGACCGGGGAAATTGATAAAGTTTAGGGCAGGGTCCTGGCTGATGGCCAGGGAAGGGCCTCAGGCTAATCATTTCCAAAGGCCTGCTAGGACCACCAAGTTTTCAGGTCCCTGTGGAAGATAGGAAAAGCAGAGTGCTTGTTTTCAAAGAGAGGACATGGGTACAGTGGGGTTGTTGTTGTAGTTGTATGCCTTCAAGTTGTTTCTAACCTACAGCACCTCTAGCATTGGGGTTTCTTTGGCAAGATTTCTTTGGTGCCATAAAGGGAAATGTATGTTAATGTAAGATTAGTGTAATGTGAATGTTTACATGTAATTTTGTGCAATGCCTGTGAATGTAACCTGATTGCATTAGCAGAGAGTGTATTGACTCTGAAAGGGTTAATCAGTCAAGCCTCTAATGAACTGTAAAGTTGTGACCCTGAGTGTGCCTGGAATGCGTAGGGAGGATCCAGAGATAAGATTTCGTTTGTCCTTCTTACTTCAGTGCTTTTGTCTTGTTTCTGTTCTTTTTTGGTTGTGTGTCAATTCGAGTGTTTGCTGTATATTTGCTCTACTCAGTAAAGCTATACATTTGCTTTTACTGAAATCTCAAAGTGTCTATTTTTCTAAGCTTCAAAGCTTCTATCGCACTCTGACAATGTATTCATCATTATTTATTTATTTACCCTATTTATACCCTGCCTTTCTCAACCCCATAGGGGACTCAAGGCGGCATACATACATAGCCAACGATTCAATGCCATGTTAATATCTATATAAATAAAAATGTAATGTTCATTTGTGAGATTAACAGAACTCAAAAACCACTGGGCGAATTGACACCAAATTTGAACACAAGACACCTATCAGGCCAACAAGTGAACATCACTCATAAAAACACTGAAAAACACAGCGGAAGAGACTTTAAAAGCCATTTAAAAAATACATTACAACGCATGCGCAAAACCACATATATACACATATACACACATAAAACACATATACACAGACCGGGCCACACCAACGTTTGGCAGGGGACGGCTAGTACTTTCATAAAAACAAATGCATTAAAATAATAATTAAAAACATAGCAAACCTTAAAAACACTTATTAAAATCACATTGCCCAAATGATGTAAATGCTCTACTTACTTCTTCAAGATCCTTCCAATATCCTAGGAGGGGAGAAAAAGAAAGAAGAGAGTTCAGTACTTGTCACAGTCTGAAGATATTCAGATGATGCCAGCATCCTTAAGCTTGAGGATGAATGGATGGGAACACATCAAAGTGATTGCCTTAATATATTGTGTAGGAAACCTTTATGAGACAGTTAGTTAGCAAGCAAAATTGAATGTTTCTGGCTTTGGCATGTATGATTGTGAAAGCTTAAGGGTAAAAAAAAGCCACACTGAAGAAATTGAATAGAATTGAAATGCAGTGCTGAAGAGTTCTTAGAATACAATGGACAGCTAGAAAGAGAGATAAAAGCAAATCAAACAGATGCCTTCCCTAGAAGCTTCACTGGCTGCCAATAAGTTGTCGGGCCAAATTCAAGGTGCAGGTTATGACCTATAAAGCCCTAAACGGTTCTGGACCCGCCTATCTTTGCGATCGCATCTCCCTTTATGAACCGGCGCGAACTACAAAATCTTCCGGGGAGGCCCTCCTTTCGCTCCCACCACCGTCACGTCACAAGCACAGTTGGTGGGGACAGGAGAGAGGGCCTTCTCAGTGGTGGCCCCCCGCCTCTGGAATGCCCTTCCTAAAGAAGTAAGACAGACCCCATACCTCCCCTCCTTTCGTAACAGCTTGAAGACCTGGTGGTTTAAACAAGCTTTTGAGAACAACTAGTTCTATCTCAGCCCCAGATACTGTTGAATGTGGCCACATCTTTTTCTACTAATTACCCAGGTCACTTCCTCCTATTAGGCCCCAGAAATGAACAGCCATACACTGTACCTATTATTGTTGTTGCCTGCTATAGCATTGCACCTAATGCCGGCAGGACTGAAGACCGACAGGTCGCAGGTTCGAATCCGGGGAGAGGTGGATGAGCTCCCTCTATCAATTCCAGCTCCTCATGCGGGGACGAGAGAAGCCTCCCACAAGGATGATAAAAACATCAAATCATCTGGGTGTCCCCTGGGCAACGTCCTTGCAGACGGCCTATTCTCTCACACCAGAAACAACTTGCAGTTTCTCAAGTCGCTCCTGACACAACAAAAAAAAAAATTGCACCTAATTTCCAGGGCCCCCTACAAATTGCACTAGCCTCAGCCCAGCCTTTTAAATGGCCTTGAACAGGCAGGATTATTTTAAATATATATGTGCTATTGTGATTTTTATGCTTATATTTCTTGTTAATTTTATGTTTATGTTGTTTACTTTGTATGTATTGATGATGTTACTTGGAAACCACTCTGAGTCTCCTCAGGGAGATAGAGCGGTATATAAATAAAGTTTTGTTGTTGTTTGTAGTTGTAGAAGGCAAGTTGGCTGCTGTAACTTGGACCTGTACTGTGACAATGTGACTCAATGCTTGATAAAGTGGGAAACAATCTGGGGGGGAAAACAGAGACCATGCTAGAAGTGGATAGATACTACTAAGGAAGACCTGAGCAGGGCAGTTGGTGGCCAGGGAGTTTGGAGGTCTCCAAATCAAAGGATCAACATAAGTTGGAGTTGACTTGATAGCAGTTAACAAAAGAAACAAATTATAAACACGTTTTTGAACCTAAGAGAACACCTCTCTAGTAATATCTGAGCCCTCCAGCATGCCTCTATGGTCATCTTCAAGTAAGTGATTGTGATGGCTTGAGCCTTTGGGAAAACTATATTTTTGGGGGCTATCTGATACCTTCTGTTAAGATTAAGAATCTTAGCAGACAGAGGCACTTTGAGGCAAGGTGAAAAGATAACCAAAAGAGTTTACTGAAACAAGATGAATAAAGGGTTAACTCCACCCAGGACTATTATAAGATAACTTAAAACAATACAGTAGAAAAGGAGAATTTCCTGGTTGTAATAATCTTTTTTGGGATTTTCTGCCTCTGATGCAAAGCGATGGGTTATAAGTTGTTGCTTACAAACTGTCTTAATCTTCTCTCCTGTGAAGCTTAGGCTGGCCAAAAGCTTCTGTTGTCCTTTGGAGTGTTGGTATAATAATACTGCTAAATGCAGCAGCAGGTGCTAAGAATGCCTGTTTTGGATTGCTTGGCCTAGGATTCCAGCCTATAAACAGGGGGAACTAAAGCAAAGGAGAGGAAAAGGCAGCACCAAGACTTCACAGTGATCAAGCTGTAAGAAACTAGAGCTGAGATCCTTTGCTTCCCATTTGGAAGAGAAAGTCACAAGGTGATTGACAATCACCTTTTCACCTGAGAGGTGGCTGGATGAAGTCTCTTGCCATCTTACCTGCAGGAATACACTGGCCTCCTGATGACGTTTCTCCTCCACCTCTTGGATGAGACTCCCAAGGAATGAGATTTCTCTGGAAAACCTGGCCAGATGTTCCTCCCTTTTTCTTATAATTTCTTTCTCTATCTCTTCCATCTGGACCAGCAAACGCTTCTCCTGGTCTTCGAGAAAGTGATGCAGCTCTCTGAATGCGGACATTACTTTTTCCCTCTCTACTTCTGTTTCATCCTGCAAACAGGAAAAGAGCGTGCTTCTTTAAGGAATGTAGTCACTTTTGGCAAAATTAGGCTATAAAACACTGTAGAAAGGCCACCTTTTCACAGAAGTTGCATTAGTATTTAAAAGAGAAAGCACCTCTTGAAGACTGAGAATTGCTCATTCTCAAAAGAGCCTCTTAATAAAAATTTTCTGGAGATCAAGCACTTTGCTATCACAGCTTTTTATTCATTTTCTAGATCATAGTTTTAGGACACTTACAAGCAGGTCTTGGCTTTCCTTGTCTATGGAGGCTTTTGATGCCAGAAATTTTTCCTTGTCCTCTTTCAAATTCTTCAGACAATTGCAAATCTGATCCTGAAAAAAAGGAGGAGAAAGCATGTTAGTTGCTTTAAAGAGAAAGAAGCTGAACCATTCATTTATTTATTTACTTACTTATGTCATTTATATCCCACCTTTCTCAACCCCAAAGGGGCTTCAGAGCAGCCTTACAAATTAGGCAGCAAAGTGATGCCAAAAATAAACATACAATAAAATAAACATCTACATTAAAACCAAAACATTTAAACAGCACAATTTTAAACTAATTATTAAAATCATGTCATCCAAAATCATAATCCAAAACCGTTCCATTTTTCAGTTCACTATTCCTTATTCTCTTGCTGCACTAAGAGGGCTTTATAGGCTAAAGCCAGCACTTTGAATTATGTTCAGTAGCTGACTGGCAGCCAGTGGAGCTGACGTAATAGGGGAGCTGCATGCTCCCTGTATGCCACCCGTTGGACCACTTGAAGCTTCCGAACAGTCTTCAAAGGCAACTCCCCATACAGCGGATTGCAGTAATCTATCCTTGATGTAACAAGAGCATGGACCACTGTGGTCAAGTGTGGTTTCTCAAGATATGGGCGTAACTGGCACACAAGTTTTAATTGTGCGAAAGCTCCCCTGGCCACCGCCGAGACCTGGAGTTCCAGGCTCAACTATTAATCCAGGAGAACTCCCAAGTTGTGCGTGTAACCCAGTCCAACACAGGCTGTAACCCTATACCCTGTTCAGCCTCTAGACTGACCAGGAGTACCTCCATCTTGTCTAAATAAATAATAAATTACAAGGTCTTTCACCTCCTCTGTCCAAAAGTGCTGGTGCCTCAACAAACTACAACTCCCAGTGGGTCATCGATATCCACTCAGGTTTGATTTCAGGATCCCTCATGGATTCCAAAATGTGTGGATGCTCAAGTCCCATGATATAAAAGGCATAGCAAAATAATATCCCTTGTAGAAATTGGCCAGCAATTCAAAACGTGCTAGAGTCCCCCCCCCCCCGTCCCGTCCCCCCAATATTTTCAAACTCTTCAAAAACTGGTTTATCTCCAAACGACAACTCCCAGGATTCCATAGCGTAGCAAGGAGCCATGGCAATTCAACTGGGGACTACTCACTAAACTACAACTCTCATGAATTCACAGCATTAAGCCACAGCAGTTCAAGTGGTGTCAACCTGCATTCTTTCAATGGCGGAGATACTGGTTGTTTGGAATTGTGGGAATTGAAGTCCAAAACACCTGGCGGGCCAAAGTTTGCCCATGCCAGATGTATATTGCAGAATGAATGTAATTTTACATGACTTTAAATGCTATGGCTCAATACTTTGGAATCCTTGGAGCTGTAATTTTGCAAGGTCTTTAGCGCTCTGCCAGGCAGGAATACACCATCCAAGTGATCCCAACAGATGACCATCCAACCTCTGTTTAAAAGCTTCCAGAAAAGAAGACTCCACCACATCAGACAAAAAAAAAGTGTCTTGGGTTGCTGTGAGTTTTCTGGGCTGTATGGCCATGTTCCAGAAGCATTGTGATGTTTTGCCCACATCTATGGCAAATGCCAGACATGGGCGAAACATCAGGGGAGATTTTGACCAGTCATACAGCCCAGAAAACTTACAGTAACCCAGTGATTCCGGCCAGCCTTTGACAACACAGTGTCTTGGAGGCTTAATTCCAATTCTGTCTTATGGATTTCTTAAAAACAATGAACGCGGAAGTGTTTCCCCAGTGAATCCTGACCTGGTATTCCTGGGCAGCCTCCTGCAGAGGAATGACAGTGTGCTCTCGGTGCTCCTTGGCCCGGTCGCAGACCATGCAGATAGGCCTCTGGTGCTCCTTGCAGAAGAACTTGAAGGGCTCCTGGTGCTCCCCACAGATTCCCCCCATGGCCCCTTTCCCCCTGGGCTCCTGGAGGCTGAGTTTCTTGGTGATTTCCACAAAGTTGGCCAGCGGCCGGTTGGGAATGACATCCCTGCTCCGGAGGGTGACCCTGCACTGCGGGCAGAAGGCCTCTTTCTCCAAGTCCCCCCAGCAGTGGCCCAGGCAAGTCCGGCAGAAGTTGTGCCCACACTCGGCGAGGGTCACTGGATCCCTGAAATAGTCCAGGCAAATCGAGCAAGTGGCTTCCTCACACAGGTCCTGCACAGAGCCTCCAGAGACACCGGCCATGGTTTCCTCTTGCAGGAAAACAAGAGCAGTGCAAGTTAGTTTCACTTTCCAGGTACAAGTCTGGATTGCACACTTCCTGTAAATGACTCAGCGGAGATCAGGTGTCGAAAACATTGCCAACCTTTGACCAAAGTTGGAATACATCTTGTCAAAAGTGGGAGGGGAAACTGACAGCAAGCACAAGAGATATGGAAGTTATATTGCAAGAAGATCATTACACAATTGTTTCCTTTTTTGGACAGATGACATTTTAAAACATTCACAATTTTACATTTTATAGTCCATAGCCACAGATTTGACATTCATGGATTCCACCCTCAACAGCTTGAAAATATATAATTTCCCCTGTTTAGTTATGATCTCCTTCTTTTGGCAGATGATGATTTTAGACTTTCGCTGTTTTACCTTTTGCAGTCCAAAACCATGGATTTATGGATTCCATCATTTACAACTTGGATATATTTGTATCCAGTCTATGACTTCTTGTTTGAATTGTGGTCTACTTTCTTCAACAAGTGATATGTTTTTAGACTTTCACTGTTTTTAACCTTTACAGTTGGACCTCCATATCCACGGAGTCGGCATTGACAGATTCCACCAACCACAGCTTTAACTTTTGTTTATACAATGTGTACATACTTCTACTGTTTAAATTGTAACCTCCCTCTTGGGTTAAGCAACATGTTTTTTGATGTCACTGATTTTCTATTACTGTATTGCTTTCCACAGATAGCCACCCATCTGTTTGGCACCCACAAATTCCACCATCTGCAGCTTGATTTTTTTAATTCCCCAATATCAGGCCTTGGTGTTGTCATTTCTTATTTTATTTTTTATTTTGTATCAAGAGCATTCCATAAATAAATGTAAAACTGATAAAAATAGAAGGCATGCAGGCAGCTAAATATCTTTTGACCAAAAACATGCAACAGCAACGGCATTGTCTGTAGCCTCCAACAATTGTTCCTTGGTACACGAGGCAGGGCACAGTGGACAAGCATACAGATGCGGAGTTGTCTGTTCTGCTCCACAGTCACACAATGTGTGGGATTCTTTTAGGTAGTGCCATTTTGCCAGGTTGTCTTTTGATCTGCCCACTCCACTTCTGAGTCTGTTCAGGGACTTCCAAGTTGCCCATTCTTGGTTTGCCCCTGGAGGAAGACCCTCGAGGGGGCATCCAGTTGGGATTTCCTGGTTTAGCTGCCCAGAGGGATACCCTTGCTGTTGCTGGGGAACACCAAGAGCAGTGGTAGTTCTCATAAGCTTTTCCTTGATTTGAGTCTACTTGGAGGAGGCTGGTAGCCATGTAGTGGGTGGCTTTCACAGTGTTCAACCTTATTTCTCTCACATTTAGCAGCAACTTCCCGTTGCACATCAGGAGGGGGGCAATGCCAGCTAGCTTGTAGAGTTTATCAACAGGTGTAGGTTTAAGACATCCTGTGATTATTCTGCATGTTTCGTTCAATGCTATGTTCACCTGTTTTGCATGGGCAGACTTATGCCAAACAAGGCAGGCATACTCGGCAACTGAGTAAGACAAGGCCAGGGTTGATGTTCTTATTAATTTTGGGTCTGCACCCCATGTGCTGCCAGTAAGTTTCCACAAGATGTTATTGCGTGCAGCTACCTTGTGATTGGTGTTCAAGCAGTTTTTCCTATATGCTAGTGTTCAATCTAAGGTGACACCAAAATATCTTGGCTGTAACAACACCTCCAATGCCAGGAACTACCAGCCTATCTCACTCCTATGTCAGCTATGTAAAGTATATGAGAGGATACTACTAAATCGATTAGGACCTTTTATTGAACCCCAGCTTATTGCACAAGAAGCAGGTTTCAGACCAGGAGGATACTACTAAATCGATTAGGACCTGTTATTGAACCCCAGCTTATTGGACAACAAGCAGGTTTCAGACCAGGGAAAAACTGTACAGCCCAAATTCTTAATCTGACTGAGTACATCGAGGATATGAGAAAGGTTGCATTACTGGAACAGTTTTTGTTGACCTTAGCAGCCTATGACATGGTGCAACATAAGAAAATGCTGCAGAAAGTCTACCATATTACCCGAGACTATGATTTTACAAAAACTCTCCTAGAAAACTGTAGCTTCTAGTTTCAGGGCAGGAAAAGTAGATGGAGGAGGCCAAAAAATGGTTTACGCCAAGGCAGCGTTATTGCACTGACCTTATTTAATATCTTTACTAACGATCAGCCACAACCACCACTCAAAAAGAGCTTTATATATGTTGATGACCTTGGCCTAACAACACAAGCAAAAGACTTTGAAACAGCTGAAATCCAGCTTACTAATTCCTTGAAAGATCTCTCCATCTACTACAAAGATAACCGCCTGAAACCTAACCCTGCTAAGACACAAGTGTGTGCTTTCCACCTATGCAACCGTGAAGCCAACAGGAAATTAAAAGTCACCTGGGAAAGTCAAGAGCTTGAACATGCTGTCATTTTAGTACTTGAACATCTACAGATTTTGATATCCCGGATACCAAAATCCCTGCAGGTACCAAGGGATGCCCAAAATGAGAACACAGATCTGTGTTCAGATAGGAGCTGAAGTATTAACATGGAAGATGAGGTGACAATCCAGTCAGATCTAGCCAAGTGCACCTCTCTTTAAAAGTGCAGCTAGAACAGACGGGAAGAAATTCTTGGTGGAATAGGTGTGAGCATTGAACTATTATTTTGGAGAGTTGGATTTGAATCCCTGTTTCCTAATGAAATGCACTGGGTGACCACAGAAGAAGGCAATGATAAGCCCTGGACAAATCTTACCAAGAAGACAATTTTATTGCTTTTTGAAATGCTTTTGACTCATGAATTTCATGGGGTTTCCTTAGACAAGGAATAATGGGTAGCAGTAGGTTCTTGTGGGTTTTATTTATTTTATTTTATTTATTTACAGTATTTATATTCCGCCCTTCTCACCCCGCAGGGGACTCAGGGCAGATTACAGTGTACACATATATGGCAAACATTCAATGCCAAACACAACACATATAGACAGACAGTCAGAGGCTATTTAAGTTTTCTGGCCGCCAGGGGAGCTGCCGCTTTTATTGTCCATCTGCGACACTGATGAAGTACTTCCGCATTCCCCGCATGCTTTTGCTGGAGTGCTTTGCTGGAGTCTTTTTTTATGGCCTCGTAAATTAGTTAAATTAGCCTCCCCACACATAGGTGGTACCTAATTTTCCTACTTGACAGATGCAACTGTCTTTTGGGTTGCAAAGGTCGACAACAAGCTACACAATTGGTCGGAAGCTCACTCCGACCCGGGCTGGCTTTGAACTCATGACCTTGTGGTCAGAAGTGATCTTAATGCAGCTGACACTCAGACAGCTGCACCACAGTCCAGGTGCAGTATTGCTCTGGTACAGTCTGAGCTAAACATTCATCAGGGTAGGAATTTGTCTTTCTTGTACTTTTTAAGCACCTTGAAATAATAGAACCACAATAAAGTGAACCCTGATAAAATAGAAAATTGGGCTGAAATAAAGAGAATGACATTCAACCAAGACAAATGCAAAATCTACAATTGGATTACAGATATCAAATGCACACTTGTAGGATTGGGAGGGAGGCTTGTTTTAGCAGTAGTTCTTGTGTACTGATTACTGTTGGTCATAAACTGAACATGAGCAGCGAATAAGATAATATTTTTGCATGTAATAATTGAAGCAATCATTTCACTATATTCTATGCTGGCCGAGCTTCAGCTAGAGTACTGCATTCACTTCTGTGCATATCATTTTAATAAAGATATAAACAAGCTGGAGTAAGTTTAGAGATGACAAGAACTTTAAGTTTTGAAAATCAAAACATGTGAAGAAAAGTTAAATGAGTTATTGCATGCCCGGCCTGGGGAAGATGGGGTGGCATAAATGTGCTCTTTAAATACCTCAAATGCTGTCATAGAAAAGAGAAGTCAGGTCTATTTTATGCAGCTCTGGAGTGTAGGACCAGGTTTACCCTCTGGGGCAGGGGGTACATTTTAACAGAACATTAGAAATACCCTCTTAATGGTAAACATGATTCAGCAATGGAGCCCATTACTTAAAGAAGTGGGGTAGTCTATCTAGCAAGTTGCCTAGTTTCCAACAGCCTCACAACCTCTGAGGATGCCTGCCATAGATGTGGGCAAGACGTCCGGAAAAAATGCTTCTGGAGCATGGCCATAACCCGGAAAACTCACAGCAACCCAGTGATTCCAGCCATGAAAGCCTTCAACAACACAAATATGAGATAGTGGAGTGACACAACTGGAACAGGAAAAAGTCAGTAGTTTTTAATACAAGTACAAATCTGAACACTTAAAATCATGAATATGATCACGGGCAACTTGTGTCAGAGATTCCTGAGGCCAACCTGGCTACCTTAATGACAGATTTTGAGGTGGCCTCCTACAAACACACGAAAGAAAGGCAGAATGGGCTGTCCTCTGAATGACGCACCAGAGAACTCATAGAGAAAGTCTTCTGTGTCCGTATTATAGAAGGTCACCAGACCTTCTGTGCAGCTCAGAAATACTCGGATCTTCCTGAGCTTCTCGTTTCGACACAGGGGGAGATCTAACAGTCCTATCGCCCAAATCCCACTTTCAGGTTGAATCATTACAGGCCCCTTTCTCGTCACAGATTTTAAGGCAACACCTACAGTCCACTCTTCCTCACTTTCCACAGAAACATCCCAGAAATATCTGCCTTCTGAGAGTTCCTCACGGCCCAGAACAATAGGACATAGGTTAAATCTGCCAGGATTCTCAGGCAGGTCTTGATACTTCTTGTCCCATCTCACACTTCTAAGGTCTTCGGACAAGATGAGGCGGGGAAAAGCTGTGTCTGTATCCAGAGTTATGTTCACTACAGGGGAAAGGGATGAGAGAAAACGGGGTAAGAAAAGAAAAACATGTTATCTGGAGCACTAATATCCTGAGCTTCAGCAATCCCTTTCCTCCAAATCACACTCTTCTCACAAATCAGAAGGGTTTTCATGGGCAGTAGTTCAGAGCCGATTGGGTTAATCCCCCTTCCTTTTCCAGATTCTTGGACTTTCCCAGTAAAACAAACACCAGGGTTTGAATATGTTTATCTTGGAGAAGAGAAGACAATGGACTAATCTACATGGGCATTAAATCCAGGCTCACCCTATTTGGCTCCAGACTCTACATTCCTCCACTTCTGGAATGTGTCCAGAGGAGCGACTAAAATGATCAAGGGTCTGGAGAACAAGTCCTATGAGGAGTGGCTTAAGGAGCTGGGCATGTTTAGCCTGAAGAAGAGAAGGCTGAGAGGAGATATGATAGCCATGTATAAATATGTGAGAGGAAGCCACAGGGAGGAGGGAGCAAGCTTGTTTTCTGCTTCCTGGAGACTAGGACGCGGAACAATGGCTTCAAACTACAAGAGAGGAGATTCCATCTGAACATTAGGAAGAACTTCCTGACTGTGAGAGCCGTTCAGCAGTGGAACTCTCTGCCCCGGAGTGTGGTGGAGGCTCCTTTGGAAGCTTTTAAGCAGAGGCTGGATGGCCATCTGTCAGGGGTGATTTGAATGCAATATTCCTGCTTCTTGGCAGGGGGTTGGACTGGATGGCCCATGAGGTCTCTTCCAACTCTTTGAATCTATGATTCTATGATTCTGCTAAGTATTGTGAGTTCATCCAGTTTTATCTCACAAGTTAGGGTGATGCTCAGGAATTCAAGTAAAGTTCTGGAGTATTCTGTGACTTTGGGGCAAGGTGTACCTCTGGATCATGTATGATCTGGATTAGCTTTTCTCTGTCTAATAAAAGCAGGGAAAAGGTAACGATGGTGGCATCCCAGTCAGCAGACCAGTCTGGAAGCAGTGACAGCAATATAGAAGGTGAAGTGACAGTCACGGTTTCAATCCAACTCTATCATACTCAGACAGGCTGTAGATGTATCGGCTGGTGTAGACACAGCCAAAAAGGTGACATGAATGCCATTTTTAAACAACTGAAGCAATGCCAAATAGAAGGTGGAATGAACTTGTTTTCCTGATTCAAATTACAAGAACAGAGGTTCCAGCTAAACATTAGAAAGAATTTCTTCACAGTAAAAAATAGTGGACAGACTCTCTGGGGATGGTAGTGAACTCTAAATACTATGGAATCCTGGGAGTTGTACTTTATGAAGTATTTAGCCTTCTCTGCCAAAGAGTGCTGGTGCCTCACCAAACTGCAATTCTTTAGATTCCACGACATTGAGTAATGAAAATTAAAGAGGTGTCAAGCATTAACACCTCTTTTTCATGGACCCTTGGAAGACTCATGTGGCCAAAAGAATGAGAGCTGCATATATTATAATAGCTCCATCTACGTCCCATCTCGGAGTTTAAGATTTTCTGGGGAGGCCCTGCTCTTGGCCCCAACTCTGTTGCAAACGCACTTGGCGGGGACGAGGGACAGGGCCTTCTTGGTGGTGGCCCCCCACCTGTGGAATTCGCTCCCCAGCAAAATTAGGTTATCCACGTCCCTCTTTTCCTTCAGAAAGAAGTAGAAAACATGGTTGTGGTACCAGGCCTTCGGGTAGCAGCTAACAATGACAATGGCAATGATGACAATTGTTATGGAAATGGACTATGGACAAGCTTCTGATGGAGTCTCTGGTCACAGAATTCGGTTTAGATAATGCCACCGGGCTGTAATATTTTAAACAGATTTTAATTGAACTGATTTAATGTTTTATTGTGATTACCGTATTTTATTTTATTGTGTGTATATGGGGACATCGAATCGTTGCCGGCTGTAAGCCGCTCTGAGTGTCCCCCCCCCCGGGCGGGTTGAGAAGGGCAGAGTACAAATATTTGAAATAAATAAATAAATAAATAACAGCTACAGTGTTCTGCTTTGCCTACAGCATGGATTCTTATTTCAGAACTAATTTATGACCAAAATCTGCATTAACTGGAAGTAGTACCTTGAGTGCAAGATATTTACAACTCTACTAAACAAAAACCCCTCGAAGAAAAATACCTACCAAGTTACTGCCCAATTTGCCATCCCTAATGAAGATAAAGTCTTGCTTTATATTTTAAACAGATTTTAATTGAATTTTACCTTTCTGTGGTGGGGGTCCAGATATGAGAACATCTAGGAAGAACAGAAATAAAAAATATAAGCACCAAGACAGCATAACAAATCTTGTAATCAGATCATAAGAAAGCACAAACTATGACGTTTTGTTTTTGTTTTTTTGTCGTGTCAGGAGCAATCTGAGAAACTGCAAGTCGCTTCTGGTGTGAGAGAATTGGCCGTCTGCAAGGACATTTCCCAGGGGACGCCCGGATGATTTGATGTTTTTATCATCCTTGTGGGAGGCTTCTCTCATGTCCCGCATGAGGAGCTGGAGCTGATAGAGGGAGCTCATCCGCCTCTCCCCGGATTCGAACCTGTGACCTCTCGGTCTTGGGGTTAACTATGAGGGTTATCTGGAAAATAAGGTTACAAGGCATGTAGCTCTCGCAGAAAAGTTTTGCAGGGGAAGTTGGTATCACTGCCATGTAGCGGTAAGCCAACGGAAGCAAACGAGCAGTACCAGTGGTAAGTAGCTCATCAACTGGCATTGTAGTGAAGGTTAGAGATGAGTGTCCTCATTCCATTTCTTTCCAAGTGTTGTCTACATGGGACATTGCCATCATCACACTTTCCCTAAACTTATCGGTGCAGGACAAAGAGGATGAATTGTGACCGCGGTAGCACAGTGGGTTAAACCACTAGCTGCAGAAAATCTGCTGACTGGAAGGTTGGCAGTTCAAAGTCACAAGTCGGGGTGAGCTCCCAACTGTCAGCCCTAGCTTTTGCCAACCTGGCAGTTTGAAAGAATGCAATGCGAGTAGATCAATAGATACCACCTTGGCAGAAAGGTAAAAGGGTGCCCATGCAGATATGCAGACATGCCAGCAACACAACAGGCTTCTTGGCATGGAAAAATGGAACAAGAGCACCTTCCCATGGCCGGAGTTGAGCATGCCTCCAGATGCCGGTGAGGGAAAAAGGGGAAGACCTTTACCTTTGTCTGTGTTGTATGTCATTGTTCACTGTGTGTAAAAGGCATTGAATGTTTGCCCCATATGTGTATACTGTAATCTGTTCTGTGTCTCTCCACTGAGATAAAGCAGGATAAAAATAAAGTATATTATTTTTATTATTATTGTGCCCAAATCACCACACTCACTGAATCTAGCCTGCCACAGAGCACTATGGAGATTCTTGGCTGTTTCACGTGATCCGTTTTGACATTAGTATAGGCACCTGCAAAACCAGGAAGAACACTGGGAGATTGGCTCTCTCCTTCTGTCTCATCTCTGCTGATGTCTGTATGGGACGCTCATGCGTATGTGTGTGACTGCCTAAGGATGGCAACATGAAAGGTAGGATGACAACCTAGCAGAGCTTGTGTGGCCTTGGAAGGAGGAGACTGCGTGAATGCCAACTTGGGCCCATAAACAGTCCAGAAGGGTGTGTCAGGCCACCTGTGGTCCAGTATTGAGCATTTCCACTTCACATTTCTGTTCTACACTGACCATAGATTTACTGGCCAGTGTGGAGTCACCGTGGCTCTGGCTCATGAACAAGTCCTGCTAGCCTGCTTCGTTTGGGACTTTCAAGGCTCTGCAGTGACTGATCATTTAAGATTCCAGGATTGTACATGGATACCCATCCAGAGGAGGCAGCTTGTTTCAGGACATGCAAATACACTTTCCCAAGGAAACGATCATAAGAAAGCCTAAAGTCTTCCCCTTGCCAAGGTCCAGATAAGTTTAGAGGTTTCTGCGTGAAGTTTTTTAATATGTAATTACCTTCCCATCTTCTTGGAATTTGAGGCTGGGTCCTGATACCAATTTTTTCAGTTGGAAACTCTGCCCTATTTTCTACCGCTTCATCCATCTTTTGTTTTCTCAGAAAGAGATCTGAAAAAAGAAAAAAACCAAAATGGCTGTAGAATGCCATTTCACTCACAATGATAGGAGCCTTCTACCAATGAGAGAGCCTGGCATAAAATCATTGCAGCTGCCTTTCCTTACCTTTGCCTTTTTTCATGGCATCCTCTAAAAAGAGATTTATCTCTCGCAGCTCTGAGATCTTCAGGTTCAGGGCAAGTGGAACAAACTTAACACTCCGAAACGTCTCTCTCATCTCATTCCTGATTAGGAAATATAACCTTAGTTTACTATCCAAAATTCCTCAGTAGGATACAGAAAATGAAATCTGGGAGAGGAGACTACAGAAAGTTCAGAGACAGGCAGATTCTGAAAAGCAAAAGAGAAAGAGAAATGAACGGGGAGAGGATGATGCTTCATCAAAGTTCCTGAGATGTCAAATAGCCAAAGATCCATATCTGCACATCTTCCTAAAGTTTAGACATTAACCTCATATGGCTCTATCCTGCTCAGAGTTTCTCTACCCATTTTCTTCTTCATCTGCTGCTACTAGGAAGTTAGAAGAAAAGTGTTGATTACAATTATATCCCATTGCAGATATTCCAAGAAAGAAGCAACAAAAAACAGGTTCTTTGGACAATATGCAAACGTCCCATACAATCTCTATTTTGATCATTCTAACAGCACACCTTTGCAGAGAGATACTGGGGTAAAATTGCTGCAATACAAATGCACAAGTACACTATGCCAAGGTGGGAAAACTTGTTTTTAAAGAGAGGACACTGGAACAATTGGGTTGTTGTAGCTGTATGCCTTCAAGTTGTTTCTGACCTACAGCATCTCTAGCATGGGGTTTTCTTCAGTACCATAAAAGAAAAGGTATACAATCTTAACCTGGTGGCGCAACGGGTTAAAGTGTTGAGCTGCTAAACTTACTGCCTGGAAGGTTGGCAATTTGAATTTGCAAGATGGGGTGAGCTCCCACTGTTAGCCCCAGCTTCTGCCAACTAGCAGTTTGAAAACATGCAAATGTGAGTAGATCAATAGGTACTGCTTCTGCTGGAAGGTAGTGGCGCTCCATGCAGTCATGCTGGCCACATGATCTTGAAGGTGTCTACAGACAACGACAATTCTTCAGCTTAGAAATTGAGATGAGCACCACCTCCAGAGTTGGAGATGAAGGGGAAGCCTTTACCTTCATCTGTGTACTTTGTTTCATTGTTTCGAGGCATCGAATGTTTACCTTGCATCTGTATATGCTGGGATCCGCCCTGAGTACCCTCAAGGAGATAGGGTGGGATACAAATAAAGTGTTATTATATTACTTACTTCTTCAAGACCCTTCCAATATCCTGGGAGGGAAAAGAGAAAAGGAAGAGAATTCAGTGCTTGCCACAGTCCAAAGATTACCGTGAATGATGCCATCTGACTCTCTCATATTCAGATGATACCAGAATCTTTAACTCAAGGTTGAGGATAGATGGGAACTCCTCAAAGTGATGGCCTTAATATATTGTGTGCCCTTTATGAGACAGTTGTTTACCAGGCAGATTGGAACATGTAGCTTTGGCATGTATGATTGTGAAAGCTGAATGGTAAAAAAGCCACACTGAAGAAAATCAATTAATTGAAATGTGGTGCTTGAGAGTTCTTAGGATACAACGGAGAGCTAGAAAGACAATTTAAGAGGTCTTAAAGCAAACCAAGCTGTTTTTTGGGGTTTTTTTTTTTTGGTCGTGTCAGGAGAGACTTGAGAAATTGCAAGTCGCTTCTGATGTGAGAGAATTGGCCGTCTGCAAGGACATTGCCCAGGGGATGCCCAGATGATTTGATGTTTCATCATCCTTGTGGGAGGCTTCTCTCATGTCCCCGCATGAGGAGCTGGAGCTGGTAGAGGGAGCTCATCCGCCTCTCCCCGGATTCGAACCTGCGACCTGTCGGTCTTCAGTCCTGCCGGCACAGGGGTTTAACCCACTGCGCCACCGGGGGCTCCTATAACCAAGTTGTTGCTCTCCCTAGAAAGCAAGATGGCTGTTGTACCTCTGAGCTATCAAGAGACAATATGACTCAATGGGAAAAAACAATAATGCTTGATAAAGTGGGAAACAGTATTGGGGAAAAATTAAGTTGGAGTTGACTTGATGGTGGTTAACAAAAGCAACAAATTATAATTTACAGTCATCCTTCCAAATTTTCTGGGATCAGGAACACAAAACCACTGTGAAAGTGAAAAGCCACAAATAAAATAAATACATTTTTGAACCTGAAAGAACACTTCTCTAGTAATATCCAGGCCCTCTACCATGGTTCTATGGCAGTGGTTCTTAACCTGTGGGTCCCCAGGTGTTTTGGCCTACAACTCCCAGAAATCCCAGCCCGTTTACCAGCTGTTAGGATTTCTGGGAGTTGAAGGCCAAAACATCTGGGGACCCACAGGTTGAGAACCACTGCTCTATGGTGATCTTCAAGGAAGTGATCCCAATTGTAAGAAACTACAGCTGAGATCCTTCACTTCCCATTTGGAAGAGTAAATCACAAAGTGATTGAGAGCCACCTTTTCACCTGAGAGGGAGCTGGGCGAAGCCTCTCGCCAACTTACCTGCAGGAATTCACTGGCCTCCTGATGACGTTTCTCCTCCATCTCTTGGATGAGACTCTCAAGGAATGAGATTTCTCTGGAAAACCTGGCCAGATGCTCCTCTCTTTTTCTTATAATTTCTTTCTCCATCTCTTCCATCTGGACCAGCAGGCGCTTCTCCTGATCTTCCAGAAAGTGATGTAGCTCTCTGAACGCAGACATTACTTTTTCCCTTTCTGCTTCTGTTTCATTCTGCAAACAGGAAAAGAGCGTGCCTCTTTAAGGAATGTAGTCTGTTTGGCAAAAACACTGTAGAAAGGCCACCTTTTTGCCGATGTTACATTAGTATTTAGAAGGGGAGGAACCTTTTGAAGACAACATTGGCCACTCTCAAAAGAGCCTCTCAATTTCTGGAGATGGTTGGGCACTTTGCTATCACAGCTCCCCCCCCCCCCCCCCCCGCTTTTATGTATGGTATTTTCCAGGTCACTTACAAGAAGGTCTTGGCTCTCCTTTTCTATGGCTGCTTTTGATGCCAGAAATTTTAAGTTCTCCTCGTTCAGATTCTTCAGGCAATTGCAGATCTTATCCTAAAAAAAAAAAAAGGGGGGGGGGGAGACGTGTTTGTTACTGAGAAAGAAGCTGAAGAACATGTTTCAATTTTTGTTTGTCCTGCATTGTACTCCCGGGTAGAAAGTGGTAGTTGATGCAGATGGGTTTTACAAGGTATTTCACCTTCTCCACCCAAAGTGTCAGTATTGTATCAAACTACAACTCACAGGATTCCTTACAATTCCCAGTGAGTCCTCAACATTCACTGGGGGTTGATTTCAGGATCCTTCGTGGATTCCAAAATGTGTGGATGCTCAAGTCCCATATTTGGCATAGCAAAATAGTCCTCTTGTATAAATTGGCCAGCAATTGAAAAAGTGCTGGGGTTTTTATTTCCTAATAGTTTCAAGCTGTGGCTGGATGAATCTGGGGTCCAAAAAACATTGTACATTCTTATCCAACTTCTATTTTTATTGGAATAGGAGCATTCACCAGAAACTAAGGCCCCTTCTACACTGCCATATAAAATCCAGATAATCTGCTTTGAACTGGATTACATGGCAGTGTATACTCAAATAATCCAGTTCAAAGTAGGAAATGTGGATTATCTGTTTTGATGATCTGGGTTATATGGCAGTGTAGAAGGGGCCTAGGAAGATGCCTTTGGAATACCGATACACTGTCAGTCATTGCTGGAATAGGAGTAATAACTTTGAAAATTTCAAGAAAGAAGTGCAAAATTTAAGTGGAGTAAAATAAAATACCACAGTTTGGGCCCCTTCTACACAGCTGTATAAAATCCGGTTATTTATTTATTTATTTATTTACTTACTTACTTACTTCATTTATATACCTCTTTTCTCAGCCCTCAGGTGACTCAAAGCGGTGAACAACATCAATACAAAACATCACAAGACAAGTATAGGGCAATTAAAAACAATTGTAACATAAATCATTAAACATCCGTATAACAATCATTAGCGCCTCAACAGTAAAATCAGAATCCAGTCTCATCATCCATTATTCCGTATTCCTATGTTCAATTACACTGTTTAATCAAATGCTTGTTCGAACAGCCAGGTCTTCACTTTCCTCCGAAACGCCAGCAGGGAGGGG
>NW_026845477.1:295243266-295259882 GCF_025583915.1 Anolis sagrei ordinatus
TGCTTGAAAATATTTTTTTATTAATTTTATACCTGTACACGATTAGTTGTTGTCTCCTTTAGGCAGGTGATGATTTTGGACATTCACTGTTTTACGGTTTGCAGTCCAAATCAGTGGATTCATGGATTCCACCATTTACAGCTTGAAAATATTAGTATCCAATATATGCAAATATATGGTTTCTTGTATTAGTTGTAATCTACTTTCTTGAATAGGTAATATGTTTGTAGACTTGCACTGTTTTTAACCTTTACAGTTGGACCTTCACAGCCACAGATTCAGCATTTACGGATTCCACCATCCACAGCTTGAATTTTTGTTTATACAATGTGTACATACATTGTTTAAATTGTGATCTCTTTTCTTGGATAGGCAACATGTTTTTAGACTTTACTGATCTTCTATTACTGTTTTGCCTTCCACAGATGGTCTTCCATATCCACAGGTTTGCATTCACACTTTCCAGGAAGTGTGGTACACTTCCTATAAAACAATGGTTCCCAACCTTTTTTTGACCAGGGACCACTTTGACCAGAGATTACTCTCCAACATTAGTACCAAAAGGGTTACAAATTGCATTGGATCAACCATATCAGCTCTAGTTTCTGATACAGAACATATGCCATGGTCAGCGACAGGGAAGGAGTGGCAGGTAGCATGAAAGGAGCGGAAAATAAATAAAGAGGAAGGAGGCTCACGAACCAGATTTTTGTCCTCACGGCCCACAGGTTAAGAACCACTGCTATAAATTATTGTTTTTGGTTTTTCTTTATTGTAATTGTCATTTGGGCTTGGCCTCATGTAAGCCGCTCCGAGTCCCCCTGGGGAGATGGTGGCGGGGTATAAATAAAGATTATTATTATTATTATTATTATTATTATTATTATTATTATTATTATTATTATTATTAGGAGGGGATCAACTGTTGAAATATTGCCAACCTCTGACCAAAGTTTGAATAAATTTTATCAACCTGGGGGAGGTTTATAATTTTTTGAAGAAAAAACCCCTAGACTTCAAGATGCAAAAGTTATATTGCAGCAAGATCATATTTGAAGATTGTATCCAATTTTTTTGTATGCATGGTTTTGTCTGTTTGTAATTGTGAACAGATGACATTTTTAGATTACTATTGTTTTACCTTTTGCTGTCCATATCCATGGATTTGGCATTCATGGACTCCACCGTTCACAGCTTGAAAACATTTCTGTCCAATTTATGCATGTACATAGTTTTCACTGTTTGAATTGTGGTCTCTTTTCTTGGACAGGTGACATGTTTTAGACTTTTACTCCAGTTCAAATCCATGGATTACACCAATGGTTCTCAACCTGTGGGTCCCCAGGTACTCCCAGAAATCCCAGCCAGTTTGCCAGCTGTTAGGATTTCTGGGAGTTGAAGGCCAAAACATCTGGGGATCCACAAGTTAAGAACCACTGGATTACACTATCCACAGGTTGAAAATATTTGGATTCAATTTGTGCATGAATATGGTTTCCACTGTTTTAATTGTGATCTCCTGTCTGGAACAGGTGACATGTTTTTAGACTTTTACTGATCTTTTATTGTTTTGCCTTTCACAGATAGCCCTCCATAGCCATGGATTCAGCATCTATTGATTGTATCATCTACAGCTTGAAATAATATATTCTCCACAAACACTGAGTGAAGAAATAAATCCTTAATGTAAAATACTTTGATCAGTATGTTTTTAATAAACAAGGGACTTCAAATTTTGAGTATGAAGCATTAACTTCCATAAATAAACACTTTGTTTACAAAACCTGCCAAATAGAATACACCTGAAGGAAATGCATTTTCAGAAGAACAATATTGCCATCTTGTGATGATTCAAAGTAGTGACTGGGGTTCCCCCCCTTCCTTAAAACCATAGCTGGATCAGACAGGAGTAGGGCAGTCTCCTTTTTTCCCATGACAGCCTTGGTGAGATAGGATTGTTTGAGCATTGGACTACGATTCTGGAGACCTGGGTTCAAGTCCCTGCTTAAACATGAAAAGACACTGGGACCTTGTATAACTACATTGAGCCAGATTGCGAAAGTGGCGTCAAACTGAATCAATTCTACCATGTTAAGTTGTAGTTTTACAATATCTTTAACCTTTTCTGCCCAGAAGTCCTGGTGCGCAAGCAAACTGCAACTTCCAGAATTCCGTAGCATTGGGCCATGGCAGTTGAAGTGGTGTCAAAGTGCAATAAATCTACCGTGTCAATGCTGCCACAATGAGGAAAACTTTTGAACTGAATCCCTACTTGCTGGCAAAAGGGTGAACATGAAGCTGGAAGTTGACCACACGATCGTGTTGGAGGCCTGGAGAGAAGACTTCTCAAGGCATTTTTAGGTCTTCCAGAGCATTTTTGAAATAGTATGTTTCAGATGAAAGGCCAAGACATTTCTTTCAGGTCTGAAAAGTAGGACCTTAGAGGTTAAATGAGATCCCTAATATAATACAGGGACCTAGTGTATTTATAAGTTTGGTCACTAAATAGGAAATGAGAGAAATGCAGGCTGCCAAAAGGAAAAATCACGCATGCTTACATATGGTCAAAATGGCTTTGTTTAATCATGAAAGGGTTATGTGACCAAGTCATTTCATTTGTTTGCTCTTTTGCCTGGAGAAGGGAAGGTTAAGCACGTTTAAATAGTTGAAAAGATGCCACATTGAGAAGGTGTCATACTTGTTTTCTGTTGTGTTGGAGACCAGGACACAAAGCAATGGAGTCAAACCACAGAAAAAGAAAATCTACCTAAACATTAGGAAAAAACCTCCTGAAGGTACTGGCTGTTTAACAGTGGAACTCACTGCCTTGGAGTGTGGGGGAGTCCTCTTCTCTGGAGGTTTTTAAACAGGCTGAATCTCAGTGGTGATTTGATTGTGTAAGAATGGTGTTGGACTGGATGTCCTAAATAGTCTTTTCCAATTCCATAATTCGGTTATTTCACATGTGTATGTTGTTAGGTTGCTGTGAGTTTTCTAGACTGTAAGGCCATGGTCCAGAAGCACTCTCCTGACATTTTGGTCACATCTATGACAGGCATACTCAGAGGTTGCCAGGATTCTCCCAGGCAGGAAGCAGGCAGGCATTGAAGCTGCAAGGCCATTCAATGCTAATCAAGGTGACCAATTGCAACATTCATACTTGCCTCACTATTCCATAGATATATAAACCTCACTTGCCTAGTTTCCAAAAGACTTCACAACCTCTAAGGATGCCTGCCACAGATGTGGGTGAAACATCATTTATTTATTTTATTTATTTACTTTACTTATATACCGTTGTTCTCAGCCAGAAGGCGACTCACAGTGGTTCACAACACACAAGAACAGCAAAGATTCAATGCTACAGTATAAAAACAGTTAACAATCTAACACATTACAAATTAATAAACAATTACTACAATAACCATCAGGATAATATGTTTCTGAAACATGGCCATACAGCCCGGAAAACTCTAAGCAACCCAGTGATTCTGGCCATGAAAGCTTTCGACAGAACATTGTATATTGTTAGTTTGCAATAAAGTGTTTGCAGCCACATCTTCTACATTTCTTTTGACAATAGGAAGAGTACATTAGGAACTTATTCCTCTTTCTTACCATTTTTATACCTTTCATATGAAAATTCTGTTAAGAAAATAAATCCCATAAACACATCTACTTTATCAACCTGTAAATAGGATAGAAGGACGGTGAAGTGAGATATACAATATGAAACAGAAGGCTTTATTCAGCAATATAACTGAACACATTTTAGAATACCCAGAATTTTTAAATAAACAACGGGAAAAACATTCATATGGTCTCAACATTTCTTGGACAGCAGCTTTCAGCCCACCTAGCCAGTGGTGAGGAATGCTGGGGGTTGCAGACTAACCTCTGGGCAGACACAGAATTTCAACTGGGACACACATAATAAGAGAAAACTCAACAGACAGCCTTCGTTTTATTTATCCAAGGGATTTCTTAGTTGCTTTGCCAAGGCTCAAGGTGTGGTACAAAGAGACAGCTTTAACAAAGAGCAGTTGAACCTGTAGATATAACCTTTACAAATCTTCTTCCAGTAGAAACATGGGGACAATCTCTCATCCTTAATAGATATTTTTTGAACTAGTTAGGTTCAACACCCTTCCTTTGGGATTATCTTCTGCTATAATTCACCCTGGACAATCCTCATTTTCTGCTTGTTAAATACAAGTAACTTGCCTTTAACTGGAGCTGCACTGGGCTCCCTGAACAGAAACAACGACTTTGTGTGTTGTTTGCTTTTGGGTTTGCTACTTGTTTTACAATCAGTAATTTCCAGGCTTTGGCCCTCTAGCTCTGTGGTTCTCAACCTGTGGGTCCCCAGATGTTTTGGCCTTCAACTCCCAGAAATCCTAACAGTTGGTGAACTGGCTGGGATTTCTGGGAGTTGTAGGCCAAAACACCTGTGGACCCACAGGTTGGGAACTACTGCACTAACTATTTTGGATTTCAGATTCCAGAGTTCCTAACTACCCACCAGTGCTGAAGTCTAAAACACATGGAGGTCTCAAAGTTTAGAAATCATTGCTTTGCAGGATTAAAAAAAATGTTTTGCATATTAACAGATGTGGTGGGTTTACAGATAAAAAGAAAAAGGGGAAGGTGGGAAATCTGACTGGCTCTGGTGATCAAGCTAATTGCAACTGATCAGAGAAAGTACTTGGAATACCATTTCCAAGCAGTAGCCAAAATTTATCACATAAAAGATCTATAAATGTACTGTGATGGCTTAAGACTATCAAGTGCATTTTTCTTCCCTACCTAGTACATCTTTTCTGGGGAGAGACCCTGCCTTTTTTTTCTAGCCTAGAGCAGTGGTTCTCAACCTGTGGATCCCCAGATGTTTCGGCCTTCAATTCCCAGAAATGCAAACAGCTGGTAAACTGGCTGGGATTTCTGGGAGTTGTAGGCCAAAACACCTGAGGACCCACAGGTTGAGAACCACTGGCCTAGAAGAATGTGAAATGAGGATGACTTCAGAAGTATGAGGAAAGAGAACTGCCTGGTTCTGCTGTAACTTTTGGAGAAGCCTGGGGAACTAGGAGGCTTCTTGATGCTAAGTTTCTAGGGATTGGTTTACAGAGATGAAATGTGGGGAAGAGAAGTTTGGTCCTGAGTTTGGTCCAAAATGAGGAGTAAAATTAGAAGAGTATGCTCCCTTCACTAACTAGCGGAAGGAAGATTATGGTAAGACCAAGTCCAGTTCGGTTACCAAAATGAAACAAGATAAACTGGGCCGTATCTGCGGGGAAAGATTGAGGGCCTGTCTACACAGATCAAAAAGTGCAAAGTGGCCCAGAAGTTGCTCCTAGTTATCTTCGTGATGTTCAGGGATTTCGAGGATATGAGGTGGGGTAAACCAAATTGATCCAGTTTAGCCCTGTGCTAGGAAAGGCAAGAAAGACTCTAGAGCAGTGGTTCTCAACCTGTGGGTTCCCAGATGTTTTGGCCTTCAACTCCCAGAAATCCTAACAGCTGGTAAACTGGCTGGGATTTCTGGGAGTTGTAGGCCAACATACCTGGGGACCCACAGGTTGAGAACCACTGCTCTAGAGTTTTGGGCAGAGTGTGGACAATAGACTGACTCCAGTCTGCTGTCCACATGGATTGATCCCCTTTTCTCTGCTCTCTTCAGCGCAAGGAAAGGGGAACCGATGAAGCCCACGTGACCCCCGTCATTGGTGCAGATGGCTGTTCCCTTTACAGACATCAGAAGAAGAAGCCACATAAACAGAGAGAAAGAAGAGGTTCACCTACGATCACCAAGAGCTCTCTAAGAGCACTGGACATCCAGTAGCAATGACAGGAAAAGTACAGTGAAAGCCTTTGGCCCGACTGGAGCTCGTAGTTTCCATCCCACTACTGGAGCCAGTTGGGGATGGAAAATGTAAGCATCTCCATAGCATTTCTGATCCAGACTGGTTAGCATAGAAAAGCAGTAGGGTCTTCCAGTTGGCAAATTTGCGGATTTGGTGTTTTAGACCAGCATGGACAAGATATCCCAAGCCATATCCACCACAGAAGTGTAAAGAAACTCCCAGCATTCCTGTCAAAAATATCTGGAAACACCAGGGATTGCCACAGAATGGGTAGGTGGACCACACCTTCCTCAAGTAGCTCCAAAATCGAAGGGAAAACTTAAGACTGCATATTCATGAATGAAAAAAAAAACCTTTGGGACCTGCTTCTGAATTCTTCCTTTTCTGGCAACAGATATTATATATGACTAATAAGGTGTTACCACTTTCAGGAGATGAACTGTAACAGCAATTGCAATTGCTGGATTTTTGAAACTTGCAACCTTTTGAGATTTTTGTACAATTGCAATGTTTCTGTTTCTTGTTCTTATTAGTTAATCAGGTACGTAACATAAGCAGGGGTTATAAAGTTGTGTTAACTCTGGATGGTGGCTAAGTTGAGCTGGGCTTTCCCAAACACATAAAAGAAAGGGAGAAGTGTCTCCCCAAAGAATGAAGCTGCAGAATACGAAAACAGGGGGGATGCGGTATCTGCATCAAAGAAGCTCACCCAACCGCCATCACAGTTGAGGAATACCCGTATCCTTTTGGGCTCTCTGTGCAAAGTCATAAGGGTATAGAAGGGGGGGTTGTAAGCTGTATAGTTCCCCTCCCACTTCCCCACGGCCCAGAAACCCCCTTCGGGACTAAAGTTGATATCGCCTTTTCTCTGCACTGAGCTTTTGGCAACTCCTACTCCCCATGTGTCTTCGTTCACCACAGTGACTTCCCAAAAGTGTCGGCCTTCTGCAAATCCCTCGTATCCCAGAACGAAAGGCCATTCGTCAAATCTCTCAGGACTTTTGGGAAATTTCTTATAAAATTCACCCATTCTCACACTTGTGTTCTCTTCTGACAGGATGAGCTGGGGGTGGGCTGTGCTTGGGTCCAGAGTTATTTTTTCTGTTGAAATGGGAAGGATACGGAAAAAAAGTCTTTTAAAAAATACAATAGCATTAGTTGTGAGACTGACATCACTTATGCACATAGCTCAAATTACCATATTTATTTGATTATAAGAATCACTTTTTCCCCATATAAACATTTCCAAAAATGGAATGGATATTAGAATATTGTGTCCAATTCTGGGCACCACAATTGAAGAGAGATATTGACAAGCTGGAATGTGTCCAGAGGAGGGTGACTCAAATGATAAGGGTCTGGAGAACAAGCCCTATGAGGAGCAGCTAAAAGAGCTTTAGCCTGCAGAAGAGAAGGCTGAGAGGAGACATGATGAGGGCCATGTATCAAGATGTGAGGGGAAGTCATAGGGAGGAGGGAGCGAACTTGTTTTCTGCTGCCCTGGAGAGTAGGATGTGGAACAATGGCTTCAAACTACAGGAAAGGAGATTCCACCTGAACATAAGGAAGAACTTCCTAACTGCGAGAGCTGTTCAGCAGTGGAACTCTCTGCCCAGGAGTGTGGTGGAGGCTCCTTTTTGGAGGCTTTTAAAGAGAGGCTAGATGGCCATCTGTTGGGGGTGGGGGTGGGTTTGAATGTTATTTTCTTGCTTCTTGGCAGGGATTGGACTGGATGGCCCACGAGGTCTCTTCCAACTCTAGGATTCTATGATTCTATGGTTGTGGGGGACTGACCCAGGGAAATTGCACCCTGCATTCTTACTCTCATTATTCAATTCCATTGTCATTTACAAAGTTTGGGCTTAAGAACCATGTAATCGAGTTAACAAAGGGAAAATAAATAATGTTTTAAATAAGTTTACGATTTTGTGTTGGGCTTCATGCAGCTGATGGGCCATAGGCTGGACAAGCCTGGTTTAGATTAGGTTCTTGTGGGTTTTTTCGGGCTATAGGGCCATGTTCTAGAGGCATTTCTCCTGACGTTTCGCCTGCATCTATAGCAAGCATCCTCAGAGGTAGTGAGGTCTCAGTTTCAATTGCTGACTAGAAATTCTATTCTAAAAACCCACAAGAACCTAGTGATTCCAGCCATGACAGCCTTCGACAATACACTGGTTTAGATTAATGCAGTATTTCACTGACCTTCTCACAAGTTAACATATGAATAGTTTCAAAGTCCCAAATAGATCAAAGCAAATCTGATGTGATATATCAGCAATTTTTAACAAACCCATAAATTTCTACAGTTTTATCAAGAAGGCACCAGCTTCTAATAAGTACCTTTTTGCGGCTGAAATCCACAGGCGAAAGCGTCTAGGAAAGAAAACAGAAGCAAGATTGCACATCACACAGACCCTTCATAAGGCCAAAAATAGCTCCCTTCATGAGAGTATCTCTATCCTTCCTTATGTTTCGGTAACATGAAATACTACAAATTTTAGGGATTTTTAGGTTTTTAGGAGCCACTCAGGCTATGTGGGTTAAGTTATAAAATATAAATGAATTTCAGGTTTAGATGTAGGTCCCATCTCCAAGATGTCTTATTATTTATGTACATATATGCAAATGCAGGAATTCCAAAAGCTCAAAAAATCCAAAAGGTTGAGCATCCCTTATCCAATACTCAACCTGTAATCAAACATCTTGAGTCACTATATTAGGAGAAAAGCAGGATCAAATGAAAAGAAATAAAAAATAACATAAATGTACAGTATCAAATCTTTCAATTGATGATTCTTCATTACCTCTGTATCGGCGTGACATGCTATCCAGCGAAAGATTTGTGTCACAGAACTCCCAGAGTTTCCACTTTAACTCAAGAGGAAAACTGGCTGAATCCTGACATGCTGCATCACACCTGAAGAAAGAAAATGTTAACCCACCAAGGCAGAATTTTGGAAAAGAAAAGAAAAAAATATAGGGAGGGAGGGAAAGGGGGGAAGCAAAACAATCTGGTGATGGGTTGTTGTAGGTTTCTTCGGGCTATATGGCCATGTTCTAGAGGCACTTTCTCCTGATGTTTTGCCTGCATCTATGGCAAGCATCCTCAGAGGTAGTGAGGTCGTGAGAAAAACCTACAACAACCCAGTGATTCCAGCCATGAAAGCCTTCAACAGTACAATGTGGTGATGGTTTAGGAATGGGATATTATTCATTTCAGGGACAGGCAAGTGCCCATCTCTTTGCATTTTCCTAGTCATAAGAAAGAGAAGTTGTGTACTACCATGGAGTCTACTTACCTCTGGAAATTCAGCTTGAAATCCTGTGATGGGAAAAGAGAGACAAAGAATTTGTCTCCTGACACAAGCTACATTATGAACTTTCCACAGCCCTCTCTCCCTTTGCATCTGGTGATGGCAGGAGCAGATGCAACAGCAACAGAATACAGAAGGTGATGAGTCAGCATGTCTCAACTGGTTTCAGCTTGACTAGACCATATAGACTGCACACCACCACCGTTGTGGGTCAGGCACCAAGTATGCTGATGCCAATCCAGAGTACTGTACTCTAGACCAGAGGATGGCCCTTTTCTCCTCAATAATTTTTATGTGACCCTAGGTATGTAAAATAGGCATAAAAATCAAATATCAGCATTTCAAAGGCTTGCCAAACATTGTTTTTCCGTTTTATGAAGTACAGCTGAAGCATTTCCTGCAGAGCTCACTGTAATCACTGTAAATGAGTGGCATACAGAAACTTTTAACAGTTGCCATTTTTTTCGTGACCCCAACACTAAGTGAAGGGGAACCCATTTGACGTTGGGACCCATGTTTTAAGAAGCCCTGCTCTAGACTAACTGTGAATTAAGTGGCCAGTGTAGCAAAGCCTTAAATCGGTGGAGGTTATATCTAAGGAAACATGTATATGGTTGCTTTTTTAGTACACAACAGACCTGGCTACCAGCATAATTTACTCCCAATGTAAGTGCAATTTGCCCTTTGGAGTCAGGAGGCCGGGTTGTTGTTGTTGTTGTTGTTGTTGTTGTTATTGTTATTATTGTTATTTTTGTTGTTTTTTCTTCCACCACCATCTTACCATGAGGAATTCAGTAGCTGGCTGCTCACAGGTCTGCTGTATTTCCTCAATTAATTTTGTCAAGGAGATCATTTCCTCGGAGAGGCTGGACACGTAGTGCTTCCTCTTCCTGGCGACCTCCTTTTGCAGCTCTTGCATCTGCGTCAGAAGAAGGTTCTGCTGCTCATCTAGAAATCCATGCAATTTTTTAAATTCCACTGTGGTCTTTTCCTTTTCTTTTTCTACCATCTTCTGCAATAAAGATGAAAGAAAACCAATATTAGAATGAAAATGTTGGAGAGCAACATTAAGAAACAGCGCCTCGTAGTATCAATGGAAAGATCAGTAGAGAGGGGACTTAAGGAAGTTGCAAGGCAACCTGATCCCCAGGCTATTTGTCCTGTCCCTATCTGATGCAGGACCTTATCACATTTGGAAATACTCCATTTCAATCAGTATGCATTCTGTATTTTTAAAGCTCTTGAATCTGTACAGTAATAGGTTCATCTGATCATTGTAGTGACACTGATAACATTCACTGAGGAATAAAAAAATATTTATAATCCTCCAAAAGTGTGTTTTCCAACCTTTGGTTCATAATTATTTATAATTAGACATTCCCTGCTACGCGTTGCTGTGGCCTAGACAGTGTACATGTGTTTTGTGTGTGTATATATTTGTGTATATGTGTATATATGTGTGTGTGTGTTTGTGTGTATATATGTGGTTTGTGCATGCGTTGTAATGTATTTTTTGTATTTGGCTTTTTAAGTCTCTTCTGCTGTGTTTTTCAGTGTTTTTATGAGTTATGGTCACTTATTGCCCTGATAGGTGTATTGTAGGCATGTGCAGTCCATGGTGCCTCCCCGATGGGTAGTGCGGGTTGCGGGGAAGATTAACATGTCTCTTCTGCTGTGTTTTTCAGTGTTTTTATGAGTGATGGTCACTTGTTGGCCTGATAACATGTATTGTGTCCAAATTTGGTGTCAATTTGTCCAGTGGTTTTTGAGTTATGTTAATACCACAAATGAACATTACATTTTTATTTATATAGATAACTGTAAGAATGTATTCATAATGTAGACAGCATCAGGAGTACAATTAAGAGGTATTGTGCTTTGTTTGACAATTGCAATCAACAAAGCCAGCTTGGTGTTGAGGTTAGAATGGGCATGGGCAAGCTTTGTCCCTCCAGGTGTTTTGGACTTCAACTCCCACAATTTCTAACAGCTGGTAGGCTGTTAGGAATTGTGGGAATTGAAGTCCAAAACACCCAGAGGGCCAAAATTTGCCCATGCCTGGGTTAGAATATGAGATTTGGGAAATATGGTTGAAATCACCACTGGATGAGGAAGCTTACTGAGGCTGGATCTACACTGCCATATCATGCAGTTTCAGAATGCAGGTTAATTGCATGGTACTTGCATATATGTTCTAATCAAGGTGAAAGAAGAAAGCGCAAAAGCTGGGTTGCAGTTAAACATAAAAAAACCAAGATTATGGCAACAAGAATGATTGACAACTGGGAAATAGAGGGAGAAAACATGGAGGCAGTGACAGACTTTGTATTTCTAGGTGCAAAGATTACTGCAGACTCAGACTGCAGCCAGGAAATCAGGAGACGCTTACTTCTTGGGAGGAGAGCAATGTCCAATCTCGATAAAATAGTGAAGAGTAGAGACATCACACTGGCAACAAAGATCCGCATAGTCAAAGCAATGGTATTCCCCGTAGTCACCTACGGATGTGAGAGCTGGACCTTAGGGAAGGCTGAGCGAAGGAAGATCGATACTTTTGACTGGTGTTGGAGGAAAATTCTGAGAGTGCCTTGGACCACCAGAAGATCCAACCAGTCCATACTTCAGGAAATAAAGCCCGACTGCTCATTGGAGGGAAGGATATAAAGGCAAAGATGAAGTACTTTGGCCATATAATGAGAAGACAGGAAAGCTTAGAGAAGACAATGATGCTGGGGAAAATGGAAGGAAATGGAAGAGGGGCTGACCAAGGGCAAGATGGATGGATGGCATCCTTGAAGTGACTGGACTGACCTTGAAGGAGCTGGGGGTGGTGACAGCCGACAGGGAGCTCTGGCGTGGGCTGGTCCATGAGGTCATGAAGAGTCAGAGACGACTGAACGAATGAACAACAACAAACAGTCACTACGTAATGCAGTTCAATGCAGTTAATCTTCATTTTGAAACTGCGTTATATGGCAGTGTAGATCCATCTTCAGTCTAGTAAACCTAACCTGCTGTTGTGGGAAAGGAGGAAATAACCTGAAACTGTTTTCTACTTATTTTCCCCCAGGTACAGACTGACTTATGTTTGCTCATCTGTGGAAAAGGAAGACTTACAAGCATGTCAAAAGTTTCTTTTTCCGCATCTCTCGGAGTTGTCCCCAATTCTTCTTTCAGCTGCTTGAGCTTCACTAAGCGGACACGCATCTGGATCTGAAGATTGGGGTGGGACCAAAAACATCACAATTCAAGCATGTTTCCTTTTCACAAGAGTAATCTGTAACTGTTTAAATAGCATGCCCCTGCTGTCTTTAAAACCTACACGACAGTTCCCAACTTATGTAAATTTCATCCAGCAATTTGAAAGCAATGAGCAAATACTCATAATGCATACATGAATAAATAACACTGGCCAATCCCATTTTGGTGCCTCAAATGTGTCTGTGTATATATGATCTGCTGATCTCAAAAATGTCATCAGTTTTCCCATCAGCTCTAGTTTTTGAGATGCAGAAGTTATGCCATCTACCAACTTACCAATAAAAAAGCATGATACACTTATCTTAGAAACTACAGCTAATGTAGTTTTCTGAATTAGTGTCCCAAATAACCTCAAGAGCAGGTCTAAAAACCAAGATACCAAGGAAAAAATTGTTGGGGAGTCACCCTGACTCCTAGTTTTGGGGAAATCACAGTAGTAGTAGTAATAATAATAATAATAATAATAATAATAATAATAATAATAATAACTGTATTATTAAGAACAGAAATAAAAGCAAATTACCACAGTATGTTCTCACATTCTCTACAAATAACAAAATCTGCTTTCAGAGCTCTTTTTAGAGCCTAGAAGTGTTACTTTTTTGGACTTCAACTACTCCAAAAATTCAAAAAATAAACCTTAAAAAGGTAATTTTTTCCCCTGACAGTAAGTCTAATTGTGTCAGACTCTGGGGGTTTGTGCTCATCTCCATTTCTAAAGCAAAGAGTTCAAAAACATGCAAATGTGAGTAGATCAATAGGTTCCACTCCTGCGGGATGGTAACCGCATTCCATGCAGTCATGCTTTCTACATGACCTTGGAGGTGTCTGCGGACAACACTGGCTCTTCACTTAAAATGGAGATGAGCAGCCTCTCCCAGAGCCAGACATGACTAGACTTAATGTCAGGGGAAACCTTTACCTTTACCTATGCCATTGGAGAGCTTGGCCATTTGGATATACTCTACTACTTTCATTCTCCAATCCTTAATACATAGGTTTTTTTCTCCCTTCCACGATTTTGCTATAATAATTCTGTCCTGAAACAAACCCAATAAGCACATTTTTGGGTTTTTGTTAATTTTCTTAGTAATCCTTTTGTTGGTTTCCTTAGTCACCTTTTTCCAAAAATTATTTTGCACCAGGATTGTGGTGCAGCTGGCTGGGAGTCAGCAGCATTAGATCACTACTGACCAAAAGGTCATGTGTTCAAAGCCAGCCCAGGTCAGAGTGAGCTTCTGATCATTGTGTAGCTCGCTGTCAACCTTTGCAGACCGAAAGACAAGTAGGAAATTTAGGTACCGCTTATGTGGGGAGGCTAATTTAATTTACGACACCATAAAAATCTCCAGCAAGCATGCAGAGAATGAGGAAGTACTCCATCAGTGTCAAATGGATGGTGAAGCGACAGCTCCCCTGGTAGCCAGAATACTCTCATGAAGCTGGGATGTTAAATGGCCTCTATGTGTCTGTCTATATGTATACTACATACATCGTAATCCAGCCTAAGTTCCCTGTAGTGTGAGAAGAGCTGAATTTAAATACTTTAAATAAATAAATAAATAAATAAATAAATGATTTTTCTGCCACCATACAGGTCTACCAAACATGGAAGAAAGTACCTTTCTGCGTTTGCATCTCCAACATTCCCCCTTTTGGGAATTATCAATTTTAGCCAGTACTTCAGGGGTTATATAACTTTTTTTGAACATTTTATATATATTTTCTCTTGCAGAACCCACTATTGAAAATTTAAATCCTTTTTTCCATAAGTATTCCCAATTATCCAAATCTATATTTTCCCCAAAGTCTCTGGGCCAGGAAATCATTACCGTTTTTATTTTATTGTCTTCCAAATTATATTCTAGTATATACTTGTATATCCTAGTGGCACAGTGGGTTAAAGCACTGAGCTCAGGCCCGTAGCCAGGATTTCGTTTCGGGGGGGGGGGGGGGGTTGAATTTTTTTCAGGGGGGATTTCGGGGGGGCTGAGTTTGGGGGGGGCTGAGTCTGCGTGAAAGAGGGTCTACCCTAGCAAACCTTTTGTATCATTACCCCAATACCCCCATGCATATGGGATATAGAGTATGGTGATCAGATCATGATATGAATAAACATAACATATTATACTATGCTAATAATATATTATTATGGCACAGAGGGTTAAAGCGCTGAGCTGATGAGCTTGTTGACCGAAAGGTCGTAGGTTCAAATCCGGGGAGCAGCGTGAGCTTCCGCTGTCAGCCCCAGCTTCTGCCAACCTAGCAGTTCGACAACATGCAAATGTGAGTAGATCAATAGGCACTGCTCCAGTGGGAAGGTAGCGGCGCTCCTTGCAGTCATGCTGGCTACATGACCTTGGAGGTGTCTATGGACAACGCCTGCTCTTTGGCTTAGAAATGGAGATGAGCACCACACCCCAGATTCGGACACGACTGGACTTAATGTTAGGGGGAAACCTTTACCTTTACCTTATACTTGTATAACCTGGAGATCAATCCTTTATTTTCTTTCCCCAAAATATTTTCCAACTCTGATTTGTTTTTAGGAAACCCAATTTTATTATCTTTCCTAAATATATCCTGTAATTGATGATAACAAAAACAGTCATGTATCCCTAACTCCCCTTTAGTTTCCATTGTCCTTTTTCTTCAATTAGATATTCCCTATAGGTTCTCAGTTCCTCATTGTATGTTGGTTTTAACACTGCTTCCAAAGGATGTAGCCATATTTTTTGCCACTCTTGATGACATCCATCTATGTTTGTATCTTAAAATTAATTTCTTTTGTTAGTAGATTAGTGTAAATATTTATTACATGTAAATATTTCTTATAAATATCTGTCATTTACATACGATGTACACATTTTAAAGTCTTATATAAATGTATATAGGTATAGTATCAACTTTTTTGAAGTTATACACTTTTCTACCTTGTACTTTTCGACAGCGTCTTCTGCAAGTTGCACGGTGTGCGAGGCATGCTCCGGGGAGCGTTCACAAATCAAGCAGACCAGTTCTTCATCATCCTCGCAAAAGAGGTTCAATTTCTCCTTGTGTTTTGCACACAGGTAGTCCTTTCCTACTTTGAGGGCTGGGAGTTTCTTGAGTTTCTCAACTATGCTACCCAGTTGCTGGTTCGGCCGGAGATTCCCTTCTTGGATGGGCGAGTTGCATACCGGACACTGCAAAGGCCCTCCTTTTTCTTTCTGGGAGACATAATAGTCGGAGATGCAGGTCCGACAGAAGTTGTGGCCGCAGTCCATCAGGACCGGGTCTGTCAGGTACTGCTTGCAAAGGGGACAGAGGGCATCTTCTTTCAAATCCACCACCGACACAGGTGAGGCCATGGCAAGCAAGCGCTCTTATCTTTGCAGGTATCTTCCTCCGTCAGGTAGGAGAGCCAACAGGAATGAGCTGGAAGACAAGGAAATACAAATTATATTATATTATATTATATACACACACAAGCAACAGGTTTTATACATATATTATCATGGAGACAACTGAGGCCCCTTCTACACTGTAATGTACAATCTATTATCTGCTTTGAGTTGGATTATATGGCAGTGTAGACTAATATAGGTAATGTAAAAGTTTTCCCCTGACGTTAAGTCCAGTCATGTTCGACTCTGGGGTGGTGGTGCTCATCTCCATTTCTAAGCCAAAGAGCCAGCGTTCGTCCGTAGACACCTCCAAAGTCATGTGGCTGGCATGACCGCATAGCGTGCCAATACCTTCCCGCCAGAGCGGTATCTATTGATCTACTCACATTTGCATGTTTTTGAAATGCTAGGTTGTCAGAAGCTGGGGCTAACAGCGGGAGCTCACGCTGCTCCCCGGATTTGAACCTGTGACCTTTTGGTAAGCAAGCTCAGCAGTTAAACCCACTGTGCCACCAGACGCTCCATAGACTAATATGATCCAGTTCAAATCAGATAATGTGGATCATCCACTTTGATAATCTGGATTATATGGCAGTGTAGAAGGGGCCCGAGGCTGGATCCACACTGCCATAAAGTCCAGTTTCTGAATTCATCTTTAACTGCCATTCCACCATCCTATGAGTGGGAGAGGCCCAGCCTACCTTCCAGGTACTCTCCTGCAGCTGTTTAGAGACCCTCCCTGCATCTTTAACTGCCATTACATCATCTTCTCAGTGGAAGGGGCCCAGCCT
>NW_026845477.1:295259982-295271757 GCF_025583915.1 Anolis sagrei ordinatus
GAAAGTGGGGGGGGGGGGGAACCCATATGCAAATAACAAATTGGTATTTTTTCCCCCTGAAAAGATTTCTCTAGGAGTCTGTAGGTCCTCCAGCATAACTATAATGCAACTTCCTTGGAATTGCAACATTTTAATCAAAATCACACAAATATATAAAATTCACAAAAACCACCCCTGCAAATATGGCCAACTGTACAACTAGATCAAACAAGTCATCAGTTTTCCATTTCAGTGCTCAATCATGTTAATAGACCTATCCATGGCACAACTTGTATAAATGACAGATGCACACAAAATTTTAAAAGCCACCTTTCCACTTACCTGCAGAAATTCACTTGCTGGCTGAAGACACTTCAACTCCATCTCTCTGATGATATTTTCAAGACTAGAGAGTTCCTCTGACAAATTGGCCATGTGCTTGTCTCTTCTGCTAGCAATCTCCTTCTCCACCTCTTCCATCTGAGAGAGCAGAAGCTTCTCTTGTTCTTCCAAAAACCGATGCAGCTCTTTGAATGCAGCCACCATTTTCTTTCTGCCTGCTTGTGTTTGCTTCTGCAATAAATATATTTTTGAAGGGAAAACAAGTGGGATCACCAATCAGTGCAATTAATATCAAGCTGCATCTACACTGCAGGATGAATGCCGCTTGACTCCACTTTAACTGCCATAGCGCAATGTTATGGACCTGCGAGATTTGTAGTTTCGTGAGGCATCAGAACTCTTTGTCAGAGAGAAGGCTAAAGACCTTGTTAAATTGGTTCCACATCATTGAGCCTTGTCAGTTAAAATGGGGTTTAATGACATTAAATCAACAGCATGTATGCCCCTAGGAGAAACCTATAAGAAGACATTTGTGATTTTACAAAGGTATCACACCAAGTATAAGGAGCAAACAGTGACCTTAATATAATTTGGGTCAATTCCAACATATTCTTGAATATTTCACAGATGAAAATGGGGACATATGATTGTCAAGAAACATTAAGAGTTTGATGATGATGGAAAAAGTTATTAATTATGACCAATGTATTACACGGAAGAGGTTGTAGCAGTTTGCTTTTGTCCGAGAAGTGCGAAAGGCTGTCCCTCCACTCCTCTCCTCTCCTGCCAGTAAGTTGAGTGCTAACTATTCAGACTAAACTTGATGACCCCCCAGGTAGCAGAATCTCCCGCCTTCAAGTTGGTTTGAACCGCAGCAGGGAGTTCCGCAGTTCCGTAGGGCAAAGTTGGGTCCGACTGATGAAACGTGCCCCAGCCAGCAGCTCAAAGCGAAGGACTGCATGAAGCCTTTCTTTCACTTTCCCCTCTCCCTCTCTTTGTAACAAATCCCTTAATAAAACACTTAAGTTTTGAAACTTTAAATCCTTTCCGCTTGATACTTTGTGTCCTTTTACTGACTGCAACTTTTCTAACCCACAATAAACTTTTTCCTGGGCTCCGGGGAACCGTGAGCTCACTGGGGACGCCTTCCTGGCCTCCCCAGGCCTCCGAATTTGCGTTAGTCCAAATCGCGGATACGGAGGTTTTCCTATTGGCCCCCCTTATCCGCCAAAACAACAACATGGCGGATCGGGCCCGTTCAAATTTTATATTTTTCTACATTAACTTCTAAGACTAACTGCTATCTTGGTTTTCTCATTTTGGACTCCTGCACTCGTGAAATAATTGTTTTTGTTTAATCATTAAATTCGGCCGAGTCACCAGCTGATTGTCAAAATTTCGCCGGCTTTTGCCGCTTGGTCCTTTCCACTGCTGCCGCTCGCTCCAGCATGGTTCCTGCCGCCTGCGATCCACCGCCGTGGCCCAAGGGGAAGCCTTGGAAGTGGGGATCGGGCAGGGGAGGCCCGATCCCCGGTTGGGAGCGCTAGTTCCACCAAGGACGGGTCCGTGGAACGTAGCTCCCCCTTCAGCTCCAGCTCCTGTTTCACAAGTGAACTGATCTTCTGATGGCCAGCCTAAACCATAGGCTGGCCCCTGCATCCAAACCCCTCCGTCCGGACTTTCGGGACTTCTTGCTTTCTTCTTTATGAAATAAATAAAATATTTTCTTAAAATGTAATGGATTGGGATGGGTGGTGGGTTGTGATACATGAAATGCCTGTATATTGGTGATGCCTGTATTTTATAAATATGAAATATGTATCCCTCAATGAACTCCCCTGTATCTTCACCCCCTTGACCCCTTACCCCATAAAGCCAGCATGACCAGGAACTGCCTGAGGGAAAGAGCCCAAGCCTCTTTCCCCCCAAATCACCCATTGATTGACTCATTTTGCATGGACAATGCTGCTGGCCCCCGATTTCGTCATCGGAGCAAGGCCAACGAAGGAGGGTTTGGTCAGCAGAGCCCCGGAAAGAAAGGACTGATTAAATCACCCAGATACTGTTGATCCTCCGGGCGGTCCGGTATCGATCCAGCTATTCAAATTCCTTGCCAGACTCATCAAGAACAGGAAAGCCTTTGTTTGACAAACATCACCCTCTTCCCGCCTTGGACAATGGCCCGCATTCCAGCGGGCAGGAAATCCCAAATCCCATCATCTTTCCCCCATTGTCCGCGGCCGTCACGCCTCCTCGCTCCTGATTGGCCAGAACCCAGGAAGCGAGCGGAGGGCGCCCATTGGCCCTCCCGAGGCGGGGAAACGCTCCCATTGGCTCCTGACGGAGGCGGGCTGCCAAGCCTCCTCCCAGCTGTTCCAGCCTCAGCCAATCAGAGTGAAGCCGGCTGTCAGGGGGCGGGCGGGATTTTCAAACTGCTTTCTTTTGTTCTACACTGTATAAAAATGCCTGGAAACTCTTGTGCTGCATGCTTTGCAGTGGAATGATTCCTGTATTGCATCCATTCAGCTGAATCGCAAATAAACGCCTCGGTCGCTGGACTCCTTTCGCCTGGTGAGCTTATTTGATTTTAATTATTTTTGGCACTCTTGGATTGGCTTCCGGAAAAATCTCACCAAGGTATCCAGGACTCTCTTTGGTGCGGTCCTTGGGTTCTCCTCCCTGGAGGGGCCCCCCAAAAGAGCTCGATATCAAACTCACATTTTCCTGGCCCACATTAATGTCACACACAATATTCTTAAACTGACATGGGAGTGGCATTGCCAGCCACAATTTCTTCAAGGTGAGCTCAATGTGGTGTAAAGGGAAGACCTGACATGATTATGTGTCCTAAACTTTATATTCTTGTTTGCCGAAGTAACTTCAGCAAACTTACCTCATCCATATCCTCCTTTTGTTTCCTGTTCTTTGGAAATCTGGTTTCTGCACACAACTCCCTGCTTCGCTGTATCAGTTGAGGCCTGATTTAATAGACAAATCTGAGGATTTCTTCCTGTTCTTTCTCAGGATTTCAGTGTTTTGATAATGTATTCCTGCCTAGCAGAATGGAGTTGGACTGAATGGTCCTTGTGGTCTTTTCCAACTCTTTTAATTTTGTGGCTCTATGTAGGTAAAGGTAAAGGTTTCCCCTTGACATTAAGTCTAGTCATTTCTGACTCTGAGGGGTGGTGTTCATCTCCATTTCTAAGCCGAAGAGCCAGCGTTGTTCATAGATGTCTCCAAGATCATCTGGTCAGCATGACTGCATGGAGTGCCATTACCTTCCCAACAAAGTGGTACCTATTGATCTACTCACATTTGCATGTTTTTGAACTGCTATGTTAGCAGAAGCTGGGGCTAACAGTTGGAGCTCACTCTGCTCCCTTGATTCGAACCGCCAACCTTTCAGTTCGCAAGTTCAGCAGCTCAGTGGTTTAACCCATTGTGCTACTGGGGGCTCCATGGCCCCATGTGCACTGCCATATACTGTAATGCAATTTGAAATTGCATTTTATAGTCACTGTCGACTCATATAATGCAGATCACTACAGTTAAATGGCATTATATGAGGCATGGACAACCTTTGGCCCTCCGGGTGTTTTGAACTTCAACTCCCACAATTCCTAACAGCCTACCAGCTATTAAGAATAGTGGGAGTTGAAGTCCAAAACACCTGGAGGGCCGAAGTCTGCCCATGCCTGGTTTACACTGACCACATAAGACAGTTAGAAACAGCATTATATGGCAGTGTAGATGGGACCTGTGATTCTATGGATTTCTGAATGCTCTTTGGGATTTTCTGGCTGGCAGGGCTGGCAATTCTATCAAGGTCATTTGACCTCATCAAACAAGGCTTACTTTAGCAGCATGTGTCGGTTCAGAATAGTTTACCCATGGAACTGGACGGCTCCCATCCCACAATGCAGAGGAACTTCTAGTGGGGCTCTGTGGGTAAACTACTGTGGGTAAGCTGGGCAATGTGGAGCATGTGGTTCATCACGCCCCCTGATGGGCACCACTGGATTCATCACAATGCATGGCGATTCTAGTGGCCTTTCTGATTAGGTCCTTAATTTCAGTATTGAACAGTGAGATGGAAAGGATTTCCAATATGCTCGACTTCAGTGTTCAGTCCAGTGTTGTGGACCCTGCAATTCACGTTAGTTACAGAAATCGTTTGAGTAATGAAATCGGCTAAATGATGGATAGACTGCAGATGTCATAGGTTTCTGAGTGAATGTGGTCAGAAATGAGGAAAGACTAATTGTTCTGCCTATTATTAAGGAATGAGATAGGCCAAAAATACATTACATCATTAGGAGTTCACCAGAGAGCTCAGGAATGCAACCCAGGGCCACCTGCTTTTGTTCAGAACTAGACCCTCCACTTGATACAGAGCATAGGGCGGTGTCTTGTGGTCCGTGTTCATGGTATCGGTTTCAGTTACTGAGAATACTCACAAGCAGGTCTTGGCTTTCTGTGTCTGTCTGAGTTTTCAATGCACACATTTCCTTTTGCAATTTCTTCAGACTCTTCAGATAATTTTCAATCTTTTCCTAAGGACAAAATACAAGCTCCAGTTTGGTAGGTTTTTTTTAAAGAAACCCACAAGGATAATCCAGTGGTGTAAAGCAGCAAGGCTCACATCATCAAATTCCCAAGATTATGATATCATCCCCCGTTCCCCTGAGTTCATAGAATTATTTATTATTTAATGGAAAAACAATATCACAGTGGAAACCCAACCAAAAAGTGGACATGAGAGATCTGAGGTCTCTATTTACATACAGTCAGATCTACACATTTGTGTTCTCTCAAAGATCTCCAGTGAACCTTGACCTGACATTGCCCATAATCATGCTGGAGGATCTAGAGCAGTGTTTCTCAACCTGAGGGTTGGGACCCCTGGGGGGGTGGTGGTGAGGGGGCTGTCAGATGGGTTGCCAAAGACCATCAGAAAACACAGTATTTTCTGTTGGTCGTAGGGGTTCTGTGTGGAAGGTTTGGCCCAATTCTATCATTGGTGGGGTTCAGAATGCTCTTTGATTGTGGGTGAACAATATATCCCAGCAGCTACAACTCCCAAATGTCAAGGTCTATTTTCCCCAAACTCCACCAGTGTTCACATTTGGGCATACTGAGTATTCATGCCAAATGTCGTCCATCATTGTTTGAGTCCACAGTGCTCTCTGGATGTAGGTGAACTACAACTCCAACACTCAAGGTCAATGCCCACCAAACCCTTCCAGTATTTTCTGTTGGTCATGGGAGTTCTGTGTGCCAAGTTTGGTTCAATTCCATTGTTGGGGGAGTTCAGAATGCTCTTTGATTGTAGGTGAACTATAAATCCCAGCAACTACAACTCCCAAATGACAAAATCAATCCCCTCCCAACCCCACCAGTATTCAAATTTGGGTGTATTGGGTATTTGTACCAAATTTGGTCTAGTGAATGAAAATACATCCTGCATATCAGATATTTATGATTCATAACAGTAGCAAAATTACATTTATGAAGTAGCAATGAAAAGGAACTGTATTAAGGGGACACAGCATTAGGAAGATTAAGACTACTGATCTAGAGATTCCTAGAGATGTTTTCCACTTATAGCCTTTTCCACTTTCACTGAGCCCCTAAACCCAGATAATGTGAAGAACTGACTGTATATGGTCACTAATAAAGTCAGTATTCTTAGAAATATGTCTGAAGATAGTCAGCCTAATGTCGTGGTTTACATCTGAAGACTAGGGTTTGAATCCCTGCTTGGTCATGAAAACTCACTGGGTGACTTTAGACAAGTCACACTTTCCCAACCTTTAGAGAGAGGCAAAAACAATGCCCTTTGAGCAGAACTTGGTAAGAAGCCCTTATAATAGAACTTGCTAAAGGTAAGTTGCTAAAGGTAAATACACAGAGGGCAGACTATATATCTACATAACTGTGCTAAAATGGATTGAGTAAAATCATGTTAGTCGAATCTGCATAGTTTCGCTGGAGAGATCTCTCCTTTAGGCCCCCACAGTGAAAACATGATTTTTAGCATTATGTGGAATGGCTTGGGACCGTTTCACCTTGTGCAGTTATGGACTTACTGAAATCTTTATACACTCCACCCACCCCCCTTACACACACATATGAACAACCTCAGGGAAACTTACAGAAAAGCATTTAAAAACCTAACAATTTAAAAACAATAGAATAATTAAATAACATACTGAACTGCAGCATGAAAGAAAGCTTTGAACTAATGCTGGAGTCCAAAATGATTTGCATGGCCTAGAGAAAATTAACTGATGCAGCTTGACGCTACTTGAACTGCCATGATTTAATGCTATGGAATCAAGGGAGTTGTAGTTCTACAGGGTCTTTAAATTTCTCTGCCAAAGAGCGCTGGGGCCTCATCAAAGGACAGCTTCCAGGATTCCATAGCATTGAGTCATGGCAGTTCAGGTGGGGTCAAACTGCATTATATCTACAGTGTAGATGTACCCCTGGAAATGCCACGAGGCTTTGCCCTGCTTCTTTCTGACCTTGTATTCCTGGGGAGCCTCTTCCAGAGGAACAACCTCATGGGCCTTGTGCGCCTTGGCTCTGTCACACACCACACAGATGAGGACTTCATCTTCTTTGCAGAACAGCTTCAGGGGCTCCTGGTGCTTCTCGCAGACATGCCCCCCTCCTTCCTTCCCTCTCCCTTCCTGCATTTTCTTGGCAATCTCCACCACATTCCTCAGGTGCCGGTTTGTAATGAGGTTTTCTATTTGAAAAAGTTTTCTGCATTGGGGACAGGCAGCTTTTCTTCTTCTTCTTCTTCCATGGCATTGTGTCAGGCAGGACCGGCAGAAATTGTGCCCGCATTCTGCCAAGGTGATGGGGTCCTCAAAATAGTCCAGGCAAATGGGACAAGTCAGTTCATCAAGGAGATCTTCAGCAGCAGCCATGGGTTCTTCCTGGCAAGAAAGAACAAGTGAGCAGCTCAACCAGTTTCACTTTACATGAACGGGGTGTTTCCTTTTCTGGAACTGGCTCTAAATATTTCATCCTCTATTTGTGCCTCATCAAAATCCACAGTACTCTTGCTAACAGCTGGCCTCAAGTTTGAATGCTTGAGGGCCAGGGCTTCCCAGTTCTTGGTGTTTATTCTACATTTTTTAAGGTTAGCTTCAGCCCATCTTTAAATCTTTTACTGTTCAACGGTATTCCATTTTTGACTCATGAGCTGACAATAAAATACGTTAACTGCATTGGGAAACTATGATTGGGCATTTGGACAACATGGCCAGTAATCACACATTCACAATCATGAACTCAGAAGTAGCATTTCAGTTTCTCTACATATCTAGCTACTATTATGAAGGTCCAAGTGCAGGTATTGATGAACTGAGGTATTTACAGATCTTGTTGAATAGAACCTTCCATCACTCTTCATCACTTACTGTGCTGAGTGAGGCTGATAGGAGACACAGTGAGGCCGAACCCAGAACTCCCTGCCTTCAAGTTGATCTCCCTGCCTGTAAGTTCCTCAGTTCTCCATTGCCCCTTGGGCCAACCGCATGAACGTGGGCACAGCAGCAGCTGAAACTCAGAAGCCTTCTCATTTCTTTGCCTTTTCCCCTTCCTAACATTGTAACTAATCCCCCCAATAAAAAGTATCAATTAATTGTAACCTTTTCCCTCTCCATGGTGTTACTTTGTGTCCCTTTACTGCCTCAATTCTTTTTTAATAAACCTTCTCTCTCCCGGGCTGCAGATGGCTGCCGGCCCTCCTGGGATGCGATTTTTGTGGATACGGAAACGCCCTCAGGCCCCGCGGGTCAACGGATCACCTCGAAAATGGTGTTAATCTTCTCCTGGGATTATTCTAAAACTAATGGCTATCTTGGTTTTGCTCCGCTGTCTTTTCCACCCCGGGAATAACCTTTTTTGCCCCCAAAACCATATCCTGGAGTCCAGATGTTTTTCTGAAGATGCTGCCTCGCTGCCACCATTTTGTGGATGTCTAAGGAGCCTGCTGATCCTGAGAAACTGTCACGGTCAACCCATGGAATCCCTAAGATGTCAGCGGGCCGCCTTGGTCCTTGGTGTGGACGGATCTGTAGTTTTCTCCATGGGTCTCAATCCTCAGCGTTGGTGGACGGCCATAAGGACTCTGTGGACATGGGGACACCTCTTCCCACTTGCCTTTCCAGGATTTTACATCTTTGAACAACTTCCCCAAACTTCCAAGGACTTTTGAAAACTTTATGGAACTTTTCCCCAAGCCCTATGGATTCCCTTCTCATGACTGAGGGATGATATGATTTCTATTCTTTTGGACACTGGTGGGTGGGATGGGTGTATATGAAATTCCCTTATGCTTTATTATTCCTTATGTATCTCCCTGACCCTGCGTGTATGTTTTGTATATAAAATGGAAAGCCACCTTTTCGTGACCTCCAGCATAACATCAGCCTTGGGTAATCCATTTCCCAAGGCTTATCCCTATTGATTCAAGGTTTCAAGCAAGGACTGATTGCATGACAATAACCCAGCCCCCTCGAGTCTCGGAGCAGGACCGCTTGGGGAAGCCACCTGGAACTCATATCTGTGACCGGGAAATACCAGGACTGGGCAATCGTGTCAGCCATATCTGCATATCTCAACCTTTCAAGAAACTTGACCAGCTTGAGGAATCTATTCATAGATTTATCGCTGGTCATTTGGACACATTAAGTCACTTTAAATCAATCATCTGGACATTTGCTTCATTGTTATTCCCAAGGACCGCCTCCTCTGCTCCCATTGGCTGAGAGCTCGAAGCGGCGCTGGCTTTCTGACTGGTGCCTCCCCTCCAGCTGATGACAACAGCCAATCAGGGAGATGCCGGCTGAGGGGTGGGGGGTGGGAAATTTGACAGCTCTGTTTTCTATAAAAATGTATTAAAATTCACTGCATGTATGTCTCTCCTGATGAAGTATCGCGGTTTGACATCCGTTCCAGCTGGACGAAATAAATACAACTCGGTGGCTTTTTATCAACTTTGGTGAGATTTAATTGGAAAAATTCAGGGAAAATCTTTTGGCTCTTTTTTCTTCGCTCACCAGAGTACCAGATCCTCCTTGGTGGATCTAAGGGCTCAAATCTCCTGGGTGGGAACCTCTAAATTCTAGCTCGATATCATTAGTAACAACATTTGCAAGGCCTTAAACTAGCAACTCATTTCTCAGGTTTTTCTGAAGACAGAAGCAGAAGACACTTTGTGTTATTTGTTTATTTATTTATTTATTTATTGCTCTTATATACTGCTTTTCTCGTCCCTTAAGGGGACTCAAAATGGCTCACAATGTAATAATGGCAAAATTCAATGCCTCACAAATAAAAAATGCATCACATATTTTAAAAATTAAGAGTTAGAGCACTTATTTATTTATTTATTTGTCGTGTCAGAGCAACCAGTCCATTATATTACATTTTTAACAGAACAAAGCAAACAAACAGAAAAATACAAAACTTGTGAGTTTGGTAGTTGGTTAAATGTCCTTTGACCAGTATCTGGCCACTTGGAGTGCTTCCGGTGCTGCTGCAAGAAGGTCCTCCATTGTGCATGTGGCAGGGCTCAGGTTGCATTGCAGCAGGTGGTCAGTGGTTTGCTCTTCTCCACACTCGCATGTCGAGGATTCCACTTTGTAGCCCCATTTCTTGTTGGCTCTGCATCTCGTGGTGCCAGAGCGCAGTCTGTTCAGCGCCTTCCAAGTCGCCCAGTTTCTGTGTGCCCAGGGGGGAGTCTCTCATTTGGTATCAGCCATTGGTTGAGGTTCTGGGTTTGAGCCTGCCACTTTTGGACTCTCGCTTGCTGAGGTGTTCCAGCCAGTGTCTCTGTAGATCTTAGAAAACTATTTCTAGATTTAAGTCGTTGACGTGCTGGCTGATACCCAAACAGGGGATGAGCTGGAGATGTCTCTGCCTTGGTCCTTTCACTATTGGCTGCTACTTCCCGGCAGATGTCAGGTGGTGCAATACCGGCTAAGTTAGAGCACTGAATGACATCATCCCTATGTTTCACTATCCCAGGAGATCTTTCCAAAGTATTTAACCTTTTCAGTGGACAATAAATACATTTCCTTCTTTCCTCTGCACTCAGTTCCTACTGCTTCCCCACTTCATTTTCTCTTCTTCTTCAACTTATTTTCCTCTCATTGATGGAACAAAATACAAAATCTACATGTCACAATATTGTCATTGTCCCAACTGCAAATCCTAAAATAAATTACCTAAGCATTCGAAGCTTCATTGACTTCTTCATCAGACCAAGATGTTAAACTCCTACAAGAGGAAAATAGTGATGTAATACAGGGAGTAAGGAGTTGAACTTCCTGTGCTTCACCACAAATTATGTAAGACATTTGGTGTTGTTATATGTCTTCAGGTCATTTCCAACCTATGGTGACCTTGTCTTGGCAATATTTGTTGAGAAGCCTGTGAGGCTGAGAGATTGTAACTTGCCCATTGGATTTCATGAGTAAGCAAGAATTCAGAACCTGGTCTCCAGAGTTGTAGCTCAAAGAGTACACCATTCTGGCTCTCTGTATGGGGTTGGACTAGATAGCCCATCTTCCAATGCTATTATTTTATGATTATTTTATGATTTGATAACACATTTCTCATTCAAGTTGTGTTGATTCATTACGGAAAGCCCCGAGACAGGTCCTGAAAGGAGAATAGATGTTGCAAGTTTGCAGAATAGACTAAAAGGGTTTCAATAGACAGAGGTCTAGAATAGAATGATATTGGAAGTGTGGGGCTATTGAAAACAGAATGAAATCCCACCCATCTGGCCATTTCTCACTCACATGGTTCTGTGGGGTGATCTGATTTGCGGTAGATGGCTAAGGATAATGCTTAAAATGGCAGATGAAAGTAAGGTTAGGAACTAAAGGAATTTTTGCATTTCCACCTTTTAACTGGTGGCATATTTTGTTACGAAGACTAACATTGATAAGCAGGACATGGACTGTCCAGAAAAAAATGGGAAAACTACCAACAAAGGGGTGGGCTAGAAGGGCAGTTGCCTCATTAGTTTATCTTTCACTTTTGAAGATTTTTCAAGTCAATAAGCTTCCTCAAAGTATAAAATCTTTGTTTGTTACCTTCTTTTTGTCTTTGGTACACCCAAGGGCATGGTTTATTTAAGTAAACTTCCTCGTTCACAAGTTTACTCTTCTCTTTCTTCTCATAGCAGGAAAGAAATTCCCATGGCATGTTTGTTTATTATTATCTAGAAACTGGTCTTCCAACTAGTTTCGTCTTTGTCACATACCCTTGCCATCATGCTGAGTCATTGACAAGGAAATACTTTGTTAGTGAATGCAAGGAACATAGACAAAATGTGTTCTTTCTAAGGATTTTTTCAAATGGGTGAATTTACCATTCTAGGATGGTTGCACTCTAAGGGACGGAGCCCATGCTTGATGTAAAGGT
>NW_026845477.1:295280163-295290452 GCF_025583915.1 Anolis sagrei ordinatus
GGGGAGAGCTGTCACTCTTACCTTCCAATGAAAACTGAATATTTGTTTCTCTGCAGCTTTTGATGGGTGTTCGTCAGGATGATCTGGTGAAGGTGAGAGAAAAGATTCTGGAATATAAAGCAGAGTCAGAAAAGGAAGCCCAAGACCTGTTTGTAAGTATAGGAGTAAATGTGATTATGAAAGGAACACAACTTAAAACAATGTGTAAAAATATGTTCGAAAATGCAGCTTCATCATATAAATCTTTGGATGGCATGAAGACTGATCGTGGATCCCACACTGTGACCTTGAGTGAGTTGCCATTTGTTCGCCACTGTTCAACGAAGAAAAAGTTGTGGGCCTGAAAATAGTTGTTCTTTTATGATTTTGGGGTGCTGAAAACGAAAATGACATTTAAAATGTATATTGGCTCTAGTTTTTATGATATAAGCAATCATGTGATCACGTATGGTTGAAAAAATGCATGTTGCAACTTACACTATGGAAGATTCTAGAAAGTTGCAGGCCTGAAAATAGCTGTTCTTTTATGATTTTGGGGTGTTGAAAATGAAAATGACATTTAAAATGTATATTGGCGCTAGTTTTTATGATATAAGCAATCACGTGATCACTTATGGTTGAAAAAATGCATGTTGCGACTTACACTATGGAAGATTCTAGAATATTCTAGAAATTTTGATGACGCAGTATTAGTGCCGTGTGCAAAAGCCAGAAAGCCCTATATAAGGCCAGACTTTTGAACGGTGAGGGTCAGTCAGTTGAAGACTGAGACAGTATCGTTAAACATCGTTTTACATTGTTTTTTTTACTGTAGTTATGCCTCGCACGTGTGTAAATAAAGCACTATGGGAAAAAGAGATCAAGGCCAATGGACTCCGTCAATGCTGTCAGACTACTGCTGGAGCATTGCAAGAGACAATCCTTTCCTTGAATACAAAAGAAAAGTCAAGAGAAGCAAACAGGATATAAACTAAAGTCACGATTAAAGCGACGTTTAAACTTTCAGACTTTTCAACTGCATTAGGCCTACTAAGATAGTTTCTTGCTGCACAAACATAAACAATAGACTAATTAAATAAATATTTCTCATGTATAAACTATTGGCAATATAATTTGACTAAAATTTAGTAAATATTCACGGTTTGTATACATGCAGTAAGGTTAGGCACATTATCATAATATTAACAAATTACCTGTTGTGGAGAAAATTGAAATAGCTGTTGCATAAAAACCAGAGCCAATTAACACATTTAATTATTATATTTGAATTCAGCATGTTAAATTTATTAAAGGAGCCCCCGGTGGCGCAGAGGGTTAAAGCCCCGTGCCGACAGGACTGAAGACCGACAGGTCGCAGGTTCGAATCCGGGGAGAGGCGGATGAGCTCCCTCTATCAGCTCCAGCTCCTCATGCGGGGACATGAGAGAAGCCTCCCACAAGGATGATAAATCATCAAAAAATCATCCAGGAGTCCCCTGGGCAACGCCCTTGCAGACGGCCAATTCTCTCACAACAGGAGCGGTCGCTCCTGACACAACAAAAAATTTTTTTATTAAGAAACGGCACATTTCGTTTCTGCAACTGAGAAAAACTGAAAATTTGTAGAACAGTGCTCTTAGCCTCAGAGGGAGGCAAAGCCACTCACCCTCAGAATGCATCTCATCAAGAAACCCCCTGACAGATTCACCTTAGGGCCACCATAAGAGGGAACAGACTTGAAAGCAACAACAACAAGAAGAGGAAGTTTCTCCTGATTGTTTGTCATAAAGCCTCTGTTGAAATTCCAGAAGCCCTCTCTATTTTTCACTTCAGCAACTGTATCTTAATGTGATACTTGTTTACCTGCTTTTCTCTCTGCTCACTGTAGAAGCAGACAAAAACAAAAATGGAAACAACCTTACAAGAAATCAGAGAAATGCAGCAGTTTCTGGCTAAACAGGAGAAACATTTCCAGGCCCAGATGGAGGAGTTGGAGAAGCAGATTGCAAGGAAAAGAGATGAACACTTGATCTTACTTACCCGGGAACTTTCCTCTCTGGAAAGTCTCATCCAGGAGACAAAAGAGAAATGTCAGCAGCCACCAGCAGAACTGCTGCAGGTAAGACTGGACAAAAGAAACTAATTTCTGGACAAGGGAAAGCTAGATACAAAACTGTAATATTTTGGAAATCGTTTTTCTGGCATGGACAAAATCCATTACAAAAATCTGCTCTTTGGCTATTATTGAATCAATAAGGCATTGTTTTGGTTAAGCACAGCTGCCTGCATTTTGAATCTGCTCTGATGTTGTTCTAGACTCTAGGACAGGGGTCCTCAAACTAAGGCCCGAGGGCCGGATACGGCCTCCAAGGTCATTTACCTGGCCCTCGCTCAGGGTCAACCTAAGTCTGAAACGACTTGAAAGCACACAACAACAACAACAACAACAACGACAACAACAATCCTATCTTGTCAGCCAAAAGCAGGCCCACACTTCCCATTTAAATACTAATAAGTTTATATTTATTAAAATTGTTCTTCATTTTAATTATTGTATTGTTTTAAGTGTTTTTTGCACTACAAATAAGATATGTGCAGTGCGCATAGGAATTCATTCATGTTTTTTTCAAATTGTAATCCAGTCCTCCAACAGTTTGAGGGACTGTGACCTGGCCCTCTGATTAAAAACTTTGAGGACCCCTGCTCTAGAGGGTGACCTGGGCCCATTTACACAACACATATATACAGCACTGTATTTCATTTAACTGCCATGGCAAGATCCTATTGAATCCTACATTTCCAATTTAGCATGGGAGATGTAGAAGTCTCAGCCAGAGCACTCCGGTGCTTTTTTGAACGACACATCCTAGGGTTCCATAGCAATCAAAGTGAAATAACTATTAGATTTGTCTAGCCTGAAGAGGGCCCTCTAAGTCTACAACTCCACCACTGGTACAGAAGGAGTGAAAGGACCCAGCCTGATGTACTGAGAGACTATTCTATATATAGGAGCTCCCAAGATACACTGGGTGTTTGCATGAACCCTTAACCTCCTCAGAAATGTTTGGGATTCCGATTCATTTGTATTTATAGAGAATTACATGGATAAGTTAATTGAAATCAAAGCCCTTATTTAGTATTTTCATAGAACACAAACTTGTTAATAGCTGTTTCCTGTTCGTCAGCCCTGCATGTCCTGAATTTCGATTTTTCTTTTTGCTCTTTTGAGGCACTCAGGAAGGAGACTGAGGAGGGCTTGGCAGAAAGGAATTCAAATCTGAGAGTGTCTATCTGTAGGCAAGAAATTGAGATGACAGCCAATTCAAAAGGAGAACGCACCAGGGAACTCTTAACTGTCCCTTTCTCCCCTGTTACCCTCAAGGGCACATAATCTTTGCATAAGGATAGTTAAACTATTCCCAGTTTTGAAGTTGCAGAAGTGTCCTTTTGGAGGGACAGACTGCATTCTCATTCAGCGAAGAATCAGATATGTGAGCATTGACATCCCTCTTCTTTTGTTCTTCTCCCCTCTAGGATGTGAGGAATCTCTTGCAGAGGTAAGTGGGTCCCAAGCCTTTCCATTAGACATACCTAGCAGGCAGATACTGTGACCCTTTGATGCTCTGTGGAAGAAAATGAAGGACTCTAACAGGTCACAGATAAAATATTGCCTTCGTTGTGACATTATGGTACTCATCCCATAGTACCACTGCCATAGTGAGATTCTACTTATTGTTTGTTGGATTTGTTTACTCAGCAGTATTTATCCTGAAATGGCAAGCTCTCTCTGTACCTTTTTAAAAAGTGATTTTCAGGACTCTCTCTCTCTCTCTCTCTCTCTCACCCTTGCTAATCTATGTTATCAATATTTGGTAGGACAGTAGCCAATTTGGCAATAGGAACAACAACAAAAATAGGTTGGATGGCACGTGGACTCTGGCTGAGATCCTAATATCTTCCACTGCAACATTTCTACTGGACCAATCAGGATACTTGAGCTCTGAAAGGATGACAACAGTGGTTCCCTTTCCCAGAAAGACAGAAACCGGTTTAAAGAAATTTAGCATCTAATGAAGGAATGGCAGCGGTTGTGGTGGAAGAGAGCCTGTCACACAATGAGGACTAAAGTAACTATGGAAAGTGTCTCCCATGCTAAAACAACAAAACAAACAGATAACAGCATAAAATAAATGTAAGACATTATGAAATAAGAATACAGCACTGTCTAGCTGCTAAACTTGCTAACCGAAAGGTTGCAGGTTCAAATCTGGGGAGTGGCGTGAGCTCCCGCTGTTAGCTTCAGCTTCTGCCAACCTAGCAGTTTGAAAACATCCAAATGTTAGTAGAACAATAGGTATCGGTCCAGTGGGAAGGTAACAGCGCTCCATGCAGTCATGCCAGCCACATGACCTTGAAGGTGTCTACAGACAACGCCAGCTCTGCAGCTTAGAAATGGAGATGAGCACCAACCCCCAGAGTCGGACACGACTGGACTTAATGTCAGGGGAAAACCGTTACTTTTACCTACCGCACTATTGCAGTCAGGGACTTGGTGATCTTAAATGGCATGCAAGAACATCACAATCAAAAACATTTCTTGAAAGTTCTTATTAGATTAATAACTTCTGGAGTAAATTGAAAGACTTTCCAAGACAAAGGAAATCCATTCACATAATTATAAAATCATAGAGTCATAGAGTTGGAAGAGACCTCATGGGCCATCCAGTCCAACCCCCTGCCAAGAAGCAGGAAAATTGCATTCAAAGCACCCTGACAGATGGCCATCCAGCCTCTGTTTACATTTTTCCAAAGGAGGAACCTCTACCACACTTCGTGGCAGAAAGTTCCACTGCTGAACAGCTCTCACAGTCAGGAAGTTCTTCCTCATATCCAGGTGGAATCTCCTTTCTTGTAGTTTGAAGCCATTGCTCCGCGTCCTAGTCTCCAGGGCAGCAGAAAACAAGTTTGCAGTGTGATTCCATGTGTGGTCTGACCAAGGTGGAATAGAGGGGTAGCATTACTTCCCTGGATCTAGACACTAGACTCCTATTGATGCAGGCCAAAATCCCATTGGCTTTTTTTGCCACCGCATCACATTGTTGGCTCATGTTTAACTTGTTGTCCACGAGGACTCCAAGACCTTTTTCACACGTACTGTGCTCAAGCCAGCCATCGTCCCCCATTTTGTATCTTTGCATTTCATTTTTTCTGACTTAGTGGAGTATCTTGCATTTGTCACTGTTGTTAGTTTTGGCCCATCTCTCTAATCTGTTAAGATCGTTCAGAATTCTGCTCCTGTCTTCTGGAGTATTGGCTAATATGGCTATCCCTCCCAATTTGGTGTCATCTGCAAACTTGATGATCATGCCTTCTAACCCTTCGTCTAAGTCATTAATAAAGATGTTGAACAGGACTGGGCCCAGGACGGAACCCAGCGGCACTCCGCTCATCACTTCTTTCCAGGATGAAGAGGCAGCATTAGAGAGAATCGCCCTCTGGGTTCGTCTGCTTAACCAATTACAGATCCACCTCACCGTAGTTTTGCCTAGCCCACATTGGATTAGTTTGTTTGCCAGAAGGTCATGGGGACCTTCTTGAAGGCCTTACTGAAATCCTGGTATGCTACATCCACGGCATTCCCCACATCTACCCAGCTTGTAACTCTATCAAAAAAAGAGATCAGATTAGTCTGGCATGACTTGTTTTTGATAAATCCATGTTGACTATTAGCGATGACCTCATTTGTTTCTAGGTGTTTGCAGACCACTTCCTTAACAATCTTTTCCAGAATCTTGCCTGGTATTGACGTGCAGCTGACCGGATAGTAATTGTTTGGGTCATCCTTTTTTCCCTTCTTGAAGATTGGGACCACATTGGCCCTCCTCCAGTCTGCTGGAACTTCTCCCGTTCTCCAAGAACTCCAAGAACCCTCATTTCTTATCTTATTGTTTTCTTGCTTTAAATATTCTGTTATCAAAATCCCATGTTCCTATAATGGGTGATTAGTTTCTGGAGATTGATTCCTGGAGAAAGTACAAGGTGTTGGTTTTAACCTTTAAAGCCCAACATGGTTTGGGTCCAGGGAACCTACGGGATTGCCTTTATTATATAATTATTCTAATAAAAAGAATAGCTAGGCTCAAAGAGGCTGTTGTAGAGCTCATGTGGCCTCACATTAGGGCAGTGATTTTGCCTCTAAGATAAGACCTCTTCTACACTGCCATATAATCCAGATTACCAAAGCAGATAATCCAAATAATCTGCTTTGAACTGGATTATGAGTGTACACTGCCATATAATCCAGTTCAAAACAGATAATCTGGATTTTATATGACAGTGTAGAAGGGACCTAAGAAGTCCCTTTCCATAATTCTTGCACATAGCAGGTGATGGAGTGGAAGTATGAAAATTCCACACATAATGGTATTACAGAAAATATCAGGTTTCACTAGCCATTACTGGATTGGTAACAGAATATAGACTAGCTGTTCAGAGTGGTGAGTTAACATCCCTTCCTTTCAGGTGTGAAGCAAGAAAGGAGTTCAAGAAACCTGATGTTTTTCCTCTTGAGTTGAAGTGGAAGATCTTGGACTATGGAGATATAGCTCTGCTTCTGGAAGTTATCATGAAACAAGTCAGAGGTAAAGAAAATGCCTGCAAGAATAAGGAACCTGTGTCATTTAAATGTTATTTGAAGAAATACTTTCATTTCTCTCTGCTCTCCATCCCTCACAGTCCTTCTTTCTTCCTTGCTTTTTTTTCTTTGAGTGCTTCTTAGAATAAATGACCAAATATTTACTCAGTAATCTCAGTGATTTTTACAACTCTTTTATTTTCAAAATCCAGGAGCAGCCTGATCGCTAGGACTGCTGAAAGAATTCACATTAGAATTCACCTAAACAAATCTGCATACTTGCAAGGATACAGCAGTTCAGAGATTTCAGTTAAAACATGTAGATAACTATTATGTTGTTATACTTATGCATTCTTTTTGGACACAGGATTTGTAACACCTGACAATGCGACATATTACCTTTCTCCCTTTTCCTTCCACAGATGAGTTAAAATCTGGATTTACACTACAGAAAGGTAAGATTTGGAAACACAAATTCTCAAAAAGGCTTCTCAGAGAGTTGCTTGTTGGTTGTTCACTAGAGGTCCCAGTTCTGCTTGCATTTTCATTTAGAGTTCAGAAAACAAACTATTTCCATCAGTGGAGGCATAATGATGGGATTGCACTTTGACATTGCCAATACCCAAGGTTTCATGGATTCCCTGTATTTATTACTAAACTAGTTTGGGGACCCGGCAATGCCCGGGTTTAGTAATACATAATGCTATTTATTAGGAAAAAAATCTTCCTTTTTTAAATGAATGCTCCCATTAGAAAATGCATAAGGATGTGGGTGAACTACAATTCCCAGAATCATGGGTCAAGCCTTCCAAAACCCTGCCATTATTCAAAGTTGGCCATGTTGGGTCTGTGTGCCAAGTTTGGTCCAGATCCGATATCAGCTGGGTTCAGTGCTCTCTGGATAAGGGTTAATTACAACTCCCAGATTCCCAGGGCAATCACCCACAAACTCTGCCAGTATTCACAGTTGGCCATGTTGGTTCCGTGTGACAAACTTGTCCCAGATCCATCGTTTGCTGGGTTCACTGTTTTCTGGATAAGGATAAACTACAACTCCAAGATTCTCAAGGCAATCACCCCAAACCCAGCCAGTATTCACAGTTGCCCATGTTGGGTCTGTGGTCTAGATACATCGTTGGTTGGGTTCACAGTGCTCTCTAGATGTAGGTGAACTACAACTCCTATACTGCTAGAGAACCTGCATGGGATGATGCATGGAAGCCTAAATACCCCCAAAGGCATCACATTCCATTTGACATTAGAAGCTAAGCAAGGCCATCCCTGATTAATACTTGAATGGAAAGCCACCAATGAATCCTATGAGAAGGAACTGGTGAGACTACCTGTAACAGAGCAAGGGCTAAAGAGGGCCCTGGCCTTAGGCAAAAAAAAAACCTATCTGCTCCTAGGATGTTGTGGGTTTTTCAGGCTGTATGGGCATGTTCCAGCAGCATTCTCTCCTGATGTTTCACCTGCATCTGTGGCTGGCATCTTCAGAGGTTCTCTTGACAGTGAGGAAAGTGGAGTGTATATATGCCTGTGGAATGTCCAGGGTGGGAGAAAGAACCTTGTCTGTTTAAAGCAAGTGAAAATGTTCCTGTTAGCAAGCTTGAATAGCAGTGAGTAGCCATGAAGTTTGCAAAGTCAATAAGTGAAGTAGCCTGGGCTCTGTTGCCTGGAGGCATCCTCTGTTTGGGAGGTGTTAAGTGGCACTTGATTGTTTACTTGGAAGCAGGAGAACTCCACACAGCAAACACTCAACTCCCAGTTAACACTTCCCAAACAGATAGCTGATCTGTGTATACATTTCCCAGAAATGTCTGCCTGTTGAAAATACTTTACATCCTAGGATAGAAGCACACTCGTCTAACCTCTCCAAATTGTCAGGAAGGTCTTGATATGTGGAGTGTGTCTATGTGCATGTGTGTGTATATATATTCCACAGATTATATATACACTCCACTTGCTTCACTGCCAACAGAAACTCCTGATGATGCCAGCCACGGATGCAGGTAAAATGCCAGGAGAGAATGCTACTGGAACATGGCCATATAGCACGAAAGACTCACAGCAACCCACTAATTCCAGCCATGAAAGCCCTTGACAACACATATCTGCTCCTACATAAAAGAGTTCCTGTGGGAGACTGGAAGAGCACCAGCCATTTGATAACAAACAGCTGGGTAATTGAGAGGATTGTGGGATCTTTAAACATTGTTCATGTTTCATTAACTTGGAGCCCTGAACCAACCCATTCTATATGCACTAGCCCACTTCCCTATAGCCCAGATTCCCCCCTCAAGCCTATAGACAATGTTGCCCTTTCCATAGATTTTCTGGCAACCTTAAATGTTAAAGGTTTCTAGACTAGTGGTACCTCAATGAACTATATCACAGTCAAATAGTTTACAAGCTGAGAATGGATGAGAAGAAGAAAAAGGCAAGAAAGAAGGGAAACTGGGCATGATGCAAGCCCATGGTGCCCGTCTGGATGGAGGAAGGTGATGCCATAGCTCTTGCCCAATGGATCCAGCAGGAGTGTTCTCACAGGGGATTGCCAGTCTACACTATGGACCCATTCACACTGCACAATTATAGTGCTATGGTTCTGCTTTTACTGCTATGGCAACATTCTGCAGAATTCTGGGATTTGCTGTTGAGATAGAGGTATTCTGAAGTATCAGTCAGAGAGCCTCCACAAACTGCATATATGGTATAAGCAAATTTGGGAGCAAAGCAGGATTTAAATCAAAGAAAATTAACTGCAATGCATGGAAATCCTGTTGACTTGAGACTGACTGAGACTAATGGATGTGTCTAGCATGTGTTAATAATTCACCTAGATGGTGATTCTTTTTTTATCTTTTCCTCCTCTCCCCATTTTCAACAGCAACTGTAACTTTGGATCCGGACACAGCTCATGACCACCTTATCCTGTCTGAGGATCGTAAAAGTGTAACATATGGAGACGAATCTCAAAACTTGCCGGACAAACCGAAGAGGTTCAAGAAAACTTTTTCTGTCCTGGGATGTGATGGATTTACATCAGGCAGACATTTCTGGGAAATCTGTGTGGGAGAAGAGGGCCAGTGGCTGGTAGGAGTTGCCAGAAAGTCTATAGAGAGAAAGGGCGACATTGTCTTTGGGCCTAAGGGGGGAATCTGGGCTATAGGGAAGTGGGATGGCGCATATAAGGTTACTAACGATCCTGAGTTCACACCTCTGTCTCTGAACAGTGAGCTCAAAAGGGTTCGAGTGTCTGTGAACTATATTGGGGGCCAGGTGGCCTTTTACGATGCTGATACAGGAGTCCATCTCTATTCATTCTCTGGGGCTCCATTCATAGGAAAGATACTTCTTCCTTATTTTAATGTGAATAAAAAAGGGCATCTGAGAATTCCTCCTTAAGGCAGCAAAACAAGTTGACCACATGCACCCTACATCCTGCAAGATTAAGACTTTGGATTTATCTCCTTTAAAGGGCAGAGATAGTGCTTTAGTGTAGTGGTTCCCAAATTGTTCTGTGAAACCCTAGGATTCGACAAAAGCATAGTAGGGCGTAAAGCCCAACTTCAGAACAATTTAATTACAAATATTAAACAAGTTTAATATATCAGTTCTTTTTATTTATTTATTATTTATTTAGAGGTTTTCTATACCGGCCTTCTCAACCTCG
>NW_026845477.1:295291657-295307731 GCF_025583915.1 Anolis sagrei ordinatus
CTCTCACACCAGAAGCGACTTGCAGTTTCTCAAGTCACTTCTGATACACAAAAAAATCTGCATGGTTTGGATCCAGGTTACCCACAGTATCACCTTATCCCATACAATCTGTCCCAAACACTCTGAAGGGCATTGACTCCATCCTGCCAGAACCCTTCTGGTGACTATCACTCAAGAGGACCTTTTCATCGGACGCCCCAAGACTGTGGAATGACCTGCTGGAAGATATTTGACAGGTAGAGCAGCTGTCAGAGTTTAAGACACAATTGAAAACCCATTTCTTCCAGCAGGCCTATCCAGTCAATTTGAAGTTGTGAGTTTTAATCTGGATTTTAACTTGCAGTTTAACTCTTATGTGTCTTGTTTTATATCTTTTAATGTCTTTTAATAGTGTTTTATGTCTTATTTTAATGTTGTTGTATCCTGTCTCAAGCCATAGGGAGAGGTGGCTAATAGTAGTAATAGTAGTAACAGCAGCAGCAGTAACGCTTGGACAGGCCTTTCTCTTTTCTGGGAAAAACTGACAATAATTTGGGCAGAAATCACGTACCTCAAAGCTGCTAGTCAGGAGCTAAATTACAATGATGGAAGAGAAGTCAAAAGCTTAGGAGATTTATCTTAGGTTGCGGTTCGGTTTTGAAATACCACGAAAATCTGGCAACAATTGGGGATACCTACGTGTCTACAAGAACAGAGAAAACTTCTGAATTATCTGGGGTGTTCTAACTTAACTGAATACAAATTTTGCTTATATAATTTATATAGGATTCACTTTTAAGAGTATCTTTCAGTTGAGGAAAATAACTCAAAATATGAATTTTTGTGACTCAAGTCTTATGCAAGACTGTATGAGATGAGATCATATTACTTAATAATTTATTTAATTAATAAATATTGGTCTTCGGACCATAATAAAAATGTTGTTTGTTAATAAATATTAAATAAAAATCTTTTTATATTCTGAAACAAAAATCCTCAGCTGAACATCTGTAAACATAATTTAGAAATCCAAAAGAAGTGGGGGCAAAGTAAACATGCCCGGCAACACAATACATCTAAACGTTGAATTTATTTTCCGTACTTTGATCATATCATAAGAAGACACGTCTCACTAGAAAAGACAGTAATGCTGGATAATTTATTTTATTTATTTAAAACATTTATATTCTGCCCTTCCCACAATCAGGGCAGAGCACAACATATATACAGCAAACATTCAATGCTGGGACATAAAACCATAAATATATACAAACATTAAAATCACTTATATTGACATTAAAAGTTGCTTAAAAACCATCTCAGGACACCATAAGGATAACACAGAAGACAGTATGAAAAGAGGAAGGCTACAACTATACATATAATAAAAGTCAAAGTTTGTATGCGACGTAGGACAGAGGTAGGTAGGATGTAGGTGGACGTGTTTGTGGCAGCTTTCTGATTGGCTGCCACTGTGGTGCTATTTGCATATGGTCTCTGATTGGCCAACCTCAACAGGACCCCCTGATGGCAAAGACAGTTAATGAGAGAAACGGAGACATGACAGAGGGAAATTTGCATATGGTCTCTGGCCAGCCTCAATTCCAAGATTCCGAGAGGACAAAGAGATGAAAGGAAAAGGCCAGATGCTGTGTCAGAAAATACCAATAAAGACCAAACTTGGCACACAGAACCCCCATGACCCACTCTACATCCTGTTGCAGTTTGGAGGAGGGTGGACTATAGATGATGGGACTTCAAGTACCTTCACTCACTTCCTGAAAACAATGCAACCATCATCCAATGACCAATAAAGACCAAACTTGGCATACAGAACCGCCATTACCCACTTTCTCTAATAACCCGGGCAGCACCGGGTCCCCAAGCTAGTTACAAATAAAGAGACCCAATCTGAGAAGCAACAGCCTTGAGTTTGCAAGATCAAAGCAGGACTGTCGATGATGGGTGACTTGAAGGTCTTTCATTCATGGGATCTCCATAAATTGAAGTTGACATGATTGGCAGTTAAACACAACAACATACTGCTACGTACACAGTACATTTTTGCTATTTCACATGTTACGGATTCATTATGCAGATACATTTGAGGTTTCAATTTTTTTCCTGTGGTTTTCTATTTATAGGGCTTCTCAATCCAAGCATTGCTTCTCTCACAGAATCATAGAGTTAGAAGACATTACATGGGCCATCCAGTCCAATCGCCTGCCATGCAAGAAAACACAAAGCACCTCCAACACATTCAGCCTCTGTATAAAAGCCTCCAAAGGAGTAGTTTGTGTAAACATACTGGTGGGTTGCCAGGCAAAGCATTTCTTATACTACTGGCATTTGGATGATTTATCTCCTATGTGAGTTTCCTGATGCCTGGAAAGCTGTGAGTTATAAGCAAAATTCTTTCCACACTCTTGGCATTTGTATGGTCTCTCTCCTGTATGAATTCTCTCATGGCTCAAAAGGGCTGAACTGAAGTAAAAGCATTTTTCACACTTGGGGCATTTGAAAGGTTTTTCTCCTGTATGGACCCTCTGGTGCTTCACAAGGTCAGACCTATAAGCAAAACATTTCACACACTCCTGGCACTTGTATAGCTTCTCCCCTGTGTGGACTCTCTGGTGGGTGACCAGCTCTGAATTGCAGGGAAAGCATTTCTCACATTGCTGGCATTTGTAGGGTTTCTCTCCTGTGTGGACTTTCTGGTGTCTGGCAAGTATTGAATTTTGAGCAAAACACCTTCCACAGTCTTGGCATTTGTATGGTTTTTCTCCTGTGTGGACTCTCTGGTGGGTGACAAGTTGGGAACTGCCAGGAAAGCTCTTCCCACACTCCTGGCATTTGTAGGGTTTCTCTCCCGTGTGGATCCGCTGGTGCTTCACAAGGTGTGAATTCTGACCAAAACATTTCCCACACTCTTGGCATTTGTAAGGTTTCTCTCCTGTGTGGACTCTCTCGTGGCTCATAAGGGCTGAAATAAAAGCAACACACTTCCCACATTTCTGGCATTTATAGGGTTTCTCTCCTGTGTGGACTCTCTGGTGTTTCACAAGATCCGACTTGTAAGCAAAGCATTTCTCACACTCCTGGCAGGTATATGGTTTCTCTCCTGTGTGAACTCTCTGGTGAATCGCAAGGTTTGAAATACGAGCAAAACACTTTCCACACTCTTGGCATTTGTGGGGTTTCTCCCCTGTATGGACCGTCTGATGCATCACAAGGTGCGAGCCATGCGCAAAGCATTTCCCACACTCCTGACATCTGTAGGGTTTCTCTCCTGTGTGAACTCTTCTGTGGATCACGAGGCTTGAGATCCGAGCAAAACGTTTCCCACACTCTTGGCACTTATGTGGCTTCTCTCCTGTGTGGATGGTCTGATGCATCACAAGTTGTGAATTGCGGGTAAAACATTTCCCACACTCCTGGCACTTGTGGGGTTTTTGTCCTATGTGGACTTTCTGGTGGCTCCCAAGGTGTGAGTTGTGAGAAAAGCATTTTCCACATTCTTGGCATTTGTATGGTTTCTCTCCTATGTGGACCTGCTGGTGGTACGTAAGCATCATCTTTTGAGCAAATTGTTTCCCACAAATGGCACATGTGTAGAGTTTGTCTCTGGCAGAACTTTCCTCTCTTGAATGGCTTTGCTCTTGTCTGAGAAGATCTGGTATCACACTTATCTTTGTTTTGGTCCACGTATCTGCTGGAAAGAAGCATAGAACATATTGAATCCTAAGGCTGAGCAGGAAAAAAGACTTAGGGAGTAGAAAAGTATTTAAACAAACTATAAAGATCTTGAAAGAAACCTTTTTAAACAGATATGCAAGAGAGAGTGTTTTTCCACTTTTATAGACATTTGGGGAATTTATGCTCTAAGTGAAGCCAGACATGTTTTTGCGCTTATATTTTGTATTATGACACATTTTCCAGAAGATCTTGCTGATACAGAGGATAAAAAATTGACTATAAAGACATTATAAGACAAAATACTTGCTCTTTTTTGAAAGTAAGGCCAACTTGGCCACCAACCAGTAAACACTGATATGTAAATGCACTGTTTTTACACTGCCATATATTTCAGTTTCTCAGTCCAGATTATCTGATTTGAACTGGACTATATCGATCTCCTAAGGTAAATTGGTGTAACCAGGTGAGCGGACCCTCCGGACTGAAGGTGGTGCTGTTGAACGCCAGATCTGTCAACGGAAAAACGACCTGGATCCAGGACTTAATCCTGGACGAACGGGCAGATCTGGCGTGCATCACGGAGACCTGGTTGGATGAAGCTGGAGGAGTAAATCTGACCCAGCTTTGTCCTCCGGGTTTCTCCGTGCAGCACCAACCTAGATCCGGAGGGCGGGGAGGCGGGGTTGCAGTGGTCTATAGGGATTCCATCCATCTGACCAGGTGCCCCATCCCGCAGACCGCAAACTTCGAAAGCGTCTACCTGAGGGTGGGTGACCGGGACAGTATAGGGATTCTAGTAGTGTACCGTCCACCTCGCTGCACTACAGTCTCCCTACCTGAGCTAGCGGGGGTGGTCTCGAGCCTGGCGTTGAAGTCTCAACGGCTTCTTGTGCTGGGAGACTTCAACGTCCATGCCGAGACGACCCTCACAGGCGCGGCTCAGGACTTCATGTCTGCCATGGCAACCATGGGGCTGTCCCAACAAATATCTGGCCCCACCCACTGTTCTGGACACACATTGGATTTGGTTTTCTGCCAGGGATGGGAGAATGGTGGCGGTGTGGAGGAGCTTTCTATTGCCCCGTTGCCATGGACTGACCATCATCTGATCAGGTTTAGGCTTTCTGCACCTCCCAACCGAATGGTTTCCTGACGGCTCTTGGGGATTTTCCCGCCACCTCGGTAGGTGACCATGTCGAAGCCTTGGTGGCTCTCTGGAATGGGGAGATGACCAGGGCTATTGACATGATTGCTCCGGAACGTCCCCTCTCAAGTAGCCGAGCTAAACCAGCCCCTTGGTTTACTGAGGAGCTGGCAGCTATGAAGCGAAGGAAGAGGGAACTAGAGAGCGTGTGGCGTTCGGAACCGAGCGAGTCAAACCGAGCACGGTTTGTGTCCTTTCTGAGGGCATATGCCGCGGCAATAAAGACCGCAAAGAAAACTTTCTTTGCGGCCACTATTGCGTCTGCAAAGAACCGTCCGGCGGAGTTGTTTCGGATTGTCAGAGGTCTTTTAACTCCCGCCTCTGCAGGTGGGAGCCCTGACAATTCGGTCACGCGCTGTGAAGCATTTGCTCGGTTCTTCGCAGACAAAGTCGCCTTGATCCGTTCTGGGCTGGATGCCGTGTTTATTTTTCCCCTTTTTCTTTTCTTTCTTTGCTCGGTTCTTCGCAGACAAAGTCGCCTTGATCCGTTCTGGGCTGGACGCCGCGTTAGATGCAGACTCTGTGGATGTAACGAGAGCACCTGCTTGTCCTATTTTGTTGGATTCTTTTCAGTTTGTGAAACCCGAGGATGTGGACAAGATACTTGGAGGAATGAGGCCCACCACGTCCATCCTAGACCCCTGCCCATCCTGGCTTCTAAGAGAGGCCAGAGGGGGATTGGCCGAGTGGGTAACAGTGGTGGTGAATGCCTCCCTTCGGGAAGGCAAGATTCCAGCGAGCCTAAAACAGGCTATTATAAAGCCGCTGTTGAAGAAGCCATCACTGGACCCCACTAAATTGGACAACTTTCGGCCTGTTTCCAATCTCCCCTTTTTGGGCAAAGTCATGGAAAGCGTGGTGGCCTCACAACTCCAGGTATTCTTGAGAGACACGGATATCTGGATCCGGCACAGTCTGGCTTTAGGCCGGGACATGGTACCTGAGACAGCCTTGGTCGCCTTAGTGGATGATCTGCGCCGGGAGCTCGACAGGGGGAGTGTGTCCCTGTTGGTGCTCTTGGACCTCTCAGCGGCCTTCGATACCGTCGACCACGGTATCCTTCTGGGGCGCCTTGCGGAGATGGGCCTTGGGGGCACTGCGCTGCAGTGGCTCCAGTCATTTCTGGAGGGACGCACCCAGAAGGTGTCATTGGGGGACTCCTGTTCGGCACCACAGCCTTTGACCTGTGGGGTCCCACAGGGCTCTATATTGTCTCCCATGCTATTTAACATCTACATGAAGCCGCTGGGTGAGATCATCCGGAGTTTCGGGGTGCGGTGTCATCTGTACGCAGACGACGTCCAACTCTGTCACTCCTTTCCACCTGCTACTAAGGAGGCTGTCGAGGTCCTGAACCGGTGCCTGGCTGCTGTGACGGTCTGGATGAGGGCGAACAAACTGAAATTAAATCCAGACAAGACAGAGGTTACTCCTGGTCAGTCGGAAGGCAAAACAGGATATAGGGTTACAACCAATGTTGGGTGGGCAATCCCCTTGAAGGCGCAGGTTCGCAGCTTGGGTGTGACCCTGGATTCATCGTTGAGCCTGGATCCCCAGGTTTCAGCGGTGACCAGGGGAGCATTTGCACAGCTCAGGCTCGTGCGCCAGCTGCGCCCGTATCTCGGGAAGTCTGACTTGGCCACGGTGGTACACGCTCTTGTCACATCCCGCCTGGACTACTGCAACGCTCTCTACGTGGGGCTGCCCTTGAAGACGGCCCGGAAGCTTCAGCTGGTTCAGCGTGCGGCAGCCATGTTACTAACTGGAGCGGGTGGCAGGGAGCACACAACGCCCTTGTTGTCCCAGCTCCACTGGCTGCCGATTTGCTACCGGACCCAATTCAAGGTGCTGGTTTTGGCCTTCAAAGCCCTAAACGGTTCCGGCCCAAAATACCTTGCTGACCGCATCTCGGCCTACGAGCCCACGAGGACCTTGAGATCGTCAGGGGAGGCCCTTCTCTCGATCCCGCCCGCCTCACAGGCACGGCTGGCGGGGACGAGGGAGAGGGCCTTCTCGGTGGTGGCCCCCCGGCTATGGAACACTCTCCCGGCACACATCAGACAGGCGCCCTCCCTCATGTCCTTTCGAAAAAGCCTTAAGACCTGGCTGTTCGAGAGGGCATTTAATTAAGTGCAGCAACAACATTACGGTAATGAGAACTGGAATGGTATAAGGATGATGAGACTGGCCTATGATTCTACTAAGAGACGAAGCGGATTTTTATGTAGTTTTGTATTTGTGTATAGTTATGTGTTGTGGATACTGGCTTTTGTAACTGTCTTTTTTATGTGTACTGTACACCGCCATGAGTCGCCCGTAAGGGCTGAGAATGGCGGTTAATAAGTGCATCAAATAAATAAATAAATAAATAAATAAAATAATCTGGATTCAAAAACAGGATTATATGGCAGTGTATGCTCTGGAATCTGAGAAAGCTAAGAATTGTGGGGAGTGGGGTGCAACTGCATTTTTCCCGTATCATAAATAGTTTACATTTATTCCAGTCAAATTAAAAGAAAAAAAATCAGGATGACAAAGACCAAGTAGACACATAAGCACCGATGGCAGTTCAATGCTAACACAGTTGAACACACTGGTCAAACATCTCTTATCTACAATTTGAAATTTGAAATATAGTACTCCAAAATTAAAATTGGCCACATAGCTTTTGCTTTCTGCTGGTTCAAAGTATACCTACTTTATTTCATGCACAAACGTATTAATAAATAATGTGTACAATATGACCTACAAGCTATATGTATAGGACCACGTTGTGGCGCAGCTAGTTGGGAGTCAGCTGCATTAAAATCACTACTAACTGAAAGGTCATGAGTTCGAAGACAGTTCAAAAGACAGTTGCATCTGTCAAGTAGGAAATTTAGGTACCTCTTATGCCAGGAGCCTAATTTAACTAATTTACAACACCATAAAAACTCTCCAGAAGTATGCAAGAATGAGGAAGTACTCCATCGGCGTCACAAGTGGACGGTGAAGCAACAGCTCCTTTGGTGGCCAAAATTCAAAAAGCATACCCTCATCAAGCTGAAAAGTTAAATAGCCTCTGTGTGTCTATCTGTATATGTTGTGGGTCTATGGCATTGAATGTTTGCCATGTATATGTTGTCAGGATAATTGCAAATATGATATGTATGTTTTTAAATGTGTTAATAATGTATTTCAAGATGGTTTCAGTCATGTTCATTTTTGTTCATTTGTGTAGTAGATTATTATTGTTATAGGCAGAGAGTAGAGTCCCTGAGATTGAGATAACAAGAGTTTCTTTTGCCCTGAGAAGAAAAGGGAGTTAACTGGCTAGGAGACAGATAAGACAGGAGGGCAGATTTTCTTTGTCTGTGTGTTTAGAGCTGTACTTTTGTCTGTCACCATTTTCAGCCATCAAGATGTAGTCGCTTATATAAATGCTTTCAGTAAAGTTTGTTGTTATTTGAAACTTAAGAAGTCTGCAGTGTGATAATTGATCTAGAAAGTACTCTGTGCATGACCCAGGTGTCTCACTCTGACATATGTGCATTGTGATCCACCCAGAGTCCCTTGCGGGGTGAGAAGGGCCGAATATAAATACTGTAAATAAATAAATATGTATAAGCTGTTTATAACATATCAGTGCATTTTCTGTTTATGCTTGGGTCCCATCTTCAAGATATTCCATTATGAACAAATGGGCATTCCAAAATGGGGGGGGGGGGGATCCAAAACCCTTCTGGTTACAAGCATTTTGGCAAAAGAATACTCATTACTCAACCTTTATAGAGATTGAAAGAAAGCTGTTTAAAGGCCAAGGAGACAATTCCGAAACGGCCCTTGATAAAATATCTCCCACCCTCAAGGTCAAAGGTTCTGAGTGGAGAGAAAGATCCTATGCCTGAAATGCCAAAGACAAGCTGTCATGGAAAATGCATGCATAATCCAACTCTGTAAACAGTATGGCCAGCCCTGATAGTCAGGCTCCAGTGATGCAAGGTGCTTCATTACCTGGCTGGCTGCTAGCAATGCTTCCACTGTCTTCAGATCCCTGGCTGCATGGCTCCCCTTCCTCCTCCTCCTCCTCCTCCTTTACTACAATCTCTAAGGGGAGAGAAAGAGGCAAGAGCAGTAATCACGATTGCTTGCAAAGACAAAGGGGTTCTGTCACAGTGAGAATTACAGCTGAAAGAAGCAATACCACCTGTAACACTAATATGAACAATCAAAATGGCTAAAAGGGGGAGTTAGATATTTTCCCCCCTCCAGAATGATCATGTTTTCTGTGGATGGAAGTGAGGCAATTACCTAAATTGTTTTTAACCAAGTGATGGGACCAGGAAGCAGAAGCAATATTACCTTCTTTTTTCAAGTTAATAATAATAATAAAACTTTATTTGTACCCCGCTACCATCTCCCCAAGGGACTCGGTGCAGCTTACATGAGGCCGAGCCCACAATACAACAATAAAAACAATAGCAACAGTAATACAAACAACAAATAAAACTCATAAACAGAAAATAAGCAATAAACATTAACAATAACACAGCGACGTTTAAAAACTTATGGCTGGGCCAAATGTAATAATTAAAAATTTAAAAATAATGCTGGCCATGACCAGGTGACATATAACTAGGATAGAAATTTTGAAGAGGGATGGAGGGTGCAGACAATCCTAGATCACTAATAAAGTGCATTTAGGGACATATTGCTAGGAGTTTCCTTATTCTGGGAAGGCACACTGGAACAACCACGTTTTCAGGCTCCTCCTAAAGACTGCCAGAGTTGGGGCATGCCTGATGTCCTTGGGGAGTGAGTTCCAGAGTCGAGGGGCCACAACCGAGAAGGCCCTGTCCCTCGTCCCCAACAATCGCGCTTGTGATGAAGGCGGGAGTGCGAGCAGGACCTCTCCAGATGATCGAAGGTTGGTACTCCATAAGCAGTTGGTTTAAGATCAATTGAAAGAAAGCGTCTTCCATCGGCCTTTCCGCATCCCTCCTAATTCATCTGGGTTTTGACATGACTTTCAAATCAATCTAACAGAGACTGTGGGACACTGCCTTTTGTGAGCTGCACTCTCGCTCTTATATATCTTGCTCTCCTAATGCCCTGCCCTTACATTATTTTGGGCCTTTTCATGCAGCAATCTAAAGAACTTGACTGTGGCCAAATACCGCTGCCTATTTTCCAAAGCAAGGTGCAATGTGCTCCCATCGGAAATGCTGCATGGGAGATTTGCAGGTACCTCATATAATGATAGACTCTGCCCATGTAACAAACAGGAAGTAGAATGCATCTATCACATTCTACTGTCATGCAGTTTCTATGAACAGGCCCAAGCACACATAATTAACCCTCTACTAAGGAATTTACCAGCAAGTCCAGTGAAATTTTATGTGAAGTTTCTACTTAGTGACAACCTTCCCCACGTGACCTTGGCAGTTGCTAAGTTTCTTTCTGAGGCAGAAAATTCCCAATTTTAGACACAGATTGAAACACACCGGCACTTTTTGTAGTCTTTTACCTATGTATTTAGCCAACATGGATTTTAAGCAATTTTTAACTTTGTAAATTTTATCCATTTGTGTGTCCAATCAACAGAATGTTCTTAATCTCATTACCTGCATACCTGTATGCCTACAGTGTAATACAGTGTAATAAGGGTCTTTGGACCATAATAAAATATAGGTTGATACTCTCATTGACCATTCTGACTGAGGATGGTAGGATTTCTAGTTCAAAATCAGTGTAGTGAAGGCTTTTCTCTCATCCCTTATTATTGAAGCAAAACTAGTGCAACTGAATTAGTCACATACCCTTTTTCTAATGGCATCCTGTTTGTTTTTTGCTAGGTTGTCTGGAAGAATATGATGTGGGGGGGGGGGGGCCTCTTACCAGAGGCGGCCCTAGGTAATTTTCAACGGTAAGCAAACAGTATTTTGGCGCCCCCCCCCCCAACCAATCATTGATATATTTTCTGTTTGTCGTGGGAGTTCTGTGTGCCATATTTGGTTCAATTCCATCATTGGTGGAGTTCAGAATGCTCTTTGATTGTAGGTGAACTATACATCCCAGTAACTACACTTGCCGCACTTGCTCCCTTGCCTGGCCCGCTTTGGGTCCGGAGGCGTGCCTGAAGACCCCGGCGTGTGCACCAAAAGTCACCTCTTCTCCTGACTTTCTCCTCAGCCATTGGGACCAAGAGAGAGAGAGAGAGAGAGAGAGGTGGAGATGCCCACCTTTCCTGAAGGTAGGCGCAAAAACAAAGGAGGGAGCGGAGGTGGGAGATACCTCCAGCCGGAGGGGCTCTCTCTCTCTCTCTTGGTCCCAATGGCTGAAGAGAAAGTCAGGAGAAGAGGCGACTTTTGGTGTGCACGCTGGGGTCTTCAGACACTCCTCCAGATGCGGCAGCTCCGCCCCTTGGCCCACCCACGGATTGGGGAGAGGAGAGGAGGCGGGTGGAGCGCCGGGGGATCTGGAAAGGGAGCCGGTCATGGGGAAGGGATCGAACGCAGAGAACGATTGAGCGCCGGCTCTGCTCGCGCACCCGGTGGCCGGGTGGAGCAGGAACGAGAGGGGCAGGCGAGGCTCAAGGGCCCGGCCCCTTTGGGAAGAGGATGGCCCGGCAGCGAGGCAAGAAAGCCGAGGCTTCCCCCGGACTGCTAGGGCTGTTGTGAGCTGAGGGGGCGCTCCTCAAGTGGTGGTCAAGGGGCATTTACAGAGGCGCCTCTGCGCCCCTGGCAAAAAAAAGTGTTCTGCGACCGCTTACTTCGCGTAACGGATGAGCCGCCCCTGACCTTTACACAGTATCAGAATCCAGCAATTCTTTTAGTCCATACATCACCTAAGTTGGTCCCTGGGAAGACCTGTTGAAGGTCATTCAGCTGCTCTTCTTTTTCCAGTTTCCCGGTCATCTCATCAAAGCCTGGTTAGAAGGCTCCTCAGCTCCTTCTCGCTTTCAGCCATCAAAGTGGTATCATCTGCATATCGAAGGTTAACACTTTCCCCAACCCAGGCCTTCTCTGTGAAATACTATACTTTACCTGAGTTAGTCCTTGGGAAAGTCTCTTGTTGATGGAGGACACATGATTTTATATCTTCTTCTTCTTCTTCTTCTTCTTCTTCCAGCTTGATAACAATATTCAGGAACCCTGAACAGAGAAAAGAAGGAAGAAAATGGAGCTGAGAGTCATCTTTCCAACCCAGAAAAGAGGAAAAATTATAAATATAAATTTAAAATGACCTTGAAAAAATAGATTGACCTATCTATGGGTTAGTGTAAGTACTGTACATTGACTCTAACAAAAAGAGGAATGATATCCTTCTCTGAAAAGAATGACGAAAGGTGAATCAAAAAGAAACATTGACCCCTTCTACCCTTCTGTGTTGCCACTTCTGGCCCATTTTGAATGCCTGGGCAGGAACTGACAGTGAAAGTTCATAAAAAGCTGGTCATCTGCAGTGGCATTAGTGTTTTCCCCTCTCCATAGAACAACTATCAACTTTACCCACGGGTCATTATACAAATCCATAATTTCAACCCCAAAACCTGCCCTCAATTTATACATGGGGTTGATTTATACATGAATATACATCAGGAATGGGCAAACTTCTGCCCTCCAGGTGTTTTGGACTTCAACTCCCACAAAGATTGCCCATGCCTGGTATATGTGATAATTCTGCACGAAATCTCTAGAGCACGGTGTGAGTAATGTAGCTCTACATACACTGCAGGATAAGTGCTAGGAAACTGTGTTGCTTTTACAACAAATATTCTGGTTTGGGAGAACTGTCTAGTTACTGTACACCAAATGACTAGGAGCGGGACATATATGGGGCAAAAATAAGCAGAAGGAAAGGCCCTTAGAAAGCCACTTTCTCACCTGAGCTGGCTCCTGGTATGATATGAGATTCTTCCTGATGTAGACCGCATGGCTTTTCTTCTTCTTCCTGCTTGACTGCCATGTCCAAAAGGGCTAATCGGGAGAATGGGATAAGAAAATGGGGCTCAGAAAGACAAGTCTCTCAAGAACTGTATATTTCCATATAGGCGTCAATGTGGCACAGGTCTGCCATGAACACTGGGTGAGCCACACACTCTTCACTTCCGAAAACCTGGGATAGGGTTGCCATAATTGGAAACAACTTGAGCACACACAGCTGGAAACGACAGTCTTCCCATATGAGCCTGGGAGTATAAAACCGGGCTTAGAAAGGCCATATCTTCCCAAAATAAGCCTAAATATTTAAAATATATTGTTGAAGGCTTCCATGGCTCGAATCACTGGGTTGTTGTAGGATGCTTGACACAGATGCAGGCGAAACATCAGGAGAGAATGCTTCTAGAACATGGCCATACAACCTGAAAAACCTAAAATAACCCAATATTTAAAATGTTTTTTCTGGGGATCTCAAGTATTATTGTGCAATTCTGTGATCCAGTGGAAAGAATCCACAAAATTATGCCAAGAATACCAAGGGATTCTCTCAAGAAAAGGGGGGATTATTTCTTTGTATAGACCCAGTAAGAAAATCCAACAAATGCTACAGGCAGCTGTGGACAAGTCTACACCAAACGCAGCAGCATTGCCCCGACACAAACCAAGGAAGGTTGAGAAACACTATCCTAGAGTATCCTAGGGCTGTTGAAATTGAGTCTACAACAACTCCTGGAAAAATCATAAAAGATATTTGCCATACCTGTGCCAGAAGTGTGATCACGCAAATTGCACACATACCATTTCTCACACACATTAACATCCAGGTCTTACCAAAATCTATTCAATTCAACTGCTCAATTGTCCACAAAACAGTAATGCTCCCAAAAAGGACTGCTGCCTTTATCTGAGAGAATGAATATATATTAAAATCTGTTGACACAATTAAATATCCATGAATTCATCAACAGAAACTCGTACTAAATACGTTTCACATCATACCTTTTCTCCCCCTAAAGATACATTACTTTACATTGGTGGATGTCAAGGTAGTGATCAAAAAATGTATTACAGCAAGCAGGCAAGTAGAGAGAGAAAATGATCCAGTCACTCTGGGCTGTGGTGCAGTGAGCTGATAGTCAGCTGCATTAAATCACTACTGACCAAGAGGTCATGAGTTCAAAGCCAGCCCAGGTTGGAGTGAGCTTCCGGCCATTAGTCTAGCTTGTTGTCGACCTTTGCAGCCAGAAAGACAGTTGCCTCTGTCAAGTAGGAAATTTAGGTACCGCTTTATGCGGGAAGGATAATTTAACTAATTTACTATGCCATAAAACATTTCAGCAGTGTGCAGAAGAATGAGGAAGTACTCCATCAAAGGACTCAGTGTCACAAATGGACGGTGAAGCAGCAGCTCCCCCTGTAGCTGGAATCGAGCCACAATCGCGCATACCCTCATGTAGCCAGAAAGCTGGAATGTTAAAATTGCCTCTGCTGTTTATATATGTTGTATGTCTAATTGGCATTGAATGTTTGCCATGTATATGTGCATTGCAATCCATCCTGAGTCCCCCGCAGAGTGAGAAGGGCAGAATACTATAAATAAATAAATAAATAAATAATATGCAGAAAAATGGGCAACTACAAAACCCAACATTCAGATATGAGTGTGTGTGTGTGTATTTGCAGAATCATGTAAACGTGGGGTACACCTACACTGCAGAATGGATGCAGTTTGGCGCCTTTTATCTGCCTGGGAGTTGTAGTTTAGGGAGGAACCAGCACTCTTTTGCAGAGACACCTTATAAAACTACATGATTCCATAGTATTGGGAATTGAAGTGGCATCAAACTGTATCAATTCTATAGTGCAGATGCAATCTCAGATCACCCTGCAAAAAAAGGGGGGTCTCCCTTTGCAGCCCCTTTTCTCTCCCCCTCCCTTTCTTACAAATACAAGGATGCAACCAATTTATCCCCTGCCAGAAATGGCTCCTTTGTCCCCTTCTGCCTCTCCTTTTTGCAAATCCTCCTCTTGCTTTTCCATCCCAGCCCCAGCCGTGCCTCCCCATCCTCTACCTCTTCTTGGTTTTCAGGATCTGGATCTCTAACCTGGAATACAGTCTCCTTCCAAGGTCATAATATCCCACCGCCTTTCCTCTTCTCCTTTGATCTTGCTTTTATGAAAATGGAAATGCAATCAGCTCAGCTTCCACTTCTCGTCATGTGAGTGAAGCCTTCCCAGGCTCCTGGCAAAAGAAAGGCAAGACCCAGCTAATCTATAAGGATGTCTCCAAAATACAGATGCAAGTCCACTGTCCCTTTGAGATGCTGCCCAGGAGGGAGGAGGGAGGGAGGGAGAAAGAAAGAGGGATTAGGTTGTCATTTCTGGCATGGGGGAAGGGGACGAACTTTGCAACTTAGCTATATGTCTTCTGGGAACCAAGGTGTACTATATAATACTTTCACAATCATATACAAACAAATTGCTAGGGGATACTTGCATCATTGCATTATGGCAGTCAGACTTTGAGGCTGCAAGGCTATGCAATGCTAATCAAGGTCGAATTATTCCCACTTACCTCTGATAAGTGGGCACCCCATCTACACTGCCATATACTCCAGCTTCTGAATCCCAAAGATCTGGATCCTTGTATCATTGCATTATGGCAGTCAGGCAGCCTGATTTCTTGACAGCACCCTCCATTTTGATTAAGAACTGGGCCAAAAAGGCGAGGATTGAATGAAAAGTAATGCCTCCACCTTCATTACTTGGGTTTGGATGGGAATATTTTAATAAATCAAATCCAGAAATAATCCTTAGAATATGTTCTTTAACTACCACTATTCACTTTTTCACATAATCACCAGACAATTGGATACATTTCCGCCAACGATGAACAAGTTTTCTGAAGCCATCACGGAAGAAGTCAACACTCTGTTTCCGCAACCAATGTCTCACAGTTCTCTCAACGTCTTCATCAGAAGCATAATGATGTCCCCACAGATCTTCTTTCATTATTGGGAACAAATGGAAGTCAGATGGTGCTAAATCTCAACTGTATGGAGGATATCGTATGGTGGAGTGATCCAGTCTCTGAAGTTCTGCTGTCAACCTTTTGCTTGTGAAACTCAGTGGTTGCTGTCACAGGACATCTGTTTGTCACGCAAGTCAGATGTTCCCACCTCAACATCTTTAAACTTGGTTGTGTTAGGGAAGAGAGATGGTTTGAGGAACAAAGACAAAGAGAGATCCAGAGTACTGGAAAGCACGCTTTAT
>NW_026845477.1:295307831-295385243 GCF_025583915.1 Anolis sagrei ordinatus
AAAGCAGATAATCTGGACTGAGAAACTGAAATATATGGCAGTGTAAAAACAGTGCATTTTACATATCAGTGTTTACTGGTTGGTGGCCAAGTTGGCTGCCCCAAGACACCAGTCTGTTGATTCCACCTGCTGTTGCTTTTCTAAATGTACTGCCTTACTTTCAAAAAAAGAGCAAGTATTTTGTCTTATAATGTCTTTATAGTCAATTTTTTATCCTCTGTATCAGCAAGATCCTCTGGGAAATGTGTCATAATACAAAATATAAGCGCAAAATATAACTGAAACATGTCTGGTTTCACTTAGAGCATAAATTCCCCAAATGTCTATAAAAGTGGAAAAACACTCAATCTTGCATATCTGCTTTAAAAGGTTTCTTTCAAGATCTTTATAGTTTGTTTAAATACCTTTCTACTCCCTAAGACTTTTTTACTGCTCAACCTTAGGATTCAATATGTTCTATGCTTCTTTCCAGCAGATACGTGGACCAAAACAAAGATAAGTGTGATACCAGATCTTCTCAGACAAGAGCAAAGCCATTCAAGAGAGGAAAGTTCTGCCAAAGACAAACTGTACACATGTGCCATTTGTGGGAAACAATTTGCTCAAAAGATGATGCTTACATACCACCAGCAGGTCCACGTAGGAGAGAAACCATACAAATGCCAAGAATGTGGAAAATGCTTTTCTCACAACTCACACCTTGGGAGCCACCAGAAAGTCCACATAGGGCAAAGACCCCACAAGTGCCAGGAGTGTGGGAAATGTTTTACCCGCAATTCACAACTGGTGATGCATCAGACCATCCACACAGGAGAGAAGCCACACAAGTGTCAAGAGTGTGGGAAACGTTTTGCTCGGATCTCAAGCCTCGTGATCCACAGAAGAGTTCACACAGGAGAGAAACCCTACAGATGTCAGGAGTGTGGGAAATGCTTTGCGCATGGCTCGCACCTTGTGATGCATCAGACGGTCCATACAGGGGAGAAACCCCACAAATGCCAAGAGTGTGGAAAGTGTTTTGCTCGTATTTCAAACCTTGCGATTCACCAGAGAGTTCACACAGGAGAGAAACCATATACCTGCCAGGAGTGTGAGAAATGCTTTGCTTACAAGTCGGATCTTGTGAAACACCAGAGAGTCCACACAGGAGAGAAACCCTATAAATGCCAGAAATGTGGGAAGTGTGTTGCTTTTATTTCAGCCCTTATGAGCCACGAGAGAGTCCACACAGGAGAGAAACCTTACAAATGCCAAGAGTGTGGGAAATGTTTTGGTCAGAATTCACACCTTGTGAAGCACCAGCGGATCCACACGGGAGAGAAACCCTACAAATGCCAGGAGTGTGGGAAGAGCTTTCCTGGCAGTTCCCAACTTGTCACCCACCAGAGAGTCCACACAGGAGAAAAACCATACAAATGCCAAGACTGTGGAAGGTGTTTTGCTCAAAATTCAATACTTGCCAGACACCAGAAAGTCCACACAGGAGAGAAACCCTACAAATGCCAGCAATGTGAGAAATGCTTTCCCTGCAATTCAGAGCTGGTCACCCACCAGAGAGTCCACACAGGGGAGAAGCTATACAAGTGCCAGGAGTGTGTGAAATGTTTTGCTTATAGGTCTGACCTTGTGAAGCACCAGAGGGTCCATACAGGAGAAAAACCTTTCAAATGCCCCAAGTGTGAAAAATGCTTTTACTTCAGTTCAGCCCTTTTGAGCCATGAGAGAATTCATACAGGAGAGAGACCATACAAATGCCAAGAGTGTGGAAAGAATTTTGCTTATAACTCACAGCTTTCCAGGCATCAGGAAACTCACATAGGAGATAAATCATCCAAATGCCAGTAGTATAAGAAATGCTTTGCCTGGCAACCCACCAGTATGTTTACACAAACTACTCCTTTGGAGGCTTTTATACAGAGGCTGAATGTGTTGGAGGTGCTTTGTGTTTTCTTGCATGGCAGGCGATTGGACTGGATGGCCCATGTAATGTCTTCTAACTCTATGATTCTGTGAGAGAAGCAATGCTTGGATTGAGAAGCCCTATAAATAGAAAACCACAGGAAAAAAATTGAAACCTCAAATGTATCTGCATAATGAATCCGTAACATGTGAAATAGCAAAAATGTACTGTGTACGTAGCAGTATGTTGTTGTGTTTAACTGCCAATCATGTCAACTTCAATTTATGGAGATCCCATGAATGAAAGACCTTCAAGTCACCCATCATCGACAGTCCTGCTTTGATCTTGCAAACTCAAGGCTGTTGCTTCTCAGATTGGGTCTCTTTATTTGTAACTAGCTTGGGGACCCGGTGCTGCCCGGGTTATTAGAGAAAGTGGGTAATGGTGGTTTTGTATGCCAAGTTTAGTCTTTATTGGTCATTGGATAACGGCTGCATTGTTTTCAGGAAGTGAGTGAAGGTACTTGAAGTCCCATCATCCATGGTCCATCCTACTCCAAACTGCAGTAGGCTGTAGAGTCGGTCATGGGGGCTCTGTGTGCCAAGTTTGGTCTTTATTGGTAATTTTCTGACACAGCATCTGGCCTTTTCCTTTCATCTCTTTGTCCTCTCGGAATCTTGGAATTGAGTCTGGCCAGAGACCATATGCAAATTTCCCTCTGTCATGTCTCCGTTTCTCTCATTAACTGTCTTTGCCATCAGGGGGTCCTGTTGAGGTTGGCCAATCAGAGACCATATGCAAATAGCACCACAGTGGCAGCCAATCAGAAAGCTGCCACAAACACGTCCACCTACATCCTACCTACCTCTGTCCTACGTCGCATACAAACTTTGACTTTTATTATATGTATAGTTGTAGCCTTCCTCTTTTCATACTGTCTTCTGTGTTATCCTTATGGTGTCTTGAGATGGTTTTTAAGCAACTTTTAATGTCAATATAAGTGATTTTAATGTTTGTATATATTTATGGTTTTATGTCCCAGCATTGAATGTTTGCTGTATATATGTTGTGCTTTGCCCTGTGGGAAGGGCAGAATATAAATGTTTTAAATAAATAAAATAAATTATCCAGCATTACTGTCTTTTCTAGTGAGACGTGTCTTCTTATGATATGATCAAAGTACGGAAAATAAATTCAACGTTTAGATGTATTGTGTTGCCGGGCATGTTTACTTTGCCCCCACTTCTTTTGGATTTCTAAATTATGTTTACAGATGTTCAGCTGAGGATTTTTGTTTCAGAATATAAAAAGATTTTTATTTAATATTTATTAACAAACAACATTTTTATTATGGTCCAAAGACCAATATTTATTAATTAAATAAATTATTAAGTAATATGATCTCATCTCATACAGTCTTGCATAAGACTTGAGTCACAAAAATTCATATTTTGAGTTATTTTCCTCAACTGAAAGATACTCTTAAAAGTGAATCCTATATAAATTATATAAGCAAAATTTGTATTCAGTTAAGTTAGAACACCCCAGATAATTCAGAAGTTTTCTCTGTTCTTGTAGACACGTAGGTATCCCCAATTGTTGCCAGATTTTCGTGGTATTTCAAAACCGAACCGCAACCTAAGATAAATCTCCTAAGCTTTTGACTTCTCTTCCATCATTGTAATTTAGCTCCTGACTAGCAGCTTTGAGGTACGTGATTTCTGCCCAAATTATTGTCAGTTTTTCCCAGAAAAGAGAAAGGCCTGTCCAAGCATTACTGCTGCTGCTACTACTACTATTACTACTATTAGCCACCTCTCCCTATGGCTTGAGACAGGATACAACAACATTAAAATAAGACATAAAACACTATTAAAAGACATTAAAAGATATAAAACAAGACACATAAGAGTTAAACTGCAAGTTAAAATCCAGATTAAAACTCACAACTTCAAATTGACTGGATAGGCCTGCTGGAAGAAATGGGTTTTCAATTGTGTCTTAAACTCTGACAGCTGCTCTACCTGTCAAATATCTTCCAGCAGGTCATTCCACAGTCTTGGGGCGTCCGATGAAAAGGTCCTCTTGAGTGATGGTCACCAGAAGGGTTCTGGCAGGATGGAGTCAATGCCCTTCAGAGTGTTTGGGACAGATTGTATGGGATAAGGTGATACTGTGGGTAACCTGGATCCAAACCATGCAGATTTTTTTGTGTATCAGAAGTGACTTGAGAAACTGCAAGTCGCTTCTGGTGTGAGAGAATTGGCTGTCTGCAAGGATGTTGCCCAGGGGACGCCAGATGTTTTGATGTTTTGCCATCCTTGTGGGAGGCTTCTTTCATGTCCCCGCATGGGGAGCTGGAGCTGTCAGAGGGAGCTCATCTGTGCTTTCCCCTGATTCGAACCTACGACCTGTCGGCCTTCAGTCCTGCCAGCACAAGGGTTTAACTCATTGTGCCACCGGGGGTAGATATCTCATGGGCTACTAAAAGGAGATACAGTACTCCAAATAACTACAATAACCAAGAGAAGTGGAACCCAGGGCCTTATCACAAAGGAGAAAATGGCGCGTCTGACACTCCATGCATATGAGTTTGATGGCTGTGACCATATTCTCCCAGCGGCATCATACACAATTCAACAGAACACCATGTAGGTTTTCTTTCTTTCTTTAATTTAATTTTAACACAAGCAATGTAATTTACAATCAGAATGGCATGCATTCAAAAAAATAAAGAGACACTGGGGAAAAAGAAAAATAACTAGCACATAATAGGGCTCTTACTTCTCCATCCTAATTGCTATGAAAACAAAACAAAAAATCATATAATAGATCTAGAAAGATAAACAATCTTATTAAAATTACTTAACACCCATAGCCATGGATTTCATTGTTAGATTTCTTATTACTTAAAAAAACCAAACTATAAACAGTTTCCAGTTGTTCAAAAAATCTTCAGCTGCCTCTACAAACTTAACAATTCATTCCTCCATTGTCAGTGCCTCGGTCGGTTACCACATTTGAGCAAACAATATTATTGCTGCTGTTACCATGTAGTGAAAACTTAACATATATTTACTTTCCTATGTTTTATCACTAATGTCCAGCAATATGAGGGACCGCCTCACCCCCTACCAATCCCAGAGATCCCTCTGTTCTGAGGACCAAGATCTATTGGAAATTCCCAGTGTCAAGACCTTGTATCTAACAGCAACCAGACGCAGAGCCTTTACAGCAGTGGCACCATCCCTCTGGAATACTCTGCCACCTGAAGTCCGTGCCTTGTGGGACTTATCAGCTTTCCGCAGGGCATGTAAGACATACCTGTTTCGACAGGCCTTTGATTTTTGATATTGCTGTTTTTAAATTTTTTTAAATTGTGTTAGATTTTAGCCATTTTTGTAAGCCGCTCCGAGCCCCAGGGGAGTGGCGGCATATAAGTTTGAATAATAAATAAATAAATAAATAAATATATGTCTGATGCCATTACAAGATCTAACTTTATTTTTTTGTATAACCAAACTAAGTTTTGACCATCTACTACAAGTCCATGACATATCAACAAAAGGAACCCTTCAGGGGAGTGGCGGCATATAAGTTCGATAAATAAATAAATTAATAAATAAATATATGTCTGATGCCATTACAAGATCTAACTTTATTTTTTTGTATATCCAAACTAAGTTTTGACCATCTACTACAAGTCCATGACATATCAACAAAAGGAACCCTTCTTGTCTTGACATCTCTAACATTCTGTTATTTACCTCACTGAACGAATGAAGAACTCACAATTTTATTAAGAAAGCAGTGGTTCCCAAACGTTTTCAGTCATGGAACCTTTCAGAAGACCTACTCCCCTTTAGAAGTCTATTCCTGTTTTTAAGTCAGAATATATTAAGATTTTTTCTTCTTTCATTATTCCTATTGACTGTTTGTGTAATGTACTAGGTTTGGCGATGAAGAGGACACATTTAAAATATAATCACTAATCTTTTTTTTGTATAAGAAACTATTAGATTCAAAAGGTCTGTCAATGGAAAAACGTCAACTATTCGGGATCTAATCCTTGATGAAAAGGCAGACCTGGCATGCATTACGGAGACCTGGCTGGACGAGGCTGGAGGGGTTAACCTCACCCAGCTTTGCCCGCCAGGTTACTCTGTGCAGCACCAGCCGAGATCAGGGGGGCGGGGAGGCGGAGTTGCAGTAGTCTATAAAGATGCCATCTCCTTGGTCAGGTGCCCTACCCTACAGTCAACCTTATTCGAATGTGTCCACCTGAGGCTAGGAGACCGGGACAGGATAGGGATCCTGTTCGTGTACCGACCACCCCGCTGCACCACAGATGCCTTACCTGAGCTAGCAGGGTTGGTCTTGGGCCTGGCATTGGAGTCCCAGCGGCTTATAGTGCTGGGGGACTTCAATGTCCATGCAGAGACCACTCTTTCAGGAGCGGCTCAGGACTTCATGGCCACCATGGCAGACATGGGGCTGTCCCAACGAGTATCTGGCCCTACCCACTGTGCTGGACACACACTTGACTTGGTTTTCTGTCAGGGTTGGGAAGATAGTGGCGGTGTGGAGGAGCTGTCCATCGCTCCACTGCCATGGACCGACCACCACCTGATCAGGTTTAGACTTTCTGCAAGCCCTAACCTCCGCAGGGGTGGTGGATCCATTAGGATGGTCCACCCCAGGAGGCTTATGGATCCAGATGGACTCCTGACGGCTCTTGGGGAGTTTCCCGCTACCTTGGTAGGTGATTCTGTCGATGCTCTGGTCGCTCATTGGAATGGTGAGCTGACTAGGGCAATAGACACGATCGCTCCGGAGCGCCCCCTCCTAAGCAACCGAGCTAAACCATCTCCTTGGTTCACCGAGGAGTTGGCGGCGAGGAAGCGAATGAAGAGGTGGCTAGAGAGCATATGGCGGAAAGAGCCTAACTAGTCAAACCGAACACGCCTATGCCTTTACCTAAGGGCATATGGCGCGGCAATAGAGGCTGCTCAAAATTCCTTCTACTCAGCCAATATTGCGTCCGCAAAGAACCGTCCGGAAGAGCTGTTTCGAGTAGTCAGAGGGTTGTTGAACCCCACCTCGAGTGGGTCCCCTGACCACTCGGCAGTGCGCTGTGAAGCATTTGCTCAGTACTTTGCGGACAAAGTCGCTTTGATCCGCTCAGGCTTTGACACCATATTAACGGCAGTCTCTGAGGATGTAACACGAGCACCTGCTTGTCCAATTTTGATGGATTTGTTTCAATCTGTTCAATTCGAGGATGTCGACAGGATTCTTGGGGAGGCGAGGCCAACCACATGCATCCTAGACCCCTGCCCATCCTGGCTGATAAAGGAAGCCAGAGGGGGTTTGGCAGAGTGGGTGAAGGTGGTGGTTAATGCCTCCCTTCGGGAAGGCACTATTCCAGCCAGCTTAAAACAAGCTGTTATAAAACCGCTGTTGAAAAAACCATCACTGGACCCCACTCAATTCGTCAACTATCGGCCAGTTTCCAATCTCCCCTATTTGGGCAAAGTCCTGGAACGTGTGGTGGCCGCAACTCCAGGAACTCCTGGTAGACACGGATTATCTAGATCCTGCGCAGTCTGGTTTTAGGCCGGGGCATGGTACTGAGACAGCCTTGGTCGCCTTAGTGGATGATCTGCGCCGGGAACTAGACAGGGGGAGTGTGTCCCTGTTGGTTCTGCTGGACCTCTCTTCGGCCTTCGATACCGTCGATCACGGTATCCTTCTGGGATGTCTCGCGGGAATGGGCCTTGGGGGTACTGCTCTGCAGTGGCTCCAGTCCTTTCTCGAGGGGCGCTCCCAGAAGGTGTTATTAGGGGACACCTGCTCGACTCCGCGGCCGTTGTACAGTGGGGTCCCGCAGGGCTCTGTACTGTCCCCTATGTTGGTCAACATATACATGAAGCCGTTGGGAGAGATCATCCGGAGTTTCGGGGTACGGTGTCACCTGTACGCAGATGATGTCCAACTCTGTCACTCCTTTCCACCTGCTACTAAGGAGGCTGTTGAAGTCCTGAACCGGTGCTTGGCCGCTGTAACGGACTGGATGAGGGACAACAGATTGAAACTAAATCCAGACAAGACAGAGGTACTCCTGGTCAGTCGAAAGGCCGAACAGGGCATAGGGTTACAGCCTGTGCTTGACGGGGTTACACTCCCCCTGAAGGTGCAGGTTCGCAGTTTGGGAGTGACCCTGGACTCATCGCTGAGCCTGGAACCCCAGGTTTCGGCGGTGACCAGGGGAGCATTTTCACAGCTTAAAACTCGTGCGCCAACTGCGCCCGTACCTTGGGAAGTCTAACTTGGCCACGGTAGTCCACGCTCTGGTTACATCCCGTTTAGACTACTGCAACGCTCTCTACGTGGGGTTGCCTCTGAAGACTGCCCGGAAGCTTCAATCAGTCCAACGTGCGGCAGCCAGATTGCTAACAGGGGCGGGGTACAGAGACCATACGACCCCTCTGTTACGCCAGCTCCACTGGCTGCCGATCAGCTTCCGGGCACAATTCAAAGTGCTGGTTTTGACCTATAAAGCCCTAAACGGCTCTGGCCCAGTTTACCTGTCCGAACGGATTCTCCCCTATGAACCATCAAGGCTACTAAGATCTTCCGGGGGGGCCCTGCTCTCGGTCCCACCACCCTCACAATCACGGTTGGTGGGGACGAGAGACAGGGCCTTCTCGGTGGTGGCTCCCCGGCTTTGGAACTCCCTCCCACTAGAGGTTAGATCTGCCCCCTCCCTCCTGACGTTCAGGAAATCACTAAAAACCTGGCTCTGGAAGGTGGCATTCGGGGACTGAACCTAGAACCTTCCCCGGTGATGAATTATGATGAACTGTGACTATGAGTATGACTATGATTTGACTTGATTGACGATTTGGTGTAGGAAACTGTAATGATGTAATGAGGATGTTTTTATTATACTGTGTTGTGTTATTTTGATATGTAATGATTTGTACTTGTTGCTCTTTTATATTATTGTATTTTATATATGCTGTAAACCGACCTGAGTCCCTCGTCGAGGTTGAGAAGGCCGGTATAGAAAACCTCTAAATAAATAATAAATAAATAAAAAGAACTGATATATTAAACTTGTTTAATATTTGTAATTAAATTGTTCTGAAGTTGGGCTTTACGCCCTACTATGCTTTTGTCGAATCCTAGGGTTTCACAGAACAATTTGGGAACCACTACACTAAAGCACTATCTCTGCCCTTTAAAGGAGATAAATCCAAAGTCTTAATCTTGCAGGATGTAGGGTGCATGTGGTCAACTTGTTTTGCTGCCTTAAGGAGGAATTCTCAGATGCCCTTTTTTATTCACATTAAAATAAGGAAGAAGTATCTTTCCTATGAATGGAGCCCCAGAGAATGAATAGAGATGGACTCCTGTATCAGCATCGTAAAAGGCCACCTGGCCCCCAATATAGTTCACAGACACTCGAACCCTTTTGAGCTCACTGTTCAGAGACAGAGGTGTGAACTCAGGATCGTTAGTAACCTTATATGCGCCATCCCACTTCCCTATAGCCCAGATTCCCCCCTTAGGCCCAAAGACAATGTCGCCCTTTCTCTCTATAGACTTTCTGGCAACTCCTACCAGCCACTGGCCCTCTTCTCCCACACAGATTTCCCAGAAATGTCTGCCTGATGTAAATCCATCACATCCCAGGACAGAAAAAGTTTTCTTGAACCTCTTCGGTTTGTCCGGCAAGTTTTGAGATTCGTCTCCATATGTTACACTTTTACGATCCTCAGACAGGATAAGGTGGTCATGAGCTGTGTCCGGATCCAAAGTTACAGTTGCTGTTGAAAATGGGGAGAGGAGGAAAAGATAAAAAAAGAATCACCATCTAGGTGAATTATTAACACATGCTAGACACATCCATTAGTCTCAGTCAGTCTCAAGTCAACAGGATTTCCATGCATTGCAGTTAATTTTCTTTGATTTAAATCCTGCTTTGCTCCCAAATTTGCTTATACCATATATGCAGTTTGTGGAGGCTCTCTGACTGATACTTCAGAATACCTCTATCTCAACAGCAAATCCCAGAATTCTGCAGAATGTTGCCATAGCAGTAAAAGCAGAACCATAGCACTATAATTGTGCAGTGTGAATGGGTCCATAGTGTAGACTGGCAATCCCCTGTGAGAACACTCCTGCTGGATCCATTGGGCAAGAGCTATGGCATCACCTTCCTCCATCCAGACGGGCACCATGGGCTTGCATCATGCCCAGTTTCCCTTCTTTCTTGCCTTTTTCTTCTTCTCATCCATTCTCAGCTTGTAAACTATTTGACTGTGATATAGTTCATTGAGGTACCACTAGTCTAGAAACCTTTAACATTTAAGGTTGCCAGAAAATCTATGGAAAGGGCAACATTGTCTATAGGCTTGAGGGGGGAATCTGGGCTATAGGGAAGTGGGCTAGTGCATATAGAATGGGTTGGTTCAGGGCTCCAAGTTAATGAAACATGAACAATGTTTAAAGATCCCACAATCCTCTCAATTACCCAGCTGTTTGTTATCAAATGGCTGGTGCTCTTCCAGTCTCCCACAGGAACTCTTTTATGTAGGAGCAGATATGTGTTGTCAAGGGCTTTCATGGCTGGAATTAGTGGGTTGCTGTGAGTCTTTCGTGCTATATGGCCATGTTCCAGTAGCATTCTCTCCTGGCATTTTACCTGCATCCGTGGCTGGCATCATCAGGAGTTTCTGTTGGCAGTGAAGCAAGTGGAGTGTATATATAATCTGTGGAATATATATACACACACATGCACATAGACACACTCCACATATCAAGACCTTCCTGACAATTTGGAGAGGTTAGACGAGTGTGCTTCTATCCTAGGATGTAAAGTATTTTCAACAGGCAGACATTTCTGGGAAATGTATACACAGATCAGCTATCTGTTTGGGAAGTGTTAACTGGGAGTTGAGTGTTTGCTGTGTGGAGTTCTCCTGCTTCCAAGTAAACAATCAAGTGCCACTTAACACCTCCCAAACAGAGGATGCCTCCAGGCAACAGAGCCCAGGCTACTTCACTTATTGACTTTGCAAACTTCATGGCTACTCACTGCTATTCAAGCTTGCTAACAGGAACATTTTCACTTGCTTTAAACAGACAAGGTTCTTTCTCCCACCCTGGACATTCCACAGGCATATATACACTCCACTTTCCTCACTGTCAAGAGAACCTCTGAAGATGCCAGCCACAGATGCAGGTGAAACATCAGGAGAGAATGCTGCTGGAACATGCCCATACAGCCTGAAAAACCCACAACATCCTAGGAGCAGATAGGTTTTTTTTTTGCCTAAGGCCAGGGCCCTCTTTAGCCCTTGCTCTGTTACAGGTAGTCTCACCAGTTCCTTCTCATAGGATTCATTGGTGGCTTTCCATTCAAGTATTAATCAGGGATGGCCTTGCTTAGCTTCTAATGTCAAATGGAATGTGATGCCTTTGGGGGTATTTAGGCTTCCATGCATCATCCCATGCAGGTTCTCTAGCAGTATAGGAGTTGTAGTTCACCTACATCTAGAGAGCACTGTGAACCCAACCAACGATGTATCTAGACCACAGACCCAACATGGGCAACTGTGAATACTGGCTGGGTTTGGGGTGATTGCCTTGAGAATCTTGGAGTTGTAGTTTATCCTTATCCAGAAAACAGTGAACCCAGCAAACGATGGATCTGGGACAAGTTTGTCACACGGAACCAACATGGCCAACTGTGAATACTGGCAGAGTTTGTGGGTGATTGCCCTGGGAATCTGGGAGTTGTAATTAACCCTTATCCAGAGAGCACTGAACCCAGCTGATATCGGATCTGGACCAAACTTGGCACACAGACCCAACATGGCCAACTTTGAATAATGGCAGGGTTTTGGAAGGCTTGACCCATGATTCTGGGAATTGTAGTTCACCCACATCCTTATGCATTTTCTAATGGGAGCATTCATTTAAAAAAGGAAGATTTTTTTCCTAATAAATAGCATTATGTATTACTAAACCCGGGCATTGCCGGGTCCCCAAACTAGTTTAGTAATAAATACAGGGAATCCATGAAACCTTGGGTATTGGCAATGTCAAAGTGCAATCCCATCATTATGCCTCCACTGATGGAAATAGTTTGTTTTCTGAACTCTAAATGAAAATGCAAGCAGAACTGGGACCTCTAGTGAACAACCAACAAGCAACTCTCTGAGAAGCCTTTTTGAGAATTTGTGTTTCCAAATCTTACCTTTCTGTAGTGTAAATCCAGATTTTAACTCATCTGTGGAAGGAAAAGGGAGAAAGGTAATATGTCGCATTGTCAGGTGTTACAAATCCTGTGTCCAAAAAGAATGCATAAGTATAACAACATAATAGTTATCTACATGTTTTAACTGAAATCTCTGAACTGCTGTATCCTTGCAAGTATGCAGATTTGTTTAGGTGAATTCTAATGTGAATTCTTTCAGCAGTCCTAGCGATCAGGCTGCTCCTGGATTTTGAAAATAAAAGAGTTGTAAAAATCACTGAGATTACTGAGTAAATATTTGGTCATTTATTCTAAGAAGCACTCAAAGAAAAAAAAGCAAGGAAGAAAGAAGGACTGTGAGGGATGGAGAGCAGAGAGAAATGAAAGTATTTCTTCAAATAACATTTAAATGACACAGGTTCCTTATTCTTGCAGGCATTTTCTTTACCTCTGACTTGTTTCATGATAACTTCCAGAAGCAGAGCTATATCTCCATAGTCCAAGATCTTCCACTTCAACTCAAGAGGAAAAACATCAGGTTTCTTGAACTCCTTTCTTGCTTCACACCTGAAAGGAAGGGATGTTAACTCACCACTCTGAACAGCTAGTCTATATTCTGTTACCAATCCAGTAATGGCTAGTGAAACCTGATATTTTCTGTAATACCATTATGTGTGGAATTTTCATACTTCCACTCCATCACCTGCTATGTGCAAGAATTATGGAAAGGGACTTCTTAGGTCCCTTCTACACTGTCATATAAAATCCAGATTATCTGTTTTGAACTGGATTATATGGCAGTGTACACTCATAATCCAGTTCAAAGCAGATTATTTGGATTATCTGCTTTGGTAATCTGGATTATATGGCAGTGTAGAAGAGGTCTTATCTTAGAGGCAAAATCACTGCCCTAATGTGAGGCCACATGAGCTCTACAACAGCCTCTTTGAGCCTAGCTATTCTTTTTATTAGAATAATTATATAATAAAGGCAATCCCGTAGGTTCCCTGGACCCAAACCATGTTGGGCTTTAAAGGTTAAAACCAACACCTTGTACTTTCTCCAGGAATCAATCTCCAGAAACTAATCACCCATTATAGGAACATGGGATTTTGATAACAGAATATTTAAAGCAAGAAAACAATAAGATAAGAAATGAGGGTTCTTGGAGTTCTTGGAGAACGGGAGAAGTTCCAGCAGACTGGAGGAGGGCCAATGTGGTCCCAATCTTCAAGAAGGGAAAAAAGGATGACCCAAACAATTACTATCCGGTCAGCTGCACGTCAATACCAGGCAAGATTCTGGAAAAGATTGTTAAGGAAGTGGTCTGCAAACACCTAGAAACAAATGAGGTCATCGCTAATAGTCAACATGGATTTATCAAAAACAAGTCATGCCAGACTAATCTGATCTCTTTTTTTGATAGAGTTACAAGCTGGGTAGATGTGGGGAATGCCGTGGATGTAGCATACCAGGATTTCAGTAAGGCCTTCAAGAAGGTCCCCATGACCTTCTGGCAAACAAACTAATCCAATGTGGGCTAGGCAAAACTACGGTGAGGTGGATCTGTAATTGGTTAAGCAGACGAACCCAGAGGGCGATTCTCTCTAATGCTGCCTCTTCATCCTGGAAAGAAGTGATGAGCGGAGTGCCGCTGGGTTCCGTCCTGGGCCCAGTCCTGTTCAACATCTTTATTAATGACTTAGACGAAGGGTTAGAAGGCATGATCATCAAGTTTGCAGATGACACCAAATTGGGAGGGATAGCCATATTAGCCAATACTCCAGAAGACAGGAGCAGAATTCTGAACGATCTTAACAGATTAGAGAGATGGGCCAAAACTAACAACAGTGACAAATGCAAGATACTCCACTAAGTCAGAAAAAATGAAATGCAAAGATACAAAATGGGGGACGATGGCTGGCTTGAGCACAGTACGTGTGAAAAAGGTCTTGGAGTCCTCGTGGACAACAAGTTAAACATGAGCCAACAATGTGATGCGGTGGCAAAAAAAGCCAATGGGATTTTGGCCTGCATCAATAGGAGTCTAGTGTCTAGATCCAGGGAAGTAATGCTACCCCTCTATTCCACCTTGGTCAGACCACACATGGAATCACACTGCAAACTTGTTTTCTGCTGCCCTGGAGACTAGGACGCGGAGCAATGGCTTCAAACTACAAGAAAGGAGATTCCACCTGGATATGAGGAAGAACTTCCTGACTGTGAGAGCTGTTCAGCAGTGGAACTTTCTGCCACGAAGTGTGGTAGAGGTTCCTCCTTTGGAAAAATGTAAACAGAGGCTGGATGGCCATCTGTCAGGGTGCTTTGAATGCAATTTTCCTGCTTCTTGGCAGGGGGTTGGACTGGATGGCCCATGAGGTCTCTTCCAACTCTATGACTCTATGATTTTATAATTATGTGAATGGATTTCCTTTGTCTTGGAAAGTCTTTCAATTTACTCCAGAAGTTATTAATCTAATAAGAACTTTCAAGAAATGTTTTTGATTGTGATGTTCTTGCATGCCATTTAAGATCACCAAGTCCCTGACTGCAATAGTGCGGTAGGTAAAAGTAACGGTTTTCCCCTGACATTAAGTCCAGTCGTGTCCGACTCTGGGGGTTGGTGCTCATCTCCATTTCTAAGCTGCAGAGCTGGCGTTGTCTGTAGACACCTTCAAGGTCATGTGGCTGGCATGACTGCATGGAGCGCTGTTACCTTCCCACTGGACCGATACCTATTGTTCTACTAACATTTGGATGTTTTCAAACTGCTAGGTTGGCAGAAGCTGAAGCTAACAGCGGGAGCTCACGCCACTCCCCAGATTTGAACCTGCAACCTTTCGGTTAGCAAGTTTAGCAGCTAGACAGTGCTGTATTCTTATTTCATAATGTCTTACATTTATTTTATGCTGTTATCTGTTTGTTTTGTTGTTTTAGCATGGGAGACACTTTCCATAGTTACTTTAGTCCTCATTGTGTGACAGGCTCTCTTCCACCACAACCGCTGCCATTCCTTCATTAGATGCTAAATTTCTTTAAACCGGTTTCTGTCTTTCTGGGAAAGGGAACCACTGTTGTCATCCTTTCAGAGCTCAAGTATCCTGATTGGTCCAGTAGAAATGTTGCAGTGGAAGATATTAGGATCTCAGCCAGAGTCCACGTGCCATCCAACCTATTTTTGTTGTTGTTCCTATTGCCAAATTGGCTACTGTCCTACCAAATATTGATAACATAGATTAGCAAGGGTGAGAGAGAGAGAGAGAGAGAGAGAGTCCTGAAAATCACTTTTTAAAAAGGTACAGAGAGAGCTTGCCATTTCAGGATAAATACTGCTGAGTAAACAAATCCAACAAACAATAAGTAGAATCTCACTATGGCAGTGGTACTATGGGATGAGTACCATAATGTCACAACGAAGGCAATATTTTATCTGTGACCTGTTAGAGTCCTTCATTTTCTTCCACAGAGCATCAAAGGGTCACAGTATCTGCCTGCTAGGTATGTCTAATGGAAAGGCTTGGGACCCACTTACCTCTGCAAGAGATTCCTCACATCCTAGAGGGGAGAAGAACAAAAGAAGAGGGATGTCAATGCTCACATATCTGATTCTTCGCTGAATGAGAATGCAGTCTGTCCCTCCAAAAGGACACTTCTGCAACTTCAAAACTGGGAATAGTTTAACTATCCTTATGCAAAGATTATGTGCCCTTGAGGGTAACAGGGGAGAAAGGGACAGTTAAGAGTTCCCTGGTGCGTTCTCCTTTTGAATTGGCTGTCATCTCAATTTCTTGCCTACAGATAGACACTCTCAGATTTGAATTCCTTTCTGCCAAGCCCTCCTCAGTCTCCTTCCTGAGTGCCTCAAAAGAGCAAAAAGAAAAATCGAAATTCAGGACATGCAGGGCTGACGAACAGGAAACAGCTATTAACAAGTTTGTGTTCTATGAAAATACTAAATAAGGGCTTTGATTTCAATTAACTTATCCATGTAATTCTCTATAAATACAAATGAATCGGAATCCCAAACATTTCTGAGGAGGTTAAGGGTTCATGCAAACACCCAGTGTATCTTGGGAGCTCCTATATATAGAATAGTCTCTCAGTACATCAGGCTGGGTCCTTTCACTCCTTCTGTACCAGTGGTGGAGTTGTAGACTTAGAGGGCCCTCTTCAGGCTAGACAAATCTAATAGTTATTTCACTTTGATTGCTATGGAACCCTAGGATGTGTCGTTCAAAAAAGCACCGGAGTGCTCTGGCTGAGACTTCTACATCTCCCATGCTAAATTGGAAATGTAGGATTCAATAGGATCTTGCCATGGCAGTTAAATGAAATACAGTGCTGTATATATGTGTTGTGTAAATGGGCCCAGGTCACCCTCTAGAGCAGGGGTCCTCAAAGTTTTTAATCAGAGGGCCAGGTCACAGTCCCTCAAACTGTTGGAGGACTGGATTACAATTTGAAAAAAACATGAATGAATTCCTATGCGCACTGCACATATCTTATTTGTAGTGCAAAAAACACTTAAAACAATACAATAATTAAAATGAAGAACAATTTTAATAAATATAAACTTATTAGTATTTAAATGGGAAGTGTGGGCCTGCTTTTGGCTGACAAGATAGGATTGTTGTTGTCGTTGTTGTTGTTGTTGTTGTTGTGTGCTTTCAAGTCGTTTCAGACTTAGGTTGACCCTGAGCGAGGGCCAGGTAAATGACCTTGGAGGCCGTATCCGGCCCTCGGGCCTTAGTTTGAGGACCCCTGTCCTAGAGTCTAGAACAACATCAGAGCAGATTCAAAATGCAGGCAGCTGTGCTTAACCAAAACAATGCCTTATTGATTCAATAATAGCCAAAGAGCAGATTTTTGTAATGGATTTTGTCCATGCCAGAAAAACGATTTCCAAAATATTACAGTTTTGTATCTAGCTTTCCCTTGTCCAGAAATTAGTTTCTTTTGTCCAGTCTTACCTGCAGCAGTTCTGCTGGTGGCTGCTGACATTTCTCTTTTGTCTCCTGGATGAGACTTTCCAGAGAGGAAAGTTCCCGGGTAAGTAAGATCAAGTGTTCATCTCTTTTCCTTGCAATCTGCTTCTCCAACTCCTCCATCTGGGCCTGGAAATGTTTCTCCTGTTTAGCCAGAAACTGCTGCATTTCTCTGATTTCTTGTAAGGTTGTTTCCATTTTTGTTTTTGTCTGCTTCTACAGTGAGCAGAGAGAAAAGCAGGTAAACAAGTATCACATTAAGATACAGTTGCTGAAGTGAAAAATAGAGAGGGCTTCTGGAATTTCAACAGAGGCTTTATGACAAACAATCAGGAGAAACTTCCTCTTCTTGTTGTTGTTGCTTTCAAGTCTGTTCCCTCTTATGGTGGCCCTAAGGTGAATCTGTCAGGGGGTTTCTTGATGAGATGCATTCTGAGGGTGAGTGGCTTTGCCTCCCTCTGAGGCTAAGAGCACTGTTCTACAAATTTTCAGTTTTTCTCAGTTGCAGAAACGAAATGTGCCGTTTCTTAATAAAAAAATTTTTTGTTGTGTCAGGAGCGACCGCTCCTGTTGTGAGAGAATTGGCCGTCTGCAAGGGCGTTGCCCAGGGGACTCCTGGATGATTTTTTGATGATTTATCATCCTTGTGGGAGGCTTCTCTCATGTCCCCGCATGAGGAGCTGGAGCTGATAGAGGGAGCTCATCCGCCTCTCCCCGGATTCGAACCTGCGACCTGTCGGTCTTCAGTCCTGTCGGCACGGGGCTTTAACCCTCTGCGCCACCGGGGGCTCCTTTAATAAATTTAACATGCTGAATTCAAATATAATAATTAAATGTGTTAATTGGCTCTGGTTTTTATGCAACAGCTATTTCAATTTTCTCCACAACAGGTAATTTGTTAATATTATGATAATGTGCCTAACCTTACTGCATGTATACAAACCGTGAATATTTACTAAATTTTAGTCAAATTATATTGCCAATAGTTTATACATGAGAAATATTTATTTAATTAGTCTATTGTTTATGTTTGTGCAGCAAGAAACTATCTTAGTAGGCCTAATGCAGTTGAAAAGTCTGAAAGTTTAAACGTCGCTTTAATCGTGACTTTAGTTTATATCCTGTTTGCTTCTCTTGACTTTTCTTTTGTATTCAAGGAAAGGATTGTCTCTTGCAATGCTCCAGCAGTAGTCTGACAGCATTGACGGAGTCCATTGGCCTTGATCTCTTTTTCCCATAGTGCTTTATTTACACACGTGCGAGGCATAACTACAGTAAAAAAAACAATGTAAAACGATGTTTAACGATACTGTCTCAGTCTTCAACTGACTGACCCTCACCGTTCAAAAGTCTGGCCTTATATAGGGCTTTCTGGCTTTTGCACACGGCACTAATACTGCGTCATCAAAATTTCTAGAATATTCTAGAATCTTCCATAGTGTAAGTCGCAACATGCATTTTTTCAACCATAAGTGATCACGTGATTGCTTATATCATAAAAACTAGCGCCAATATACATTTTAAATGTCATTTTCATTTTCAACACCCCAAAATCATAAAAGAACAGCTATTTTCAGGCCTGCAACTTTCTAGAATCTTCCATAGTGTAAGTTGCAACATGCATTTTTTCAACCATACGTGATCACATGATTGCTTATATCATAAAAACTAGAGCCAATATACATTTTAAATGTCATTTTCGTTTTCAGCACCCCAAAATCATAAAAGAACAACTATTTTCAGGCCCACAACTTTTTCTTCGTTGAACAGTGGCGAACAAATGGCAACTCACTCAAGGTCACAGTGTGGGATCCACGATCAGTCTTCATGCCATCCAAAGATTTATATGATGAAGCTGCATTTTCGAACATATTTTTACACATTGTTTTAAGTTGTGTTCCTTTCATAATCACATTTACTCCTATACTTACAAACAGGTCTTGGGCTTCCTTTTCTGACTCTGCTTTATATTCCAGAATCTTTTCTCTCACCTTCACCAGATCATCCTGACGAACACCCATCAAAAGCTGCAGAGAAACAAATATTCAGTTTTCATTGGAAGGTAAGAGTGACAGCTCTCCCCCCCCCCCCCCCCCCCCCACACCCACACCCTCACCCAAGTGCAATGCTGTATATTTCTCTGTGTTGAAATTCATTTTCTTAGTTTTGGCCCACCTCCCTAATCTGTTAAAAGTTACTTTGGATTCTGACTCTGTCGTCAGGGGTATCATCTGCATATTTGATGAGCATGCCTTCTGTTCTGTCATCCATCATTTATTTATTTATTTGTCGTGTCAGAGCAACCAGTCCATTATATTACATTTCTAACAGAACAAAGCAAACAAACAAACAGACAAATACAAAACTTGTGAGTTTGGTAGTTGGTTAAATGTCCTTTGACCAGTATCTGGCCACTTGGAGTGCTTCCGGTGTTGCTGCAAGAAGGTCCTCCATTGTGCATGTAGCAGGGCTCAGGTTGCATTGCAGCAGGTGGTCAGTGGTTTGCTCTTCTCCACACTCGCATGTCGAGGATTCCACTTTGTAGCCCCATTTCTGAAGGTTGGCTCTGCATCTCGTGGTGCCAGAGCGCAGTCTGTTCAGTGCCTTCCAAGTCGCCCAGTCTTCTGTGTGCCCAGGAGGGAGTCTCTCATTTGGTATCAGCCATTGGTTGAGGTGCTGGGTTTGAGCCTGTCACTTTTGGACTCTCGCTTGCTGAGGTGTTCCAGCAAGTGTCTCTGTAGATCTTAGAAAACTATTTCTAGATTTATCCGTCATTGATAAAGGTGTTGAATAGCACTGGCCCAAGACTGAGCCCCATCGAACTCCCACTAGTTCCTTCTCTCTAGAAGAAAGAGGAGCCATTGGGAAACACATTTTAGAAGATGGGCACAACATTTCGCTCCTCCAGTCCAATGGTACTTGACCTGTTCTCTCTAGGAATTCTCAATGTGGTTCCAAAATTACTTCTGCCACTTCTTTTAATGTCTTTGGATGCAATTTATCTGGCCTTGGAGACTTAGAATAATAGAATCATAGTGTTGGAAGAAACCTCATGGGCCATCCAGTCCAACCCCCTGCCAAGAAGCAGGAAAATCGCATTCAAAGCACCCCTGACAGATGGCCATCCAGCCTCTGTTTAAAAGCCCCCAAAGAAGGAGCCTCTACTACATTCTGGGTCAGAGAGTTTCACTGCTGAGCAGCTCTCACAGTCAGGAAGCTCTTCCTAATGTTCAGATGGAATCTCCTTTCTTGTAGTTTGAAGCCATTGCTCCACGTCCCATTCTCCAAGGCAGCAGAAAACAAGCTTTCTCCCTCCTCCCTATGACTTCCCCTCACATATTTATACATGGCCCTCATCATGTCTCCTCTTAGCCTTCTCTGCTGTACACTAAACATGTGTAGCTCTTTAAGCTTCTCCTCATAGGGCTTGTTTTCCAGACCCTTGCTCATTTTAGTTCCCATCCTCTTCAATTGTGGTGTCCACAATGTGATTCCAGGTGTGGTCTAACCAAGGCAGAATAGAGGGGTAGCATGACTTCCCTGGATCTAGACACTAGGCTCCTATTTATGCAGACTAAAATCCCATTTTCTTTTGCCGCCACTGAATGGCATTGTTGGTTATTTATTTATTTATTGTGTCATCAGCAACCATTGTATTACAATTCTAACAGAGCAAAACAAACACACAGATTAAAAAGAAAATGAAAAAATTTCTGAATGGCATTGTTGGTTCATGTTCACCTTGTTGTCCACGAGGACTCCAAGATCTTTTTCACATGTACTGCACTTCAGCCAGGCATCGTCCCCCATTCTGTGTCTTTGCAATTCATTTTTTTCTGTCTAAGTGGAGTATCTTGCATTTGTCCCTGATGAACTTCATTTTCTAATCTGTTACGATTGTTTTGAATTTTGCTCTTCTGGAGTATTGGCTCTCCCTCCCAATTTGGTGTCATCTGCAAACTTGATGATCATGCCTCTTCATCTAAGTCATTAATAAAGACATTGAACAGGATCTGGCCCAGGACAGAAGACTGCCACACTCCACTTGTCACTTCTTTCCAGGATGAAGAGGAAGCATTGGTGAGCACCCTCCTGGTTCATTCATTTAACCAATTACAGATCCACCTAACAGTAGTATTGGCTAGCCCACATCTGACTACTTTGTTTACCAGAAGATCATGGAGTTGTCAAAGGAAGGCATTGCTTGAATTCATTTAGATTAGCCAGGTATTCCTGTACTTTTTATTCTGCATTCCCCTCTACTCCCTTATCCCCAAGTTGAGCACTGTTAACCCTTTGGGGATGACCGAAGCAAGGAAGATGTTGAGGAGTTTTGCCTTTTCTCTGTCATCATTAGCATTTCTCCATCAGATCAAAGAGCATTCTGTGCCATGACCCTACCATTTATTTCTTCTTCCCTTTTATTATAAATATAACTTTTTAAAAAACCCTCTTTTATTATTTGTAATTTGTATAGCTCACATTTCACTTTGGCTTTTTTGGCTTTCTCCCTTCACATGCTTGCCATTTATTCAAATCTTGGTTATGTTTAGCTCAGAGAAGAGAACATTCAAAAGGAATGCAAAAGCCACACTTAAATATTTGAAAGAATGTTACATTGAGGAGAGAGAAGATTTGTTTTCTGATGCTCTGGAGCAGGGGTCCTCAAACTTTTTAAACAGAGGGCCGGATTATAATTTGAAAAAAATTATACTGTTGGAGGGCCGGATTATAATTTGAAGGGGAAAAAAAAGCATGAATGAATTCTTATGCACACTGCACATATCTTATTTATAGTGCAAAAGACACTTAAAAACAATACAATAATTAAAATGAAGAACATTTTTAACAAATCTCAATAGGAGCATAGTGTCTAGATCTAAGGAAGTAATGCTACCCCTCTATTCCGCTTTGGTTAGACCACACCTGGAATATTGTGTCCAATTCTGGGCACCACAATTCAAGAGAGATATTGACAAGCTGGAATGTGTCCAGAGGAGGGCGACAAAAATGATCAAGGGTCTGGAGAACAAGCCCTATGAGGAGCGGCTTAGGGAACTGGGCATGTTTAGCCTGAAGAAGAGAAGGCTGAGAGGAGATATGATAGCCATGTATAAATATGTGAGAGGAAGCCACAGGGAGGAGGGAGCAAGCTTGTTTTCTGCTTCCTTGGAGAACAGGACGCGGAACAATGGCTTCAAACTACAAGAGAGGAGATTCCATCTGAACATGAGGAAGAACTTCCTGACTGTGAGAGCCGTTCAGCAGTGGAACTCTCTGCCCCGGAGTGTGGTGGAGGCTCCTTCTTTGGAAGCTTTTAAACAGAGGCTGGATGGCCATCTGTCAGGGGTGATTTGAATGCAATATTCCTGCTTCTTGGCAGGGGGTTGGACTGGATGCCCCATGAGGTCTCTTCCAACTCTTTGATTCTATGATTCTATGAAATCTAAACTTATTAGTATTTCATTGGGAAGTGTGGGCCTACTTTTGGCTGATGAGATAGGCTTGTTGTTGTTATTGTGTGCTTTCAGGATAAGAATTTCTAATGGAAGTGCATCTTCACTGAAGTCCCCAGGAAACTTTCACAGGCATTTCCTTCCCTCATCAAACTCCACCTTACCTTGTAGTCTTGAGCAGCTGTCCCCAGAGGAATCTTTCTGTGATCAGTGTGCTCCTTGTCACACCTCTCACAGATGAGGGTTTCGTCATCTTTACAGAAAAGATTCAGAGTCTCCTGGTGTTTCTCACAGACTCTCTCCTTGCCTTTTGCCTTCTTGGACCCCTGAGTACTGTATTTCTTTGTTATTTCTACAAAGTTGGCTAGCTGCTGATTTGTCCTGAGGTTCTTTTGTGAAATGATTTCTCGGCACTGAGGGCAGGAGATCTCTGGGTTGCCTGACTTCTCCCAGAACTGAGTCAGGCAGTCTCTGCAGAAGTTGTGCCCACAGTCTAAGGTTACAGGATTCCTGAAATAATCCAGGCAAACAGGACAAGTGGCTTCTTTACAAAGATCCTGAAAGGGACCTTGGAGTAGCAGCCATGTCTGACTTACAAAGATCACAGTTGCTGCTTTCACTTTGCATTTCCTTACAGAGCTGTAAATGATACGCTCGGCAGGCCAACATCAGCTCTTAACAGGGAGGAGTACCTTGGAGAAACAGTTTCTAAAGAACATTCCTGTTTAAAAACAAGGCACCAGGGCTCTAGCAAAACTGCAAGTGTGTTTATTTATTTATTTAAAGCGCTTGCCTCTCAATCTGCCAGGGCCTCTAATGTCGCATGCAATTATAATCGTTATATAGTTTATTTAGTCTATTTTAATCCTGCTCTTAAACTCCTTTCAAACCCAGCATATGACTTAAAACATTTTAATCTGAGCTTGTTACCCGGAGAGCAGGAGAGGTACAGCTGAATAGACTACTGCAATATGCTCTATGTGGGGTTGCCTTTGAAGACTGTTCAGAAGACTGTTTGAAAGATTAAAGTGGTCCAATGGGCAAATTCCCCACTGGAGCAGCGTACAGGGAACACACAACCCGCCTGTTACATCAACTCCACTGGCTGCCAGTCTGCTACCAAGCACAATTCAAAGTGTAGGCTTTAGCCTATAAAGCCCTAAACCAGTGGTTCTCAACCTTCCTAATGCCGTAACCCCTTAATACAGTTCTTCATGTTATGGTGACCCCCAATCACAAAATTATTTTTGCTGTTCTATTTCAGAACTGTAATTTTGTTGCTGTTATGAATCGTAATGTAACTATCTGATATGCAGGATGCATTTTCATTCACTGGACCAAATTTGGCACAAACACCCAATACGCTGAAATTTGAATACTGGTGGGGGTGGGGGGAGTTGTAGTTGCTGGGATTTAGAGTTTGGGAGTTGTAGTTTCTGGGATTTATAGTTCACCTAGAATCGAAGATCATTCTGAACTCCACCAACGATGGAACTGAAGCAAACATGGCACACAGAACTCCCATGATCAACAGAAAATACAGGAAGGGTTTTGTGGGCATTGACCTTGAGTGTTGGAGTTGTAGTTCACCTACATTAAGAGAGCACTGTGGACTCAAACAATGATAGATCTGGACCAAACTTGGCACGAATACCATATATGCCCAAATGTGAACACTGGTGGAGTTTGGGGAAAATAGACTTTGGCATTTGGGATTTGTAGTTGCTGGACTTATTGTTCACCTACAATCAAAGAGCATTCTGAACCCAGCCCACAATGGATCTGCACCAAGCTTGGCACACTATCTATATGGCCAACATTGAATATTGGTGGTGTTGGGGGGAGGGGGGATGTTTTTGAATGCTGGGAGTTGTAGTACACCAACAGTCAGAGAGCACTCTGTACCAAACTGGTGATGGAACTAGTAAACTTGCCACACATGCCCAATGGTGAATACAGGTGGAGTTTGGGCATGATTGACCTTGGCATATGGGAGTTGTAGTTCACCCACTTCCAAAGAGCTCTGAACCTAGCTGATGACGGATCTGGACAAAACTTGAGTCACCCGTGGGCTGAGAAAGGTGGTATACAAATATAGTAAATAAATAATAAATAAACTTGGCACACAGACCCAACATGGCCACTGTGAATACTGGTGGGATTTGGGGAGGATTTACCCACAATTTTGGGATATATAGTTCACTCACATCCTTATGCATTTTCTAATGTGAGTATTAATAAAAAACAAAAAGGAAAGACTGACTTTTTTCGAATAAGTGGTGTTACAAATCACCTATGCTGCTTCTGCTGCTGCTCCTCCTCCTGGTGCTGCTGGGCCACTCTCGCCTGGGGACTTCCCCCCACTCCCGCCTTGAAAGGCCTTCCCTCCAGCCTCACATGCTCTCCCTTGCACATGCCTGTTCACTATGCACCAATATTGTGGTGCAATTGGCTGGGTGTCAGCTGCATGAAGATCACTACTGACTGAAAGGTCATGAGTTCGAAGCCACCCCATGCTCCATCACTCCCCCCGCCGCTGCACACACACACACACAACCCCACTCCCCCGCCGCAGCACACACACATGCAACCCCACGCTCCATCACTCCCCCCGCCGCTGCACACACACACAACCCCACGCTCCATCACTCCCCTGCCCCAATCTTACCTCCTTTTACTTCACGCCACCTCCAAACCCCACCCCCCTGGCCCCTTCCCGCCCTGTCAAAATCCAGGAAAGACAGGAAGGAAGGAAGAAGGAAGAAAGAGAAAGGGAGGTAAAGAAAAAGGGGGAAGGAAGGAAAGTTAGAGAAAGAAGGAAGAAGAAAAGGAAAGATGGAAGGAAAGGAAAGAGACACAGCAGAAGAGAAAGAAAAAGGGGGAAGGAAGGAAAGAGGTAGAGAAGGAAGAAATGAGAGACAGAGGGAGGGAAAGAAAAAGGGGGAAGGAAGGAAGGAGAGAAGGAAAGAAAAAAGGGAATGAAGGAAGGAAAGAGGGAGTGAAGGAAGGGGGAAGATGTAGAGAAAGAGGGAGGGAAGGAAAGAAGGAAAGAGAGAAGGAAGAAAAGAGACCAGAAGAGAAAGAAAAAGGGGGAAGGAAGGAAGGAGAAAAGAAAAAAGGGAATGAAGGAAGGAAAGAGGGAGTGAAGGAAGGGGGAAGATGTAGAGAAAGAGGGAGGAAGGAAAGAAGGAAAGAGAGAAGGAAGAAAAGAGACCAGAAGAGAAAGAAAAAGGGGGAAGGAAGGAAAGAGGTAGAGAAGGAAGAAATGAGAGACAGAGGGAGGGAAAGAAAAAGGGGAAGGAAGGAAGGAGAGAAGGAAAGAAAAAAGGGAATGAAGGAAGGAAAGAGGGAGTGAAGGAAGGGGGAAGATGTAGAGAAAGAGGGAGGGAAGGAAAGAAGGAAAGAGAGAAGGAAGAAAAGAGACCAGAAGAGAAAGAAAAAGGGGGAAGGAAGAAAAGAGATAGAGAAGGAAGAGGAGAAGGAAAGATGGGAGGGAAGGAAGGAGGGAAAGGAGAGAAAGAGAGAAGGTTGGCCACAGCAACACGTGGCGGGTAAAGGTTGTTATTTCTATTATTATTATTATGCTATTATTCCTATGAGACCCTGGGGAATGGGAGAGGTGTCAGGTCCCAGAGGCAATGCATTGCATTATTGTTATTGTTATGATGGTGGTGAAATAAAAGGAAATAAAAAGTGAAAGAAGGAAGCAAACAGGGAGGGAAGAAAGGCAAAGGAAGAAAGGGGAGGGAATGAAGGAAAGAGAGAAGGATGAAACCAAGTAGTGAAAGAAGGAAAGAAAGAAAGAGGTAGAGAAGGAAGAAAGAGAGAAAGGGGGAGGAAAAGGGGGAAGGAATAGGTAGGTACCTCTCTTTCATAATAGTCCAAATATCTACCTCAACTTTGATAAGTTTTACTATAGGCCACAGCAACGCGTGGCAGGGCACAGCTAGTTAATCAATAAGAAAAGGAAAGCCTTCCAAATATGTCAGAGACACTGACTGTGCTGCTAAGAAAAAGATCTACAATAGTACAAAAGCTGAGGTCCAAAGCAGGACCGGAGAACTCATTAGCATCTTGTGGACATCTGTACATAGATGACATCCAAATCTCTCACGCATTTCCACCTATTATTAAGGAGGCTGTTCAGACCTTGAACCGGTGCTTGGCCGCTGTGTCGAACTGGATGAGAGCTAACAAATTGAGGTGAATCCAGACAAGACAGAGGTCCTCCTAGTCAGTCGAAAGGCCGAACAGGGTTACAGCCTGTGTTGGATGGGGTTACACTCTCCCTGAAGACACAGGTTTGCAGCTTGGGAGTGATCCTGGATTCATCGTTGAGCCTGGAACCCCAAGTCTTGACGGTGGCTCGGCGAGCTTTTGCACAGTTAAAGCTTGTGCACCAGCTGCCCCCATGCCTTGGGAAGTCTGATCTGGCTATGGTGGTCCATGATCTTGTTGCACCCCGAACAGATTACTGCAACACACTCTACATGGGGCTGCCTTTGAAGCTGGTTCAGAAACTCCAACTAGTCCAATGGGCCACAGTCAGGTTACTATCTGGAGCAACATACAGGGAACATACCACCCTCTTGTGTCAGCTCCACTAGCTGCCGGTCCACTTCTGAACTCAATTCAAATTGCTGGTTTTGACCTATAAAGCCCTATATGGTTCCCAGCTTACTTGTCCGAACACATCCACCCCTACATCCCACCTCACTGTTTAAGATCATCTGGGGAGGCTCTGCTATTGCTCCTGCCAGCGTCACAAATACATCTGTTGGGGAATAGAGACAGGGCCTTCTTGGTTGTGCCCCCCCCCACCTGTGGAACTCCCTCCCCAAAGAGGTAAGATCGGCTTCATCCCTCATGTCTTTTAGAAAGAAATTAAAATCATGGTTCTGGGACCAGGCTTTTGGACAACTGGCATAAATAGCACTTTGGATATGGATTTGGAATGCGACTGGAATGATGATATGGCTGCTAATATTGTTAATACTGTTTTATGGTTTTAATTAATGTTCTATTTATTGTTTTAATTGTTGTTATATTGTTATGTTATATATAATGGCATTGAATTGTTGCCAAATGTAAGCCATCCTAGGTCCCCCTCCCAGGGTTGAGAAGGACAGGGCAGAAATACTGGAAATAAATGAATAAAAAGCTCAAGAAACTAACACTTTGCAGATGTCCATGATGCATGGGGATTTTTCAAAGCCACAATGGTGGCCCAGCAAATCATGGCATACACCCTCTACATTTGTCAGATGGAACCATATTTCTAAAGGATAAAAAAATCAATTGCACTACATTGGAAAGACCACTGCCATAACTTCTTTAACCACAGCTCCGATGTGGCTGAAGAGGTTGACATTTTCCCTAACACGTGGCACTTCTTTTCCCAGAAAAGATTGCCTGACTTTCTTGGTGTCTTAGGAGGTAATGAGAAAACTACTGTAATTCAGTGTTCTATGACTCTCAGAATCCCCATTATTGTGTTTTATACTGATGTATCTCACAAAGCAAATTAGCAAAGCAGGTCTGCCTATTTGTTGATAGGTGTCAGGTTGGCTTCAACTTATGGTGAGCCTTTCCATGAAAGACCTCTGTATTACTCAGTCATCAAGAGCCAGTTCAGAAGAGTTGCAGGTTCAGGGCAGTGTGGCTTCCTTTATTGAGTCATTCCCACTCTGATATGGCGTTCATCTATTCCTTCGACTTTGTTGAACATCAACGTCTTTTCTTATGTTGTCACAATATCCTTAGTGTAGATGTTGCTGAAATCAGCCATCTGCCACAAGGGGGGAGTGTAGGTTCGTTGCCTGGCGTGCCATGTTACATTGAAAGCCAAGAAAAATGTGGCAGAGTTTGAAGGCAGAAGCAGAAGTGTTGTGTATATCAGAATTTGGGCTGGGGTTAATTTTTGAATATTTGCACATGCTTAACGAGTTATTTTGTAGATGGTATCAACTTATCTATGTTTTGTATATACCTTACACATAAAACTTGAAGGTAGTTTTATGGACATTTAAACATAATTTTGTGAATGAAATAAAGTTTGTGTCTGCTGAATCATCAGAAAGCAATGGTGTCACTATCTTAGCCACCCAGGAGGATGATTTTGGAGTAGGGTCATCCCTCCACATTTGCTGGGACTGAGGAGCCAGGATCCCAGCAAAAGTGAGAAAACTGCATATAAGAAACCCTACATCAATTTTAACTGAGAGAGCACACCTCTAGGCCTTCCAGAGTGACCCTATGGCCAATCTTTACTGGATGTTGACAATAAAATCACACAAAGTTTCCTAGAGCAAACAGTTAAATATAAAATCTATGAATGATCAAGTCTGCAAAAGCCAAACCTGCAGATGTGAAGGGCTGGCTGGGGTTTGGTATAAGGGATACATAATCTGTACCTGCCATTAAGTTTGGAGGTGCCACAAAAGATACAAATTGCTAATAATTTCCATAGTTATTATCTCTTTCTATTGTGAAGGAAGTCACAGGAGCTATGAGATTTCCCATGCCAAAGCAACCTGGCTGGCTTTCAGGATGCCTAGGCTCGTATAGACGGGTTCTAGTTGTTGCCGAGGCAGCAAAATGCCTTGGTTTCCACTTGCAGGAGACATGATTGGGGCAGGATTTGGTATTTGGCATCCTTGGATCTCTGTGGTCTTGAGAAATGTAGAATAAGGCTCCAACTGCACAGTTGTCACAACCCAGACCAATTTTTCCTTGTGTCCTGCTCACACATTGCATACATTTGGTAATCAGGTGTCCAAAGTAGATGTTTGAGGGAAACGGATACACGAAGTTGGAAGAAATAGAATAACTCAAAGGGTCACTAAAATATGGCAAAAGTAATATTGGAGTTTCACCTTCTAAAGGTAGTGAGCAAAGAGTTGTATAGCTGTCTGCATCTTCTTTTTCTCTTCACTGTCATGGAGAAAGAAATCTCAAGTCATGTTGAGCAAGCTTTTATTCAGATTTTTTGTACGTTTTGATTAAGTTAGGCCCTTTCTACAATGCCATATAATCAAGATTATCAAATTAGATGCTTTGAACTGGATTCTATAAGACTACACTGCCATATAATCCAGTTCAAAATAGATAAACCAGATTTCATATGGCAGCATAGATGGGGCCTTAGTTTCAACTCAAGCCAGCTAGCTCTACAAGACACACCTGTATTGTCTTGGGGTACATCTACACTGTAGAATGAATGCAGTTTGACAGCACTTTAACTGCCATGGCTCAAACTGTGAAATCAAGGGAGTTGTAGTTTGATGAGGCATCAGCACTCTTAGCAGAGAAGGCTATAGACCTTGTGAAACTCTAACTTCCATGATTCCATAGCATTGAGCCATGGCAGTTTAAGTATGGTCAAACTGCATTCATTCTACAGTGTAGATGCACCCTGAGATTCTACAGGTGTGTCATTTATAGAGCTAGCTGGTTTTCTAATGAATCACTGAATTTCTCCTAGACCCATTTATATCTCTTTTTGTCAGATCTGTAGCCTTTGTTGAACTTTAGCATCACATTTTAAATGAGTTGATTTTCTTCTTGTTAGCTTTCTTCATTGTTTAGCACAACCACAGAAATCATTCTGCGACATGTGTGATTCTGATTTTGGTATTAAAAATACATCTTTATATATGAGGCTGTCCTCTAATTTCTATATAGTTGTCCTCCCATCTTACTTTTCTTCTGATTTGTTGGCTACAGTCCCCTTTTTGTTTGATGACTTAGCTAAGATATACACAATCTTAAAATATTTTCCACATTTTACAAAAACAGATTACATCAGCGTTTCTCAACTTGGGGGTCGGGATACCCGGGGGGGGGGGGGGGGGTCACAAGGGGGGGTATCAGAGGGGTTGCCAAAGACCAACAGTATTTTCTGTTGGTCATGGGGGTTCTGTGTGGGAAGTTTGGCCCAATTCTATCATTGGTGAAGTTCAGAATGCTCTTTGATTGTAGTTGAATGTATTGAATTCCCTACCTGTTAGGCTAGGAAAAGCCTAGAAAATTAGGCCCAGGAAGTTTGGCAGCCATTTTGGAAAGGGTGCCGGGGGAACCCATTTTAGTTACTCATTTCCTGAAGTGGGCATGTTTAGAAAGAGCAGCTTTGGAGGGAAATGAGGGAAGACTGTAATTGGCTGAGAGTGGATGGAGCTTAACTTGGCAAAAGAAAAAAAATTGACTTTAATGGAAGGTTTTGAAACTCTGTCAGGAAGATTGAATCAGGGCGTCAAAAGAGATTGACTGTGGGTGTCTAAGAAGGGGCTGGGAGTTAGGAGTGGTGAAGGGTTAGTGAAAGAGGCCTGAAATTGGTTAGTTGCCTAGCAGAGATAGCTAGTGAAAAGATTTCTACAGCTATTAGGGAAATAGCTGGTGGAGGTGTGTAGAGATAGATCCAGGGTAGGACTATCTGTGGAGGTGTTTAGAATTACTTTCAGAAAGGAAATCCTTTCAGTAAATTCTGTGGAGGGAGAGGTGTTCCTGTGTAACTAAGTCTGAATTGCTTAAAATAACCACACGCTTTTTAAGTCAATACTTTGAAACAGCTAAGCTTTATACTTGAATTGTTCCAGTTCTCTTAAATAAACATTGTTTTGTTGTTCACAACATCTGCCTCACGTGTGCCTCTGTGAGTGAAGTTTTAAAAGCAGTTTCCTGCAGCAAAAAAAAGTCTATAGTGGCAGCGAATAATTTAAAGAACAATCTTTTAGTGTTACCTCAGAAACACAAGCCTGAGTACTAAATCCAACACACTCTTGCCTAAGATACTTCCAGTAAGCCAAGGGCTTATCAGTGCTTTTAACTTCGGTGGTGGCCGGAGGTTTTCAAAAAGGTTTTTTCGGCCAGGAGAAAGTTCCAGCTTAGTGCAGCTTTTATTTTTGGCTTTTAATCACAGAAGCCACATTCCAATCACAAGTGGTGTTCAGTGTTTTGGGGATTTTATTTCCCAAATACAGCCTCAATTCTTTTACAGTGAACCATAAATTCCAGCAACTACAACTTCCAAATGCCAAGGTCTATTTTCCCCAAACTTAACCAGTGTTCACATTTGGGCATATTGAGTATTCATAGAATCATAGAATCATAGAGTTGGAAGAGACCTCATGGGCCATCCAGTCCAACCCCCTGCCAAGAAGCAAGTTTGGTGCCAAGTTTGGTCTAGATCCATCATTATTTGAGTCCACAGTGCTATCTGGATGCAGGTGAATTACAACTCTAAAATGCCCATCAAATCCTTACAGTATTTTCTGTTGGTCATGAGAGTTCTGTGTGCCAAGCTTTATTCAATTTCATCATTGGTGGAGTTCAAAATGCTCTCTGATCACAGATTAACTATAAATCTCAATAACTACAACTCCTAAACAACAAAGTCAATCCCCTCCCAGCCCCACCAATATTCAAATTTGGGCCCACTGTATACTGGTGTCAAATTTAGTCCAGTAAACGAAAATACATCCTGCATATCAGATATTTACATTACGATTCATAACAGTAACAAAATTACAGTTATGAAGTAGCAATGAAAATAGTTTTATGGTGGGGGGCACCTCAACATGAGGAACTCTATTAAGGGGTCACGGCATTAGGAAGGTTGAGAACCACTGCATTACATTGCTTATAGGTCTGAGCCTGCGATTTGGTATTGTGAGTATAACACGGGATAGAATCTGCAGATGTCCCATGGAGCTCTCCAGAAATAGTGCAAAATAAAAACTTTGGATCGACAAATGAAAACAACAACAGACATTGTTTATTTGTTTATTGAATATAGATTCTATCTTTCCTCCTGAAAAACCTATGGCAACTCTTCAGGATAGAATCAATGCAACAACATGTCTGCCTGGATTTATTTAGTCAGTGAACAAAGATGCTGATGCAAAATAGGCATGCACGTAATACATTCTGAGTTGATTCTGCAACAAAACATGATTTAGGGGATTAAAATGCTTCATTCAGAGCCTCGGTGTTGCTGCCTACATCAGGGGCCCTCAATCTTTTTAAACAGAGGGCCAGGTCACAGTCCCTCAAACTGTTGGGGGACCAGATTATAATTTGAAAAAAAAGAAGAATGAATTCCTATGCACACTGCACATATTTGTAGTGCAAAGAACACTTAAAAACAATAAAATAATTAAAATGAACAACAATTTTAACAAATATAAACTTAATTAGTATTTCAATGGGAAATGTGGGCCTACTTTTGGCTGATGAGATAGGATTGTTGTTGTTGCTGTGTGCTTTCAAGTCGTTTCAGACTTAGATTGACCCTGAGTGAGGGACGGGTAAATGACCTTGGCGTGTCCCCCCTGCCACCCCCAGTTTGAAAATCTCTGGCCTACATTTTCTTAACTAGTTTAAAGTCAAATACAGTACAATCTCAGCATATAGGAACACAAGTAGCCAGAACTCTCATGTAACTGGCAAAAGTAAGAATTACAATAAAATCAGTGTTAATTGCCATTTAACTAAGATTGCATACTACATTCGCAAACCTGTTTCTATAATACAGTAAAACCGTGTTACATTAAGTTGATTTTGACTTTATTGGTCTTAATTTGCTTTCAATTACTGTACTACAATATTATCATCAAGCCAAAACAGAGTTTATAGTATGGCATAATATGGGGGATGCTAAGAAAAAAAGAATCAGGACCCCAACATTAAGCTAAGGGGACTCCATTTGGGGTCAGGACCCACAGTTTAAGAAGCAGGGTCTTGCAAAATGAATATGTACATGGCCATGCCATCTTCCTTCAGAATAACATCACCAGAATTGTCGAGGCTTTCATGGCTGGAATCACTAGGTTCTTGTGGGTTTTTTCGGGCTATATGGCTAGTATTTGAAGGCCTGGCTGAGCCTGGGAAAATGTTTTGTTGAGAGGTGTTAAGCTGTGCCTGGTTGTTTCCTCTCTGCTGTTTTGCTGTTGTAATTTTAGAGTTTTTTTAATACTGGTAGCCAGATTTTGTTCATTTTCATGGTCTTCCTCCTTTCTGTTGAAATTGTCCACATGCTTGTGGATTTCAATGGCTTCTCTGTGTAGTCTGACATGGTGGTTGTTGAGTGGTCCAGCATTTCTATGTTCTCAAATAATATGCTGTGTCCAGGCTGGTTCATCAGGTGCTCTGCTATGGCTGACTTCTCTGGTTGAAGTATTCTGCAGTGCCTTTCATGTTTCTTGATTCGTGTTTGGGCAATGCTGCGTTTGGTGGTCCCTATGTAGACTTAACACCTCTCAACAAAAGATTCCCCCAGGCTCAGCCAGGCCTTCAAATGCTAATGAAGGAGGTCAGTTGAAACATTCACACCTAGCTCCAGCAGACAAGAGCTCTTTGCCCCACCCCAGTCATTCCACAGATATATAAACCCACTTTCCTAATTCCAACAGACCTCACTACCTTTGAGGGTGCTTGCCATAGATGCAGGCGAAACGTCAGGAGAAAATGCCTCTAGAACATGGCCATATAGCTCGAAAAAACCCACAAGAACCTTATCACCAGAATTAGCTAGACTTGAATTCTTTTTTTTTTTTGGGGGGGGGGCAGTAAATTTGAAGGAGACAAAATGATTACCTTGCTTCATTGCATACTGTGCAGGAATCCAATGGAAATGTTTCCACTGGAACTTCTCCTATGGTCTACTCAAAACAGCTGGGATCCTTTTGGATACAGATTTTGCCTAAAAAGTACACGATTTTGATCATTTGTACTAATAAAGGATGGGATTTTAGATCTGCACCTCCGCAGTTTGCTTAGACATGAAGAACAGAAAGAAAAACTACTCAGGATTGACAGTTATAGTTACTGGAGTTGCAGTGGCTATATTTATAGAATTGTCAGGGGCCCCTTTTACACTGCCATATAAAATCCAGATTATCTGCTTTGAGCTGGATTATATGGAAGGGTAGACTCATATAATACAGTTCAAAGCAGATCTGTTTTTTTAAAAAATATATAATAATTTCATAAAAGGGGGAGAAGAGAAAACAAAAGGGAAAATGAAAGATAGTAAGGGTAAGATCTATAGATAAACACTTAATACTGACATCTGTTAGTATTAAGGGGAGAGAATAGGGTATAGAAGAGGGAAAAAAGGCCTCCAGTTTTCTCCACTGTGGTCACAATTTTCTGTTCTTAGATCTTTTCAGTGTTGCTCTCCCTCCTTAACTTCAATTTTTGTCTTTACTTTCACTGTAAGTCTATTCATAGTTTTTTTTCTTGTAGCATATAGTGTATTAATGTCCAGCCTGTTATTTTCTTAAATCCATCAGAAGATTTGTTTAGTAGTTTAGAAGTTCTTCCTAATGTTCAGATGGAATCTCCTTTCTTGTAGTTTGAAGCCATTGTTCCATTGGGTCTTAGTCTCCAGGGCAGCAGAAAACGAAGTGTGCTCCCTCCTCCCTATGACTTCTCCTCACATACTTATACATGGCTCCTCTCAGTCTTCTCTTCTGCAGGCTAAACATGCCCAGCTTTTTAAGCCGCTCCTCATAGGGCTTGTTCTCCAGACCTTGATCATTTTAGTTGCCCTCCTCTGGACACATTCCAGCTTGTCAATATCTCTCTTCAATTGTGGTGCTCAGAATTGGACACAATATTCCAGGTGTGGTCTAACCAAGGCAGAATAGAGGGGGAGTATGACTTCCCTGGATCTAGACACTAGACTCCCCCCCCCCCCAACACCATACCCCCCTCCATACGACCGTCGCACGCAGCTTACTCCCTACTAACGAATTATCCTCCAACTAACGCCTCGACTAGATTGCATCGCCAACTGAATACCAAGAAGCCCCCCCCTCTCCCACCCTCCCCATCGGCTCTCGCCCTCTCCCTTCCCCCCCCCCCCTCCCTTCTAACAATATCCATAAATCTCTAACGCAACCTCTTCCTATTGACACACCCAAGCCACGATTTTCTTACCACCACGGGTTGTGTACCCAAGAACCTTATCACCAGAATTAGCTAGACTTGAATCCTTTTTTTGGGGGGGGGGGGGTAACAGTAAATTTGAAGGAGACAAAATGATTACCTAGCTTAATTGCATACTGTGCAGGAATCCAATGGAAGTGTTTCCACTGGAACTTCTCCTATGGTCTACTCAAAACAGCTGGGATCCTTTTGGATACAGATTTTGCCTAAAAGGTACACAATTTTGATCATTTGTACTAAAAAGGATGGGATTTTAGATCTGCACCTCCGCAGTTTGCTTAGACATGAAGAACAGAAAGAAAAACTACTCAGGATTGACAGTTATAGTTACTGGAGTTGCAGTGGCTATATTTATAGAATTGTCAGGGGCCCCTTTTACACTGCCATATAAAATCCAGATTACCTGCTTTGAGATGGATTATATGGAAGGGTAGTCTCATATAATACAGTTCAAAGCAGATCTGCTTTTTAAAAAAATATATAATAATTTCATAAAAGAGGGAGAAGAGAAAACAAAAGGGCAAATGAAAGATAATAAGGGTAAGATCTATAGATAAACACTTAATACTGACATCTGTTAGTATTAAGGGGAGAGAATAGGGTATAGAAAAGGAAAAAAAGGCCTCCAGTTTTCTCCACTGTGGTCACAATTTTCTCTTCTTAGATCTTTTCAGTGTTGCTCTCCCTCCTTAACTTCAATTTTCGTCTTTTAATAGTTTTTTTCTTATAGCGTATGGTCTCTTATTAATGTCCAGTCTGTTATTTTCTTAAATACATCAGAAGATTTGTTTAGTACTTTAGAAGTTCTTCCTAATGTTCAGATGGAATCTCCTTTCTTGTACTTTGAAGCCATTGTTCCATTGTGTCTTAGTCTCCAGGGCAGCAGAAAACAAGCCTGTTTCTTCCTCACTATGACTTTCCCTCACATATTTATACATAGGCCTCCCCATGTCTCCTCTCAGTCTTCTCTTCTGCAGGCTAAAAATGCCCAGCTTTTTAAGCCGCTCCGCATAGTGCATGTTTTCCAGACCTTTGATCATTTTACTTGCCCTCCTCTGGACACATTCCAGCTTGTCAATATCTCTCTTCAATTGTGGTGCCCAGAATTGGACACAATATTCCAGGTGTGGTCTAACCAAGGCGGAATAGAGGGGGAGCATGACTTCCCTGGATCTAGACACTATTGATGCAGGCCAAAATCCCATTGGCTTTTTAAGCTGCAGCATGACATTCCTGGCTCATGTTCCCCTTCCTCCCCACGAGGACTCCAAGATCTTTTTCACAGGTACTGCTGTCAAGCCAGGCATCGCCCCCCCCCCATTCTATATCTTTGCTTTTCATTTTTTCTACCTAAATTGAGTATCTTGCATTTGTCACTGTTGAACTTCATTTTGTTAGTTGGAGGCCAATCATCTCTCTAATCTGTCAAGATCGTTTTGAATTCTGCTCCTGTCCTCTGTAGTATTGGCTCTCCCTCCTAATTTGGTGTCATCTGCAAACTTGATGATTATGCCTTCTAACCCTTCATCTAAGTCATTAATAAAGATAATATAATATAATATAATAGGGGAGAATACGTTCGGACAGGTAAATCTGTTTTTGTATTTTTCCCAGATTTTTATTAATGCTGATGTGACAAAATGATTTCCATTTTTTTTCTCTACTTTCTTTTTTATCATACCACAGATATGGATTCCAGCCCGATCTCAAGTCTAAACCTTCCAATGTTAAAATTTTTGTATTTGTATTATCTGTTTTGATAATACAAGTTTGTTTGACCTTCTGGCAAACAAACTAGTCCAATATGGGCTAGACAAAACTACAGTTAGGTGGATCTGTAATTGGTTAAATGGACGAACCCAGAGGGTGCTCACCAATGCTTCCTCTTCATCCTGGAAAGAAGTGACGAGCGGAGTGCCATAAGCAGGGTTCCGTCCTGGGCCCGGTCCTGTTCAGGATCTTTATTAATGACTTAGATGAAGGGTTAGAAGGCAGGATCATCAAGTTTGCAGACGACACCAAATTGGGCGGGAGAGCCAATACTCCAGAAGACAGGAGCAGAATTCAGAACAATCTTAACAGATTAGAGACATGGGCCAAAACTAAAAAAAATGAAATTCAACAGTGACAAATGCAAGATACTCCACTTAGACAGAAAAAACAAAATGCAAAGATACAGAATGGGGGATGCCTGGCTCGAGAGTAGTACGTGTGAAAAAGATCTTGGAGTCCTCGTGGACAACAAGTTAAACATGAGCCAACAATGTGATGCGGCAGCAAAAAAAGCCAATGGGATTTTGGCCTGCATTAATAGGAGTATAGTGTCTAGATCCAGGGATCTAGATCATGCTACCCCTCTATTCTGCTTTGGTCAGACCACACCTGGAATCACACTGTGTCCAATTCTGGGCACCACAATTGATGGGAGATATTGACAAGCTGGAATGTGTCCCCAGGAGGGCGACTCAAATGATCAAGGGTCTGGAGAACAAGCCCTATGAGGAGCGGCTTAAAGAGATGGGCATGTTTACCCTGCAGAAGAGAAGACTGAGACATGGAGAGGGCCATATATAAGTATGTGAGAGGAAGTCATAGGAAGGAGGGAGCAAGCTTGTTTTCTGCTGCCCTGGAGACCAGGATGCAGAATAATGGCTTCAAACTACAAGAAAGGAGATTCCATCTGAACATGAGGAAGAACTTCCTGACTGTGAGAGCTGTTGAGCAGTGGAACTCTCTGCCCCGGAGTGTGGTGGAGGCTCCTTCTTTGGAGGTTTTTAAACAGACACTGTTATGAAGACACATACAGAGTGTTCCAGTTTCTTTCTTAAATTATCAAGCTAGTTCGAGGGCCGGTAGCAAACATATCTGAGAGTTAGATTCGACTGTTGTAGGGGGTGAGTGTAAGAGAAAGTCAAAAGCCCCCAAAATTTTAGCAAAGAAGCCACGTTTTTTTGGTCCCAGATAAAAGAATGGATGGACACTTTCCTCAGAGAATGGGACTCCTGAGATAACAGAGAGAAGATCTGCTGTTTCTGCATCATAAAAGGCCACCCGCCTACCGGAACAGTTCAGAGACACCCGTACTATGCTGGCCCGCCCACTCATGGAAGTGAAGTCAGGAACTGTATGTTCTCCCCTATAGTTCCCTGCAGCCCAGAAACCTTCCTCTGGACCACATTTAAACTGGCCTTTTCTCCTCACAGATTTCCTCGCCACTCCCACAGCCCAGTAGTCACTTTCCACTCTGACATCCCAGAAATATCTGCCTGCTGTGAATTCCTCATTTCCCAGCACAAACAAATAATGGTCAAATCTCTTTGGATTTGGGGGTAGACCTTTCGATTTAGAGTTTAGTTTCATACTTTTACGATCCTCCGACAAGATGATCCTTGGGTGAGCTGTGTCTGGATCCAAGGTCACATTTGCTGTTGAGAGAGAACAGAGAAGAAGAAAGAGGTTTAAGAGAGGTGATACCATCTGCGATAACTGGCTTAAGTTTTTGAAGTCTAAGCATATCACAGGAATTGAGAATCATAGAGTTGGAAGAGACCTCGTGGGCCATCCAGTCCAACCCCCTGCCAAGAAGCAGGAAAATCTAATCCAAAGCACCCCCGACAGATGGCCATCCAGACTCTATTTAAAAGCCTCCAAAGAAGGAGGCTTTTAAACAGAATGTGGCAGCATGTCAGCCTCCACCACACTCCAGGGCTAAGAATTCCACTGCTGAACGGCTCTCACAGTCAGGAAATTCTTCCTCATGTTCAGATGGAATATCCTTTCTTGTAGTTTGAAGCCATTGTTCCGCGTCCTAGTCTCCAACAAGCTTGCTCCCTCCTCCCTATGACTTCCTCTCACATATTTATACATGGCTATCATGTCTCCTCTCAACCTTCTCTTCTTCAGGCTAAACATGCCCAGCTCTTTAAGCCACTCCTCATAGGGCTTGTTCTCCAGACCCTTGATCATTTTAGTCCCTCTCCTCTGGACACATTCCAGCTTGTCAATATCTCTCTTGAATTGTGGTGCCCAGAACTGGACACAATATTCCCGGTGTAGTCTAACCAAGGTAGAATAGAGGGGTCTTTGAGATTAGGGAGCTCCCCTTTGTCTTTAAAAGACCATTACTCCAAACCTAAGCAGAATGTTGCAGCATGTCAGTCAGGGACAGAAAGTACCCTGGATATTGCTGACATAATTCATTTTTAATACAAACTAGCTGTACCTGCCAAGTGTTGCCAACTTCCCCTCCCTTTTTCTCTCCTTTTCTCTCTCTCCTTCCATCCTTCCTTCCTTCTCTCCTTCTTCCCTTCCTTCCCCTCCTTTCTTTCCCTTCCTCTTTCTCCCTTTCTTCCTTCTCTACCTATTCTTGGATTGCAACTCCCAGCAGTCCTCCTGATCTATTTTTATTTCTATCTATCTATCCATCTATCTATCTAATCTATCTATCTGGAGGATTGCTGGGAGTTGCAATCCAGGATTAGGAAATTGGAAATATACAGGGATTGGGATGCTCTCAAAGAAATCGAAGGAGAAGAAAGCTTGCAGCTTGGAAGCAGTGCATTTGGAGCCTCCTTCTCTCCTAAAGGGCCTGGTCTAGGGGATGCTGGGAGCTGCAGTTCAGAAGAGAGTATGGATATGCTATTATGTGTCTTGTTTGCCAGGGGAGTTGTTTTTGTACATGCGCGGTAGTGACATTTTGCTTTTTTGGTTTTTAAAATCCCTTCTATGTTTTTCAGTGTTTTTATAAGTGATGGTCACTCGTTGGCCTGATAGGTGTTATTGTGTCCAAATTTGGTGTCAATTCATTCACTGGTTTTTGAGTTATGTTAATCCCACAAAGGAACATTACATTTTTATTTATATAGATTGAGTATTCAAAATGCTTGGAACCAGAAGTGTTTTAGATTTCATATTCTGGTATACCAATATTTATGCCCTTTCCCCCCAAAATAAAACAGTGTGTTATATTAATTTTTGCTCCCAAAGATGTGCAAGGTCTTATTTTCAGGGGGTCTTATTTTCCCATGAAGAAGAATTCACATTTATTGTTGAACCAAAAAAATTGAACATTTATTATATACTGTACAATAGTTGTCAGTATATAATAAATATACTGGCCACCACACACAGGGCCACAAAAAAAGGGGGGCTGTAAAGTACCTGGCTGCCATACACTGTCTGGAGACTGTAAGGATCTCCCACAGCAGTTCCTGGACCACTTGTACAACAGGGATGGTATTGCAACTTCTGGCCACCAGGGGGAGCATGCTTCCAAACATAAACTTTGCTGGGTCTTACTTTCTGGGGAGGCCTTACATTTAGCAAATTCAGTAAAATCTCTACTAGGTCTTCTTTTCAGGGGATATCTTATTTTTGGGGAAACGGTATACATAACAATAATTTATCTTGGATAAATAATTTATCATCCCACCCAATGAAAAATTACCTTTCTGCAGCTGAATTCCAGAAATGAGCTTGTCTAAAGAAGGAAACAGGACAGAGATTAAATACTATGTAATATATGAACACGAGACTTTGCATATCCAAGAGTTAAAATAGTGTTGTTCAATAGTTCCACATCAGCACAAGGTTAAACATCTCCAAAATGGGTAATTCACACATAGTACCCAGTTACTGAATGAAACCACCTAATGAAGATGTTCATCTGCTGTGGCTGGAGCTACTCTGCTCTATTTCCCAGGATCTGAACCGAGATTAACTGCTTATTCCAAGTCATCTGGAGTGCCTTGGACCACGAGATCCAACCATTCCATACTTCAGGAAATAAAACCTGACTGTTCATTGGAGGGAAGGAAGGTAGAGGCAAAGATGAAGTACTTTGGCCACATCATGAGAAGACAGGAAAACTTAGAGAAGACTGATGCTGGGGGAAAAAGAAGGGAAAAGGAAGAGGGGCTGACCAACTGCAAGATGGATGGATGGATGGCATCCTTGAAGTGACTGGCTTGACCTTGAAGGAGCAGGGGGTGTTGACGGCTGGCAGGGAGATCTGGCATGGGCTGGTCCAGGAGGTCACAAAGAGTTGGAAGCGACTGAACGAATAAACAAGCAGCAACCCAGGTCATCTGGCAGTCCAGACTCATATAATCCAGTCAAGGGATCCAGCCTGTGTTATTCAAACAGTTTCAATTTCCTTTTAACATTAATAAGAGGCAGAGGTCAAGTGAGACTTCTTCAGCAGCTCCCATGCATATCTTTAGGCTACACAAACTGAAAAGTAATAATAGAACCATGACAGGCAATGCACGGCAAGGCAAACGTCAGCATGCTGGAAGAAGCAAAGACCACCAGCATTGAAGCGACGGTCCTCCAACATCAACTCCGCTGGGCCGGCCACGTTGTCCGGATGCCTGACCACCGTCTCCCAAAGCAGTTGCTCTACCCTGAACTTAAGAACGGAAAACGGAATGTGGGCAGGAAAAGAGATTTAAAGATGGCCTCAAAGCCAACCGTAAAAACTCTGGCATAGACACTGAGAACTGGGAAGCCCTGGCCCTTGAGCGCTCCAGCTGGAGGTGAGCTGTGACCAGCAGTGCATTTTCTAATGGGTGCACTCATAAATAACAAAAGGAAAGACGAGATTTTTCTAATAAATAGTGTTACAAATGACCAAACTGATACTACCAAACATCCCAAAACAAAACATGCCATTTTCAAATAATCCAGGCATCACCGGGTACCCAAGCTAGTATATGGTAAAAGTGTCCATCCAAAGAGTTTCCAACACATTCCAAGGCAGCATATTCAAATATATTCTTACTATTCCATGGACTCAAGCCTTAATACCCCAAAGGAGTGTGTCTTTAAGTTTCAAGCTGCAAAAAAGTGGGGAAAAATCTACATCTCCCTAACCTCATTGCATGCAATGTCCACTATAAGACTTGGGGGGATGGCAAAATATGTGATGGCAAATCAACTGAGTACAACTGATAAAAACTGACACATTTAAGAGTGTGATGAAGAGAGGAAAATCATCAATTTCATTTCAAAATGGAGTCTTACTGAGCTCTATCATAAACCTACTCTACCAAACACTTCCCTGTTTCAATGTGATGAAGTCCTATAAGAAACAGATGACTTGCAGGCATTCTCATAGCCTCCTCATATCCATACCTAGACTAATCGATGGGCAGAAAACATAAAGCAATGCTTTTCCACTTAATTTTCTTTACCTTTGAATTGTTTCATCACACACTTCATGAAGGAACTAATGTCACAGAATTCCCAAGTCCTCCATTTCACAGTAGGAGAAATACGATACTGCCGTTTATCAGGAAGATTCAACTCCTCTTGACATCTGCAAAAGAAACAAGCTCATAATCCACTAATCTAGAATTCTAAGAGGAGTATAAGAGGGAAAGACAAAGGCCTCATCTACACTGCCATATAATCCAGTTTCTGATCCCAGATGATCTGCTTTGAATTGGATTATATGAGGCTCTTTCTACACTGTCATATAACTCAGATTATCAAAGCACATTATCTGCTTTGAACTGGATTATATCAGTCTACACTGCCATATAATTCAGTTCAAAACAAAGAATCTGGATTTTATATGGCAGTGTAGAAGGAGACTGAGTTGACACTGTCAGATAATCTGGAATAAGCAGATAATCTGGGATCAGATAAGGGGATATAGGGCAGTGTAGATCCAGCCTCATATAATCCAGTTGAAAGCAGATAATCTGGGATGAGATACTTGATTAGATGGTAGTATATAACTAACCAGAGACAAGAAAGAAAACATCATGCAAATTTACTTCAGGGAGAAAAGAACCTATCTTTTATCTACTATGAGGAAATGCAAAAAACTGCAGACATGTGTCCCATCTACACTGCTATATACAATCCAGATTTTAACATGATTATATGTATTTTAATATTTTAAGTATTTTGTCAAAATATGTTTAGTAGGTGTATTTTAAAGAATGTTATTAGATGAATATGTGTGTTAGCAATATTGTAACCCACCTTGAGCCGTGAGGAGAGGCGGGCAAGAAATAATAACAATAATAATAATAATAATAATAATAATAATAATAATAATTTGATAAACAACAAGATTAGTACACAGCAAACAAGATCACTACGCTGGCTTTTGTATTCATGCAGATGTTGGACACTTCCCAAGTGTCTAAGACAGTGTGATGTATTGGCGAATAATGTGTGCAGATCCAGGTAAGGTGCCTTTTTGCAGATGGCAGATGGTAATTTCATTAGCGCCAATTGTTTTTAAGTGCAGGCCAAGGTCTTTAGGTACTGAACCCACTGTGCTGATCACCACTGGGACCACCTTTATTGGCTTGTGCCAGAGTCTTTGCAGTTCGATCTTTAAGTCCTCATATCGTGTCAGCTTTTCCAGTTGCTTCTCGTCAATTAAGCTGTTGGCTGGCATTACATCATCGACAATCCACACTTTGTTTTTTTCCACAGTTGTGAGCTCAGGAGTATTGTACTCCAAAGGGACAAATGCAAGATAGTCCACTTAGGCAGAAAGAAATGAAATGCAAAGATACAGAATGGGGGAAGCCTGGTTCGACAGCAGTACTAGCGAAAAAGATCTCAGAGTCGTCCTGGACAAGTTAAACATGAGCCAACAATGTCATGCGGCAGCAAAAAAAGCCAATGGGATTTTGGCCTGCATCAAAAGGGGTCTAGTGTCTAGATCCAGGGAAATCATGCTACCCCTCTATTCTGCCTTGGTCAGACCAGACCTGGAATCACACTGTGTCCAGAATTGAAGGGAGATGTTGACAAGCTGGAATGTGTACAGAGGAGGGGGACTGAAATGATCAAGGGTCTGGAGAACAAGCCCTATGAGGAGCAGCTTAAAGAGCTGGGCACATTTAGCTTGTAGGAGAAAAGGCTGAGAGGAGACATGAGGAGGGTCATTTATCAAGATGTGAGAGGAAGCCACAGGGAGGAGGGAGCAAGCTTGTTTTCTGCTCGCCTGGAGACTAGGATGCTGAACAATGGCTTCAAACTACAAGAAAGGAGATTCCATCTGAACATTAGGAAGAACTTCCTAACTATGAGAGCTGTTCAGCAGTGGAACTCTCTGTCCCGGAATATGGTGGACGCTCCTTTTTTGGAGGCTTTTAAACAGAGGCTGGCTGGATCTGTCGAGTGTGCTTTGTATTCAATTTTTCTGCTTCTTGGCAGGGGGTTGGACTGCATGGCCACAAGGTCTCTTCCAACTCTATGATTATATGAAAACTCTGTCAGTGTGAATTTGGAAGTCCCAAAATAGTTTGAAATGTTCATTTTGGAAGTCATGGTGAAGGGTGCACAGGTGTGGGGAAGAGGTTTTATTTTGTGGGATAGGGGTTTTGGGATGAGTGTATGGTCTGCTGTGTGTAAAATGCCATGTGCTGATTTTCTTAATGTTATGGAAAAAAATTGAATAGAAAGCTTTGACAGAAAGTAGTGGAAAACAGGCAGAAATAGCAAGTCTATGAGTATTAAGTTAAGTAACTGATAATAATTTGTACTCAATGTCAGAATTAAATGGTTGATTGTCTAAGGTAGATTGGCATGTACACATCAAAAATATTGTAATCTGATTATATCTGCCATGATTTGCTTTTCTGTTATGTGCCATAACAAAAATAAACAGTTTTTTAAAAAAGAAATGTTCATTTTGTGTAACTTTTTCAGGCTTGTGTTCCCACCAGTTTGTTGTCGTAGTCAGATGGTATTTGTAGCACAAGTTCCAGTGGATCATCTGAGCAACAGTATTATGCCTCTGCTTATAGTATGTCTGCGCGATCTTGCAGCAGCTGATCTATTGTTTCATCTGCTTCCTTGCAGAGTCGATCTGTCGTCAACTTTTCAATTCTGGCTTTGATGGCATTGGTTCTAATGGCTTGTTCTTGGGCTGCCAGAATCAGTCCCTCCATCTCCTTTTTCAAAGTTCCATTTGTGAGCCACATCCATTTTTTTTTTACTTGTTCAATTCTGCTCTCAATTTTTCCCCAGGAACTGTTCCTGGAGAGCCTTCTTTTGCCAGTTTTCATAGCACCTACTCTTTGTCTTTTGCACTTTCAGCTGTTTTCTACTACTGACTTCCATCAATTATTATTATTAGGCAGTGTAGACTCATAATCTAATTCAAAGCAGATAACCTGGGTTATATGCTTTCATAACATGGATTATATGGCAGTGCAGATCCAGCCATGTACAAACAGTCACAAAAGATGTCAGCAATGTCCTCTATTAAATCACTGTGGAGCCTCTCCTAGCTTGCGTATTTGACCTTATTCATAACTTTTGTAGAAGTGATATAGAAACGTGATGTTGTTGTTGTTGTTCATTCGTTCAGTCGTCTCCGACTCTTCGTGACCTCATGGACCAGCCTACGCCAGAGCTCCCTGTCGGCCGTCACCACCCCCAGCTCCTTCAAGGTCAGTCCAGTCACTTCAAGGATGCCATCCATCCATCTTGCCCTTGGTCGGCCCCTCTTCCTTTAGCCTTCCACTTTCCCCAGCATAATTGTCTTCTCTAGGCTTTCCTGTCTCCTCATGATGTGGCCAAAGTACTTCAACTTTGTCTCTAGTATCTTTCCCTCCAGTGAGCAGTCGGGCTTTATTTCCTGGAGGATGGACTGGTTGGATCTTCTCGCAGTCCAAGGCACTCTCAGCACTTTCCTCCAACACCACAGTTCGAAAGCATCGATCTTCCTTCGCTCAGCCTTCCCTAAGGTCCAGCTCTCACATCCGTAGGTTACTACAGGGAATACCATGGCTTTGACTAGGCGGATCTTTGTTGCCAGTCTGATGTCTCTACTTCACTATTTTATCGAGGTTGATCATTGCTCTCCTCCCAAGAAGTACATGTCTTCTGATTTCCTGGCCACAGTCTGCATCTGCAGTAATCTTTGTGCCTAGAAATACAAAGTCTGTCACGGCCTCCACATTTTCTCCCTCTATTTCCCAGTTGTCAATCATTCTTGTTGCCATAATCTTGGTTTTTTTGATGTTTAGCTGCAACCCGGCTTTTGCACTTTCTTCTTTCACCTTGATTAGAAGGCTCCTCAGCTCCTCCTCGCTTTCGGCCATCAGAGTGGTGTCATCTGCATATCTGAGGTTGTTAATGTTTCTTCCAGCAATTTTCACCCCAGCTTTGCATTCATCAAGCCCCGCACATCGCATGATGTGTTCTGCATACAAGTTAAAAGGTTGGGTGAGAGTATGCAGCCTTGCCGTACGCCTTTCCCAATCTTGAACCAGTCTGTTGTTCCGTGGTCAGTTCTGACTGCTGCTACTTGGTCCTTGTACAGATTCCTCAGGAGAGAGACAAGGTGGCTTGGGATGCCCATCCCACTAAGAACTTGCCACAATTTATTATGATCCACACAGTCAAAGGCTTTAGAATAGTCAATGAAGCAGAAGTATATGTTTTTCTGAAACTCCCTGCCTTTCTCCATTATCCAGCGGATATTGGCAATTTGGTCTCTCGTTCCTCTACCTTTTCTAAACCCAGCTTGAACATCTGGCAACTCTCGCTCCATGTTTTGCTGGAGTCTTCCTTGCAGGATCTTGAGCATTACCTTACTGGCATGAGAAATAAGGGCCACTGTACGGAAGTTTGAGCAGTCTTTCGCATTTCCCTTTTTTGGTATGGGGATATAGGTTGATTTTTTCCAGTCTGATGGCCATTCTTGTGTTTTCCATATTTGCTGGCATATGGCATGCATCACCTTGACAGCATCATCTTTAAGATTTTAAACAGTTCAGCTGGGATCCCGTCGTCTCCTGCTGCCTTGTTGTTAGCAATGCTTCTTAAGGCCCATTCAACCTCACTCCTCAGGATGTCTGGTTCTAATTCATTCACCACACCGTCAAAACTATCCTTGATATTATTATCCTTTCTATACAGATCTTCTGTATAGTCTCGCCACCTTCTCTTGATCTCTTCAGCTTCTGTTAGGTCCCTGCCATCTTTGTTTCTTATCATACCAATTTTTGCCTGAAATTTACCTCCAATGTTTCTAATTTTCTGGAAGAGGTCTCTTGTCTTTCCTATTCTGTTGTCTTCCTCCACTTCCATGCATTGCTTATTTAAAAATAGTTCCTTATCTCTTCTGGCTAACCTCTGGAATTGCGCATTTAACTGGGCATATCTCCCCTATCCCTGTTTCCTTTTGCTTTCCTCCTTTCTTGGGCTACTTCCAGTGTCTCAGCAGACAACCATTTGCCTTCTTGGTTTTCTTTTTCTTTGGAACGTACTTTGTTGCCGTTTCCTGAACAATGTCGCGGACTTCTGTCCATAGTTCTTCTGGGACTCTGTTTACTAAATCTAGTCCTTCAAATCTGTTCTTCACTTCCACTGTATATTCGCTAGGAATGTTAGTGAGATCATATCTAACTGGTCTGTGTATTTTCCCTGATCTCTTTAGTTTTATTCTAAATTTGGCAATAAGAAGTTCGTGATCTGAGCTACAGTCACCCCCAGGTCTTGTTTTCACCGACTGGATGGATGTCCGCCACCTTTGGCTGCAAAGGATGTAGTCAATCTGATTTCGGTGTTGACCATCTGGTGAGGTCCATGTATAAAGCCGTCTTTTAGGTTGTTGGAAGAGAGTATTTGTTATACACAGCGAGTTTTCCTGGCAAAATTCTATCAGCCTGCGTCCCGCTTCATTTTGTTCTCCCAGACCATGCTTGCCTGTGATCCCAGTTGTCATTTGACTTCCCACCTTGGCATTCCAGTCTCCTGTAATGAAAATAAGTCTCTTTTTGGTGTATTATCCAGTAGGTCCTGCAGATCCTCATAGAACTGATCTACTTCTGCTTCTTCAGCAGCTGTGGTTGGGGCGTATATTTGGAGCACTGTAATGTTGAAAGGCTTTCCTTGCACTCGAATTGAGATCATTCTGTCATTTTTTGGGTTGTATCCAAGCACCGCTTTAGCGAATTTCTTATTAATTATAAAGGCTACTCCATTTCTTCGATGTTCCTCTTGTCCGCAGTAGTAGATCTGGTGGTCATCTGATGTGAAGTGGCCCATTCCAGTCCATTTCAGTTCGCTGACCCCCAGAATGTCTATCTTTAGTCTTGACATCTCGCCAATAACCACATCCAATTTGCCCTGGCTCATAGATCTTACATTCCAGGTTCCTATGGTGTGTTGATCTTTAGAGCATCGGATTCGTCGTTCACCTCCAGTACCGTCGGCCGCTAGCCTTCCTTTCGGCTTTGAGTTAGCTGCGTCATCACATCTGGGGCTAGTTGAACTTATCCTCTGCTCCTCCCCAGTAGCATTTTGGCCATCTTCCGACCTGGGAGTCCCATCTTCCAATGGCATACCGACATATATCTGGTTGTACTGGTCCATTTAGTTTTCTTGGCAAGGATACTGGAGTGGTTTGCCATTGCCTTCCCCAGGGATCACGCTTGGTCTGACCTCTCTGCCACAACCGTCCCGTCTTGGGTGTCCCTTCACGGTTTCGCTCATGACATCATTGAGGTGCTCAAGCTCCAGCGCCCCGACATATTCAGTTTTATCATATTTATTTACTGTATTGTTATAAGTGTTTTATTTAACTTACTATAGAGTGTAATCATGTTTTATCAAGCCTTTTTATTTGGTTTGTTATTTTGATATAGCCTAAGGGCTAATCAATAAATTTCTTGAACAATGTCAGCAATGAGTAATGGAAATGAAAGGAATAATATATAGAAAGACAAATTCATTAGCAGCCTGAAGTCAGCCGCTCACATGCAAGATGCACTTACACTGTAGGATTACACCATGCCTTATCTACACTGCTTTGAACTGAGTTATATGTAAGTGTAGACTCAATGATGCTAGTGTAAACTGTTACAGATAAATAATATAAAATCATGGAACTTGTAGTTTGGTGCGGCATGAGCACTCTTTGGCAGAGAAAGTTAAAACTCCGTAAAACTACAACTCCCAGCTTTGAGATATGGCAGTCGTGTCCAACTGCATTAGTTCTACTGTGTAGTTGCACTCTTAGTATCCAACCCATTTTCAGTACAGGGAAACAGTGAGATCCACTTACCTTTGCCTGGTGTTTTCAATGTCCTAAGAAGAAAGAGACAGAAGAAGTGGCTTGTTCAGTACTTGCCAAAGGTTCTTTTAAGAATATTCTTACCCAAAGCGTGGATACTTTTTAAATGTGGAAATGTACAAATGCATGTCTGAACAGTGCTGTTTATGACAAGGGTTTTTAGCTCTCTCTCGTTCATCAAGTCACCATGAAGCAAAGCAAATTTGGCAGCAAATTATAACTATTATTACAACAAAACGTGATACAAGTTGAGTAACCCTTTTCCTGAATTGTGTGGGAACAGAAGTGTTTTGGATTTCTTCCCCTGTTTGTTGGAATACCCAAATCTAACTACAACATATGTGTAAGTTTAATATAGGCAATGCCCAGAGCTCATTTTATATAATATTTTAAATAATTCAATGCAATAATAATAATAATAATAATAATAATAATAATAATAATAATAATAATTTCATACCCGACCAACCATCTCCCCTAGGGGACTCGGGGCGGCTTACAAGGGACATGCCCAAGATTACAATTAAAACACACATGTTGACCAATTAAAACATCAGATAAAACAAATAATAACACAATTGAAAGCAATATAAAAACAATATGGCTGAAAGAAACATAGCTGAGCTATAGATTCAATGAGTGCAATACATTTTTACAGGAGCGCAGCAAAGTACAACAATACAGTAAACTGGGCAGCAAATAAAGTTTGTGTACAGTAAACCCCAGAAAGCAAACTTGTCACTATCTCAACTCTCCATGTGGATGTTTTTGGGTTTTGAAGCACAGTATGTCCTTGGATCTGTACAACTGGTATCAACAGTTTTATTTATCTATGTTTAGAGGCTTTTAAATTGAGGCTGAATGGCCATCTGTCAGGAGAAATTTGATTGTGCTTTTTCTGCATGGATGGGGGTTGGACTGGATATCTCTTGTGGTCTCTTCCAACTCAATGATTCTATCATAGGGCTGACATAAATCATAAATGTCTTGAAGGCACAGAACAACAACAAATTGAAAATGTAGGGATGCTATAGGAAGCAGGATGCTACAATTGGAATTATAATACTATAATTATGAGTAGATTCCAGGTTTAATTGGATGTTTCCAGTTTCTTATTTTTTTCTATTAAAACAAGTCATACCTGCAGGAACTCACTCACTGGCTTCTGACTCATTTTCTCTATCTCTGCAATGAGATTTTGAAATCTGGAGAGTTCCTTGGCCACCCGGGCCAGCTGCTCCTCTCTTTCCCTTATAATCTCCTTCTCCACCTCATGCAATTGGGCCAGCAGATGTTTCTCTTGTTCTTCCAGAAACTGATGCAGTTCTCTGAATTCTGCCACCATGTTTTCCCTTTCTGCTCTTGTATGCATCTGAAACAAAGAGATGGGGGAGGAAAAATAAATAGGATAGGGCATGCGTATCAAGTTTGCACATGACACCAAACTAGGAGGGATAACGGATACTCTAGAGCAGGGGTCCTCAAACTAAGGTCTGGGGGCCGTATACGGCCCTCCAAGGTCATTTACCTGGCCCTCACCCAGGTCAACTTAAATCTGAAACAACTTGAAAGCACATAACAATGACAACAATCCTATCTCATCAGCCAAAAGCAGGCCTACACTTCCCATTGAAATACTAATAAGTTTATATTTGTTAAAATTGTTCTTCATTTTAATTATTATATTGTTTTAAAGTGCTTTTTACACTACAAATAAGATATGTGCAGTGTGCATAGGAATTCATTCATGTTTTTTGCAAATTATAATCCAGCACTCCAACAGTTTGAGGGACAGTGACCTGGCCCTCTGTTTAAAAAGTTTGAGAACCCTTGCTCTAGAGGACAGGATCAGCATTCAAAATGACCTCAACAGATTAGAGAGCTAGGCCAAAACTAACAAATGAATTTCAGCAAGGACAAATGTAAGATACTACACTTAGGCAGAAAAAATGAAATGCAAAGATACAGAATGGGTGATGCCTGGCTCGACAACAGTCCACGTGAAAAAGATATCAGCCTGAGAAGAGAAGGTGGGAGGAGACATGACAGCTATATATAAATATGTAAAGGGATGCCATAAGGAAGAGGGAGCAGGCTTGTTTTATGCTGCCCTGGAAACTAGGATTAGGAACAATGGGTTCAAATTACAGGAAAAGAGATTTCATCTGAACACTAGGAAGAACTTCCTGAGAGCTGTTCAACAGCTGTTCAACAGTGGAATTCTCTGCATCGGTGTGTGGTAGAAGCTCCTTCCTTGGAAACTTTTAAACAGAGGCTGGATGGCCATCTGTCAGGGGTGCTTTGTTATTTTCCTGCATGGCAGGAGGTTTGGCTAGATGGCCCATGTAGTCTCTTCCAACTCTATTATTTTATGATTCTAAGTTGGCATACTGCTATCTTTTGCAGCATTTCAGGAAGATGATGCCAATTGTACAAAAAAGGTCACATCTAACATTTCATTAAAATCTCATAAAAATTTAGAGACAATGCAGTTCTCAGAGACTTTCAAAGATCTGCTCTTTTGTGACTATTTTATATTTGAACTGGGTGATCTTAGGCAAGTCTCACTCTCTTAGCCTCAGAGGAACACAAAGGCAATGCTCTTTTGAACAAATCTTGCCAGGAAGACCACATGATGAGTTAGAAATGACTTGAAGGCATACCATAACACATTTAGCATAGATACTTTTACGTACATGTGCACTTTACTTGAGTCATGCAAAGTTTCTGGGGCTGTGGACTTACTCAGAATTGAGTTTCTTTGGGAGAAGTAGATTATAATAATTCCTGGGTTCAAATGACAGGAAAGGAGATTCCACCTGAACATTAGGAAGAACTTCCTGACCATAAGACCTGTTCAACAGCCTCGAGTCACCTTTGGGCTGAGAGGGGTGGTATATAAATATGGTAAATAAGCAGTGAAACTCTCAGCCTCGGAGTTTGTTGTAAGCTCCTTCCTTGGAGGCTTTTAAACAGAGGCTGGATGGCCATCTGTCGGGGGTACTTTGATTGTGCTTTTCCTGCATAGCAGGGGATTGGACAAGATATCTCAAATCTATGATTATATATATTAGCATTATTTACACTTATAAACAGACTGAATATAAGATGAGTAAATAAATAGTGCAGTCACCCCACACATATCAATGGATTCAATAAAGGTGCAAAAATATTCATTTCCCCCAAAAAATTCAAAAAGCAAATTTTACCAGGGTTTGAATCACTGTCCCCAGCTGGAAACCCACTGGGGCCCCATCTGCCATATGACCGAGTTTCTGAATCCAGATTATCTGATTTGAATTGGATAATATGGCATAGTAGGCTGATATAATCCAGTTCAAATAAATTAATCTGGATTCAGAAACTGGCAGTGTAGGTGCGGCCTGAGTGATCCTGAGCAAGTCAACTCTCTCAGGTTCAAAAGAACATAGAGGCAAATGCCCTTGAAAGACCCCATGATTGCACTGCCTTATTTGTCTTTCTGGCATTACAGTTCTATATAATTTTCTTCCAGCACCACATTTCACATGAATGGTAAAGTGGAAGGAGAGCAATGACCAATCTCAATAAAATAGTGAAGAGCAGAGACATCACACTGGCAGCAAAGATCTGCATAGTAAAAGCAATAGTATTCCCCGTAGTAACCTATGGATGTGAGAGCTGGACCATAGGGAAGGCTGAGTGAAGGAAGACGCTTTTGAATTGTGGTGTTGGAGGAAAGTTCTGAAAATGCCTTGGCCTGTGAGAAGATCCAACCAGTCCATACTTCAGGAAATAAAGCCAGACTGCTCATTGGAGGGAAGAATATTAGAGGAAAAGAAGAAGTACTTTGGCCACATAATGTGAAGACAGGAAAGCTTAGAGAAGGCAATTATGATGGGGAAAATGGAAGGAAAAAGGAAGAGGGGGCGACCAAGGGCAAAATGGATGGATGGTATCCTTGAAGTGACTGACTTGACTACGAAGGAGCTGGGGGTGGCCATGGCCAACTGGAAGCTCTGGCATGGGCTGGTCCATGAGGTCACAAAGAGTTGGAAGCAATTGAATGAATAAACAACAAACCATATGCTTGAGTAGAGGCTTCTAGGGAAAGATCTTATTAACCAAAAAAGTTTATTCGGGTTTGGCAGATTTATTGTGCAGCTCAAAAAGGGTTGTTTTCATAGAGAACAGGGTGGAGGGTGGGCTGGACTAGGGGAAGTTATGCCTAATATGCTAATGAAAATTGAACTAATAGGAAGTTACTAGTGTTTGATGCCTTTAATGCTTTTACAGAGTTTTTAAAATGTGTGTTAATTGTTTTTAATTCTGTTTTAATTTTGTTTATGTTCATTGTGGCATTGAATTGTGCCAGTGTAAGCTGCCTTGAGTTGCATTTGGGCTGAGAAAGGCGGCATAGAAATGCAGTAAATAAATAAATGGCGACGGGGGGGGGGGGGGGAGCCTTGTTCAAAGACATTCTGAAGTTTCATCTTGACAAATGGGATAAAATCCTGCATATTATTTGAACTGTGTAATCAATAAATGTGCGGCGAAGTTAACACCTCTTTGCTTCCTAGTAAAATTGACACTTACAAGTAAGTTTTGGCCTTCCTGTTTTATCTTTTCTGTATTTGCTAGAATGTATTCTTCTCTTTTCTTTAGTTCCCATAAGTTTCCATGTAACTTCTCCTGAAAAGACACAAAAGTTGTTAGTTTGTTTTTCTACTTTTTTAAAAAAGAATTATTTCATATTTCTCCATTTCCAAGATGCCATCAATGGTTAGACACATATTAATTTCAGTACCACCAACAGAAAAAATGATACACGCAAACACACACACATAGGTATATGTTGGAAACTGCTTTAATTTCCCTTAGGGCAGTTTCTCAACCTGGGATCGCGAGAAGTGTCAGAAGAGTTGCCAAAGACCATCAGAAAACACAGTATTTTCCGTGGGAAGTTTGGCCCAATTCTATCATTGGTGGCATTCAGAATGCTCTTTGATTGTAGGTGAACTATAAATCCCAACAACTACAACTCCCAAATGTCAAGGCAAAAATGGCAAAAACTATGGGCATATAAAATATCAGGAAAATCTCCTATTAAGAGCATGGGACTCCCCAAAAGATTAGCAAATAACTTAGAAGAAAAGGGATTAAGGAGGGTAAAAGATATGTGGAAACAAAATGGAGAGATAATTAATTGGCCAGAGTTTTTGGAAAAAGGGGGAAAGGAGAATTGGTAAAAAATAAGAGGGATTTGAGAAAAGGTTACAAAAAGAGGTTGCACACCCCACTGAAGAATTAAAGGTAGATAAATTGCTAAACACAAGAGAAAAAACAAGTAAAGGAACAGTGGCAAAAATACAATTTAATGGTAGAAGATAAGGAGTTTATGATTACAGCAATACATAACAAATGGAGTGGGGTTAAATCATTACAGACACAAGAAATAGAGAAAATAATTAGGAACATGAATAAAATAAAAACAGAAAAATATAATGAATTAGAAAAAAGATGGTATTAAGATGGTATAGAACCCCTGAACAACTGGCTTATATGGTAAGAAAAAGGTACTTATTCACATATGTGGTGGGAGTGTTCTGAAATAAAACAATTCTGGCAAATGATACAAGCAAAAATTCAGGAGATATTGCAGATAAAAATTCAAATTAATAATAATTTGCTACTATGGGGAGTTTTGGATCACCCAAATATAACAATCAATTACCAGGAGTTATTGAAAGTAACAATAAGAGCAGCACATGCGGTGATCACTAGAGGATGGAAACACAAATCGAAATGGACATTAAATAATTGGAATGATTATGTGTATGATCAAGTGTTGTTAGTTATTATGGGAATTATGACTAAGCAAGCAACAAGAACGGATAAACAAAATGACATTACAAATAGGTGGAAGGTCTACTTCAACTGGGTGAAAAATGGAGGAGCCAACGATTGCATCAAAGAAAAAATACAAAGACTGCACCAGTGGCTGGATCTGCAAGATTAGTAGAAATAAACTGTGGTTGAGGAGGGAGGGAATGAAAAATATAATTTACATCAGTGTAAACTAGCATAATGCCATTAATATTTGTTGAACTATTCGAGATTTATGTTTGTAACACTTGGAATATGGTTTGCTGATTTGTGTTTATACCACAATAAAATATGGGTTTTTTTAAAAAAAAAATAGTTTGTAGCTGATAATCTAAATCAGAGTGTCCTAACATATCTTTAATATTTTGTGTTCTCTTATGGATGACTATAGGAAGGTTCCCACAGCCGGGTATATCACTTACAAGATTCCAGTATTTTTTCACAATTTTAATTACGTGTTTGGACAAGTTGGTTAATGTAAGAGGCCATACCAATCTATTGTCTCTGGGTTTCGTTTTGTCCCCCAAAAGGCTGGTTCGAGGACTTTTGGTACCTTGATGCTAGTTTTGTTAATGAGATGCTCTGGACAGCCCTGAACTTGGATCTGAACTGATCTTTAACTTTTTCAATACTAAGATTGTCTGAAGTGGCCCTGCTCTTCTCCCGCCTTCTTCACAGATGCATCTGGCGGGGAAGAGAGACAGGGCCTTCTCAGTGGTGGCCCCTCGGCTGTGGAAAGCCCTCCCTAGAGATATTAGATTGGCCCCTTGCTTTTTAATATTCTGTAAAAAAAAGTCAAAAGCTTGCTTTTTGAGCAAGAGTCACAAATGCAGTGTAACAGGCAAATATAGAACAACGGAATGATGTGATTTGGCATTGATTTTAATAAGGAGACGCTGGTGATATGTTTTATATGTTTTTATTGGTTCTGTTTGATTTTTATATTATATGGTAGATGTTTTAAAGTATATTTTATGGTATCTGGACATCAAATTGTTGCCAACTGTAAACTGCCTTGAGTTGCCTTTGGGCTGAGAAAGGCGGTATACAAATATGGTAAATAAATAAATAAATAAATAAATACGATTCTCGAGATCCTGTTGTTGGGTACAGTTGCGTTTAATTCCCAGCATTTATAAGATAGGTTATTTTTAGAGGTAAGCTGTGAAAACTGTTAAGGTAAAGGTAAAAGTTTTCTCCTGACATTAAGTCCAGTCATGTCTGCCTCTGAGGGTTGGTGCTCATCTCCATTTCTTTTTCTCCCCCCCCCCCCACCCGCCTGGAACAGCAATTTTAAATCATGTCATTGCATCAATTTAACAGTGTGGAAAGCCTGGTTCAAAATGCTATATCTGTTGTCTCCATCTATTTTGTCAATTAGCACAGACCATTTCCTAAAGCAGTCTTATTCTATTTGACTATTTATATACTTGTTTTTCCTTTGATTGATAAAATCATTAATTATATATTCTGATAGATAGGCCCACCAGGTTTTCAAATCCCATTTTGTATCATCTCTCCATCTCCAGGCTATCGTGGCCTGTATTGCGGCTGTCATATATTTTAGGATTTCTGTCCAATTATTATTATCTTCCTTTGCCTTTATGGTGAGGGACATGAATCTGGCTTTATCCCACATTAATTCTTTCCCTATTATGTCTTCCATTACCGTCCTTATTTTACAATAATAGTTCTGAATCTTTCTACAATCCCACCACATGTGGGAGAATGAACCGATCCCCCCACAGTTGTGCCAACATTTGTTTGAGCTATTTCCCATTATGTTTGCTAATTGGGTGGGGTTCTATACCTTTTGGAGATTATTTTCCTTTGGGTTTCTTTGACCCTCATATGTTTAATTTTATGAATATTGTCAATCCAAGACCCAATTAATTTCTCACTAAGTTTTTCTCTTGTTTCCAATTTTCTATAAGGGTTGTTTTTGTTTTGTAAGTTATAAATTTTTAACCTTGTGGATATATCTCGGAATTTCTTTCCCCATGTGTTAATCTCCATTTCTAAGCTGCAGAGCCGGCATTGTCCATAGACACCTCCAAGGTCATGTGGCCGGCATGACTACATAGAGTGCTGTTACCTTCCTGCTGGAGCGGTACCTATTGATCTACTCTCATTTGCATGTTTTTGAACTGCTAGGTTGGCAGGAGCTGAGGCTGACAGCAGGAGCTCACCCTAGAATCATAGAATCAAAGAGTTGGAAGAGACCTCATGGGCCATCCAGTCCAACCCCCTGCCAAGAAGCAGGAATATTGCATTCAAATCACCCCTGACAGATGGCCATCCAGACTCTGTTTAAAAGCTTCCAAAGAAGGAGCCTCCACCACACTCCGGGGCAGAGAGTTCCACTGCTGAACGGCTCTCACAGTCAGGAAGTTCTTCCTCATGTTCAGATGGAATCTCCTCACCCTGCTCCCCTGATTCAAACCTGTTATAATGTAAAAATGCATTCCTGTCTGTGAGTTTTCGATAATTATTGACAATCAATTTATTGTTGTTTTTAATGGCCAAAACATCTAAAAAAGCTATATTGTATTAATTCATATGCCCAGTAAATTTAATCTGAGGATGAATGGTATTAGCCTATATTAAAGGTGGAGGTGCCTTCTTTGGGGGCTTTTAAACAGAGGCTGGGTGACCATCTGTCGGGGGTGCTCTGAATGCGATTTTCCAGCTTCTTGGCAAGGGGGTTGGACTGGATGGCCCACAAGTTCTCTTCCAACTCGGAGTCTATGATTCTAAGGCAGCGTTTCTCAACCTGGGGGTCGGGACCCCCAGGGGGGTCACAAGGAGATGTCAGAGGGGTCACCAAAGACCATCAGAAGACACAGTATTTTCTGTTGGTCATGAGGGTTCCATATGGTAAGTTTGGCCCAATTCTATTGTTGTGAGGTTCAGAATGCTCTTTGTTTGTAGGTGAACTATAAATCCCAGCAACTACAACTCTCAAATGTCAAGGTCTATTCCCCCCTCCCCAAACTCCACCAGTGTTCACATTTCGGCATATTGAGTATCCGTGCCAAATTTGGTCCAGATCCATCATTGCTTGAGTCCACAGTGCTCTCTGGATGTAGGTGAACTACAACTTCAACGCTCAAGGTCAATGTCCACCAAACCCTTCCAGTACTTTCTTTTGATCATGAGAGTTCTGTGTGCCAAGTTTGGTTCAATTCCTTCATTGGTGGAGGTCAGAATGCTCTTTGAATGTAGGTTAACTATAAATCCCAGGAACTACAACTCCCAAATGACAAAATCAGTTACCCCCCGCCCCAACCCCACCAGTATTCAAATGTGGACATAGCATGTATTTGTATAAAATACATCCTGCATATCAGACATTTATATGATGATTCATAACAGTAGCAAAATTATAGTTGTGAAGTACCAACGAAAATAATTTTATGGTTGGGGGTCACCACAACATGAGGAACTTGTATTAAGGGGTCGCGGCATTATGAAGGTTGAGAAACACTGTTCTAAGGTCTTTCACCTCTTTTGTCAAAGAGTGCTGGTGCCTCACTCCAGCTCCCTGGATTGCACAGCACTGTGTCATGGCAGTTCAAGTAATGTCAAGCTGCATTAATTCTGCAGTGGAGATGCACCCAAGGATGGAAGCTTCCCTACCTTCAACTCTTGGGCAGCCTCTTCTGCAGGAACCACCTGATGATCTTTGTGCTCCTTGGCCCGGTCGCAAACCACGCAGATGGGGCTCTGGTCCTCCTTGCAGAAGAGCTTGAGGGGCTCCTGGTGCTTCTGGCAGAGCCTTTCCTCCCCCCGGAGGCTCAGTTTCTTGGTCAATTCCACGAAGTTGGCCAAGGCCCGGTTGGGGATGAGCTGCTGTGGCTGCGCTCTCGCCCTGCACTGGGGGCAGGAGGCCTTTTGCTTCGAGGGCCCCCAGCATTGGACTAGGCAGGCACGGCAGTAATTGTGCCCACACTCTACAATGGTCACCGGATCCCTGAAATAGTCCAGGCAGATGGGGCAAGTGGCCTCCTGGCAGAAATTCCCCACTGGATTTCCAGAAGCAGCAGCCATGGCTCTCACTTTTTCTTTGAACAGCAAAGTTGGTTTCACTTTCTCTCTTTACAGAAGCTGGGCGAGGCTTCCCTTTGCTGGAAATCACACCGAATCTTTGCTGAGTTCAAACCATGCCTGTGTCATGTGGGGTAATCTGCTCAATTCAGGCAAATCCCATCCACCCTGCCCTATAACCCAGTTTCTGAATCCAGATCATCTGCTTTGAACTGATTATATGGCAGTGAAGACTCAGCCAGTTTTAAAATTGGGTTGTTGTGAGTGTTCTGGCCATGTCTGGCCATGTTCCAGAAGCATTCTCTCCTGACATTTCACCCACATCTATGGCAGGCATCCTCAGAAGTTGTGAGGTCTGTTGGAAACTAGGCAAGCAAGGTTTGTATATTTGTGAGAATGTCCAGGGTGGGAGAAAGAACTCTTGTCTGTTGGAGACAAGTATGAATCTTGCAATTGGCCACCTTGATTAGCACTGAATGTCCTTTCAGCTTCAAGGTCTGGATGCTTCCTGTCTGGGGGAATCTTTTGTTGGGAGCTGTTAGCTGGCGCTGATTGATTCTTGTCTGGAATTCCCCTGTTTTCTGAGTGCTGTTCTGTCTTTAATGTCCTGATTTTAGAGTATTTTTAATACTGGGAGCCAAACTGTGTTCATTTTCGTGGTTTCTTCCTTTCTGTTGAAATTGTCCACATGCTTGTGGATTTCAGTGGCTTCTCTATGTAGTATGTAGTCTAATGTGTTCCCTTTCAGTTTTCTTCTCTCTGTCTCTGTGTCTCTCTCTCTCTCTCTCTTGCTGTCTCTCTCTCACACACACACACACTGTGCTGGTACAGCTGTACCAGAAGCTCCCACTGTATTTGCCTTGTATTAAATGTTTGCTGGCAGTCCAAGGCTTGGGTTTCTGCAGCAGGGTGGCTTCCTGTTAAAGTTTGCAGTTATAGGGCAGGCCACCTGTCCATCATCATTAGGTTCCTTAGTTCCGCCCCCTTTTGGGTTTTCAGAAGGGAAGGGAGCCATTTTGGCTCAGTCACACACAAGGAAGCTGGTCTATAGGATGCAGACAGCACATCACGTAGGAAAAGCTTCATTTCTCAAGACCTTCCGGGGATCATCCGATGATCATCTGGGGATCATTCAGGGAAACAGAAGGAAAAGATCCCAAAGGCTCTGGCTGAGAGCTCACAGCCTCTCAGCCTCACAGCACCAGAGGGGAAAACAGCCCTGAAGTTCCCACAGGACAGCATTACAGAACCACTGAATTCCAGCTGAAAGATCTTCAAGCCTTGGCTGGTAGGTTTACTCGATGTCCAGACGCATTTGGGATCGGTAGTAAGACCCAGACCAGCGAGGCCCAGATGATAGACAGCCTGGGAGAGATTATAAAGGGTTCTTCCTCATGCTGAGAAAGTACAGTAATCCAAGTCAGTGCCAGTCTCTTAAAGACTAGAATAAGAAAGCCTTGAAGGGTTGTTTGAAGACTGGTTATTTGTTCCTTAATAAAGACTTTGTTGTACCATTAAAGACTCTAAAGACCATCACTTCAAGAATTCCCTGACAATCTCTCTTTGTGGCACCCCAGCTTCTCACTGGGTTAAAGTATACGTCCTATAGAATAAAGACAATTTGTTCAAACCAAGTGCACGACAGAACACACATGCACATGCTTAAAAAATGTCTTGTCTTTTAAGAAATAGTTTTCCCCAAAAACAAAAATAGCTTTTTATGGTAAGCTAGAATGGGCTTTCAGTCATTCAAATGTCATTTTTTTCTAATTTTGTTAACAATAAAGCCAGTGTTGAAACCGTAATGACTGCATCTTAATGAATGCAACATCCTTTATACAATTTTCATTTCTTTGGATGTGTTTGACAAGATTCTTTAAACAGGAATTTAGATCCCAGAATTCCCATGTTGTTTAGGGCTTTATAGATGATAACCTGCACTTTGAATTAGGACTGGAAACTTATCGGCAGCCAATGGAGCTGCTTTAATTGGGCCATCGTGTGCTCCTCATAGTTAGCTCCAGTTAGGAGCCTGGCTGCCAGTCTTTGCACCAATTGCAGTTCCCGAGCCGTCTTGAAAGGCAGCCCCATGTAGAGTGCATTGTAATAATCCAGTCTAGATGTAACTAGGGCATAGACCACCATGGCCAAGTCAGGCTTTTCGAGTATGGTTGCAGCTGGCACACAAGTTTTAACTGTTCGAAAGCCCTCCCGGCCACTGCCAACACTTGAGCTTCAAGTGCCAGTGCTGAATCCAGACTGTGGACCGGTGTCCTCAGGGGGAATGTAACCCCATCATGCACAGCTAACCACCCTATGCCTTAATCAGCCTTGCGACTGACCAGAAGGACCTCTGTCTTGTCTGGATTAAGCTTCAGCTTGTTAGCTCTCATCCGGTCCATCACAGCTGCTAGACACTGGTCCAGGATCCGGGTGGCAGAGATCACAGGGCAGGATCAGAATTCAATTTATTGCTTCATTCACCAAAGCAAGATGTTATGGGAAATCTCACAAATCAGATGCATATCACAGTTACAAGCATTGATGTTTTATGTAAAACTGAAAGACATTTGAAAGAATATTTGCTGGTGTAAATTATGATCTGCAATCCTATTGGTTCAAAGGTGCATTTATTTACAGTTCGTTATTGATGCATAGTATTACAGGAAAATTAAAGCTCTTATTGGAAGAATTCTTGAGTCTGTCTCCTGTATTCATACTGCCCCTTTCAGTCTCCAGGTTGCACATTAGTCCAGGATGGGATTATCTTGGTAAACGATGCTTGTTGAAAAGCATCAACAAGCAAAGAACAAGGTTTCTGAGATAGGACAATAGGTGATATTTTCAAACAGATGAGTTTAAGGTCCCAAGGGAGACATGTATTATGAGGAGAGATGAGAATGTGAAGTTCTCAGAGCTTATCTGGCCAAGGGCTGTAGCTCACACATTTCAGTGTTTGTAAAATATTGGGAAAGGAACAAATTGCTAGTGAGTCATTCTCACTCAGTCTTGCAAGCTGAGCAATGTACCTTGTGGTTATTTCTCGACCTCAGCTTCTTTACTTTCTAGAGGTGGTGCTAGGAGACTCCTGTTTAGTGTCCTTGCCATTAGCTTAGAAAGTTACTCAGGATTCTGTTTTGCTCCCATATTACTTAATATATACACGAAACCCTGGGAGAGGTTGTACGGAGTTTTGGGGTGCAGTGTCATCAATATGTAGATGACACCTAACATTACTACTTTTTTTCCACCCCCATCTAAGGAGGCTGTCTTGGTTTTAAACTGGTGCTTCTCACCAATAATTGATTGGATGAGAAATGCAATCCAGATAAGGCAGAGGTAATCCTGGTCAGTTAGAAGGCAGATCAGAGCATAGAGATTCAGCTTGTGTTAGATGGGGTTATATTCCCCCTGAAAACATTGCATTGTAGTTTTGGTGTACTCCTGGACCTAGCTTTTGAAGCATGTGTGCTTACTGCTCCCATTCCTTAAGACCTCAGATCTGGCCATGGAGATGCATGCCATAGAATCACACAATTGGAAGAAATTCCAAGGGCCATCCAGGTCTCTGGGGAGAGAGTTCCAAGGTCCAGGAATAGCCTATGAAAAGGCTGTCTTGCTCCCAATAAATAAATCTGAAAAGACTAGAGAGGATTCTCCTAGCACTAACAACAACAACATATTATCCCTTGTGATTTGAGGTGGGATACAACAAAATTAAAACGAGATAAAAACAGTATTAAAAGATATACAATAATAATACATAATACACAGTGTTTAACAGCAAGTTAAAATCCACCAATAAAATCCAGATTAAATTCACAAATTAAAATTGACTGGATAGGCCTGCTGGAAGAGATGGGTTTTCAGTTTTGTCTTAAATTCCGACAGCTGATCTACCTGTCAAATGTCTTCCGGCAGATCATTCCACAGAATGGAGTAGAAGGCCTCCAGAGGACCTAAGTGTTCAATGTCGATTGTACAGGAGAAGGTGATACTGTATGTAACCAGGACCCAAACCATGTAGATATCTCATGGGCAAATAAAAGGAGATACAGTATTACAAATAACTCTGATAACCAAGAGAAGTAGAACTAAGGATCATATCACAAAGGAGAAAATGGCGCATCTGACACTCCATGCATACGAGTTTGAAGGCTGTGACCACATTCTCCCTGTGGCTTCAAACATAATTGAACAACATACCGTGTAGATTTTCTTTCTTTAATTGATTTTTAAGGCAAGCAATGTGGTTTACAATTAGAATGGTATACATCCAAAAAAATAAAGAGACATTGGGGAAAATAACTAGCACACAATAGGCTCTACCCCTCCATCTTGATTGCAATGAAAAGAAAAGAAAAACATATAATAGATCTAGTAAGACAAACAATCTTACTAAAATTACTTAACACCATAGCCATGGATTACATTGTTAGATTTATTATTACTCAAAAAACTATAAACAGTTTCCAATTGTTCAAAAAATCTTCAGTTGCCTCATGTTAACCTTCAGCTCTCATGTTAATTTGGCCATTTGGGCCACCACAGTTCAAAAGCATCTATCTTCCTTCACTTAGCCTTCCCTATGGTCCAGCTCTCACATCCGTAGGTTACTACAGGGAATACCATTACTTTGACTATGCGGATATTCGTAGCCAGTGCGATGTCTCTACTATTTCACTATTTTATCGAGATTGGTCATTGCTCTCCTCCCAAGAAGTAAACATCTTCTGATTTCCTGGCTGCAGTCTCCGTCTGCAGTCATCTTCACACCTAGAAATACAAAGTCTGTCACTGCCGCCACATTTTCTCCTTCTATTTGCCAGTTATCAATCATTCTTGTTGCCATAATCTTGGGTTTCTTTATGCAACCCAGCTTTTGCACTTTCTTCTTTCACTTTGATTAGAAGGTTCCTAAGCTCCTCCTCGCTTTCGGCCATCAAAGTGGTATTATCTGCATATCTGAGGTTGTCAATGTTTCTTCCAGCAATTTTAACTCCAGCCTTACATTCGTCAAGCCCCGCACTTCGCGTGATGTGTTCTGCATACAACTTGAATAGGTGGGGTGAGAGTATACAGCCCTGTCTGTTGTTCCATGATCAGTTCTGACTTGCTACTTGGTCCTTATACAGATCCCTCAGGAGAGAGACAAGGTGATTTGGTATCCTCATACCACCAAGAACTTGCCAAAATTTATTATGATCCACACAGTCAAAGGCTTTAGAATAGTCAATAAAACAGAAATAGATGTTTTTCTGAAACTCCCTGCCTTTCTCCATTATCTAGCGGAAATTGGCAATTTGGTCTAGTTCCTCTGCCTTTTCTAAACCCAGCTTGAACATCTGGCAACTCTCGCTCCATGTATTGCTGGAGTCTTCCTTGCAGGATCTTGAGCATTACCTTACTGGCATGAGAAATAAGGGCCACTGTACGGAAGTTTGAGCAGTCTTTCGCATTTCCCTTTTTTTGTATGGGGATATAAGTTGATTTTTTCCAGTCTGATGGCCATTCTTGTGTTTTCCATATTTGCTGGCAAATGTCATGCATCACCTTGACAGCATCCTCTTTCAAGATTTTAAACAGTTCAACTGGGATCCCGTCGTCTCCTGCTGCCTTGTTGCTGCTATCATGTAGAAAAAAAGTTATCTATATTTCCCCTCCAGTGTTTTACCGTGAATGTCCAGCAAAATATTTCTGGTACCATTATAAGATGAAGGTTTGATTTTTTAGGGATTAACATATACATATTAGGCCAGTAAGTTTTCACCATCTCACAACGTATGAACAAAATACTCCAGAAGACAAGAGCAGAATTCAAAATGATCTTAACAGATTAGAGACGGGACAAAACTAAGTCCCCATTGAACTTCAAAACAAACAAAAAAAGAAGTTCAGAATCATGGGAAAATCTGCTTTTTTCACCCAGAACCAGGATAAAGGAGAACCTTTATGAATCAGGTTTCCCTTCCATTGCTACGATTGAGTGCGCATTTAGCACAAACGTTATCTGGCCGCCCCCTTTTAACCTGTTCTCCTGAATTCTAGGTATTGGGTGGAAGCTCCCTTTGACTGTCATGGGTCTATGTTATGGGATCCTGGGATATGTCGTTTAGTGAGGCACCAGCACTTATTGACAGAAAAGGTTCATGGCCTTGTAAAACTACAGCAGCCATGATGCCATAGCATTGAGCCATGGTAGTTCAAATGGGATCAAACTGCATTCATTCTGCAGTGTAGATGCACCCTCAGACACTGAGTCAGTGTGATGTAGTTGTCTGGGTTCTCAACTATAAATCTGGAAAACCAGCATTCAAATTCCAGCTTGCTGTTCCAACCCACTGAATGGCAAGTCACAGTCTAAGAATGGCCATGACAAATCTTATTTATTATTTATTTGCCATACTTGTACCCCGCCCTTCTCTACCCCGTCAGGGGGACTCAAGGAGGCTTACAATGGCACAACGTCATGTCTCAACAAAATCGCCTAAACATTTCAAAAATTGCAACATATTAAACAGAGTTAAAGCAGATTTTAAAAAGTTAAAAACTTAGAATCTTGGCAAGGTATAGTCAAAGATAACTTGAAGGCATACAGCAGGGGTCCTCAAACTAATGCCCAAGGATCGGTTATGGCCCTCCAAGGTCATTTACCCGGCCCTCGCTCAAGGTCAACCTAAGTCTGAAACGACTTGAAAACGCACAACAACAATCCTATCTCATCAGCCAAAAGCAGGCCCACACCTCCCATTGAAATGCTAATAAGTTTATATTTGTTAAAATTGTTCTTCATTTTAATTATTGTATTATTCTTTAGTGTTTTTCTGCGCTACAAATAAGATATGTGCAGTGTTTATAGGAATTCATTCATTTTTTTTTCAAATTATAATTTGGCCCTCCAACAGTTTGAGGGACTGTAACCTGGCCCACTGTTCAAAAAGTTTGAGGACCCCTGGCATAGATACTCCACTTAGACAGAAAAAAGGACATGCAAAGATATAGAATGGAGGGGGGATGTCTGGCTTGATAGTAGCGCATGTGAAAAAGATTTCCCTTGTGGACAACAAGTTAAACATGAACCAACAATGTCATGGAACCCTACTTTATCCCTCTTTGTAAAATAAGCATAGTAAATTTATAAAGTTCTTCCCTTTTTCATCAACCCCTATTGCCTGATGTTTTGTATAATGTGCTATATTTTGAAATGGATAGGAAACATTTAAAATATAATCACTAATGCTTTTTGTACAAGTAAATATTGGATTTATACCTAATGTGAGATAAAATGGTCTTAAAATATTTTGAAATTGGGCTTTATGCTTGACAGTTGAATATGTAAATATAGGACAGCCTTTATTTGACTTTTAAATTCACGTTTATTTTATTTATTCATTTATTTCAAAGTTTTCTATACCGAGCTTCTCACCTCTTAGAGGGACTCAGCCCGGTTTACAACCATAAAAACATACAATCAGTAAAATATCATAGTTCATAATTACAATAACACATTTAAAATAACAACTATATTTAAAACTACGGTGGTCAGTTGTCATATTAAAAACAAGTATACCTTTGGTGCAAGCATCAGTTGAAAAGGCTTTTGGATATTGTCTGTGCTCCCCTTTCCTTCTCATTAGAATCAAATAGTTAGTTGTTTGTAGTTTTATTTTAAAATCTGTTCTAAATTTGATTTTTAAGACTTCTTATGGAGGCCCTACTATGCTTTTGCAGCATTTTAGGGTTCCACAGAATACCATTTGGGAACCGCAGCACAAAAGCACTACCTCTGCCCTTTACAGGAGGTAAATCCAAAGCATTAATCCATTTTGTAATCTTGCAGGATTTGTAGACAACTTGTTTGCCTACATTAAGGAGAAATCCTCACATAGCCTTCTTCATACACATTAAAAAAAGGAAGAAGTGTCTCTCCTATGAATGGAGCCCCAGAGAATGAATAGAGATGGACTCCTGTATCAGCATCGTAAAAGGCCACCTGGCCCCCAATATAGTTCACAGACACTCGAACCCTTTTGAGCTCACTGTTCAGAGACAGAGGTGTGAACTCAGGATCGTTAGTAACCTTATATGCGCCATCCCACTTCCCTATAGCCCAGATTCCCCCCTTAGGCCCAAAGACAATGTCGCCCTTTCTCTCTATAGACTTTCTGGCAACTCCTACCAGCCACTGGCCCTCTTCTCCCACACAGATTTCCCAGAAATGTCTGCCTGATGTAAATCCATCACATCCCAGGACAGAAAAAGTTTTCTTGAACCTCTTCGGTTTGTCCGGCAAGTTTTGAGATTCGTCTCCATATGTTACACTTTTACGATCCTCAGACAGGATAAGGTGGTCATGAGCTGTGTCCGGATCCAAAGTTACAGTTGCTGTTGAAAATGGGGAGAGGAGGAAAAGATAAAAAAAGAATCACCATCTAGGTGAATTATTAACACATGCTAGACACATCCATTAGTCTCAGTCAGTCTCAAGTCAACAGGATTTCCATGCATTGCAGTTAATTTTCTTTGATTTAAATCCTGCTTTGCTCCCAAATTTGCTTATACCATATATGCAGTTTGTGGAGGCTCTCTGACTGATACTTCAGAATACCTCTATCTCAACAGCAAATCCCAGAATTCTGCAGAATGTTGCCATAGCAGTAAAAGCAGAACCATAGCACTATAATTGTGCAGTGTGAATGGGTCCATAGTGTAGACTGGCAATCCCCTGTGAGAACACTCCTGCTGGATCCATTGGGCAAGAGCTATGGCATCACCTTCCTCCATCCAGACGGGCACCATGGGCTTGCATCATGCCCAGTTTCCCTTCTTTCTTGCCTTTTTCTTCTTCTCATCCATTCTCAGCTTGTAAACTATTTGACTGTGATATAGTTCATTGAGGTACCACTAGTCTAGAAACCTTTAACATTTAAGGTTGCCAGAAAATCTATGGAAAGGGCAACATTGTCTATAGGCTTGAGGGGGGAATCTGGGCTATAGGGAAGTGGGCTAGTGCATATAGAATGGGTTGGTTCAGGGCTCCAAGTTAATGAAACATGAACAATGTTTAAAGATCCCACAATCCTCTCAATTACCCAGCTGTTTGTTATCAAATGGCTGGTGCTCTTCCAGTCTCCCACAGGAACTCTTTTATGTAGGAGCAGATATGTGTTGTCAAGGGCTTTCATGGCTGGAATTAGTGGGTTGCTGTGAGTCTTTCGTGCTATATGGCCATGTTCCAGTAGCATTCTCTCCTGGCATTTTACCTGCATCCGTGGCTGGCATCATCAGGAGTTTCTGTTGGCAGTGAAGCAAGTGGAGTGTATATATAATCTGTGGAATATATATACACACACATGCACATAGACACACTCCACATATCAAGACCTTCCTGACAATTTGGAGAGGTTAGACGAGTGTGCTTCTATCCTAGGATGTAAAGTATTTTCAACAGGCAGACATTTCTGGGAAATGTATACACAGATCAGCTATCTGTTTGGGAAGTGTTAACTGGGAGTTGAGTGTTTGCTGTGTGGAGTTCTCCTGCTTCCAAGTAAACAATCAAGTGCCACTTAACACCTCCCAAACAGAGGATGCCTCCAGGCAACAGAGCCCAGGCTACTTCACTTATTGACTTTGCAAACTTCATGGCTACTCACTGCTATTCAAGCTTGCTAACAGGAACATTTTCACTTGCTTTAAACAGACAAGGTTCTTTCTCCCACCCTGGACATTCCACAGGCATATATACACTCCACTTTCCTCACTGTCAAGAGAACCTCTGAAGATGCCAGCCACAGATGCAGGTGAAACATCAGGAGAGAATGCTGCTGGAACATGCCCATACAGCCTGAAAAACCCACAACATCCTAGGAGCAGATAGGTTTTTTTTTTGCCTAAGGCCAGGGCCCTCTTTAGCCCTTGCTCTGTTACAGGTAGTCTCACCAGTTCCTTCTCATAGGATTCATTGGTGGCTTTCCATTCAAGTATTAATCAGGGATGGCCTTGCTTAGCTTCTAATGTCAAATGGAATGTGATGCCTTTGGGGGTATTTAGGCTTCCATGCATCATCCCATGCAGGTTCTCTAGCAGTATAGGAGTTGTAGTTCACCTACATCTAGAGAGCACTGTGAACCCAACCAACGATGTATCTAGACCACAGACCCAACATGGGCAACTGTGAATACTGGCTGGGTTTGGGGTGATTGCCTTGAGAATCTTGGAGTTGTAGTTTATCCTTATCCAGAAAACAGTGAACCCAGCAAACGATGGATCTGGGACAAGTTTGTCACACGGAACCAACATGGCCAACTGTGAATACTGGCAGAGTTTGTGGGTGATTGCCCTGGGAATCTGGGAGTTGTAATTAACCCTTATCCAGAGAGCACTGAACCCAGCTGATATCGGATCTGGACCAAACTTGGCACACAGACCCAACATGGCCAACTTTGAATAATGGCAGGGTTTTGGAAGGCTTGACCCATGATTCTGGGAATTGTAGTTCACCCACATCCTTATGCATTTTCTAATGGGAGCATTCATTTAAAAAAGGAAGATTTTTTTCCTAATAAATAGCATTATGTATTACTAAACCCGGGCATTGCCGGGTCCCCAAACTAGTTTAGTAATAAATACAGGGAATCCATGAAACCTTGGGTATTGGCAATGTCAAAGTGCAATCCCATCATTATGCCTCCACTGATGGAAATAGTTTGTTTTCTGAACTCTAAATGAAAATGCAAGCAGAACTGGGACCTCTAGTGAACAACCAACAAGCAACTCTCTGAGAAGCCTTTTTGAGAATTTGTGTTTCCAAATCTTACCTTTCTGTAGTGTAAATCCAGATTTTAACTCATCTGTGGAAGGAAAAGGGAGAAAGGTAATATGTCGCATTGTCAGGTGTTACAAATCCTGTGTCCAAAAAGAATGCATAAGTATAACAACATAATAGTTATCTACATGTTTTAACTGAAATCTCTGAACTGCTGTATCCTTGCAAGTATGCAGATTTGTTTAGGTGAATTCTAATGTGAATTCTTTCAGCAGTCCTAGCGATCAGGCTGCTCCTGGATTTTGAAAATAAAAGAGTTGTAAAAATCACTGAGATTACTGAGTAAATATTTGGTCATTTATTCTAAGAAGCACTCAAAGAAAAAAAAGCAAGGAAGAAAGAAGGACTGTGAGGGATGGAGAGCAGAGAGAAATGAAAGTATTTCTTCAAATAACATTTAAATGACACAGGTTCCTTATTCTTGCAGGCATTTTCTTTACCTCTGACTTGTTTCATGATAACTTCCAGAAGCAGAGCTATATCTCCATAGTCCAAGATCTTCCACTTCAACTCAAGAGGAAAAACATCAGGTTTCTTGAACTCCTTTCTTGCTTCACACCTGAAAGGAAGGGATGTTAACTCACCACTCTGAACAGCTAGTCTATATTCTGTTACCAATCCAGTAATGGCTAGTGAAACCTGATATTTTCTGTAATACCATTATGTGTGGAATTTTCATACTTCCACTCCATCACCTGCTATGTGCAAGAATTATGGAAAGGGACTTCTTAGGTCCCTTCTACACTGTCATATAAAATCCAGATTATCTGTTTTGAACTGGATTATATGGCAGTGTACACTCATAATCCAGTTCAAAGCAGATTATTTGGATTATCTGCTTTGGTAATCTGGATTATATGGCAGTGTAGAAGAGGTCTTATCTTAGAGGCAAAATCACTGCCCTAATGTGAGGCCACATGAGCTCTACAACAGCCTCTTTGAGCCTAGCTATTCTTTTTATTAGAATAATTATATAATAAAGGCAATCCCGTAGGTTCCCTGGACCCAAACCATGTTGGGCTTTAAAGGTTAAAACCAACACCTTGTACTTTCTCCAGGAATCAATCTCCAGAAACTAATCACCCATTATAGGAACATGGGATTTTGATAACAGAATATTTAAAGCAAGAAAACAATAAGATAAGAAATGAGGGTTCTTGGAGTTCTTGGAGAACGGGAGAAGTTCCAGCAGACTGGAGGAGGGCCAATGTGGTCCCAATCTTCAAGAAGGGAAAAAAGGATGACCCAAACAATTACTATCCGGTCAGCTGCACGTCAATACCAGGCAAGATTCTGGAAAAGATTGTTAAGGAAGTGGTCTGCAAACACCTAGAAACAAATGAGGTCATCGCTAATAGTCAACATGGATTTATCAAAAACAAGTCATGCCAGACTAATCTGATCTCTTTTTTTGATAGAGTTACAAGCTGGGTAGATGTGGGGAATGCCGTGGATGTAGCATACCAGGATTTCAGTAAGGCCTTCAAGAAGGTCCCCATGACCTTCTGGCAAACAAACTAATCCAATGTGGGCTAGGCAAAACTACGGTGAGGTGGATCTGTAATTGGTTAAGCAGACGAACCCAGAGGGCGATTCTCTCTAATGCTGCCTCTTCATCCTGGAAAGAAGTGATGAGCGGAGTGCCGCTGGGTTCCGTCCTGGGCCCAGTCCTGTTCAACATCTTTATTAATGACTTAGACGAAGGGTTAGAAGGCATGATCATCAAGTTTGCAGATGACACCAAATTGGGAGGGATAGCCATATTAGCCAATACTCCAGAAGACAGGAGCAGAATTCTGAACGATCTTAACAGATTAGAGAGATGGGCCAAAACTAACAACAGTGACAAATGCAAGATACTCCACTAAGTCAGAAAAAATGAAATGCAAAGATACAAAATGGGGGACGATGGCTGGCTTGAGCACAGTACGTGTGAAAAAGGTCTTGGAGTCCTCGTGGACAACAAGTTAAACATGAGCCAACAATGTGATGCGGTGGCAAAAAAAGCCAATGGGATTTTGGCCTGCATCAATAGGAGTCTAGTGTCTAGATCCAGGGAAGTAATGCTACCCCTCTATTCCACCTTGGTCAGACCACACATGGAATCACACTGCAAACTTGTTTTCTGCTGCCCTGGAGACTAGGACGCGGAGCAATGGCTTCAAACTACAAGAAAGGAGATTCCACCTGGATATGAGGAAGAACTTCCTGACTGTGAGAGCTGTTCAGCAGTGGAACTTTCTGCCACGAAGTGTGGTAGAGGTTCCTCCTTTGGAAAAATGTAAACAGAGGCTGGATGGCCATCTGTCAGGGTGCTTTGAATGCAATTTTCCTGCTTCTTGGCAGGGGGTTGGACTGGATGGCCCATGAGGTCTCTTCCAACTCTATGACTCTATGATTTTATAATTATGTGAATGGATTTCCTTTGTCTTGGAAAGTCTTTCAATTTACTCCAGAAGTTATTAATCTAATAAGAACTTTCAAGAAATGTTTTTGATTGTGATGTTCTTGCATGCCATTTAAGATCACCAAGTCCCTGACTGCAATAGTGCGGTAGGTAAAAGTAACGGTTTTCCCCTGACATTAAGTCCAGTCGTGTCCGACTCTGGGGGTTGGTGCTCATCTCCATTTCTAAGCTGCAGAGCTGGCGTTGTCTGTAGACACCTTCAAGGTCATGTGGCTGGCATGACTGCATGGAGCGCTGTTACCTTCCCACTGGACCGATACCTATTGTTCTACTAACATTTGGATGTTTTCAAACTGCTAGGTTGGCAGAAGCTGAAGCTAACAGCGGGAGCTCACGCCACTCCCCAGATTTGAACCTGCAACCTTTCGGTTAGCAAGTTTAGCAGCTAGACAGTGCTGTATTCTTATTTCATAATGTCTTACATTTATTTTATGCTGTTATCTGTTTGTTTTGTTGTTTTAGCATGGGAGACACTTTCCATAGTTACTTTAGTCCTCATTGTGTGACAGGCTCTCTTCCACCACAACCGCTGCCATTCCTTCATTAGATGCTAAATTTCTTTAAACCGGTTTCTGTCTTTCTGGGAAAGGGAACCACTGTTGTCATCCTTTCAGAGCTCAAGTATCCTGATTGGTCCAGTAGAAATGTTGCAGTGGAAGATATTAGGATCTCAGCCAGAGTCCACGTGCCATCCAACCTATTTTTGTTGTTGTTCCTATTGCCAAATTGGCTACTGTCCTACCAAATATTGATAACATAGATTAGCAAGGGTGAGAGAGAGAGAGAGAGAGAGAGAGTCCTGAAAATCACTTTTTAAAAAGGTACAGAGAGAGCTTGCCATTTCAGGATAAATACTGCTGAGTAAACAAATCCAACAAACAATAAGTAGAATCTCACTATGGCAGTGGTACTATGGGATGAGTACCATAATGTCACAACGAAGGCAATATTTTATCTGTGACCTGTTAGAGTCCTTCATTTTCTTCCACAGAGCATCAAAGGGTCACAGTATCTGCCTGCTAGGTATGTCTAATGGAAAGGCTTGGGACCCACTTACCTCTGCAAGAGATTCCTCACATCCTAGAGGGGAGAAGAACAAAAGAAGAGGGATGTCAATGCTCACATATCTGATTCTTCGCTGAATGAGAATGCAGTCTGTCCCTCCAAAAGGACACTTCTGCAACTTCAAAACTGGGAATAGTTTAACTATCCTTATGCAAAGATTATGTGCCCTTGAGGGTAACAGGGGAGAAAGGGACAGTTAAGAGTTCCCTGGTGCGTTCTCCTTTTGAATTGGCTGTCATCTCAATTTCTTGCCTACAGATAGACACTCTCAGATTTGAATTCCTTTCTGCCAAGCCCTCCTCAGTCTCCTTCCTGAGTGCCTCAAAAGAGCAAAAAGAAAAATCGAAATTCAGGACATGCAGGGCTGACGAACAGGAAACAGCTATTAACAAGTTTGTGTTCTATGAAAATACTAAATAAGGGCTTTGATTTCAATTAACTTATCCATGTAATTCTCTATAAATACAAATGAATCGGAATCCCAAACATTTCTGAGGAGGTTAAGGGTTCATGCAAACACCCAGTGTATCTTGGGAGCTCCTATATATAGAATAGTCTCTCAGTACATCAGGCTGGGTCCTTTCACTCCTTCTGTACCAGTGGTGGAGTTGTAGACTTAGAGGGCCCTCTTCAGGCTAGACAAATCTAATAGTTATTTCACTTTGATTGCTATGGAACCCTAGGATGTGTCGTTCAAAAAAGCACCGGAGTGCTCTGGCTGAGACTTCTACATCTCCCATGCTAAATTGGAAATGTAGGATTCAATAGGATCTTGCCATGGCAGTTAAATGAAATACAGTGCTGTATATATGTGTTGTGTAAATGGGCCCAGGTCACCCTCTAGAGCAGGGGTCCTCAAAGTTTTTAATCAGAGGGCCAGGTCACAGTCCCTCAAACTGTTGGAGGACTGGATTACAATTTGAAAAAAACATGAATGAATTCCTATGCGCACTGCACATATCTTATTTGTAGTGCAAAAAACACTTAAAACAATACAATAATTAAAATGAAGAACAATTTTAATAAATATAAACTTATTAGTATTTAAATGGGAAGTGTGGGCCTGCTTTTGGCTGACAAGATAGGATTGTTGTTGTCGTTGTTGTTGTTGTTGTTGTTGTGTGCTTTCAAGTCGTTTCAGACTTAGGTTGACCCTGAGCGAGGGCCAGGTAAATGACCTTGGAGGCCGTATCCGGCCCTCGGGCCTTAGTTTGAGGACCCCTGTCCTAGAGTCTAGAACAACATCAGAGCAGATTCAAAATGCAGGCAGCTGTGCTTAACCAAAACAATGCCTTATTGATTCAATAATAGCCAAAGAGCAGATTTTTGTAATGGATTTTGTCCATGCCAGAAAAACGATTTCCAAAATATTACAGTTTTGTATCTAGCTTTCCCTTGTCCAGAAATTAGTTTCTTTTGTCCAGTCTTACCTGCAGCAGTTCTGCTGGTGGCTGCTGACATTTCTCTTTTGTCTCCTGGATGAGACTTTCCAGAGAGGAAAGTTCCCGGGTAAGTAAGATCAAGTGTTCATCTCTTTTCCTTGCAATCTGCTTCTCCAACTCCTCCATCTGGGCCTGGAAATGTTTCTCCTGTTTAGCCAGAAACTGCTGCATTTCTCTGATTTCTTGTAAGGTTGTTTCCATTTTTGTTTTTGTCTGCTTCTACAGTGAGCAGAGAGAAAAGCAGGTAAACAAGTATCACATTAAGATACAGTTGCTGAAGTGAAAAATAGAGAGGGCTTCTGGAATTTCAACAGAGGCTTTATGACAAACAATCAGGAGAAACTTCCTCTTCTTGTTGTTGTTGCTTTCAAGTCTGTTCCCTCTTATGGTGGCCCTAAGGTGAATCTGTCAGGGGGTTTCTTGATGAGATGCATTCTGAGGGTGAGTGGCTTTGCCTCCCTCTGAGGCTAAGAGCACTGTTCTACAAATTTTCAGTTTTTCTCAGTTGCAGAAACGAAATGTGCCGTTTCTTAATAAAAAAATTTTTTGTTGTGTCAGGAGCGACCGCTCCTGTTGTGAGAGAATTGGCCGTCTGCAAGGGCGTTGCCCAGGGGACTCCTGGATGATTTTTTGATGATTTATCATCCTTGTGGGAGGCTTCTCTCATGTCCCCGCATGAGGAGCTGGAGCTGATAGAGGGAGCTCATCCGCCTCTCCCCGGATTCGAACCTGCGACCTGTCGGTCTTCAGTCCTGTCGGCACGGGGCTTTAACCCTCTGCGCCACCGGGGGCTCCTTTAATAAATTTAACATGCTGAATTCAAATATAATAATTAAATGTGTTAATTGGCTCTGGTTTTTATGCAACAGCTATTTCAATTTTCTCCACAACAGGTAATTTGTTAATATTATGATAATGTGCCTAACCTTACTGCATGTATACAAACCGTGAATATTTACTAAATTTTAGTCAAATTATATTGCCAATAGTTTATACATGAGAAATATTTATTTAATTAGTCTATTGTTTATGTTTGTGCAGCAAGAAACTATCTTAGTAGGCCTAATGCAGTTGAAAAGTCTGAAAGTTTAAACGTCGCTTTAATCGTGACTTTAGTTTATATCCTGTTTGCTTCTCTTGACTTTTCTTTTGTATTCAAGGAAAGGATTGTCTCTTGCAATGCTCCAGCAGTAGTCTGACAGCATTGACGGAGTCCATTGGCCTTGATCTCTTTTTCCCATAGTGCTTTATTTACACACGTGCGAGGCATAACTACAGTAAAAAAAACAATGTAAAACGATGTTTAACGATACTGTCTCAGTCTTCAACTGACTGACCCTCACCGTTCAAAAGTCTGGCCTTATATAGGGCTTTCTGGCTTTTGCACACGGCACTAATACTGCGTCATCAAAATTTCTAGAATATTCTAGAATCTTCCATAGTGTAAGTCGCAACATGCATTTTTTCAACCATAAGTGATCACGTGATTGCTTATATCATAAAAACTAGCGCCAATATACATTTTAAATGTCATTTTCATTTTCAACACCCCAAAATCATAAAAGAACAGCTATTTTCAGGCCTGCAACTTTCTAGAATCTTCCATAGTGTAAGTTGCAACATGCATTTTTTCAACCATACGTGATCACATGATTGCTTATATCATAAAAACTAGAGCCAATATACATTTTAAATGTCATTTTCGTTTTCAGCACCCCAAAATCATAAAAGAACAACTATTTTCAGGCCCACAACTTTTTCTTCGTTGAACAGTGGCGAACAAATGGCAACTCACTCAAGGTCACAGTGTGGGATCCACGATCAGTCTTCATGCCATCCAAAGATTTATATGATGAAGCTGCATTTTCGAACATATTTTTACACATTGTTTTAAGTTGTGTTCCTTTCATAATCACATTTACTCCTATACTTACAAACAGGTCTTGGGCTTCCTTTTCTGACTCTGCTTTATATTCCAGAATCTTTTCTCTCACCTTCACCAGATCATCCTGACGAACACCCATCAAAAGCTGCAGAGAAACAAATATTCAGTTTTCATTGGAAGGTAAGAGTGACAGCTCTCCCC
>NW_026845477.1:295389576-295514848 GCF_025583915.1 Anolis sagrei ordinatus
TCAAGATCGTTTTGAATCCTGCTCCTATCCTCTGGAGTATTGGCTATCCCTCCCAATTTGGTGTCGTCTGCAGACTTGATGATAATGCCTTCTAGCTCTTCATCTAAGTCATTAATAAAGATGTTGAACAGGACCGGGCCCAGGACGGAACCCTGCGGCACTCCTGTGGAAAGAGGAGCGATGCATTGAGTTGGGGGAAGTTACCACTGCGCTGGTGCATTATAAGCTGAAATATATAAGATTCAAGTGACGTTTTAGCATGGGTTCATATTCTTTGGAAATAAGAAGTGGGGGTCTATCTTGGCTGCACAAGAGATAGGAAAGTTATTCCCTTTTATTTGTTTCTTCTCTGTGTATGTGTGGAGGTTTGAAGGAGAAAAGCATAAGATACAGAGTATAGGACTGGAGAAAAAAAATGTTTGCGAAGCCTGAAAGATGTAGCATCACATAAATTATGTTTTAACTTTATTGTACAGGGGATTATATGTCTCTAGAGCAGTGGTTCTTAACCTGTGGGCTGTGGACCACTGGTGGGCTGCGAGGATGAAAATCCAGTCTTCAAGTCTCTTTCCTCTATTTTATTTTATTTCTGCTTCTTTCGTGTGGCCTGCTACTCCTTCCCTGTCACTGACCATGGCATAAGTTCTGTATCAGAAACTAGAGCTGATGTGATCTATCCAATGCAATTTTCTGAATCAGCACCCCAAACCGAAACTAAAGTTGACCAAAAACCGATTCGTAACCCGCTTGGTACTAATGTTGGAGAGTGGTTCCTGGTCAAAGTGGTCCCTGGTTAAAGTGGTCCCTGGTCAAATGGTCCCTGGTCAAAGTGGTCCTTGGTCAAATAGTCCCTGGTCAAAGTGGTCATTGGTCAAAGTGGTCATTGGTTAAAGTGGTCCCTGGTCAAAGTGGTTCCTGGTGAAATGGTCCCTGGTCAAAGTGGTTCCAGGTCAAAAAAAGGTTGGGAACCACTTTCCTAGAGAGACTTCTACCAGGGCCAGGGTCCTTTCGACAACTGTTGATGTGGACCTATCACTAGCCAAGGAGCCCAGGGGCTCCCCCTTATTGATGCAGCATTAGGATTGATGCAACCATCTGGAAAACCTGGGGTCGTTGGTGGACACCCCCGGGTGGGCTTAGCCCCATGTGACCCACACTAAGCCCTTCCATACCGCGGGGACTCTAACCTTCTTTGAATATGTGCTGATCCAAACCTGTTTAGATAAAAGGGCTAAGCCAAAATGTGTAAGCAGAAGGGAAACAGACTTCGTAGGGCTGGGGTCAGCTGCTGGTTTGGGAAGGGTTAAGGGAGATTTCATCTAAGAGATGGGTGCCATTGCAATTCATTGGGAAATACGGAACAATTGATGTCCCGGGAAAGAGTGTAATGGGACACAGGGCATTTCATTCATATATGGGACTGCTCCTTAAAATCCAGGATGCCTGGCAACCCTACTCGATAGTGCCTGACCTCTTTCATAACTCAGAGAAGCTTGGCTGAAGTTGTGCTTACATTTGAAGGACACAAGACCCTTGAAATAGTCAAGGCAAACAAAACAAGCAGCTTCCTCACTGAGCTCCTAGATGGGATCCCAAATAGCAGAAGTAGTAAGTATTTTCCTCTTACAAAGAACACAGTTACTTTCACTTTCCATGCGTTTACTGGCAAAGCAACTCACTTCCAGTAAATGATTCACTCAGCATGTGACAAGATGGACAAGTTGAGGGGAAAGTTTGAAACCAAAACCTTTCTTTCTGGCATGCCATAGGAAACTTGGGAGCAAGGAAGTTCATTTAAAGAGACAGTGCCATTTCTTTGAATCCCTGTTTAGTCGTGGAAACTCATGGCAAGTCAAAAGAAGGAAATAGCAAACTGTGCAGAACTTTGGAAAGGCACTAGTAATCTTTGATAAAGGAGGCTAAAGACTTTGTCAAACTGCAAATCCCACAATTCCACAGCACTGAGCCATGGCAGTTAAAGTGGTGTCAAGCTGCATTACTTCTAAGGTGTAGATGCAACTCTAGTTCTATCCCCAGAGGCAACAGAGAAAAGGGATGCCTCCCTCTTTATGGCAGCCTCCTAAAGATATTCCACTTGTTATTGAAACCCGGGACCTCAAAACCTAAAGCCAAGAAAGGAGCCATGAAGTGTCCCACTGGCTGGCATCTAAGGATGAACATTTCCCCAGAAGATCATCCTTAGTTGAGGGGAACACAAGGCTAATCCCATTACTCCTTCAGGTGGTTGGTACACCCACTTGAATATAGTAATGATATCGAGCTGCTTTTAGTGGGGTCTCCTCAAGAGAGAGGAACCCGAGGACCGCGCCAAAAAAAGGGCCCTGGATCCCTTGGTGAGGCCAGCGAAGCCAATCTCAAAATATTACAAATAATAATGCCTCATCAAGGTGGAAGAAGTTTCCAGCAACCGAAGTTTATTTGTGATTCAGCTGAAATCAGATGCATTGCAGGGATCATTCCACCACAAGCATACCAGTACAAAGAATACAGACATATTTATAGTAAAAATACAAAGGAAAACTTTCAAAATTCCCGCCCGCCCCTTGCTGGCCGGCTTCACGCTGATTGGCTGATGCTGGAACAGCTGGGAGGAGGCTGGGCGGCCCGCCCCTGCTCTGGACCAATCAGCGCGTTTCTTCGCCTCTAGGGGGCCAATGAGCGCCCTCCGCTCGCCTCGCAAGATGGACAAATCAGGAGAGAGGAGGCGGTACGGCCGTGAACAATGGAGGGGGGAAATGATGGGATTAGGAGTTGCCAGCAAGCCTTTGTCTCAGGCCGGCAAGGTGTGATCCTGGCAAACAAAAGTTTTCCTGTTTGGAATGGCTTTGGGGAAAAGAATATTTGGCTAGACAACGGACCTCAAAAGGTGGATCAACGTCGTCTTTGTGTGATTTAATCAGTCCTTTCTTCCAGGTTTCTGTTGACCCCCTCCCCTCGCTGGACATGCTCCGAGGGCTAGGGTTGGGAATCAACAGTATTGTTCCATGCTGATGAATCAATCAGGGAGGGTTTGGGGAGAACAAAGGAGCCTCTCCCCAAGGCAATACAGTAATCTTCAGGTCACATCTTTATGGGGCAAGGGTCGGCAGGAAAGGCAGGGTGGGGAACATATTACATTTCATACAATATCTCCTTACACACATTTCATAAGGGGAAAACCCCATCCCCATCCCAGGAAAATTTATTACAATATTTGATCTTTATTATAACGCAAACTGGAGATCTCATAGTCCTCTGGCAAAGGCGCGTGGAAACGGAGGCTTCTTGCATTTCAAGGCAAGCATCGCCAGAAAGCTCGTGGCCAGGGATATGGTAAACAGTTCAGTTCATGAAGCAGAGAGTCAATAAGAAAAGGCAGAAGTCCAGTGATGGGCGCTGGGTTGGGTAGTAACAGAGTCCATTGCCCGGCCATTGGCGAACTAGATCTCCCGCACCGGGGCCGGGGTTCCCGCCTGGCCGCTTCTCCGGGGCTTTCTATGTGAGCCCACAGCAAGCCCCTGATGGCGGGGCCGAGCAAGAACGAGCGGTAGCAAGGGAAAAACAGGCTGCTTTCGCCGAGCCGGCAGAGTTTTGACAATCAGCTGTTTGCTGTCAAATAATAATACTTTAAACAAAATGATTATTCCCCGGGCGCAGGAGTCCAAAATGAGGAAAGCGAGATGGCCATTAGTCTTAGAATTAATAGCGGAAAAATATAAAATTAGAACGGCGTCAATCCGCCATTCTACTGTTTTAGTGGTTACGGGGGTCCAAAATGGCGGCTTCGGTATCCGCGATTTTGACGAACGCAGATCCGGGGACCTGGGGGTGCCAGTAGGCGCCCCCCTGCAGGCTCACGGCTCTCCGGAGCCTGGAAAAAGGTTTATTATTTATTATTTATTTATTTGCTTTATTTCTATACCGCATTTTTCAGCCCTTAACAGGCGACTCAATGCGGTTTACATGGTACAATTATCAAACAGTGTCAGTGCAATTAAAACATAACAATGCAACAAACAGGATCAACAGCATCAATCCACAACAATTAACAATCAACAAGACAGATCAACAAAACAAACATAACATAACGCCTCAGTTGAAATCAGATCCGTTCTCATAATCCTTGTGCCATTCCTATGTTCCATTTACCGTCTTCCTATGATTGGTTGCACTGCTTACCAAACGCTTGTTCATAAAGCCAGGTCTTAACCATTCTCCGAAACGTCAGCAACGAAGTGCCTGTCTGATGTCTGCCGGTAGGGCATTCCATAGCCGAGGGGCCACCACTGAGAAGGCCCTGTCTCTCGTCCCCGCCAAGCGCGCCTGTGACGCAGGCGGGATCGAGAGCAGGGCCTCCCCAGACGATCTTAATGTTCTGGTCGGTTCATAGGTAGAGATGCGTTCGGAGAGGTAAGCAGGGCCAGAACCGTTTAGGGCTTTATAGGCTAAAGCCAGCACCTTGAATTGTGCCCGGTAGCAGATTGGCAGCCAGTGGAGCTGGCTCAGCAGAGGAGTGGTATGCTCCCTGAGTGCCGCTCCCGTTAGCAACCTGGCCGCCGAGCGCTGGACCATCTGAAGCTTCCGGGCAGTCTTCAAGGGCAACCCCACGTAGAGCGCGTTGCAGTAATCAATCCGGGATGTAACCAGAGCGTGGACTACCGTGGCCAAGTCAGACTTCCCAAGGTACGAAGGTTCAGGCAAGGAAAGGACACGTTGTTAGCAATGCTTCTTAAGTGGGGTTGCCCTTGAAGACTGCCCGGAAGCTTCAGATGGTCCAGCGCTCGGCAGCCAGGTTGCTAACGGGAGCGGCACTCAGGGAGCGTACCACTCCTCTGTTGAGCCAGCTCCACTGGCTGCCAATCTGCTACCGGGCACAATTCAAGGTGCTGGCTTTAGCCCAGGGGTAGGGAACCTTTGGCCCTCCAGCTGTGGTGGACTTCAACTCCCACAATTCCTTGAGGCTCGGCATTGGGCCAAGGTAAGCCTTTGGGGCGAATGCCGAGCCTCAAGGAATTGTGGGAGTTGAAGTCCACCACAGCTGGAGGGCCAAAGGTTCCCTACCCCTGCTTTAGCCTATAAAGCCCTAAACGGTTCTGGCCCCACTTACCTCTCCGAACGCATCTCCACCTATGAACCAACTAGAACATTAAGATCGTCTGGGGAGGCCCTGCTCTCGGTCCCGCCTGCGTCTCAGGCGCGCTTGGCGGGGACGAGAGACAGGGCCTTCTCAGTGGTGGCCCCTCGGCTATGGAATGCCTTACCGGTAGACATCAGACAGGCACCATCGTTGCTGGCGTTTCGGAGAAAGGTCAAGACCTGGCTTTATGAACAAGCGTTTGGTTAAACAGTGCAACCGAACATAGGAAGACGGTAAATGGAACATAGGAATGGCACAAGGATTATGAGTTCGGATCTGATTTCATTGAGGCGCTATGTTTGTTTCATGTTGTTTGTTAATTGTTGTGGATCGGTGTTGTTGATCCTGTTGTTACATTTGTTGTGTTTTTAATTGCACTGACACTGTTATGATAATTTGTACCTTGTAAACCGCATTGAGTCGCCTGTTTGGGCTGAAAAATGCGGTATAGAAATAAAGCAAATAAATAAATAAATAAATAAAGTTGCAAATCTCAAGTGCCTTTATTAGGGCTTTGTTACAAAGTAGGGAGAGGGGAAAGCAAAGCAAGTTTCAAGTACATTCTTATTATTGAGCTGCCTGCTGGGGCACATTTCATCAGTTTCTTCCAATTGTGACAACCAGGAACTGCGGAACTCTCCGCTGCAGTGCAGGCCAATCGTTGGCGGGGGCTCCCCGCCATCAGTACCAACCTGATGTCCATCCTTTCCAGGCCAACAATGTATTAAACCCTGGCCTGCCTGAAAGGTCATAGAGTCACGGAGCTCTTTGTCTCTCCTTGGAAACTCATTGAGGTGTTTACATTGTTCCCTTAGCCAAGACCCAGTGCGAAATTCTGGTTGAGAGGATTAAAACCCATCGAACACCATCAACCCCGAACCCTGCCCACATTCCTCTCCCCATGCAGCCAAAAAAGGTGAACCCAGAAATCAATCACAAGCTTCAAACTGAGCAATGACTATTCATTACATTTCTCACCAGACAAGGAAACCAATTGGATGCAGCAGACGGCACACTTTGACCAACCCACTTGCGGATCATAACACTCACCAAACAGTGCCCAGAGTAGTAAAAGTCCATTCTTTGAATAGTGGTCAAGTCCCAATAAATGTTTCTGTATGTCTCAATTGCGTCGTGTCTGATTAGAGAGGGCTATCTCCCCGACATATACCTTTGGTCGAAGTGAACAAATCTTTGATCCTTGCTTTCATCCTGTTCATGTCTGATTTGATTGTAGAATTAGAATCATAGAATCATTGAGTTGGAAGAGACCTTGTGGGCCATCCAGTCCAACCCCCTGCCAAGAAGCAGGAGAATCACATTCAAAGCACCCCCAACAGATAGCCATCCAGCCTGTTTAAAACTCTCCAAAGAAGGAGCCCCCACCACACTCTGGGGCAGAGAGTTCCACTGCTGAACAGCTCTCACAGTCAGGAAGTTCTTCCTAATGTTCAGGTGAAATCTCCTTTCCTGTTGTATGAAGCCATTATTTCACATCCTAATCAGCAGAAAAGAAGCTTGCTCCTTCCTCCCTATGACTTCCCCTCACATATTTATACATGGCCCTCATCATGTCTCCTCTCAGCCTTCTCTGCTTCAGGCTAAACATGCCCAGCTCTTTAAGCCGCTCCTCATAGGGCTTTTTCTCCAGACTCTTGATCATTTCAGTCGCCCTCCTTTGGCCACATTCCAGCTTGTCAACATCTTCTTTCAATTGTGGTGCCCAGAATTGGACACAGTGTGATTCCAGGTGTGGTCTGACCAAGACAGAATAGAGGGGTAGCATGACTTCTCTGGATCTTAACACTAAACTCCTATTGATGCAGGCCAAAATCCCATTGGCTTTTTTTTGCCACTGCATGATATTGTTGGCTCATGTTTAACTCCTGTCTATGAGGACTCCAAGATCTTTTTCACACGTACTTCAGTCGAGCCAGGCATAGCCTCCCATTCTGTATCTTTGCTGTCTCAATTTCTTCTTGTGCCAAGAGGGAAATACCCAGATGCTCGTGTTCTCATTTATGCTCAGTTCATGAACAGGAAAACAAATCCTCTGACAGTGAATGCAAGGGAAGTGAAAGCTCTGTAGGTGAATGCAAGGGAAGTGGAAGAAATTGTGTTATTTCTAAGATGGACATGGCTGCTGCTTCTGCTGCACAGGATCCTGTGGAGAATCTCTGCGAAGAAGCCACTTGTTCCAATTGCCTGGGATTTTTCATGGACCCTGTGCTCTATGAATGTGGGCACACCTTCTGCCAAACTTGCCTGATCCAGTATGGTGGGAAGTTGGAAACCATGGGAGCCTCTTGCCCTCCCTGCAGGAAAGAAGCTCTGCAAAGGAACCTTGAGCCAAATAGGCAGTTAGCCAACTTTGTAGAAATAGCAGAGGAACTTAGCTCCCAGGTGCCAAAGAGGGTTGAAAGCAGGGAGAGAGTCTGTGAGAAACACCAGGAGCCCCTGAAGCTTTTCTGTAAAGATGACGAAACTTCCATCTGTGTGGTGTGTGACAAATCCAAGGAGCATAGAAATCACACTGTGATTCCTGTGGAGGAAGCTGCTGAAGACTACAAGGTAAGATGAGGGAAGGCAACTCCTGTGGATGCTTTCTGGGACATTCTCTGAAATTATATCAATAACATTTTCTGGGGAAAGCCATGGCCACAAAAAAAAAGCTTTTTTAAAATAGGTAGAAATGATAGTAAACTGGAGTTTATGATTAGTAAAGGTAAAGGCTTTCCCCTGACATTAAGTCCAGTCGTGTCCGACTCGGGGATTGTTGCTCATCTCCATTTCTAAGTTGAAGAGCTGGCATTGTCCATAGACACCTCCAAGGTCATGTGGCCAGCATGACTGCATGGAGCTCCGTTACCTTCCCACCAGAGCGGTACCTATTGATCTACTCACATTTACATGTTTTCGAACTGCTAGGTTGGCAGAAACTAGGGCTAACAGTGGGAGCTCACCCCACTCCCCAAATTCGAACTGCCAACCTTTTGGTTATTGTTATTATTATTACTGCTTTAACTCTCTGTGCCAACGAGGGCTCCTAGGAATCTCTCTCTCCCTATCTTAATATATAAAAAGCTTCTGTGCGTCTTGAGTAGGCTAAAAACTAACAAACTATGGGGCCAACTGACATCAAATTTGGCCTCCAAACACCTCATACCATGAGGTATGACCAATATAAAGGTGAGGGTTATTTAATTTGAAAATTTAATTAGAGATGCAGACTTTCAAATGATCTTCTGGTATTTGAAAGCCAAAAATCAAAAAGCTGATATGATATAGAAAGGGTGGCAACTTTCTGCCTGGCCGAATACAAAAACCCTTTTGAAAGTGCACCGGCACACACCCACTTAACAGTGCTGTTAAGCCCTTGGCTTATATGAAGTGAAAGAGATCCAATAGATCTTGGTCCTCAGAACGGAGGGATCTCTGGGGTTGGTAGGGGGTGAGGCGGTCCCTCAGGTACATTGGCCCCAGACCATGCAAGGCCTTAAAGGTGAGTACCATCACTCTGAAAGTGATCCAGTGCTCAATTGGTAACCAATGCAGCTGCAGTAAGATTGGTGTTATGTGGCATCTCATCGGAGTTCCCGCAAGAAGCCGAGCAGCTGCGTTTTGTACCAGCTTGAGCTTCTGGATCACCGACAGAGGAAGGCCAATGTAGAGGGCGTTACAGTAGTCCAGTCTTGAGATGACCGTAGCCTGGATCACTGTAGCTAGGTCGTCCCTGGACAGGTAGGGGGCCAGCCGTCTAGCCTGCTACAGATGAAAAAAGGCGGTTCTGCTAGTGGCGGAGACCTCCCCCTCCTAATGTTCCCACCTGTTTTATGTAAATATTAAGAAAACAATAAAAATATATATTTAAAAAAAGAGGTTTCTGGTCAAGAGGTTTCTGGTCAAAAAAAGGTTGCGAACCACTCGGTTAAAAGACAATGTCTAAAGACTGAAAACCCTGAACAGAGCCACAGTCGCTGACAATGAGGAATCCAAAAAACCCCATGTACAACCAGAAATTCAAAAATATGGGGAGAAAATACTTCCATAACTGAACAAGGAAATAAGTCCACTTCTTGTTAAATCAATGAATTTTCAACATGGTAAAAGAGAGCCAAAGGTATATTAAATTTGTGGGAACATTTCTTCTGCAGAATTAAGGCAGCCTGACCCCATTTTACCTGCTCTGACTCAATGCTATGGAATCCTGGATGCTGTAGTTTAGTGAGTCACTAGTACTCTTTGAGAAAGAAGACTAAAGACCTTGTAAAACTACAAATCCCACAAGTCCACAACACTAAGCAGTTAAACTGGTGTCAAACTACATTAATTCAAGGTTTTTAAATAGTGTGATCACGCTTCCGAACAGTCTTCAAAGGCAACCCCACATAGAGAGCATTGCAGTAGACTATACGGGATGTAATCAGAGCGTGGACTACTGTGACCAGGAGCACACTAGGCTGAACCTGCCCATCTCTTTCAGTCTCTCATACTGTAAGTTTTGTTCTTTGTACCTCTTTTCATCTGCATCACCCTTTTCCAAACTCACTCACCAAGTAATGTGAGAGTCAGACTCATCGACTCAATGGGATTTGCTTTTCAGCAGGCGGGTCTCAGATTATCAACCTTTGAACTAAAAGGACAGCAATTTGAGTTTATTTTCTTTCAATAAATTGGAAATGCCCAATCTCCAGGAAGTGATTTCCAAGCAGTGGGGAATGCCCAGTTGCAGAAAGGAGAAGATAAAAGTGTATATTGTGAAACTAACATAGTTTCAGGCAGCAGCAGCAGCACCAGCAGAGAGCTATGGCTGCTGGATTTGCATTCCAGGATCTTGCTCAAGAAGCCACTTGTCCCATCTGCCTGGAATATTTCAAGGATCCGGTGACCATTCGCAGAGTGTGGGCACAATTACTGCCGAGCCTGCCTGGCCATGTGCTGGGGGGAGTCAGCTGAAGTCGGTCTCTGCCCCGAATGCAGGGAAACAGGTCGGCGGAAGAACCTCATCCCCAATCGGCCATTGTCTAACATTGTGAAAATACTGCCCACTGAGGAATATCATCTCCAAGAGGAAAATGTAGCAGAAGGACCAAAAACAGTCTGCGAGAAGCACCAGCAACCCCTCAAACTTTTCTGTAGGGATGATGTGACTCCCATCTGTGAGCAGTGCAAGTTATCTGAAGAACATAAGGACCACGAAGTGATTCCCAGGGAGGAGGCAGCCCAGGAGTACAAAGTAGGTAACAACTAAAAATGGGGAGAGATCGTTTGTGTCAGTCATGACTTCTTCTGTGGGAATGTTTGGTGTCTATAGCAGAGTAGAGTGCAGCATAGCCAGTTCTTATGGTATGAAAAATACCATAACATACGCAGGATGCTCTGTAAGGGTTTTTAAAATTTTCATAACGTACTTCTATTGTTTTCAGGTAATACAGCTCAAAGGGTTACCTAACTTTGATAGAAGACTCCCTAATGCTACCGTCATGTCTGTGTGTAAGGTATCATAATGCTCTTTCTCAAAACCAAGGGAATTAAAAACTAAAGATTTTTAAGAAGAGAAGGAGAAAATAATCTCCAAATGAAGATAGGAACACCTTGAATTACATAGATCTAGACAATAAAGGTGAAAAAAGCAAGACAGCAGGTATGTGCCAAACTCAAGGCCCCGGGGGTCCAATCTGGCCCACCATCTCATTTTATGTTTCCCTTCAGATCAGTGTTTCTCAACCTGGGGGTTGGGACCCGGGGGGGGGGTCATGAGGGGGTGTCAGAGGGGTCACCAAAGATCATCAGAAAACAGTATTTTCTGTTGGTCATGGGGCTTCTATGTGGGAAGTTTGGCCCAATTCTATCATTGGTGGGGTTCAGAATGCTCTTTGATTGTAGGTTAACTATAAATCCCAGTGACCACAACACTCAAATGTCAAGGTCTATTTTCCCCAAACTCCACCAGTGTTCACATTTGGGCATATTGAGTATCTGTGCCAAGTTTGGTCCACACTATTTACTGCTTCAGTGGGAAGATAACGGCACTTCGTGCAGTCATGCTTGCCACATGACCTAGGAGGCATCTATGGACAACGCCGGTTTGTTGGCTTAGAAATGGAGATGAGCACCAACCCCCAGAGTCGGACACCACTCCCTGCCCCCACCGGCTCCTGAATGTCTATTAATCTATCTATTTGTTCTCTCTTTGTCTTTCTCCTTCCATTTTCTAACTCAACCTCATGATCTCACTTCTGCTTTTTCCATTTTTGCCTGCAGAACTCTCTCTACTCTGTATGTTTGAAGACACGTAGTGTTTGAAGGTTTTTCCTCTTTTTGTGTTGTAGCCCAGCTGCCTGTGTGACTCTTTTTCACCCAAACAAAACACAGTTCAACAATAAGTAATAAGTTTATTAAGAAAAGAGGATATAATAGAAAAGACAGTTTCAAAAATGATAAAAAATCAGCAGACTCAACAATTACTAAAGTACAATAAAAAAAACCAGACTGTAAAAGCATTTTCAAAGTTACATCCATAAGTTTGATATTCTTGGGCATGACAAATAGTAGTGATCAACTATGAATATGATAAATCTCAAAGATAAAAACAAGAAACTGTAATCCACGGGTTTCAACATGTCAACCAAAACTATATCCAAAGGCTTAAAAACTTGTACCTAATTATAATCCAGAGGTTTGAAAACTTGAAGCAAAAATTGTAATCCAATCAAAATGATCTTAAACAGGAAAGCAAGATACAGGACCAAAGATAAGAACTCCTAACTTGGAGCTCCCAAGACAGACAACTTGACCCATGAAAATCCAGTGGTGATCTCACAACAAACATTACCTCAAAACACCTAAGAATTCTAATTCTTACTAATGACATCACTCTTTCTCACACCTGGGTTCCATTGCTTATATTTCAGCCTCTGGGAACAACAAATTTGACTCTGCCTTGCACAATTTCTTCAGAACTGTAGTCACTGAGTTATAGGCAGAGCTCCTGTCACCTCCACATTCCTGTCAGAGTCAATCCCTGGCAGATTCTCATGAAAACCACTTTCTGTTTACCTTACAAAAGATATAACCAAAACATTCCTATCATCAAGAGGAATACTTTCATTATCCCCCACAGGAGTAACAGGTTCAGAAGTAAGACACCTCAGATTCCACCAAAAAGTCACCCTTCAGATTTCTGGTGGGCAATCTCAAGGGTAATTCTATGATGAAAAGACATGTATAACTGTGACTCATCTCACTCCAGACCAGCCATTAAGTGAACATGTGGAAACACTACCTCCCAGTGGCCAAATAGCACTGTCACTGCAAAGATCAGAAAGAAGAATGAAGGAAGTTCCCCCAATTTGCTTGGCTTGTGTGGCTAAGACAAAATACCTTAAAAAACCATTAATCTGGAATGAAGTGCAAAAGTTGCCAATGTGTGAGAAAGAAAAATGGAAGAATGCAGCATTGGAGGAACTACACTCTTTACATCAAAAGGAAACCTGGGAATTTGTTCCTGCATCTAAGGACAAAAACATTATTGGATGCAAATAGGTTTTCAAATCCAAACATGATGAAAATGGATAAATTCAAAGATACAAAGCAAGACTTGTTGCTTAAGGATATTCACAAAAATTTGGATAAGATCATAACCAAATTTTTGCACCTGTTGTGAAACATAGTACACTCAGGACATTGCTAACCATTGCAGTATTCCAGAGGATTAAATATGGAACATTTAGACATAAAGACAGCTTTTCTCCATGGAGACTTAAAAGAGGAAATCTACATGGAACAGTCACCAAGATTTGAGATCAACAAACATCTTGTGTGCAAACTACAAAAGACCCCTTACGGTTTAAAACAGCCAGCCAGAACCTGGAATGAGAAATTGAACCAAATGTTAATTGAAAGGGGGTTTTCACCAGGAAAGGCTGCTGGTTGCCTTTATTCACATATAAGGACAACAAATGGACATATATTTTAACTTTACTTTTGTGCCCTACACCCAACACAGCCAGACCCCATAGGTGAATGACATAAAAAAAAACTTGGAGGTGGGGGGGGGGTCAAAGTTTGCCCATGCATGGTATATACCAGGGGTCCTCAAACTAAGGCCCGGGGGCCGGATACGGCCCTCCAAGGTCATTTACCTGGCCCTCGCTCAGGGTCAACCTAAGTCTGAAATGACTTGAAAGCACACAACAACAACAATCCTATCTCATCAGCCAAAAGCAGGCCCACACTTCCAATTGAAATACTAATAAGTTTATATTTGTTAACATTGTTCTTCATTTTAATTATTGTATTGTGTATAAGATATGTGCAGTGTGCATAGGAATTCATTCATGTTTTTTTTCCAAATTATAATCCGGCCCTCCAACAGTTTGAGGGACTGATGACCTGGCCCTCTGTTTAAAAAGTTTGTGGACCCCTGGTATATACTCATGTAAATGTTAAGGGACATTCTGTGAAGAGGAGAAGGCACCAATACTGCTTCAGGGGGCTAGCTGCCCTTGGGCACTACAGCCATTTTATGGTCATTCAAAAGGTTAGAGATAATGCTACAATGAAGAGAGCAGAAGGGATTGGTGCTTCTTTTAGGGTCTCTTCCTTTGCACCCCTTTACTCAGAAAAGGAGATAGTGTGTGTGATGTATGTAGGCATATATATGAATTAAGGTACAGCACGCCACGGTTTTATGGTTGCTTTTTAACTAAAATTTATAGACTTATATATCAGTACATAGGATATTTCTTTCACTCTTTTGTGACCTGTCTTCCACACCCTGAAAACCATAGGGGTTTTTTTGGGGGGGCTGTTTTTTCTGTCTCTGTCTGTGTCTCTGCCTCTGTCTCTGCATCTGTCTGTCTCTATCTTTATCTCTATCTCTAGAATCTCTAAAATTGAGACAAACTTAAACCTTACCTTTTTTCCCTCTAGAATCAGATCTGTTGTTGCATACCTAATCTCAGGAAGGTGGAAGAGAAGCTTCTGTCATCTCAAGAAGACACTGTTCAGGAAAGTCAACATCTGCTTGTGAGTCTTATTCCTACTGGGTACGGGCCCCCTCTGAGAACATAGTCATAATGATGTGATTCCAGTGGGTTGTTGTAGGTTTTTTTGGGGGCTATATGGCCAAATTCTAGAAGCATTCTCTCCTGACATTTTGCCTGCATCTGTGGCAGGCATCCTCCAGAGATTGTGAAGTCAGGAGAGAATGCTTCTAGAGCATAGCATATAGCCCCAAAAACCTACAACAAGCCAGTGATTCTGGCTATGAAAGCCTTTGACAATACGATGTGATTCCACTTTAACCGCAATGACTTCAGTGACTGCTGCCATGCCTGTTGAATTTGGTGGTCAAAAGTGGTGGGCACTTCATGGTGGATGGTACCCAGGAGCTAAAAATAACAATAGCAAGAACACCTGATTGACGAAAACCCAAAATATTATGACAAAATTACAGTAATGATACTTAGGGACAACTAGCATGCCCAGGACACTGAATCAGACTGTAACCTAATTCCAGCTAGCAGATGAAAACACACAAAACTCAACTTTTTTTTAGTAATATACCTTAAATTTGCTCTGTATAAGTTAATCAACATACCTCTTAGAAGATTGTTACATGAGGGTTGAGGTGTGCTTTAGAAATTCCAAAACTATCAACGGAAATGCTCCCAATCACACAATGTCATTCTAAGCCAACCTCAACCAGGTTTGGCATGGGTTCAACTGGATGATCCTTGCAGTGTCTTCCAGTTATGAATTTTATTCATTGATATCCTGCCTGGGATTCTGCCATGCAGGAATACACAATCAAAGCTTTCTCAGCTGCTGGCCATCCAGACTCTATTTAAAAACCTCCAGAGATGGAGGTGCCACCATACTGCGAGCCAGCTTATTCCACTTTTTAACACCTCTTGCCCTCTTTGAGCTCTTCCCAATGTTTAAGTGGAATCTCAAAACATTCCCAGCTCCCTGAACCGCTTCTCGCAGGACTTGGCCTCTCTTCTTCAAACTAAACATGCCCACCTCTCTAAACTGCTCCATAAAGGGCCTCTTTGAGTATCATTCTCATCCATTCACAGAGCTACTTTAGCAGGTGGCGAGAGTTTGATGTTGGGCTCTTCATTAAAAAAAATACAAAAATCCTTCCCTCAGATAGGCTTAGGTTTAAAAAATTGCCATTATTTTTTTTTTTAAATTTTGTAATTACTTTGTTTTAAATTGATCAAAATGTGTGACTGTTATTTGCTTGGAGTTCCCTTAGGAAGGAAAATCGAGCATAAATAAAGTAGTCAGCTGCAAAAGGCCACCCTACGCACACATTTTTCGCCAATACATCATATAGTCCTAGACACTTGGGAAGTGTCCGATCTGTGATCCAATACAATAGCCAGCACAGGGATCTTGTTTGCTGTGTACTAATCTTGTTGTCTATCAAATATTAATAATAAGTCAGTCAAGTTGGCCCCAGTGGTGATTGGTACACTGGGTGCAGTACCTAAAGTCCTTGGCCTGCACTTAAACACAATCAGCGCTGACAAAATTATCATCTGTCCACTGAAAAAGGCCACCCTACTGGAATCTGCACACATTACTCACCGATACATCACACAGTCCTAGACACTTGGGAAGTGTCCGACATGTGATCTAATACAACAACCAGCATAGTGATCTTGTCTGCTGTGGACTCATCTTGTTGTGTTTATAATAATAATAATAATAATAATAATGGAAAAAAACTGGCAAAAATTGGCAAAAGAAGACTCTCCATGGACAGTTCCTGGGAAAAACTGAGAGCCAAATTGACAATTAAAAACATGACTGTGGCTCACAAATGGAACTTTGAAAAAGGAGACGGAGGGCCTGATTCTGGCAGCCCAAGAACAAGCCATTCGAACCAATGCCATCAAAGCCAGAATTGAAAAGTCGATGACAGATCCCAAATGTATACTCTGCAAGGAAGCAGATGAAACATTAGGTCACATCCTCAGCTGCTGCAAGAAGATCACGTCCTCAGCTGCTGCAATAATAATAATAATAATAATAATAATAATAAATAGGTTAACCATTTTTTGCTTTCCCCTTCCCTCTGTTTGCCTCTACCAGGAAAAGGCAGAAAAACACAGACAAAAGATGGTGGATATTTTCAAAGAGTTGCGAGACCTTCTGGAAGTATCAGAGAAAGCTTTTCTGGGTCAGCTGGACAATACAAAGAAGGAGATTGAGGAGGAAAAGGTAGAGCACCTGGCCAGGATTTCGAGGGAACTCTCCTCTCTGACGACACTTATCCAGGAGATGGAGGAGAAATGCCAACAGCCAGCAAGTGAACTCTTGGAGGTGAGGCCGACTCCATGCACTTCTTGAATGAGATAGAAGAATCTTTAGTGGATCAAATAAGGATAACACTTTGGTAGCCAGAGTTGGCTGATTTCATGAATCAGCCATTCCTTCCATTTCCACCCCATGTAACATATTGCTGTTGCCCCAAGAAGTTAACTTTTCAGAGATTTATTTATATTGCAGTTCATTCACATACAATCTGATGTTTATATTGTGTTATCATCGTATGAGGAATACCTATCTAATTGAAAACTGCTTATTGTGTACATAGCGGTTTGCTGCCAGATCGCCCTCCACTCCATAAGTCCCTGGTGGCTGAAGGCGGTTCAGTGTGTAGCCCATGATGGACACTAATTTCCTTCTTTCTTCTTCTTTTGCCTTTTAGAATGTGAGAAGCATCTTGCAAAGGTGAGCAAAGCCCACTTGTTTCCAGTAACTTCCCCTGACACAACAAAGGCATAGTGTAGCAGATGCCTCCATATCATTCCAGTGTTCATCTCCGTGCACTTTCCCTCTGCAACATACATTGCTCCTCGCCCCAAGAGAGTTCAATGGTATTCCCCTATGGGGTCTGGCTGTGTTGGGTGTAGGGCACAACATAAAGTATTGCCCCCACAAATAAGAATTCTGTCCTCAAATGAAATTTTCCTTCCATCCTCTTTTTTTAAAGCATTGTACTAATCTAAAATGCAGCTTAGGAGTCCAAAGAGGCCAAGTGACTAAATGAAAAGCAAATACAGTAGAGCCTCGCTTATCCGATATAAACGGGCCGACAGAACTTCGGAAAAATGAAAATGTCAGATAATATGAAGTCTCCTATTGTTACCAGTCTGACACCTAGAATACTAACAACAGGGACTCTAAGGGTTAAGGCAAGGCTATTGCTGTTCCTGCTCTCGGCTGTGATTACTCCTGTTTGCTCCATCGCCCCAGTGCCTGATTGCTCAGACGTCCTCTTGCCACTCATAGAATCATAGAATCATAGAATCAAAGAGTTGGAAGAGACCTCATGGGCCATCCAGTCCAACCCCCTGCCAAGAAGCAGGAATATTGCATTCAAATCACCCCTGACAGATGGCCATCCAGCCTCTGCTTAAAAGCTTCCAAAGAAGGAGCCCCCACCACACTCCGGGGCAGAGAGTTCCACTGCTGAACGGCTCTCACAGTCAGGAAGTTCTTCCTCACTCAGCCTGAAGGGAAGAAAATTCATTTTCGTGGCAAAATTACTGTTTCCGGGAGCAACCCTGACATTTTGCACCACTTATAACTACACTCCTGCTTCTTTTCATGGATACTACAACGGTCTTTTAAATACGTTTCCGTTTTGCATTGTCTTCTGTGGACAGAAAGAAAAAGAGCCTCCCTCTCTCCCTCAGAAACATATATAATGTTATAATGCTATTGTTTTAATTGTTTTTAACTGTTTTATTATGTTTTAAGCATTGAATTTTGCTATTGTGAACCACTCTGAGTCGCCCAAGGGCTGAGAAAAGCAGTATACAAAATAAATAAATAAATAAATAAACACTGCTATTTAAGTTGTGGAAAAAACTGCAACAGCAGTGCGGCGGGGGGTGGGGGTGGGGTGAGAAAGACATATTCCCCAGAACTGCTGGAAAGGGAAAGAATTAGATCCCTAGAGAAACATCAAGGACCATCCAGTTCAACCCCATTCTGCCATGTAGAAATACACCATCAATGCACTCCTAACAGATGACTATTCAATCTCTTCTGGATATGGTGGGTGTGTAATGATGGTTTCCCCTCTCAACAAGGTCTGAAATGAAGGAGAAGTCAGAGATGCCCCTGCCTTTTCCTTCCACTTTGAAGTGGGTAGTCTGTAGCTCCTGGATGGATAATGTCTACCTCGAGAGCATCACAAAGCAGTTCAAAGGTAAGGAGGTGGATGTTATCTTGGTTGAACAATATAATTTTGTGTGTGTGTCAGGAGCGAGTTGCGAAACTGCAAGTCACTTTTGGTGTGAGAGAACTGGCCGTCTACAAGGACGTTGCCCAGAGGACACCTGGATGTTTGATGTTCTGCCATCCTTGTGGGAGGCTTTCTCATGTCCCTGCATGCAAAGTTGGAGCTGACTGAGGGAGCTCAACTACGCTCTCCCTGGATTTGAACCTCTGACCTGCCGGTCTTCAGTCCTGCCGGCACAAGGGTTTAACCATTTGCGCCACTGGGGACTCCAGTAGAAATAATCTTGGAATATTGCCTCCAAAGTGATCTTAGCGCTAGAGCTCAAATATATTTTTATATATTTTATATTTTTTCTTCTGCAATTGACTTTTTTTCTGGTGATAAAACCAATAGAAGCAACTATCAGAAAATGCAGTAATGTTATATATAAAAGATGACATTCTTTCCTTTTAAGGGGAGACTGACAGGTCCAAGGTTCAAATCTGAGGAGAGTGCAGATGAGCTCCCTTTTCAGCTCCAGCTCTCCATGCGGGAACATGAGAAAAACCTCCCACAAAAATGGTAAAGAGATTAGATTAACTTTTGGGAGGGTATTCCAGAGCTCGGAGGCCACCACAGAAAACATCCTCTCTATTGTCCCCATCAACCGAGTTTGAGATGTTGGTGGGACCAAGAGAAGGGTCTCCCCTGTCGATCTCAGACACAGAAAGAGATGTCGTCTCAAAGATAGGTTGGACCTGAAGAGTATAGGGCTTTATAGGTAATCACCTACACCTTGAATTGAATCCGGAAACTTGTCGGTAGCCAATGGAGCTGCTTCAGCCGGGGCATGGTATGTTCCCTGTAGCTAGCTCCAGTTAGTAATCTGGCAGCCGACCTTTGCACTAGATGTAGTTTCCGAACCATCTTCAAAAACAGTCCCACGTAGAGTGCATTGTAATAATCCAATCTAGATGTAACTAAGGCATGGACCACCATCACCAAGTCAGGATTTTCAAGATATGGTCTCAGCTGGCACACAAGTTTTAACTGTGCAAAGGCCCTCCCAGCCACCGCCGACACTTGAACCTCAAGCATCAGCAGTGAGTCCAGGAGGCCCCCAGACTGGGACCTGTGTCCTCTATGGGAGTGTAACCCCATCAAGCGCAGGTTACCTCGCATCTGACCAGGAGGACCTCTGTCTTGTCTGGATTAAGTCTCAGCTTGTTGGCCCTCATTCAGTTCATCACAGCTGCCAGGAACTGGTTTAGGATCCGGGGAGCTTTCCTGGAATTCAGTGGGAAAAATTAGTAGAGTTGTGTGTCATCTGCATAGATATGACACCCAACTCCCAAATTCCAGATGTTCCCACCCAGCCGTTTCATGTACATGTTGAAGAGCATGAGCGAAAAAATGGAACCTTGTGGGGCCCCACAGGTCAAGGGCCAGTTGCATGGGGTTTCCTTTTTCATGCAAATGGCCTCCTTCACAGTCCCTGTTAGGCGTCCACTTTCTCTGTTGTACCCTTTGTATGCGATTGTGATGAAAACTAATGAATCAAAACGGGACAGTGAATAATTCTCAGATATAACTGCTCTCTCATATTTTCTTGACATTACTTTAGATCAGGCACGGGCAATCTTGGGCCCTCCAGATGTTTTGGACTTCAACTCACACAATTCCTAACAGGCTGCTAGGAATTGTGGGAGTTAGAGTCCAAAACACCTGGAGGGCCCAAGATTGCCCATGCCTGCTTTAGATTCTTGTATTTTGTTATTTGAGATTATTTCACAATATTTGAAAAACACTTGAATGAAATGATTACATTTTGTTTCCTTCTACAGATTCCTTATTAGATGGAGCTGCGCTTCATAAAGGTAACTTTTGGCAACCCAGTGTGCTGATCACAACTGGAACCACCTTGACTGGCTTGTGCCAGAGTCTTTGCAGTTTGAGCTTTAAATCCTTGTATTGTGTCAGCTTTTTCAGTTCTTTCTCTTTATTATTGTTGTTGTTGTTGTTATTTTACTGACACAAAAACACAGTATATGCTGTATTTCCTATCACAAAATCACAAGTTGAACATTTCCCAAGTGTCTAGGACTGTGTGATGTATTTTGAATGATGTGTGAAAATCCAAGTAAGGTGGACTTTTGCAGTTGACAGATCGTGATTTTGTCAGTGCTGATTGTGTTTAAGTGACGGCCAAGGCTGCCTTCTTCTTCTTTCTCTTCTTCCTCTTCTTCTTCTTCTATTTCCCTGTCATTCTGCTGTCCTCAGAATTTTTGTCAGTCAAAAAAATATAGAAACCACCAACATTTCCCAAGATTTCAGGAAAAATCATTGCTGAAAAGTGAGGGAAGTCTAAAAAAATAGAGTTGGGTTGTTGTAGGTTTTTTTGGGCTACATGGTCATGTTCTAGAGGCATTTCTCCTGACGTTTCACCTGCATCTATGGCAAGCATCCTCAGAGGTAGTGAGGTCACCTGCCTCCATGTCCCGGAAGGGACTCGAGGTGGCTTACATGAGGACCAAGCCCAATATGAACAAAGGTTACAAGTACATCACACTGGCAATGAAGATCCACATAGTTAAAGCAATGGTATACCCCATAGTAACCTATGGATGCGAGAGCTGGACCATAAGGAAGGCTGAGCGAAGGTAAGATAAGACGCTTTTGAACTGTTGTGCTGGAGGAAAATTCTGAGAGTTCCTTGGATCGCAAGAAGATCAAACCAGTCCATCCTCCAGGAAAAAATGCCCAGCTGCTCACTGGAGGGAAGGATATTAGAGGCAAATATGAAGTACTTTGGCCACATCATGAGAAGACAAGAAAGCTTGGAGAAGATAATGATGTTGGGAAAATGGAAGGAAAAAAGAAAACGGGGCCGGCCAACGGCAAGGTGGATGGATGGCATCCTTGAAGTGACTGACTTGACTCTGAAGGAGCTGGGGGTGGCCACAGATGACAGGGAACTCTGGCGTGGGCTGGTCCATGAGGTCATGAAGTGTCAAAAGCAACTGAATGAATAAACAACAACAAGAAGTAACACAATAAAAATATATAACAGTAAAATGTATTAAAACAGTAAAACCAATAAAAAGTAAGACATCATAAACATAAACTAAACATCAAACAACCAGTAGCCGAGAAGAGTGGGTGCAGATTTGAGACTAATAGGGCGGATCAAGGGCTTGTGCCAATGCAACCTATAAGGCCGGGGCTGGGAATAAAGTGGAGATCCATGGCATTAAGTCCTGGCTGATATTGTTTCTCTTCTTTCCCCTTTTTTCTCCTGTACAGAATGTTTGACTTTCGATCCGGTCACAGCTCATCCCTGTCTCATGCTGTCAAAGGATGAAAAAAAACTGAAGATGCTAGAGGAATACCGAGATTTGCCCAGCCATCCAGAGAGATTCAACCAAGTCCCTGCCGTTTTGGCGAAGGAAGGGTTTTCTTCCGGCAGACATTTCTGGGATGTCGAAGTGGGACTTGAGCCAGAATGGGCTGTGGGGGTTGCCCGGAAATCTGTGCGGAGAAAGGGTGCCATTGGTTTTGGTGCCAAAGAAGGGATCTGGGTCTTCGGGACATGGGGGTATCATTACTTGGCTCTCAACCATCCGGACTTCAACATAGTGCGCTCAAGCGAGCTGCTCAAGAAGATCAGAGTATTCCTGAACTATATTGGGGGCACGATAGCCTTCTTTGACCTTAAGACGGCACGGTTGCTCTTCGCCTTTTCAGGTGCTCAGTTCCTTGGGGAACCAGTATACCCCTTTTTTTTCCTGAATGGGAAATCCCAATTTAGGCTTCCCAGCCAGATTTCCTACACAGGCTCTGACACTAGATAGTTAAAACCACTTTTTAAAAATCAAGGACATGTGAGAGCACTTGCTTTTTGAAAACCTGGGCACTGTACATAATTACAGTTGGGACTCCCCACCTCTGATGCCGTGAAGAGAGGAGAACATGGAAATAATTAATTACTTGTAACAATTATATTTTTTTCCTTTGGTCATCTGTTTGAAAAGGAGTCCCAGGTGGTGCAATGGGTTAAACACAGGTGCCGGCAGAACTGACAGGTCACAGGTTTGAATCTGGGGAGAGCACAGATGAGCTCCCTCGGTCATCTCCAGCTCCCCATGCGGGGACATGAGAGAAGCCTCCCACAATAATAGTAAAACATCAAAACATCTGGGCATCCCCTGGGCAATGTCCTTGCAGATGGCCAATTCTCTCAGCCAAGTAGTGACTTGCAGTTTGTCAAGTAGCTCCTGACATGAAAAAAAATCTGTTTGAAAGGGAGCAGTGGCGGGTAGTATAAGTATCCAAGCATCTGCTTACCTGTCTGAACGTATCTCTCCTTACGAACCCTCTAGGAATTTAAGATCTTCTGGGGAGGCCCTGCTCTCGGTCCTGCCATCTTCACAGGTTCGATTGGCGGGGACGAGGGATAGGGCCTTCTCAGCAGTGGCCCCTCGGTTGTGGAATGCCCTCCCCAGGGACATTAGGTCAGCCCCCACCCTCTTAACGTTTTGCAAAAAAAGTTAAAACCTGGCTATATGAGCAGGCCTTCCCAAACGCAGTGTAGCTATTAAACTCTGATCTTGGAACGGTTGGACAACGTGACTGGATAATGACTGGTAATGAAAAGCGGAGGACTTATGGTTTTTATTGCGTTACTGATGTCAATTGTAATGAATTTTTACCTGTGTTAAATGTTTTTAATGTTTAAATTATTTTTGTATTTTTGTGGGCATCGAATTGTGCTGTTTTGTAAACCGCCATGAGTCGCCCTTGGGCTGAGAATGGCGGTATTGAAGCATAGTAAATAAATAAATAAATAAATAAATCTGGCTATGCCTCTATAGCCAGATGTGAAATAATGATGTTATTAAAGATCTGTTTTTTCTGACAGGCCTTCTCAGTCAATTGTAAACTGTACATAATAAATAGGATCTCTTTGCTATGAATGGTTTTAATGTTTTTATCTTATGTCTTTTAAAATATGTCTTTTAATGGTCTTATGTTTCATCTGTATACTTTAAATAAGTTATACTTCCTCAAACCTTGAGGAGAGCGGGTAAGAAATAAATTTTTGTTGTTGTTGTTATTATTGGCTGAGTTTCTTGGTATAGTCCTGAGGCTTCAACAACTGAGGTTATAGCCATACAGTGGGGGGGGGGGGGGGAGTATTTAGTCAGATACCAATTGTACAAGTTCTCCCACTTAAAAAGACGAGAGAGGCCTGTAATTAACATCATAGGTAGACCTCAACTAGGAGAGACAACATGAGAAAACACATCCAGAAAATCACATTGTCTGATTTTTAACAAATTTATTTGCAAATTATGGTGGAAAATAAGTATTTGGTCCATAACAAAAGTTCATCTCAGTACTTTGTTATATATCCTTTATTTGTTATTTATCCTTTCTTGACAAAGACAGAGGTCAAACGTTTTCTGTAAGCCCTCACAAGGTTGGCACACACTGTTGTGGTGTGCTGGCCCATTCCTCCATGCAGATCTCCTCAAGAGCAGTGATGTTTTGGGGCTGTCGCTGGTCAACGTAGAGTTTCAACTCCTTCCAAAGATTTTCTATAGGTTAGGCCACTCCATGACCTTGAAATGCTTCTTACGGAGCCACTCCTTCCTTCGTTGCCCTGGGATCATTGTCATGCTGAAGGACCCAGCCACGTTTCATCTTCAATGCCCTTGCTGATGGAAGTTTGCACTTCAAAATCTCACGATACATGGCCCCACTCATTCTTTCATGTATACGGATCAGTCGCCCAGGTCCCTTTGCATAAAAATAGCCCCAAAGCATGATGTTGCCATCCACATGCTTCACAGTAGGGATGGTGTTCTTTGGATGCAACTCAGCATTCTTTCTTCTCTAAACACAACTAGTTGTCTTTCTGCCAAACAGTTCTACTTTGGTTTCATCTGACCATATGACATTCTCCCAATACTCTTCTGGATCATCCAAATGCTCTCTAGCAAACTTCAGTCGGCCCTGGACATGTACTAGCTTAAGCATGGGGACACATCTGGCACTGCAGGATCAGAGTCCCTGGTGGCACAGTAGTGTGTTACTGATGGTAGCAGCCTTTGTGACATTGGACCCAGTACTCTGCAGGTCATTCATTAGGTTCCCTTGTGTCATTCTGGAATTTTTGCTCACCATTTTTGTGATCCTTTTGACCCCAGAGGGTGAGATCTCGCGTGGAGCCCCAGATCGAGGGAAGTTATCAGTGGTCTTGTATCTCTTCCATTTACTAATTATTGCTCCCACAGTTGATTTCTTCACACCAAGCTTCTTGCCTAATGCAGATTCAGTCTTTCCTGTCTGGTGCAGGGCGAAAAGTGGCAACAGTACCTACACTTGAACAGCACCAGTGTCCCACTTCTGTACGGCTTAAACCTCTCTGGGGGTTTTGAGACTGGATGGCCATTTGTCGGGAGAGTTTTGACTATGGTCTCTTCTACACTGCCATATAATATCCAGATTATCTGCTTTGAACTGGATTATATGGCATGAAGGCTCATATACTCCAGTTCAAAGAACCAGATTATGTGAAGACTCGTATATTTTCCATTGGAGTGTTGTGACCAATGTTTTGGGCCCATCCCATTGTATACTCTTTTATAGGTTCATCTTCTACCTCTGCTTTCTCGCCTTTTCACAAAAAAACACCCCATTTCCTTCCATTCCTATAGGTAGAGTTCTCTTATCTTGATTTAATCTATTCTGAAGTTGCATATAAGCAAACTGAAATATTTGCCTTCCTTGAGAAACCTCTCTCTTAATTTAAACAGTAAAAAGAGGTAATCAAAAATAAACTTATCCCATTTTGAACCCCAACTTAAGCTTCCTCCAGTGAAGAGGCTGATTAGATAAAGTCTTTGCTACTATGTATACCAAACTCATAGTAGAGCCTTTAATATTCGGCATGTGCCTTAACATTATCATACCAAAGAAAATTATGCCACCCAAATCTAAATCATTACTTTCCATTTTCATGACTCTTTCATGTCTAAGTAGTATCCATTCTTCCCACCATACTAAACAACAAGCCTCATAACACAATGTAATAGAAGAGATTCCCAGTCTACCTCTTTCCTAAAGTGTTGGGAAGATAGTCCAAGAAACAGAAAGACTTTAAAGAGTAATTTAGTCAATGTCTAGGGCTGTCTACAATCAAAGTGCTCCCTACAATCTATCGATCTATCTATCGATTGATATATCTAGCCTTCTGAGAAAGGTAAAGGTAAAAGTCTAGTCGTGTTCAATTCTGGGGGTTGGTGCTCATCTCCATTTCTAAGCCAAAGAGCTGCCGTTGTCTGTAGATGCCTCCAAGGTCATGTGGCTGGCATGGCTGCATGGAGCACCGTTACCTTCCTGCCAAAATGGTACCTATTGATCTACACATTTGCATATTTTTGAACTGCTAGGTTGACAGAAGCTGGGGCTAACAGTGGGAGCTCACCCTGCTCCCTAGATTCGAACCATTGAGCTTTTGGTCAGCAAGTTCAGCAGCAGTATAAATAGAGGGGCCCCCTCTATTTTAATTTTTATCTAGGAAGCACACTTGTATATTTGATTATGCATCAACTATACCCCATGGCGCAGTGGGTTAAAGCACTGAGCTGCTGAGCTTAATGACCGAAAGTCGCAGTTTTGATTCTGGGGAGTAGTGTGAGCTTCCACTGTCAGCCCTAGCTTCTGCCAACGTAGCAGTTCAAAACATGCAAATGTGAGTAGATCAATAGGTAGTGCTCTGGCGGGAAGGTAACGGTGCTCCATGCAGTCATGCCGGCTACATGACCTTGGAGGTGTCTATGGACAATGCCGGTTCTTCGGCTTAGAAATGGAGATGTGCACCACACCCCAGAATCAGACATGACTGGACTTAATGTCAGGGGACATCTTTACCTTTACGTATACCCATGTTATAGTGTATTTTCATTTTAAGATATTCATGGCATCTTAGCTAAAATATATGGTCTTTAATGGTACATAGTTGGTACAGTTCAGACAGTCAGTTTGCTATGTGCTTCAGTGAACATGTGCTGCCTCTGACCAAAGGAAAGTTCAATGTTCCAAACAAAACTATCTTCATTGTTGCACAAGATTATTCAATAAAACGGATTCTATTCCACATCCAAGAGTGGTGGATCATCAAAATAAACAAAATTCAATTATATTGCCACGGCTTCTTACACAGAGAGAACAATGTGTTAAATCATAGAATCATAGAATCAAAGAGTTGGAAGAGACCTCATGGGCCATCCAGTCCAACCCCCTGCGAAAAAGCAGGAATATTGCATTCAAATCACCCCTGACAGATGGCCATCCAGCCTCTGTTTAAAAGCTTCCAAAGAAGGAGCCTCCACCACACTCCGGGGCAGAGGGTTCCACTGCTGAATGGCTCTCACAGTCAGGAAGTTCTTCCTCATGGTATAAATGGTATAATTGAGATCTTAAATGCTTCTCACCATGTTAACCTTTTTGTTAACCAGCGCTCCTCTTTTTGAAAAGAAGGAGTCTGTCATTTGAAAGTCTAAGAATATTAGCAGTAGTAGCAAGAAGCATTATGGCTGTTATCTATTTACATCCATAGGGAGACCAAGCTATTGTCCTCCCAACCCTGCTATACGCCTGCGAAATGTGGACTGTCTACAGATGTCACACTCAACTCCTAGAATGATTCCACCAGCGTTGCCTCTGCAAAATCCTGCAAATCTCTTGGGAAGACAGGAGGACAAATGTCAGCATGCTGAAAGAAGCAAAGATCACCAGCACTGAAGTGACACTCCTACGCCATCAACTCCGCTGGACTGGCCACGTTGTCCGAATGCCAGTTTACCATCTCCCAAAGCAGTGACCTGACTCCCAACTCAAGAATGGGAAAGGTAACATTGGTGGACAGGAAACGAGATTTAAAGATGGGCTTAAAGCCAACTTTAAAAATTGTGGCATAGACATCGAGAACTGGGAAGCCCTGGCCCTTGAGTGCTCTAACTGGAGGTGAGCTGTGACCAGCAGTGCTGCAGAATTCAAAGAGGCATGAATGGAGGGTGAAAGAGAGAAACATGCCAAGAGGAAGGTGCATCAAGCCAACCCTGACGGGGACCACCTTCCACCTGGAAACTGATGTGCTCACTGCGGGAGAATATGCAGATCAAACATGGGTCTCCACAGCCACCTACACACTCACCACCAAGACACTACACTTGGAGGACCATCACCTCAGGCTACGAGGGATCACCTAAGTAAGTAAGTCAAGTAAGTATCTATTTATTGTTATCAATATAACAACAGTTTCTCTTTGAAAGGGGAGAAAGTATAGACAGGTCCTGGCCTCAAAGTACTTGACAATGTAAAACTGGCAAGAAGCCAACTGAGGAAGGGGCTGTGCATTTTAATGCTCATTTCAGAAGAAAGTAGTACAAATGGAAGGTGTCCCAACAAGATATGAAAGGAAAGGACCTTGCTTATTATCCCCACTTGTCTTTTGCCTTACACCACTTTATCTCTCGGGCTCGCATAAATAGTTACAGTAGAGTCTCACTTATCCAACCTTTGCTCATCCAACATTCTCTATTATCCAACACAGTCTACCTCCCACCTGGATTCACACTTATTTCAATACATTGCAATGTTTTGGTGCAAAATTCCTAAATACAGAAATTACTACATAACATTACCATGTATTGAATTGCTTTTTCTGTCAATTTGTTGTAAAAAGTGATGTTTTGGTGCTTAATTTGTAAAATCATAATGTAATTTGACATTTAATAGGATTCTCCTTAATCCCTCCTTATTATCCAAGATTTTTGCTTATCCAGCATTCTGCTGGCCTGTTGGATAAGCGAGACTGTACTATACAATCTCTGAGGATGCTTGCCATAGATGCAGGCGAAACGTCAGGAGGGAATGCCTCTAGAACATGGCCATATAGCCCGAAAAAACCTACAACAACCCAGTGATTCCGGCCATGAAAGCCTTCGACAATACACTGTACTGTACTATTCATTTCTTATTGCACAATAGGACAACAAGTAAGCACAGTGGAAGCTGAGCAGGGTCAGCCCTGGTCAGTGCTTGGATTTTATTTATCGTGTCGTCCGCAACCAGAACACTGTACCACATTTCTAACAGAACAAAGCAAACAAACAGATTAAAAAAAACACACACATTTTGCAAACTTGGTAGCTGATTAAATGTCCTTTGACCAGTATCTGGCCACTTGGAGTGCCTCTGGTGTTGCCGCAAGAAGGTCCTCCATCGTGCATGTGGCGGGGCTCAGGTTGCATTGCAGCAGGTGGTCTGTGGTTTGCTCTTCTCCACACTCGCATGTCGTGGATTCAGCTTTGTAGCCCCATTTCTTGTAGCCCCAGTGCTTGGATGAGAAACCACCAATGCATACCTGGAGCTTTAGGTTATATATAATACTGCTTCTTAAACTGTGGTTCCTGACCACAAATGTGGTTCCCTTCACTCAGTGTTGGGGTCATGAAAATTTGGTGACAGTAAAAGGTTTCTAAACATCACCCATTTATGCAATTTTTTGAAGAAAAAAAAGACCTTTGATTACAAAATGTGGAGGTAACCATTTTTCCTCACCCAAAAGAAAGGGAGGAGGGTCTCTCCTGAGAAGGAAGGTGCTAAGAAAGTGTGGATATGAGTTGCAGTGTCTGCATCATAAAAGACCACCTGACCAGCCGCACTGTTCAAACAGACTCGGATTCTTTTGGGTTTCTTGTCTAGGGAGGGAAAAGTGTCAAAATTGAGATTGGGGGCCCTATACCGCCCTGACCACTTCCCCATCTCCCAGATTCCTCCCATGGGAGAAAACTCAATGGCACCTTTTCTCTCCACAGATTTCCTGGCGACTCCCACGGCCCATTCCCCTTCCTTTCCTACAGAAATGTCCCAGAAATGTCTCCCAGTTGTGAACCCTTCCCGGCCCAACACAATATATTTTTCTTCAAATCTTTCTGCCTTCTGAGGCAACGTTTGCCATTCTTCTCCCCATCTCACGCTCTTATGGTCACGAAAAAGGATTAGTTGTGGGTGTGCTGTGTCCGGATCCAGAATGACATTGGCTGATCAGGATGGGGAAAGATATGGAAAAAGGGAAGAAGGGAAGAGGTGGATGAGAAATCACATTTCCATCGTCACACTCCCTTTCCCTTGTTTGCCCCGACAAACTTGGTCCCTCATTGAACACTCACCTTTCTGCCACTTTTGTCCTGATATCAGGGCATCTGGGGAAATAAAGAAAAAGATTAAACATCAGACTAGTCTGCCTACATTATTTATTTATTTATTTATTTATTTATTTATTTATTTATTTATTTGCTATATTTCTATACCGCCCTTCTCAGCCCGAAGGCGACTCAGGGTGGTTTACAAAACCGGCACAATTCAATGCCACAATACTATAAACAGTTAAAAGCATATAAACATCCATAAAATTCCATGAGCAATAAATTCAATAAAACATCAAACATAAATCCTCCGTATCTACTTTCCAGAATCTTTATCTGATTGCAATTGTCCAGCTGTTCTGAGGTCAAGTAATTATTTACTACATTGCATTTGAGAAAGCCTGCTCACAAAGCCAAGTTTTGACTTTTTTCAGAATGTTAGGAGCTATCTCTGGGGAGGGCGTAGTGAACTCATACCTTTGCTTCGTAGGCTGCAGCCTGGGAGTCAGTGAGCAGGCCTCCATGTTGGGAGGGTAGCTCAGGATAGCTGACATTTTGGTAAGGCAGAGAGGCAAGGGGAGGAGTCAGCTAACTCCTGATTGGCTCAGACCCCTAGGGGAGGAGTTGAAGGAGTGTGTAAAAAGGCTTTACTTTCTGTCAGAGAGGGAGAGATGGTTTTGATCTAAAAGAAAGAAGAGGGATTTGATCTGAAAGAGATAGGATTAGGATTTTCAGTCAGGGAGAAGAGAGTTTCTGAGTGAGTTAGAATTAGACTGGGAGGGAATAATAGAGGGCAAGTACTTCAGGGTACTTTGGCTTGGACAGTCAAAGAGAAGGCTTGTTGACTTGTATTAGGAGAGAATACAAGTGGGTTTATTTCCCTACAGTGCAGAGTAGTCTAGAAGGAACCTAGTTACTCTCGCAGACAGCCAGGGCGGCTGGTCTGAGAAACACACTGTTACTTGTTATAGAATAGTGTGAGGAAAGTAACTCACGTCAAAGAAAAGTTACTCTTTCTTAAGAAATCATTTATTTTATAAATCTGTGCCTCAATAACCAACTACGCATATGTACCACTCAGTAATTAGTTGTCTGTTTCAAATATTTCAATAAACCTGTTCTCTAGTTTACTTTTAATCTGCCTCAGCCTTGTTTTGTCATTTAAAGTTAGTTCCAGTCAGCCTCTACATCTCTGCAGTTCAGTCACCAGAAAGGGAGCCAAAAAAGAGGAACCGGTGTATAGGGACATTTTACCTCAGCTACAACTACTAGACAATTCCTCAAACCGTGATTTGAGGTGGTGGCAGCAAACCTACCACATACACACATACCTTTCTTTCTCATCACTTGTAACACCCTCGCATATTCCTGTCACAGAGGAGCAATAAGAGACCCTTAACCCTATTACAGCGTTAAGAGACCTCTTAACCCTATTACAGCATTCCATAGCCGAGGGGCTACCACTGAAAAGGCCCTATCTCTCGTCCCCACCAACTGAACCTGTGGAGAAGGCAGGACAGAGAGCAGGGGCTCTCCAGAAAATCTTAAATTCCTGGATGGTTCATAAGGAGAGATACGTTCGGACAGATAAACAGGGCCAGAACCGTTTAGGCCTTTATTGGCTAAAGCCAGCACTTTGAATTATGTTCAGTAGCAGACTGGCAGCCAGTGGAGCTGGCACAACAAAGGAGTTGTATGCTCCCTGAGAGCTGCTCCTGTTAGCAATCTGGCTGCCGCCCGTTGGACCATTTGGAGCTTCCGAACAGTCTTTAAAGGCAACCCCATGTAGAGAGCGTTGCAATAGTCTATACAGGATGTAACCAGAGCATGGACTCCTGTGGCCAAGTCAGACTCCCAAGATACAGGCGCAGCTGGCGCACAAGTACAATACAGCTTGTATCATCAATGCAGGTCATCATCCATTAAAAAGGTAAGGGTGTTCCTCAGCATTGCTTCCTTAGCAGAAAACATGATACTACAGCAGATACAACACAGGAAAAATATATGGATAGACTCCTATACCACAAGTGTTCAATGTGTTTCAATACACTACTAACAACATATGCAGGCGAAATGAATCCGTCAGGTCATATAATAGTTGTATAAGTTTTAACAAGCACATTTGAACCTTCTAGAGCAGCCTTTCTCAAGCTGGGGGTTGGGACCCCTGGGGGGATCACGAGGAGGGGGTGTCAGGGAGGTCACAGATGATGATCAGAAAACACAGTATTTTCCATTGGTCATGGGGGTTCTGTGTGGGAAGTTTGGCTCAATTCTATTGTTCGTGGGGTTCAAGTGGCTCTTCGATTGTAGGTGAACTATAAATCCCTGCAACTACAACTCCCAAATGTCAAGATCTATTTTCCCCACTGTTCACATTTGGGCATATCGAGTGTTTGTGCCAAGTTTGGTCCAGGTCCATCATTGATTGAGTCAACAGTGCTCTCTGGATATAGGTGAACTACAACTCCAGAACTCAAGGTGAATGTCCACCAAACCCTTCCAGTATTTTCTGTTGGTTATGGGAGTTCTGTGTGCCAAATTTGGTTCAATTCCATCGTTGGTGGGGTTCAGAATGCTCATTGATTGTAGGTGAATTATAAATCCCAGCAACTACAACTCCTAAGTGACAAAATCGATTCCTCCCAACCCTACCAGTATTCAAATTTGGAGGTATTGGGTATTTGTGCCAAATTTGATCCAGTGAATGAAAATACATCCTGCATATTATACACTTACATGGCGAATCATAACAGGAACAAAATTCCAGTTATGAAGTAGCAACAAATATAATGTTATGGTTGGGGGCCACCACAACATGAAGAACTGTATTAAGGGGTCACAGCATTCGGAAGGTTGAGAACTACTGTTCTAGAGTACATCAACCTGAAAGCTTCCAGGGGTTACTTTTTCATTCAGCAATCTTCACTTTTCTTATGATTTGCACTTTTTGGGAAAACATATAGCTCTTTGACAGTTTGATTATAGCGTTGTTGTAGGTTTTTCGGGCTATATGGCCATGTTCTAGAAGCATTCTCTCCTGACATTTCACCTGCATCTATGGCAAGCATCCTCACAACCTCTGAGGATGCTTGCCATAGATGTAAGTGAAACGTCAGATGAGAATGCTTCTAAAACATGGCCATATAGCCCGAAAAACCTAAAACAACCCAGTGATTCCAGCCATGAAAACTTTCAACAATACATAGGAATGTAAGTTAAACCACGATTTTGGAATACCCATTATTTACATAGCACATATGTAACAAACATATAATTGTTCATTTAATGTCTCTAGTAACATGGAATGTAGATGAAATATAATGCAATATTTTTGAAAAAAATTCAAAGTTTTTCACTCTTTCTATGACTGCCATTGAGCTGTGCAGTAGATGTGTGGAGGTCACTAATTTAACAACCAGGTCCACTACACTGTAGAATTATAGCAGACTAACATCACTTTAAGTGCCATAGCTTCATCCTATAGAATCTGTAGTGTATTCGTATGGTATTGTGAATTCGTAGTGTATTGTGGCACCAGTGTTCTCTGACAAAAATGGGTAAACTTCTCATCCAACTACCAAATCTTCGATTTCCATAGAAATCAATGTAGTGTGGATTCAGTCAACATCTCTTTTCTGTCTTTGTGGCTCAACACCAAGAACAATTCCATGGAAAAGAAATGGGAAAAAAGAATTGAAACAATTGGGGAAAGAATTTAAAGAATCTATGAGCATATGCTCATAAATTACAAATTGTGCTGAAGACTGTCAAAGCTTTTATGGCCAGAAGGACTGGGTTATTGTGAATTTTCCAGGCTGTATGGCCATGTTACAGACGTTTCCTGACGTTTCACCTGCATTTATGGCAGGCATCCTCAGAGGTTGTGCTGAAGATTGCATTTTCCACCCTTTTCTCCTCAGTAAAGCCCGATGGAAACACACCTTTAATTCACAAATGAGCCACACAATTGCAGGCTTGCAAAAATGTTGGAAGCATGAGAGGTTTTCCTTGATATTTCAAGGAATTTTAAAATTTATGTATTTATTTATTTGCAACATTCTACCCCGCCTTTCTCAACTCCAGAGGGAACTCAAGGTGAGTTTACAACATAAGTAACTATTCGATGCCATTAAAAACAATGTAAAATTAAAATAGACATTTCAAATAGGATTATAAATATATTATAAATACATCAAAACATTTAAAAACACTTAAACCAATATCACCACTGTTAAATCACGCTGTTCATATTATATTTATACTTTCACTGAAGTTTACTATAAGCCTCATTATTAGGACAAAGGCGGAATATAAATTAACAAAATAATAAAAATACTAATAAGATAATATCATGTTCACTTCTGAACTAATATGGTATTTGTATAAAATAGGTTCCTTACTACCTCTGAATTGGTTCGTGATGCCAGCTAGAAAGGAATTTACATCACAGCAGTCCCAAATTTTCCATTTCAGTTTTGGAGGAAAAGCCACTGGATTCTCAAATGTATTCTTTTCTTTAGTGCTGGTGGGAAAAAACAAAACAAAGTTAATGTGGCGTCCATGCAATCCAAGATTCCAGAGTGGAACAAAATAGTGACAAAAAAGGAAAATTGCAAAAAAGAAAAAGAAAAAAAAGACACAAGCCCTCATTGGGATGCTTTTCTCATCATAACTGTGGCCATTAATTTCCAAACTCAGGTAGGAGATGACAGAAATGAACTGTTGTAAGTCAGCCTGTTCGGCCTGTGATTGTGTCTGATGTTCATGATGGGACTGCGGATGATGTTCCTCATGGTGGGTGTGGGTCTGTTGGCAATGGGGGTGAGGGTTTACCTGGGCCTGAGTTAAGCTCACAGGAGAGGCCCGAGCTGTCTCAGGAAGATTCACAAGGTCACATTCCTGGGAGAGGCTTTCCATGGTCTTTCTCAGAGGAACTGTCTGAAGATGATTTGTCAGGTGCAGAAGTTAATGAGAATGTAAATAGAAAGCAAGGCTTTTGTAAATAGGGACAGAGTACTCAGGCACACTTGCCTCAAGCAGACAAGAGTTCTTTCTCCTATCCTGGACATTATTCCACAGATATATAAACCTCACTTGACTAGTTTCCAACACACCTCACAACCTCTGAGGATGCCTGCCATAGATGCAGGCGAAACATCAGGAGGGAATGCTTCTGGAACATGGCCATATAGCCTGGGAAACTCACAGCAACCCAGTTCAGACCTTTTACTATCTTGATTGCTCACCTCTGGAGACACATGCTATATACACACTCCTCTCACCATTATGTAGCATTAATAGAAACAAATGGATCCAATTACCTTAGAGAAATGTTTCCAACATCCTAGAGAAAAAAAGAAAAAGAGAAGATGAAAGTGAGTGCTTGTTACATGCCATAATACAGGGAAACACAAGTTCTACACTTGATACTTTGACAAAGCCCTCTCTGCTCAAGGACTGTAGCATTATACAAGCCAGCCAAAGAGGGGCCAGGTTGTGAACTTTCACATGTGAAAGAAACCGTGTATGTATCTTACAGAAGGAAGTTCTGGCAAATGGAAGCTGTGCTAGGAACAAGGTAGGGCTACTCGTTCTATAGTCTAGAACCTTCAGTCAAAAAATCAACACACACACAAAAAAACCAAACAACGGGTTGACTTATTCACATATCAATGCAAGTTAAATACTGCACTTTAAATCTTATGAAAAAGGGATCAACCATCTTCCTTTGGGAGCGAAAGGTCCATCACATAAGAATCTAGGAGAAGTATCAACTCCCTCTATTCTTTGTGCTGTGCTGTTGCTTCAGGGTTTTTCCCCCTCTCCGTGGAATGACCCTTGACTCATTCATGGGTCATATCAAAATCCATAATTTTGGCCTCAATATATACATGAGTATACAGGCAGTCCCTGAGTAACAAATATCTGACTTACCACTTCATCACACTAGAGAAAAGAAATCCACTTAAAATCCAGTTTCTGCCTCCTGCAGAATTCTGGAGTTTGTAGTTTAGTGGGGCTGTTAAAGGCTCCTCCCTAAACTACAAACTCCAGAATTCTGCAGGAGGCAGAAAATGAATTTTAAGTGGATTTTTTCCCTAGTGTGATCAACAGGTTACACAAACGGAGGTGAGACAACAGGAAGTGAGAGGAAATCTACACCTGAGAAGGGAAATTCACTCGTGGAAGTGTTATCTTGGGGGAAAGATATCTCCACTAAAGCTTTATCACCAATCCTCAGATAGCTGCACCGGGACTGTGGCGCACCTATCTGACTGTCAGCTGCATTAAGATCACTTCTGACCACAAGGTCATCAGTTCGAAGCCAGCCCGGGTTGGAGTGAGCTTCTGACCAATTGTGTAGCTTGTTGTCGACCTTTGCAACCCGAAAGACAGTTGCATCTGTCAAGTAGGAAAAGTAGGTACCACCTAATTTTCCTGTGGGGAGGCTAATTTAACAAAATTTACAAGGCCATAAAAAAGACTCCAGCAAAGCACTCCAGCAAAAGTATGCGGGGAATGTGGAAGTACTTCATCAGTGTCGCAGATGGATGATGAAAGCGACAGCTCCCCTGGTGGCCAGAAAAGGTTAAATAGCCTCTGACTGTTTGTCTATATCTGTTGTGTGTCTTTGGCATTGAATATTTGCCATATATGTGTACATTGTAATCTGCCCTGAGTCCTCTGCGGGGTGAGAAGGGCGGAATATAAATATTGTAAATAAATAAATAAATAAATCCTTTTTTCACAACAACCATACATTTTCAAAATACAATTGTCACAGGGACAGAAAGTGGCCAACATGACTGCATGGAGCGCCGTTACCTTCCCGCCGAAGCAATACCTATTGATCTATTCACATTTGCAAGTTTTTGAACTGCTAGGTTGGCAGAAGCTGGGCCAAACAGTGGCGGCTCACCCAGTTCCTCGGATTCAAACAGCCAACCTTTCAGTTAGCCAGTTCAGCAGTTCAGCAGTTTAAGCCGTTATGCCACCAGGGGGCCCATAATATAATACAAAAATATAATATAATATATAAATATTTTGGGGGCTCTGTGGAAATATTTTCCTTAAAAAGGGCTTCATGACTGAAGTTTGAGAATCTCTGTTTGAGAACCTCTGTTCTAGACTGATAGATAACTATATTGGGTAAAATCACCATTTCTGTTTCTTTTGGATACTCTTGTGTAAAACTGGTTTGTGGTATGTCAGAATTGAACCGCTCCATTCCTAAATAAATAAGGGAGGCACATAAAGATTAAGAATTCAGAGAGCATCTTACCTGAAGGAGGTGCATTTGTGATTGCTGGCATTTTAATTCCATCTCTCGGACACAAGTTTCAAGAGAGGACAGTTCCTTTGAAACTCTGCTCAAGACCGCATCCCTTTTGCTTGTGATCTCCTCCACCACTTTTTCCATCTGGGCCAGTAGAAGCTTCTTTTGAGCTTCCAAAAACTGGTATAGTTGCGTGAAGCTTACCTCTGTCTTCTCCATCTCTGTTTTCATGAGCTTCTGCAATAAATAGATGGGAATTAGCTTTACATGTGGAACACAATCTTCCCAATGAGAGAGAATTATCAGATTTCAGATTTCAGAGAATTACTGAAAGGAAAAAGATTTTTATTTTCACATTTCCAAGGAAATAAAAATCAAAAGATTGCTCAGATTGGGCCATAGTAGCACTTGCCTAGAGAGAACATTTTAATCAAATCCATGAATCGTGAAATCCACAAATGTCAAACCTGCACATGTGAAGGGGAAACTACATACATACACTGAAGGGGGAGGGGGGGAATGCTGGTACCTTGCTGGCTGGATATGGATGCACTTTGGCCCTCTTGCCATTATTAACTTGATCCATGTGCCATTTTCAAAGGTCTGAGATTTTCTGTTCACTGGGTTATGCACATTATATTCCATTAAAGGATTTTGCATTACATTTTATTAAATATGGAAATGCCTTCATATTGGGATGTGAGTATCAGCTGGCTGGACATATGCTTCCCTTCCAATAGTCACTTGATTACTCAGATGGGAGTTAGGAATGAGATTCCATCTAAACATTAGGAAGAACTTCCTGACTGTGAGAGCTGTTCAGAGGTGGAACTCTCTGCCCCAGAGAGTGGTGGAGGCTCCTTCTTTGGAGGCTTTTAAACAGAGGCTGGATGGCCATCTGTCAGGGGGGCTTTGAATGCAATTTTCCTGCTTCTTGGCAGGGGTTGGACTGGATGGCCCATGAGGTGTCTTCCAACTCTATGATTCCATGATTCTATAATACTAAGGAGAAAGGAAAGAAAAAGGGAGGGAAGGAAGAGGAAAGAGAAAAGGGAAAAAGAAGGAAGAAGGGAAGGGAAGAGAGAAGGAAGGAAGGAGAAGGAAGGAAGGGAGAAAGGGAAGGAGAGAAGAGGAAGGGAAAAGAAGGAGGGAAGGAAAGAGAGAAGGAAGGACAAAAGGGAAGGAGGGAAGGGAAAGGAAGGAGAAAGGAAAAAGAAGGAAGGGAAGGAAGGGAAGGAAGGGAAGGAGGGAAGGGAAGGAGGAAGGGAAGGGAAGGGAGGAAGGGAAGGAAGGAAGGGAAGGGAAGGGAAGGAAGGAAGGAAGGAAGGAAGGAAGGAAGGAAGGAAGGAAGGAGAAAGAGGGAGGGAAGGAGGAAGGAAAGAGAGAAGGAAGGACAAAAGGGAGGAAGGAGAAAGAGGGAGGTAAGGAAGAGAAGGAGGAAGGAAAGACAAAAGGAGGCTTTTAAGCAGAGGCTGGATGGCCATCTGTCGGGGGTGCTTTGGATGAGATTTTCCTGCTTCTTGGTGGGGGGTTGGACTGAATGGCCCACAAGGCTCTTCCAACTCTATGAGTCTATGATTCTATTTTCACTCAGGCATGACAGGGGAGGGTCGGGGCTTAACAAGGGAAGGGAAAGAGAGAAAGGTGCTGAGAAGAAAGCACATCAAGCAAACCTTTGTTGGAACCGCCTTCCATCTGAAAATCTATAGCCTCATTGTGAAAGACTCTGTGTATCCAAAACAGGTCTCCATGGACACTTATGGACCCACCACCAAGACTTTACCCTCATAAGACAATCATACTTGGCTACAAGGGATTACTGCTGCTGCTGATATAATGCCAGAAATCTCCTATTATATAAAATGATCTTTAAGGAGTGGGAAGTGGTGTAGTGTGGATTCATCTTTAGTCATTCTTAGTAATATTCTCAGGAATATTTGCACTTACAAGGAAGTCTTGGCTTTCCTTTGTTGTTTGAGCTGTAAATTCCAGCATTTTCTCTTTCTGCTTTTTCAGAAAGTCCAGATGACGACAGATCAGATCCTAAAAAGAAAGTAGACATTCATATTTGGCTAAGGGAAACAAAGAGGGAAAGAGAGAAAAATATTGCTTCCTTTCAGAAAGGACGACAAGGAGTGTAAGATGGTTTTAGCAGTCACACTATAAATGCTTAAAATATACATGACATATCTGCAGTAAAGCCCAGGAACCCAATATATGAAGTGACATCTATGAAAAACTACAGCGAACAGTAAGTGTGACCAAACTCTGTTTGAAGAGGTTGGGCATGAGCTACCATTAGGTTTAGGTTTTATTGCTGCATCCCTTTCAACGTTGTGCAATCAGTAAACCTCCTTTTGTCCCACTTGTGATTTCATCTCATTTTGGCAGATCCTTGAACCTGGTTGGTTTTAGGATTCCAGGACTGGGTTCCTACAGACCAGTATTCTGGCCTACTATTCTCCTAAATAGATTGATATATCTAATGTGAGCATTTATTTTGAGGGGCACAATAGTGGCGATGTGACGGCGCGCCACTTGCATGTAAATATATAGTTGAATTGTTTGGTTATGTACAGCTGTCAATCAATGTTGTTTTGCATAGGTTGAATTGCTTCCCCAGCTCAATTGTTTGACTCCACCCCTTCCTAGGGAAGAGGGCAGTGCTTTCTTTTTCATTCCACCATCAATCAGCTTAACAGATGGACTTGAGAAAGGCTTGGCTCTATGCTCTTAGTCAAGTCATCTCTTGCCACCAATTCTTAAGTTTATACTCTTAAGATTCATACTTCATGCCCAGCTCACCTGGATGATGTTGAGGAATCTTAAGCGCCTTCAAACCAGTCCTTTGGCATCAAGAGGAATACTTTGTGCCTTCAATATAGGTCATCGGACTGGGGTTGTGAATGTTCCGACTTTCACAGCCATTGAGAAAGAGGGAACTTGGAAAACTCCTTGGACCCAAGACTCTAGAGACTGTAATGTATATTTTCTTTACCCTTTTTGGAACATCAAGTTTAGTGCCTAAGAAAGATAACTCTTTGTGAACAATAAAGCCTATTTCGGGTTATCTATAGTGTTTTGTTGGTCCTTGAGAGTTCCAGTTCTCTAAAGGAAGGCAAGAAGCAATCCCCTGGGGAAAAGATGCCACGTCCATGTTTCTTTCACTAAGAACTATAGCCCACGGGCAGCGATGGCTCAGGTGGCACATGATGTTCTTCAAAGTTCTGCTTCGTTTTGATGTTTTTGAAGAATTCTTATAGCCACCTTTTCTGTCACAAAATTCAAGGCCATCTATAAAGCCAACATAGCAAAAAGCAGGCCTTGACAAAAAAATATATTCAGTCCAAAACAGTTTGTTTTGTTTCGAGGACAACTCCCATTGTTTTAAGGAAGTTGGTTGAGAGAGTATTACACCTTCTCTTACGTGTAGCTCCAAAGTAAGCTTTTCAGGCCTCACCATGATGCCATTTATCTACATAACAATTTCCGTATTGAAGAAGATCAAGGGGTGCTGCAGAAATTTTTTTTTAGCTTTTGACACACTGCATCAGGCATCTCCAGACACCTCACAGGTTCTCTTCAAAACAGCAATAAGGGACAATTGAAATGTATGATGTGTGGGGTGACAATTAAAAAGTGCAATGGACCTCAAATGTTGGTCCTCCAGGGCTTTAATGACCAGGAGTGCTAGCCAGCTCTGCCTAGAGTGCATCTATGCTACAGATCTAATGGGGTTTAACAAAAACTTTAACTGCCAGGGATCAATATTATGGAAAGACATCACTCCTGTCTTTCAGGAAGAAGGTAAAGACATGGTTGTGGGACCAGGCCTTCAGGCAATCTGCTAACTAGGTAAGGACAACCAGACAAACAGGACCGGCAGGACTGATAAATGTGGAAGGAAACTCTGAACTATGAGATAGCGAACACTGACCGGCAATAAGGAGTAATTGGTTTGTATCGGTTTGTATGAAATTTTTTATTGGTTTTATTGGTTTTAGCAGGTATAGATGTAATGCATTGCTGTTGATTGTTAAATTGTGCTATTTTGTTTTATTGCTGTTGTATGTTACAGGCATCGAATTGTGCCTTGGATGTGTAAGCCGCCCTGAGTCCCCTTCGGGGTAAGAAGGGTGGGGTAAAAGTAAACCAAATAAATAAATAAATAAATAAAATTATGAGAGTTGAAGTTTTGCAAGATCTTTTGCCTCCTCTATCAAATAATGCTGGATGCCTCACCAAACTACAAATCCCATGATTGCATAAGGCAGTATCAAACTTGATTAAACCTGCACCGTTACAGTCAGGAAGTCTGAGAGTTAAAGACCCAAACATCTTGAGGGCCAGCATTTGGGAACCACTGGATTAGTCTTTCAGGTGCTGTAGGACTGTTGTCTTAAACCAGTGATTCTCAGCCTGTGGGTCCCCAGGTGTTTTGTCCTACAACTCCCAGAAATCCCAGCCCGTTTACCAGCTGTTAGGATTTCTGGGAGTTGAAGGCCAAAACATCTGTGGACCCACAGGTTGAGAACCATTGTTTTAAACTGTCAGCGTATATCGGGCCTACCCAGTCAACTTTCAATCATGAGTTTTGATTTACATTTGTTTTTTGTTTTTTTTAATGTCAGGAGTGACTTGAGAAACTGCAAGTCGTGTCTGGTGTGAGAAAATTGATTGCATGTAAGGACATTGCCCAGGGGCCGCCTGGATGTTTGATGCTTTACCATCCTATGGGAGGTTTCTCTCATGTCCCTGCATGGGGAACTGAAGCTGACAGTGGGAGCTCACCCACTCTCCCCACTCACCCACTCTCCCCTGTCGGTCAGCAGTCCTGCCTGCACAAGGGATTAATCCATTGTGTTACCTGGGGCTCCTTCCTGTTGCTACGATATGTCATTTCTGTATCTGCATTTGATACAGTTATGTTATTGTTTAATCATTCAGTTGCTTCTGACTCTTCATGACCTTATGGGCCAGCCCACGCCAGAGCTCCCTGTCGGCCTTCACCACCCCCAGCTCCTTCAGAGTCAAGTCAGTTGCTCACATTGGGAAGAATCATAATAGCAAGGAACTGGAAAATAATAACTAATCTAACACCGGAAGCATGGTATAGGGAGGTATGGAACGTAGCCTTAAATGATAAACTAACAATGGAAATGAGGGTATTCAGGGGGGAAATTAACAGATCGGATTTTGAGGCATACTGGTCGGTCTTTATTAAATATGCTTTAGAGAGCAAAAAGGGAAAACAATATAACCCTGTTGATCTGGAAATTTGGATATGACATCCGATTAATGGTTGATTTACAAATATATGGTGAAGGAAAGGATACTTGTTCAGGCCTTGGTGGTGGGGCTATGTGTTTGTAAAATGTTCACTGTTTTGTGTTTTGTTCGCACTGTAAGTTGTTATTGTATGTAAATAAAATCTTAATTTTTTTTTAAGTCAGACACTTCAAGGATACCATCCATTTATGATACAGTGTGTGTGTACACACACATACACATACACACACATATAGTGTTTGTATCTATGTAATTTATTGTATTTTTATGCTCATATGTTTTTGAATTTGTTCTATCCTGCCTTGAGTCATTAGGAGAAGCATGTAATAAATATTAATATTAATAATAATAATAATTGTTATTATTATTATCTATATAAATAAAAATGTAATGCCTGTTTGTGGGATTAACAGAACTCAAAAACCACTAGGGGAATTGACACCAAATTTGGACACAAGACACCTAACTACCCAATGTATGTTCTTCACTCAAAAAATTGATTTTGTCATTAGGGAGTTGTACTTGCTGGGAATTATAGTTCACCTACAATCACAGAGCATTCTGAACCCCACCAACTATAGAACTGGGCCAAATCTCCCACACAGAACCCCCATGACCACCAGAGTGGGCCACAGCAATGCGTGGGAGGGGACGGATAGTTTATTAATAATATTATTATATGCCTAGACCCAGATGCAAATGAAAGTCCCTCCAACTGTCATGACCTTGGCCTTAGAGCAGGCATGGGCAAACTTCTGCCCTCTAGGTGTTTCGAACTTCAACTCCCACAATTCGTAACAGCTGGTATACATGTTCTTTGGCCAATGGGCCCCAAGTGCCTCACCAGACTACAAATCCCAAGATTTCACAGCATTGAGCCATGGCAATCCAAATGATAGTGAACTGCACAGTTCTGTAGTGTAGATGGAGCCAAACATCCTTTTCTGTAACATTTACATTAAATATTGCATGGATTTAAGTGAGTTAGTGACGGTCTATATTGGACTTCTACAGTCAGAACTCCATAACAAAATGCTAAGCAAAACCTAAAGAAGAATGCCAAACTATTCCAATTCCCTTCTCTTCAAGATGCCAGATGTACTTCCTACCTTGTACTCCTGGGCAGCCTCCTCGGCAGGAACCACGGCATGATTTCTGTGTGCTTGGGATCGGTCACAAACCACACAGATAGGGATTTCATCATCCTTACAGAAAAGCTTTAAGGGCTCCTGGTGCTTCTTACAGGCGATCTCTGTGGCCGGTGCCCCCTTTCCCACTAAAGGCGTGAGTTTCTTAGTTATTTCTACAAAATTTGCCAGCTGTTTATTTGACACAAAGTTCTTCTGCAGGAAAGGTTTTCTGCATTGAGGGCAGGTGGGCACCTGGTCCGATTCTCCCGAGAACTGAGCGATGCACCCCCGGCAGAAGTTGTGCCCACATTCTATGGTCACTGGATCCCTGAAATAATCCAGGCAGACTGAGCAAGTGGATTCCTCACAGAGCTCCTGAACAGGATCTCCCAAAGCTGCCTCCATAGCTGCTTCAAGGAAGCCAGAATTGGTTTCACTTTCTTGGCTTTCAGAGGCTAGGCCTTTCTATTTTGGGTAAATGATTCACTTCTCAAACAGACCCAGCCTTGCAAAACAAAAGTGAAATAGATTTTGGACTCTGTGTAATGTCATAGTAGAGAGTAGGTGCTGTAGTTAGAAATCCTGATTTAGGAGTGAAGATACAGGTGGCTTAGAGAAACTAAACATTTTAGTAGAGAAACTCCATTCTGTGATAGAAAGACACAGGTGCATCTACACCAGAGGTCCTCAAACTTTTTAAACAGAGGGCCAGGTCACAGTCCCTCAAACTGTTGGAGGGCCGGATTATAATTTGAAATTTTTTTGAATGAATTCCTATGTACACTGCATGTATCTTATTTGTAGTGCAAAAAAAAAACCCACTTAAAAACAATACAATAATTAAAATGAACAACAATTTAAACAATTATAAACATATTAGTATTTCAATGGGAAGTGTGGACCTGCTTTTGGCTGATGAGATAGGATTGTTGTTGTAGTTGTAGTTGTTGTTGTTGTTGTGTGCTTTCAAATCATTTCAGACTTAGGTTGACCCTGAGCGAGGGCCGGGTAAATGACCTTGGAGGGCTGTATCCAGCCCCTGGGCCATAGTTTGAGGACCCCTGATCTACACCAGTGGTTCCCAACCTTCCTAATGCCGTGACCCCTTAATGCAGTGGTTCCTCATGTTGTGGTGACCCCCAACCATTACTTTATTTTCATAACTGTCCTTTTGCTGCTGTTATGAATCGTAATGTAAATATCCGATATGCAGGATGTATTTTCATTCACTGGACCAAATTTGGCACAAATACCCAATATGCCCAAATTTGAATACTGGTGGGTTTGTCGGTGGGAGATTGATTTTGTCATTTGGGATTGTAGTTGCTGGGATTTATAGTTCACCTACAATCAAAGAGCATTCCGAACACCACCAACAATAGAATCGAACCAAACTTGGCACACAGACCTCCCATAACCAACGGAAAATGCTGGAAGGGTTTGGTGAGCATTGACCTTGAGTTTTGGAGTTGTATCCAGAGAGCATCGTGGACTCAGACAATGATGGATCTGGACGAAACTGGGCACGAATACTCAATATGCTCAAATGTGAACACTGGTGGAGTTTGGGGGAAAATAGACCTTAATATTTGGGAGTTGTAGTTGCTGAGATTTATAGTTCACCTACAATCAAAGAGCATTCTGAACCCCACCAACAATAGAATTGAGCCAAATTTCCCACACAGAACCCCCATGACCATTAGAAAATACTGTGTTTCCTGATGGTCTTTGGCAACTCCTCTGACACCCCCTCATGACCCCCCCCCCCAGAGGTCCTGACCCCCAGATTGAGAAACACTGCTGTAGAGATAGGGATCCAGATGACACTGGGGTAGCAATTACATAGAGAAAGCAAATGTTACAACGGTCCCTTTTTTTTTTTTGTAAGAAAGGGGATGCTATCAGTTCCTTTAATCCCAAGGGTACTGTACCATTATCTGGATGGAGGCCACAAGGTGGTGCTAGAGATCGAAGGATAGTCCATTTTACTGGGGCAAGGGGGATGGGATTTGAAGGAGGAAAAACGTTTCCCCATTTTTGTTGGTTATCTCCCCTCCCCACTTCCCATAAACTATTGTTTCAACAACAGGGACATGGGGGGGGGGGGATAAGAGGAAAACAAGAGAAAATGTTTTTACTCTTTCAACCCACCCATCACCCCCATAAAATGGAGTATCCGTCTGTCTCTAGCACCCCCTAGTGGCCTCCAACCAGATAATGAAACTGTACTGTACCAAGTTTTACAAAGCTTATTCCAGCTCTTTCATAATGATGAGTTTATGACCATAACTACCTAACCTGAGCCACTTGTACGTAAATAAGTTACTGGAAGCCAAGGAAGTGAAACTAGCCCTGTTTTTCCTCTTTCTGTCTTCTTCTACTTGAAGGAACCATGGCTGCTGCTCCTCACGATCCCCTCCAGAAACTCTGTGAGGAAGCCACTTGCTCAATCTGCCTGGATTATTTTGACAAACCAGTGACCACAGAGTGTGGGCACAATTTTTGCCAAGGCTGTCTTGATCTACACTGGGGGAATTCAGACAAAGAAGTTGCCTGTCCCCAATGCAGGGAAAAAGTTCAGAGAGGAAGCCTTAGGCGCAATCGGCTGCTGGCAAGCTTTGTAGACATCACAAAGCAACTCGAAAATCAAGGAGCCAAGAGGGGTGAAGTTGAGGGGGGAGTCTGTGAGAAGCACCAGGAGCCCCAGAAGTTTTTCTGCAAAGAGGACCAAACTCCCATCTGTGTGGTGTGCGACAAGTCCAAGGAGCACCGAGATCACAATGTGATTCCAGTGGAGGAGGCTGCTGAAGAGTACAAAGTAAGACATGATTGTGATTGTATATCTTTCTTGTTTTTTTATATACATGTATGTGTGTGTAACAAATATAGGACAACAGTGTGCAACTGTGAACAGCTATGAGGCACACACTAGCTACCTAGGAGACCTTGGGTTTGTATCTATTCCATGCTTTCCCACACAGAAAACAACAAAACCTCAAAATGTTTTGTCCAACATCTCCTTGATGTCGTTGGTGGGATATTTCACCATTTTTTCAGCTTCTCTGGACTATTTTAGTTTTGGAGGTCACTTTTAAAACAATCCTTTCCCAGGCCTAAGAGGGCCAAAGAAAAGGGCAGGACATCACAAAAATGACCCCCCCCCCCAGGTATCCGAAAGCTATTCGGAAGCAAAATAAATGTTGGCCTATGAAGGATAAAAAATAGTCCTGGACTGCTCAAAACCTCTCATTTAGATACTCTGCATCAATGCAAAACATAAGATCAATTCTTTGAAATCAGCCTAACCAACCAGAGCAACAGAAATAAAAGAACGTCAAGACACAGTTCTCCATTTTTTTTTCAGCCGCAGAGTCCTTCCTGAAGCAAAAGTTCCTCATGAAGCCCCAATAAATGTGTGTGTGCATATACATATGCCACGCCCATGTGGACAATTGTGAAGTTTGGATTTTAGAAGTCCAAATAAAGGATGATTAATCTTTGTAAGCAATAGGCACGTGCATTTGGGGGTAAACCTTGACCCGTTTCATGTCCTGGCTTTCAATGGGGGCCTGGATCCATTTTTTGGGAGCCTCTCAAAATCGGGACAGCAGGTATCTGTTTTCACTCTGGGGTGCCAAAATATGCGTTTTCTATCAGCCCATTTGGGGGGAGGCTTCCCAGGCTCCCCTTCTCATCATTTTAGGCATTTAAGCTGTTTTACTCTACAGGAGAGCACATGTTTTAAGGAGGCTTCTTGCATGTTTCTACTCTAGAGGAGAGACACTCAGCTGTAGGAACGTGCACGTGCTTTTGCTCCCAGGCCTGCACGCCACACACACACACTCTTTCCAAGGCAAGGAGGCAAGTTCTGACTTTCTTACTCTAGAGGAGGTGCTCGGCTGTAGGCAGACACACGTGATTTCTGAGCCTGTATGCCACACACTCACTCTTTCGAAGGCAAGGAGGCTCGGAGCACCAGGTGCTCACAAAAAGCAGAAGAGGAGTTGGGATTGGCTCCCACTTGTTTTCGTGTTGAGCTGATTTTCGTACTGCAAGGGGCCTTCCCATTACGTGCTCCCAAAGGTAACGAAAGTACCGAAAGAACGGATGTACCGAAGGAAAATGGTTCTGCGCACAACCCTACTGTGCAACCTGATGTACATGAAATCCATTTTGAGAGCCCCGCTAGTGTTATAGATGAGACCTTATGGGCCATCCCGTCCAACTCCCTGTCAAGAAGCAGGAAAATTGCATTCAAAACACCTCCAACAGATGGCCATCCAGCCTCTGTTTAAAAGCCTCCAAAGAAGGAGCCTCCACCACACATGTCAATGAATATGGTATTACTGGCGCTGGCCCTCCATTACTTCCTGAAAAATAGGATTGGTAAATGGGACATGAATCATAGAATCTAAGAGTTGGAAGAGACCTCATGGGCCATGAAAGAAACATATGGTTGAACTTCTCACTTTCTCTCTTATAAATTCACCAGAATTATTTTTCCTTTTTTCAGGATCAGATCTATAAGTGCTTGGAGGACATGAGAAAGGAGAAAGAGATTATTCTGCGGCGTCAAGCAGACGTAGAAGAGAGGCAATTTCTGACTGTAAGCTTTAGTCTAAGATGCCAAATTTGTACAAACAATACTCTGCCATGATCTATCATATATATTCACTTTTTGAACCTGTGTATGTTTTTAAAAATGTTTTACCCAGTTTTATGTGCTTTTAATTGATTTAAAAGCACATGAAATTGATTTCCTTGTAAGTATTTTTTAATTGTTTTGGAAGCCACTTTGGATCCTACTCTGGGAGAAAGGCAGCATACAAATGCAATAAGCAAATAAAAAAAGAATCATCAATCCCTTCATTGAAAGAGATTGGGGTGGGGAACCATGCCTATCTCATTTTGCTATTTCCCAGTTAATTGTGTATTGATTCAGGTAACCCGGATGGGGATGGGAGGGAGGGTTTAGAGGGGTTAGCAATCAAGATATACGGTAAAGGGAAGCACAATTGGAACCTGTATCCTAGCCATAAAATTGTAAACAGTTTTTGATGTTATCTTTTAGATGGCTAAGGTTCGTATTGTATTGGGTTGTTGTAGGGTTTTTTGGGCTATATGGCCATGGTCTAGAGGCATTCTCTCCTGACATTTCGCCTGCATCTATGGCAAACATCCTCAGAGGTAGTGAGGTCTGACCTCACTACCTCTGAGGATGCTTGCCATAGATGCAGGCGAAACGTCAGGAGAGAATGCCTCTAGACCATGGCCATATAGCCCGAAAAAACCTATAACAACCCAGTGATTCCGGCCATGAAAGCCTTTGACAATGCATTCGTATTGTATTGTTTTGTTATCAGTATGAAGAAATTAATTAATAAATTAATTAGTTAAAAAAGTTAATTTTGTACTGGATTGGTGTGTGTTCACCAACATTCCCATTTTAGTGAGCTCTGTGCGATTGTGATTTTTTGATTCCACGTCGCCTAAGAGATACTTTTTGCCAATGTCCCAAGATCCTCTCTAGACAGGCATATTCAGAAAATGCATGAGTACATTCATGTGATCAGAGGCCATGGCACCAGGATCTTGAAAGTAGAAAAGTACAACGTATACCTTTCTCATTGTGAAAACTGGAATTCCCAAAAGGTCACTTCAAAGTCAGATATGCCTTTCCTAGAGTACTTTCCCACTGAATGTTGCAAGAATTGATCGTTCATTTCCTGTTGATGATCTCTTGGTTAGCAGAATTTTATGAAAGCAGAAGAGCAAAGCACAGTTGCCACGTTTGCAGAACTACAGCAATTTCTAAAGGAACAAGAGAAGTTTTTCCTGACCGAGATAGAAGATGTGATGAAGGAGTTTCAAATGACAATCGATGCACACTTGTCTAGAGTATTGGAAGAACTCTCTTATATTGAAGGTTTCATCCAGGAGTTGGAGGAGCAGCAGCAACTGCCTACCATTGAATTTCTGCAGGTAGGATTATAGCAAAATCAAGAAGCCAATGACAAGTTAAATAGGGTCCAGATGGTAATAAAAATCTGGAAACAAATCCCAGTAATGAACAGCTTTGGGAGCTGGGTTTGTTTTGGCTTGGAGAAGAGAAGAATGAGATGAGACATGATGTCCAGAGACCAGAATTTAAACCAGTGGATATAAATTTCAATATAATAGATTTCACCTAAACATTAAGAAGACTGTAAGCTGCTTTGGGGGAGTGGGATGAGCTCCCACTGTTAGTCCCAGCTTCTGCCAACCTAGCAGTTTGAAAACATGCAAATGTGAGTAGATCAATAGGTATCACTCCATCGGGAAGGTAACAATTGTATATAATCATAGACTTGAAAGGGGCAATAAGAGCTATCCAGGCAAAACCCATTCTGTCATGCCGAACTATACAATTCAAGCACTCCTGACAGTCTCTGTTTAAAAACCTCTACATCCCAAAGTAGCATATTCTACAGTCATCCAGCTCTTATTATAATGAAGCTTTTCTTTATGTTTATGTGGAATCCCTTTTCCTATAATTTGAATCTGCTGCTCCTTGTCCTATTCTCTAGATCAGCAGAAAAAAAGCTGGCTCCATCCTCAATATGATATCCTTTCAGTAAGCATGGCTATTGTGTCCACTCTTAACCTTCTCTTCTCCAAGCTAAACATTTCCCATTTTCCATAATCCCCTTCTCTTCTGGAGCTGGAATGGTTCTACTTTTAACTCATCCACAGATTTTCTACACAAGAAACCAAGAAATTCATCATCCCTCACTTGGAGTAGCTCACTTTGAGAAGCTCCAGTCATCAAGGGTGTGTTTGTGCACTTGGTTTGTTCAGCTGCATATGAACTGACTAGAGGAAATACAGTCTTCAGACTATGGCCTGTGGTATTCACTGAACTGTCTTTTCTTTCTCTGCTTTTTTTCTGTAGGGTGTTCAAAGGATCATGCAAAGGTAAGTAAATCCCACATTTAGACCTATGATTAGATATTGCATGAAAAAGCTGCAACTCAGAAAGGGTACTGGGGGGAGTACAGGATTTCATAAATGCACGTATTTCATAGATTATAATAGGGACACATTTTGGAAGGCTGAGATTGTATGGTTTCCCCATCCCTGTCTCTGTTACTTACTTACTTACTTACTTACTTACTTACTTACTTACTTAGGTGATCCCTTATAGCCCGAGGACAATGTTCCTTCAAGTGTAGTGATTGACAGATTTTGGATTATGACTCTGGATTTGGACTTGTCTCTTTTAAATGGTCTTTTTAACTTATGAGGTTTTAATTAATGTTTAACTATGTTTTTATTGTTGTTGTTGGCATCTAATGGTTGCCGGTTGTAAGCCGCCCTGAGTCCCCCTCCGGGGGTGAGAAGGATGGGATATAAATGTCTGAAATAATAATAATAATAATAATAATAATAATAATAATAATAATAACAACAACAATAATAGTCTCGGCAGTGGATCCGTAGGTAGCTGTGGAGCCCTATTCTTGACCCACATGTTAGCCCACAGTGAGGACATTGGTTTCCAGGTGGAAGGCGGTCCCAGTCAGGATTGGCTTGATGTGCCTTCCTCTTGGCACATTCTCCCTTTTGCTCTCCATTCATGCCTCTTTGAATTCTGTAGCACTGCTGGTCACAGCTGATCTACAGTTACAGAGCTCCTATCTCTGTTAAGTAATTTAAGATTCACTGCTTTATGTTTGTCAGTTTGTAGCTAATTAAGCTACGATGAAGACCCTCTCACCATACAGTTGGTCCCATTGCCAAACTACCTCACTCTCAAGAACACCCTTCTAATCTTCAGTTGAAATCTACCTTCTTTCTGTAACATCACCCCATTATATTTTATTCTTGCCATTCCCATTATGCATGCCATCTGCATGGCCAGAGTTGAACACCGCCTCCAGAAGCCGGAGATGAAAGGGGAAGCCTTTACCTTTGTTCTGTGTAATTGTGTGCAATTGTTATTTCAGTTTATCAAAGGCATTGAATGTTTCCCTGTGTATATTGTAATCCGCTCTGAATCCCCTCGGGGATCATCGAATCAAAGAATCAAGGAGTTGGAAGAGACCTCATGGGCCATCCAGTCCAACCCCATTCTGCCAAGAAGCAGGAATATTGCATTCAAATCACCCCTGACAGATGGCCATCCAGCCTCTGTTTAAAAGCTTCCAAAGAAGGAGCCTCCACCACACTCCGGGGCAGAGAGTTCCACTGCTGAAAGGCTCTCACAGTCAGGAAGTTCTTCCTCATGTTCAGATGGAATCTCCTCTCTTGTAGTTTGAAGCCATTGTTCCGTGTCCTAGTCTCCAAGGAAGCAGAAAACAAGCTTGCTCCCTTCTCCCTGTGGCTTCCTCTCACATATTTATACATGGCTATCATATCTCCTCTCAGCCTTCTCTTCTTCAGGCTAAACATGCCCAGCTCCTTAAGCTGCTCCTCATAGGGCTTGTTCTCCAGACCCTTGATCATTTTAGTCGCCCTCCTCTGGAAACATTCCAGCTTGTCAATATCTCTCTTGAATTGTGGTGCCCAGAATTGGACACAATATTCCAGGTGTGGTCTAACCAAGGCAGAATAGAGGGCTAGCATGGCTTCCTTAGATCTAGACACTATGCTCCTATTGATGCAGGCCAAAATCCCATTGGCTTTTTTTGCCGCCACATCACATTGTTGGCTCATGTTTAACTTGTTGTCCACGAGGACTCCAAGATCTTTTTCACACGTACTGCTCTCAAGCCAGGCGTCCCCCATTTTGTATCTTTGCATTTCGTTTTTTCTGCCAAAGTGGAGTATCTTGCATTTGTCACTGTTGAACTTCAGTTCAGAGATAGAGCGGAATATAAATAAAGTGTTGTTGTTGTTGTTGTTGTTGTTGTTATTTACAATTTTTCTTTATCTCCACTGAGAACATCTGCATGTGAATATATGGTAACCTAATATATTGCTTCTCTTCACCAGGATTGAAGGGAGGCAGACATGTAGAAATCTCAAATTTTCATTTCCTCTAGCGCTTAAGTGGAAGAGCTGGACTGTCTGTAGTACAAATCACTTCTTGAAGGGTCTCATAGCAGATTTCAAAGGTAACAAGAGGATAGTTGCAAAAATAGATTGCACATTTGTAACACAAACGTGGTGTGTGATGCTCAAATGTTGCACCTTTTTGCTTCACAGATTCACTCTTGTCCGGAGAGCAGGAGCAGCAAGGTGAGTTTCCTTAACAGGATCAAATGCTAAGGAGAAGTGGAGACTGGTCGGAAACCCTGGCCCCTTCCACATAGCTATAAAAAATCCAAATTGAACTGGATTATGTGGCAGTGTGGACTCAGATAACCCAGTTCAAAGCACATATTGTGGGATTTTCTGCCTTGATATTCTGGGTTATATGGCTGTGTGGAAGGGCTCTCAATTGGGTTTCTTCTGATGTGGTTACTATCTTCATCTGATACAGACCGAGGCCATGAATCTGTACTAATACTCTAATCTAGACTATAAGGGGAATGCAACATGATGGCAGATCTTTGCTCCCCTGGCCATCTAGGCATTCCATTTCAGACAGAGCTATGTCTTGGAAGCATGAAAGCATCTTTCCCTAGCCCTGTTCTTGTTTCCTTCTCTCTTTTCCTTGCTCAGATAAGACTTAGAATATATTTTTCAGATTTCTATGTCAGTTTACCAATTTTACGAGATTTTTGTTTTTTTAAAAAAAATTGTCAAAATCCTAAACTAACTATTGCATGGGGCAGGCAATAATTCATAGAATCATAGATTAATTGAGTTGGAAGAGACCTCGTGGGCCATCCAGTCCAACCCCCAGCCAAGAAGCAGGAAAATCACATTCAAAGTACCCCCGACAGATGGCTATCCAGCCTCTGTTCAGAAGCCTACAAGGAAGGAGCCTCCACCACACTCCGGGGCAGAGAGTTCCACTGCTGAACAGCTCTCATAGTCAGGAAGTTCTTCCTAATGTTCAGGTGGAATCTCCTTTATTGTCATTTGAAGCCATAGTTCCGTGTCCTAGTCTCCAGAGCAGCAGAAAACAAGCTTGCCCCTCCTCCCTTTGACTTCCCCTCACAGATTTATACATGGCCATCATCATGTCTCCTCTCAGCCTTCTCTTCTGAAGGCTAAGCATGCCCAACTCTTTAAGATGCTCCTTATAGGGCTTGTTCTCCAGATCTAAGTCGCCCTCCTCTGGACACATTTTGGCTTGCCAACATCTCCAATTGTGGTGCCCAGAATTGGACACAGTGTGATTTCAGGTGTGGTCTAACCAACGCAGAATAGAGGGGTAGCATGACTTCCCTGGATCTAAACACTATTCTTCTATTTGTGCAGGCCAAAATCCCATTGGCTTTTTTTTTTTGCCACCACATGACATTGTTGGCTCCGTTAGTTTAATATAGGGAAGTAGCAGGTGGATATTCTACTGCTGGTTTGCGTCTTCCCTGACGTAAGGTGATATTGGGGGTGGATCTCCTCCTCTCGCACTCCACTTTGCTATTTCCAAGCTGTCTATTTTCTGTTTCATAGTTTACAGTTATATTTGTCTCTTTTTTGTTTTCCATTGCTGAAAGTGCAAATTCGCCCTTAAAATAAAGAATTTTAAAATTACGGAGAAGTGAAAGTGCAGGTGGGTGGGGTTATGTGGATATGCAGAAGTAAAATTGTGAGGGCATGGATTGCTGAATTGGTGCAGTTATGTAAATGAAGAAAGGTGCAATATTGAAATTACTCATCCTGGTATACATCTGATATTTTTGATGGTGTGACTGCCACGTGCAATAAAGACCTTAGTAAGGGAGTTACTGCCTCAGCGTTGCAAGACATGAGAGTAGCAATATTGATAAGGCCTGAAAGCTCTCACACCAGTACAGGTCAAAGCCGTCTTGGGGACAAATAACAAATGATGAAAATATTATGTATTTTCAACAATTACAAAAACATGTCTCATTGCTCAGAAGGTATGTTCAGTGTCCGTCAAACTGTTATGTTATTTTGATAGTCTATGCATTGAAGTCCTGTATATGGAATGAGACTCCTGGGTCATGTGTTTGTTGTTGTTAACTGCCGTCAAGTTAATTTTGACTTATGGCTACCATATGAATGAAAGACTTCCATTACAATACCATCAACAATCCGGATCAAGTCTTGCAGGTTCAGAAGCATCTGCATAGTTAGCATTTAAGGCATTCCTTCCCTAGTCAATGGTATTTCTTCTATTTTCTTCCCTCTTCCCCAACAGCAAATATAACACTGGATCCAAACACAGCTCATCCTCAACTCGTCCTCTCTGAGGACCTTAAAAGTGTGACGTGGAACGAGAATTATCAAGACCTGCCAGACAATCCTGAGAGATTTGACAAATATCCTATTGTAATGGCCTGCGAAGGATTTACAGCAGGCAGACATTTCTGGGAAGTCGTTGTGGGAAGTGAGGAGGAGTGGGTTGTGGGAGTTGCTTCAAAGGACGTGGACAGGAAGGGCTTTTTTGTCCTTATCCCTCACAGGGGATTCTGGGCTCTAGGGAAGTGGGGAGGTAACTATATGGCACTAACCTCTCCTTACAAGTCTGTCCTCACCATCAAGCATGAGCCCCAGAAGATCAGAGTGCATCTAAACTATGCTGCAGGAATTATAGTCTTTTTCAATGCTGACACAGGACACGATCTCTTTGAATTCTCTGAACTCACATTTGCAGGAGAGACTCTTCTGCCCTTCTTTCGTGTGCATGGAAAAGCCCACCTTACAGTCTCTCCTTGATGCAAACTCCTTAAGGTCTACATTTCCAGTTTTGTAAAGGCTTCCACTGAGGTTTGTTCAGTGTCTCTCACACTTACTCCTTTACAGGTTTCATTCCAAATGTATTCCCTTTCTTTTAGGGTTCCCTTTTCCATCTATGTCTTGATTTTTAAGAGACAGTAATATATGAAGAGTCATAAATTATGTTGGTCTGAAACCTATTAGACAGGGTACAACAACCCTCAAGAACCTGTTTGTATTTTCTCACTGAACAACCACCAGTTTATGTAAGGAAGAAACAAAAAGAAGCATATTAGGGAGACCATCAAGTACTGAGATACAAAGGAAACAAACATGGATTTACAAGGATAAACCAATGGAAGATGCTGCGAAAGACTGGAAACCATTGATGCAATTTTTAACAAAAAAGGAATCAAACACTGTAATAATTTGTGGCTATGGTTGCTAGCAATTTTAATAAGATTGTTGATTTGGATCTGTAGGACTTTGTCTTGCTTTCTTTCATTGGAGCTTGGATAGGAGTGTCATTGTTTGTGTAGTAGTTCGCGTTCAATGTTTTACTTTAATATTGTTAGATTCATTTATCCATTTTTGTTTATTTTTTCCTGAATTACTGGTGATAAATGAAATTATGTGAAAATGAATATATGTATTAAAAAAAAAAAGAAGACGATGACAATTATGTCCCATCCTGTGCTGCAAATAGAAGTGAAAGAATGCCAGATTTAATTTTCTGTAAGGGATGGATTCCATTTATGTTTGGATTATATATTCTACCACCATTTTCAGTAATCCTTTTTTCAGAGTGATGATATAACACCATATAATTTTGGGAGTCTTTGTAAGTCAAAGGTACTGTTGTTTTTGATGTGGAAAATCATTTTGTTCCGGGGATAAGCTCACAAGCTGTCAAAATGCTTCCCAAAACCCAGATGTAAGATTAAAATCCAACTCTTGACAGTTGAAAAGTTTTCTGGTATTAAACCGGTGCAAGGGTGCTTTGTAACCTTTTTAAAAAGTGCATAGTGGCCCTCCAAGGGATACATCGAAATTGTTAAAAAGAAAACCATCAGTAATTTCCCACGGTTGTGCTTGCATCCAGTACCTATGTTTGAAAAATTCTGTTTTGCTTTGTTCCTGCCCTTATGTCTTTTACCCTCCTTTTAATCATGGGCCACATTCTCATGCAACATTGAAATACATTTCCCTAGGGTGGATCTAAACTGACCTGTTACCCCAGTACTGATCCAATATGGTGTACACTGGATTGGCCTTAGCACAAATAGACCCAGCTACACACAAGCCCAACCACTGGGTGGCAGGAGGATGTCCTGACCTCCCAGCTGTGCCTAACGTGGCTTGGCACTTTCGAGAGGCCACTCTTCCAGTCCCCTCCCAGTCTCCATGTCATGGCAATTTCTTGTCGGCTATCACCTGCCATGGCATCAGAAAGGGACGCTAGGACAGGATAGAGGGGAAAGAAGGGATTCTCCCTCCTCTCCTCCTTAATTGCCCTATCACACTGGCCTCTGCCATTGCAGGCAATGGCTGACTGGTTGGACCATGTCATGGCTGGAGACTACTGCAACCTGGAGAAGAAGAGGGGACAGTAAGCACCATCCTGTGTCTCCCGGATGCCTGAGCAGTGAAATCAATTGTGGCTGGTTTAGCCCAACTGTTTACATGGGCCTAAAGTTGGGGATACTCCAGATTCCAGATCAGAATTCAGATTATCCCCCAACTTTTGTTAATGCAGGACAAGGCGCATTAAGGTGGACTTAGAATCAGAGTTGGAAGAGACCTTGTGGGCGACCCAGTCCAACCCCCTGCCAAGAAGCAGGAAAATCGCATTCAAAGCACTCCTGGCAGATGGCCATCCAGCCTCTGGCTTAAATGCCTCCAAAGAAGGAGCTTCCACCACAATCTGGGGCAGAGAGTTCCACTTCTGATCAGCTCTCACACATAGGACATTCTTCCTAATGTGCTCCATGTTCCTTTGGATTAGCTGTGTGAAGTATTTGGCCACCACAGAGCCGATCCAGAGTCCTTCCACATTCACTGGTCAGTGCAAATGTACTAATATAATGCTTTAACAATATTCTTGTTAAACATCAGGATCCTTTTCTTTTAGTACCAACAGTCTCATTTACTCCAACTGATTTTGTTGGGTCAAATCTGAAATATTAAACCTATTGAATATCATCCTGTGGAGACATAATGGAGTGGGGGACAGACTTTGAATCAGCTTGGAAATGTAACTAAACTTTGATGAAATGATCACCACCATTTCAGGAACAAGCAGTCAAAACTATTACTTGGTGAAGACAAGTGGGGCAATTTATCAGGCAAAATGAGCTTTTTTGGGGGGGTACAGTGATCTTATACAACACTCCACATGTGAGTATAAAGACTGGTTTTAACATTAAAATGTACAGTCTCGTCAAAGAAAACAAAACAAAGGCGCATGGTTCAGTCATACAGTCTTTAATTGCTATACAGAATGATTCTATACAGCATGTGAACAGTTTATGTGTAAAGACAGACAAGAAGTGAATTAGGCTGCTGTTAACACAGATCCCAGGACATTTTCCTCTTGTGCTTTATATGAAAGGGGACAGTTGTAGAATAAGATGGAAGAATTTTGGTTCTTGAATGAAAAGGTTTTTTTTAAAACTCTGTATCACATAGGAGACTAAGGATTTAGCTTAGAACAGAGTCTAAGTTAAAATCAGTGTTGCTTCACAAGCTCTGGGCATTGTATCTGGTCAGGACCGTAGCCAGGATTTCGTTTCGGGGGGGGGGCTGAATTTTTTTCAGGGGGGGTTCGGGGGGGCTGAGTTTCGGGGGGGGGGCTGAGTCTGAGTGAAAGAGGGTCTAGCCTAGCAAACCTTTTGTATCATTACCCCAATACCCCCATGCATATGGGATATATTGAGTATGGTGATCAGATCATGATATGAATAAACATAACAGTTTAAATAATGCACCAGTAAGGTCTTTTTGCGAACCACCATGATAATTTCGGGGGGGGGCCGGCTACATGCCTGTATCTGGTACATCTGTCTTGGCATAGCTGAGGGCAGGGAGATGGGGAATTTGAATTAGTTTTCTTGGGAAGGTTTCTCCAGAGTTTTAGCACTACTTTCCTCTTCTCTTAGGCTGAAGTAGTGCACAAAGTTCACATTGCCACTTCCATAGCTGAGGAGGGATTTGAACCTCTGAGTCCTACACCAACACTGAAACCGCTACACTTACTATATATATAGTAAAATGTAAAACTATAAAATCTGCAAATGGTGAATGTAGTTCAGCTGTGCTTTACAGAGAGGGGGAAATGCCCTTAAAGCCATGTAAGCACAACAGTAACCATACAATTATGTTTAAAAAGAAACTTTGGAAGACCTGCAGTGCAAATAGGATTATAACATACCCCTTGTCCATGGGCCAAATCAAACCCACCATGCCATATGTGGCCTTCCAGATGCTAGACTACAACTTATGTATTCCTCATCATTACACATCATCACTAGAGCTGATTGGAGTTGTGATACAGGAACATCTGGAAGGCTGCGGTTTGTTCTGTTTAGTCAAGATAGTGAGATTTGAATTTAGATACAAAGTTTGTGGATATGATGCTTGACTTTAAAATTTTCTTTAATCTTTCCCTAGCCTCAGAGCCACAAGTTCTTATGGGTTGCTGTTCCTATTACCCACAGTCCATATGGTAGGTAATCAGAAGTGATGGGAGTTGTTGTTCAATAAAATCTGGAGAGCCAAATTGTGTAAAGACTACGGAACACTGACGACTATGTAATAAAAATATAGTCGGCCCCTCTAGCCACAGATTCCCCATCTATGGATTCAACTGCCTTTCCTTCATAAAGACAGAAATGTGTACACATCACATAATTTCATGAATGTGGACAGTAATTTCACAGAGAAAAATATAGTTAAGTGAACTGAAATCAATACTTGATTTAGCACAGCCGGGCTTTAGCATAGTTGGTTAATCACCAGCAGCCAATAGATCTTACCAATCAGAAGGCTGGCAGTTTGAAACCCGGGTCAGGGTGAGCACCTGACCTTCAGCCCAGCTTACTGTCAGTCTAAGCAGTGAGTAGAGAAATTAGGCACCGCTTAAGCAGGGAGGTATTTTATGGCACCATAAAAGAAATGCCAGAAAATGCCAATGATCAAAGGAAGGAGGAAGTCCGTGATCAAGGCTCTTCGTCATAGAGGATGGAGCGATAGCACCCTCTGTGACCAGAATCGAGCCCAACCTCCAGGACGTCATTGTTGGGAAAAATGTGTCAGTATGTAATGTCATCTGTTGTGAAAACTGCTTATAGTTTAAACTGGATGGATTCGGTAATAAATGGGTTAAAACAATAGAGATGTGGAGAATTGGTAGAGTGACTTTTGGAGTTTCTTGTGCAGAATGGAAAGGAGCTGTGACATTTCAATGTGCTCCATGCAGCTTGCAAAGATGTGATCGGACATGATCCGAGAATGGAATGTATATTTGCGTAAGGTGCCACTTTCGGTGAAAGCTGAATTAAGGAGTGCGGTGTTTTTACCACTTCATGCCTTTCAAGTAGAACTTGGAAGGTCTAAGCAGCCGAGATAAGGAAGGCGATTTATCTCAATTTCTCAACAAAATGCCGACATAATACCTCTATCTGTTGCTTGTCCTGACTGTTTAATGGCATTGAATGTTTGCCGTGTATGTGTTCTGTGATCCGCCCTGAGTCCCCTTCGGGGTGGAAAGAGTTCAATATAAATGCTGTAAATAATAATAGTAATAATAACAATTATTATTATTATTATTTGAAACACAACAAGATCAGTCCACAGAGACAAGATCACTCTGCTGGTTATTGTATTAGATCACACATTGGACACTTCCCAAGTGTCTAGGACTGTGTGATGTATTGGTGAATAGGGCATGCAGATCCCAGTAAGGTGGCCTTCTGCAGCTGACAGATGGTAATTTTGTCAACACCAATTGTGTTTAAGTGCAGGCCAAGGTCTTTAGGCACTGCACCCAGTGTGCCGATCACCACTGGGACCACCTTCACTGGCTTGTGCCAGAGTCTTTGCAGTTCGAACTTTAAATCCTCGTATCGTACTAGCTTTTCCAGTTGTTTCTCTTCATTATTATTATTATTTGATACAAAATCAGAACACAAACGTACTAATGGGTACTTTCTAGTTGTCAACCCCTGCATATCATGGAATTTGGCTGTCCCTTATTTGTTTTGAAAACCTGACAAACTAATCCAGATTCAACCAATTGCTACCAAGAGCCCAAAAGAACAGATCTGAAGAGAACTATCTGCTAAAATTTGCAAAAATGCTAGGAACTGGATCAAAATAACTCCTCTTTTTTCAAACTATGCATCTTAAGAGGAGATATGGAGCTCAGCTTTTCTTATCACATAAAAGTAAGGATGAAGGGTTTCTCCAGAGAATGGGGTTGCAGAGAATGCATAAAGGAAATCTCCAGTATCGGCATCAAAAAAGGCTACACGCTCTCCAGTGCAATTCAGACTCACTCGGATCTTTGAGGGCTCTCTTCTCAGGTGCAGAAGGGGGTTCTCAGGAGTCCTTACAACCCTATACTCATTATTCCACTTCCCCACGGCCCAAATACCTTCTTCAGGACTAAACTCCACAAGTCCTTTTCTCTTCACAGATTTTCTGACCACTCCCACAGCCCATATCCCCTCACCTTTCACAAACACTTCCCAATAATGTCTGCCTGTTGTGAATCCTTCACATCCCAGCACGAAAGAACGTCGGTCAAATCTCGCAGGGTTCTCAGGCAGATCTTGGGGTTTCTCTACCCATGCTACGCTCTTACAGTCTTCAGACAAGATGAGTCGGGGATGAGCTGTGAGTGGGTTCAGGTGCACATTTGCTGGTGGAGTTCAAGGAGGTGACAAAAGACAAACATCAGTCAATGGGGGAATGAGTCATGAGCCTCAACACATCACAGAAATTTATTATACATTGCATTCAGGACTTGGGATGTTACTCTCCTTTAGCAGCTCTGTCCCAGTAACAGAGCATCCTCCTTCTGACTGTGACTGAAGTGTTGACACGCACAGGCTTACTCAGCACAGAAAACAATGTTTCCAATAGATAGAAACTCAATTTAACAGACGATCTCGAGTTCCTAGATCAGGGGTAGGGAACCTTCGGCCCTCCAGGTGTGGTGGACTTCAACTCCCACAATTCCTTGAGGCTCGTGTAAGCCTTTGGGGCGAATGCCGAGCCTCAAGGAATTGTGGGAGTTGAAGTCCACCACACCTGGAGGGCCGAAGGTTCCCTACCCCTGCTATAGAGGGAAACCAAATCAAAGAAAACTGTCAGAGGTGCTTTGATTGTGCTTTTGCTGCATGGCAGAGGGTTGGACTTATGAACCATCTAGGAATTTAAGATCGTCTGGAGAGGCCCTGCTTTCTGAGTGTCATGTGGTGGAGGCTCCCTCGTTGGAAGCTTTTAAACAGAGGTTGGATGGCCATCTGTCTGGGGTGCTTTGAATGCAATATTCCTGCTTCTTGGCAGGGGGTTGGACTGGATGGCCCATGAGGTCTCTTCCAACTCTAGGATTCTATGATTCTATTCTGTCTGGGAAGCCAACTGACCTTGGAGAAGAACAGTGAGATCAGATTGACCCCCTCCCTCCTGTCTTTCAGAAGGATGGTAAAAATTTGGCTGTGGGACCAAGCTTTTGGGACAGCGCAATAAAGCAACGATAGGAAACCTTACCAGGCCAATTAGAATATTCTGACACAGATGATCAAGACAGTTTTAAACAGTGTATTTTAATATTGAGACAAATGTTTTTAATGTTTATGTATGCATATAATGAATTCATGTCCTGGCATTGAATGTTTGCCATTTGTATGTTGTGCTCCGCCCTGAGTCCCCTTCAGGGTGAGAAGGACGGAAGATAAACGTTTTAAATAAATAAAAAAGCAGCCATGCATCAGTGGCAATGCCTTCAACCAAAAACATGGTTTATGGATTGCATTAAAATAGGTTACTGCAACGCGCTCTACATGGGGTTGCCTTTGAAGACTGTTCAGAAACTGCAATTGGTCCAACGGGCGGCAGCAGATTACTCACTGGAGCGTCATACAGGGAGCATACCACCCCCTGTTGTGTCAGCTCCACTGGCTGCCGATCCAATTCCGAGCACAATTCAAAGTGCTGGTTTTGACCTATAAAACCCTATACGGCTCCGGTCCAGCATACCTGTCCGAACCTATCTCCTTCTACGTCCCACCTCAGAGCTTAAGATTCTCTGGGGAGGCCCTGCTCTCGGCCCCGCTGTTGTCTCAAACACATTTGGCAGGGACAAGGGACAGGGCCTTCTTGGTGGTAGCCCCCTGCCTGTGGAATACGCTTCCCGGGGAAATTAGATCATCGTCATCACTCCTCACCTTCAGAAAGAAGATAAAATTGTGGTTGTGGGACCAGGCCTTCGGGCAATCAGGTTAAAGGACAATGGATAATATTTGACTATGGCTTGGAAGTGGATTTGGATAAGTGAAGTGGAGTAATCATTAGTATATGGCTAGATAAATAGCCACCAGACTGGCAATAGCTAAATGGATTATAAGTATACCGTTTAATTTTTATTTTAATGTTCATGGTTTTAATTGCTATTTTTGTTATTGTATTTTATGAAGCGGCATTGAATTGTTGCCAATTGTAAGCTGCCCTGAGTCCCCCTAGGGGTTGAGAAGGGCAGGGTAAAAATGTTCGAAATAAATAAATCAATAAATAAATCACAAAGAAAAGACTATGCAGAAAAGTGATGCAATTTGTTTTGAAATTCATAGAAACAGCTTATAATTTCATGTGTTTGGAGGAGAACCAATCACAGCTCAAACCAAAGAAAATGTTAGTGTCTTAGTTTTTTGGCCTGTAGTTATTTATCTAGGGCACCGATTCAAAAAATTGCATTGGATACATCAAATCAGCCCAGTGTATTTGGTCCTGCATTAGAAATTTACCTTTTTTCATTGGTAGTCCATTCAAGAGAGTTTCTGGATGAGAAAAAGAAAAGGAAGGGGAAAGCACCATGATTACATATTGCAAAAATTATGTGAAAGCTAATGCAAATAAGGAGTCCTGTGCATGCCTACTCAGTTCTCTCCTAGACATTTGATCATGTCTATCCCATTGTGTTCCATGAAATTTATTCCTCAAAGAAGCGGGCACAGAATTCCAACTGAAATATAGATATACCTGACCTGTAATTTGGAAAACTCTTGGAGTTTATAGATTATAGTGCTCTTTGATTATGGATGAACGATATCCAACATCATCCTGTCATTGCCCTTCAAATCACATCACCGGTTAAAGTTGGTCATGATGGATATGTGTGCCAAATTCAGTCCAGATTAATTGCTGGGGAGGTTCACATAGATCTCTGGATGAAGCATGAAACATAGGACAGCAACCCTTCCAGCATTTTCTGTGGGTCATGGTGGATCTGTGGGCCAAGTTTGGGCCACATTCATCGTCAATGGGATTGACTGTGCTCTCTGGAGTTTCTTCCTGGATGCAGGGTGAACTGCAATTCCCATCATCCAGTGTCTATTCCCCCCCCCCCCCCCCCTAGTATTTTCTGTTGGTCGTAGGGAGGTATGTGTGCCAAGTTTGGAACAGATCTGTTGTTGGTGGGAGTACTCTTCGGAAGTTGGAGCCATCTTCGAAAATACATACACTTTCACTTGTTGGAAATTACAACCTTCTTCAAGCCTCCTCTAGTAATTTATTTTGTCTATAATCCTGTTGCTTGCTTACTGTATTGTATATATGTTCTGGTATGCAGCTTTCCCTTGCTCTATGTTTCCTGAGGGTTGTGGGAGGGGCTGCAGACCATATGATTAGCTCTAAGATTGCTCAGACTCCATTTTAGACTTCAGACTTCTTTAGCCTTTGGACTGCTCAAATCACTTGTAAGAGAGATGTCCTGTGCTATCTGCACACAGAAACTATCTCAAACATATCTGTAACTGGACTGATAAGTTGTGTACCTGTGTATGCTGAACACTTTAAGTTGTGAGTAAACCAAATATGTTAGTTTTTACCAAAGTCTACTTCATTTTTGTCTCTTGAGTGCATGACATAAAACAAGTTGCTTTATGGACCAGGCTGTAGCACAGCTGGTTAATTGCCAGTAGCAATAGATCACTGCTGACCAGAAGGTGGCAACTTCGAAGACCAAGTCAGATTGAGCACCCGACTCTTAAGCTCTGCTTACTGTCCACCTAAGGAATTCGAAAACAGCTGAGCTGTGAGCAGAGAAATTAGGCACCAGTTAAAAGCAAGGAGGTAATTAGGCACCATAAAAATATCGGCGATCAAAGAACAAAGAATAAATACTACAATCAAAAAGGGCTCGGTGTCATAGTAGATGAAGCGACAGCAACCCCCTGTGGCTGAAATTGAGTATAACCTCCAGGCGCTGAAGTCGGAAAATCCCAAATACCCCTATTTGTCTGTCTGCCTTGTATGTCTAAACACGGCATTGAATGTTTGCTATGTAGGTGTGCATTGTGATCCGCCCTGAGTCCCCTTCGGGGTGAGAAGGGCGGAATATAAAAACTATACATAAATAAATAAATAAAAGATGTATTTTGGGGCACTGAAAAACACTTCTGAAGCACTGCTATTTTTATCCATTGGCATAATCTCAGTTTTCCTAACAGATCAGAGACAGGTTATCAGTCTAGCAACTGAAAGCCAAATTGCCTTGCATAAACACATCTGGTTGTATACCACTTGGAAAGATTCTAAAATAAGTTTTTTGCTCTCCTCTAAAATATCATGCTTTTTCAAAAGGTGACAACCTCCAAATGATTATGAATTCCATTTGCCAAAATCACTTGTATTATATACTAGCTTAGGTTGCCAGTGATGCCCGGGTTAGATAATTTTTAATGCTATTTATTAAGAAAAGGCAATCTTGTTGGTGAACTATAACTCTCAGAATGTAGGGTCCATCTGCTTCTAACCCCTTCAGTATGTTCTGTTGGTTACGGGTGGGGTGGGGGGGGGGTGTCTGTGTGCCAGGTTTGATCCAGATTCATTGTTGGTGGATATTACAGTGCTCTCTTAAAGTTTGGGTCATCTTGGAAAATACATACACACAAACATAATACAAACATACATACAAACACTAACTTTTATAATAGATATAGTATTTTGTTCCCTTACTTTTGAATTGTTCCATGATGGCTTTCAGAAAGTGATTAATATCACAGAAGTCCCAAATCTTCCATTTCAAGTCTGGAGAGAAAGTCACTGGATTCTGAAACATCGCTGCCTTCTCTTTACTCCTAGTGCAAAAAATGCGTCATAGATATAATTGAGAATCTGTCAGGTTTTACAATGTATTGTAATGTAATATAGCTGAGTCATGCACTGCTAATGGGCTTCTATTGGAAATACTGAGTCATGCATTAACTGTATATAGGGAATATTTGGGGAATGTGTTCTGGCCTGATCCAGGTGATTGTGAATGATGTAATCCTGGGTCTGAGTTAAGTTAATGGGTTGGGAACCAATCAGAGATTGCTATGTGTAATTGTATAGAATTGTATATAAGGAAGTCGTGTACAGTGTATATTTCTCCTTGTGCTGTGATGTTGTTCGTCGAAGGCTATATGTAATTAAAGAACCTGTCTGCTAAGACAAGATATAACTGTATGCTGTGGTAAGTTTGTAATATCATCTAGACTGGGGGAAAGACAATGGTAAAACTGACAATGGCCGGGCATGTGCTCAAGTGTCTGTAAAAGGTTCCAGAGTGACTGCAGGCTGTGGGAGCAGTTGACTGAAAATACTGTGCAGGAAGACTACGTGGGGCTGCCCTTAAAGACGGCCCGGAAGCTTCAGCTAGTCCAGCGCGCGGCAGCCATGTTACTAACAGGAGCGGGACGCAGGGAGCATACAACGCCCTTGCTGTTCCAGCTCCACTGGCTGCCGATTTGCTACCGGGCCCAATTTAAGGTGCTGGTGTTATCCTACAAAGCCCTAAACGGTTCCGGCCCAAAATACCTTTCGGACCGCATCTTGGCCTATGAGCCCACGAGGACCTTGAGATCGTCTGGGGAGGCCCTTCTCTCGATCCCGCCTGCTTCACAGGCACGTCTGGCGGGGACGAGAGAAAGGGCCTTCTCGGTGGTGGCCCCCCGGCTGTGGAACGACCTCCCTGCTGACATCAGACAGGCGCCTTCCCTTCTGTCCTTCCGAAAGAGCCTGAAGACCTGGCTATTTGAGAAGGCATTCAACTGAGCGCTACGGCAACTGGTAATTGACAACTGGAACGGAATACGGATTACGATATTGGTTATGATTCTATGATGTGACGGAGCGGATTATTTAGTGTAACCAGATTATAGTGTATTATTGTTGTATTGATTCCCTGTTTTGCCCTTTTTGTAAACTGTTTTTATATGTTGTGCACCGCCGCGAGTCGCCCTAGGGCTGAGAGCGGCGGTCAATAAATGCACCAAATAAATAAATAAATAATAGAAAGTGCTGAAGTTGTGCAACTGATCTGCTGCTGAATTGTGAAGTTAATCACAACAGAATCCCACAGGGAATCAAAATACAGCCAAAATGTGGATTTCATACAATCAGGATGACAGTGGAAAAAGTTGTGGCTGATTATGTTTGGGAACTGGCCCAACTGTGTCAACTTGCACTAAGTCAAGAAATTCTGTGTCAGAATTTGGGCTTTTCCCCAACTTTCTGTAATGTGGGGCAAGGCTGTGTCACAGTGGCTTTGTCCCATGTTACAGAAAGTTGGGGGAAAGCGATCCAGTAACCTCCTGAGCCCTGCGACATGCACAATGGAGGACCCTGTTGCAGCAACACCAGAGGCACTCCAAGTGGCCAGCTACTGGTCAAAGGACATTTAATAGAATACCAAGTCTGCAAACTTTGTGTTTTATTTGTTTGTTTGTTTTTAATGCAATACAACTGCTTTGGTTTGCTCCTGACATGATAAATAAATACCTTCTGAGCAGATCAAATGTTAAATGGTTGTGTCACTTAGAATTGCATGAAGATTTTGAATGAAAAGTTGAAAATAAATAAATGGACAGAAAATAAAATCCTTTTTTGATATAGTTCTATTGCTTTAAGGGACACTGAAACTTAACTATGTATTGTAAAATCTCTTCTCATTAGCAATAATGATGTAGTTCAATGACAACAGTTTATACCAGGGGTCCTCAAACTTTTTAAACAGAGGGCCAGGTCACAGTCCCTCAAACTGTTGGAGGGCCGGATTATAATTTGGAAAAAAAAATGAATGAATTCCTATGCACACTGCACACATCTTATTTGTAGTACAAAAAACACTTAAAAACAACACAATAATTAAAATGAAGAACAATTTTAACAAATATAAACCTATTAGTATTTCAATGGGAAATGTGGGCCTGCTTTTGGCTGATGAGATAGGATTATTGTTGTTGTGTGCTTTCAAATCTTTTCAGACTTAGGTTGACCCTATGTGAGGGCAGGGTAAATGACCTTGGAGGGCCGTATCTGACCCCCAGGCCTTAGTTTGAGGACCCCTGGTTTATACCTTCAAAGACAAAGCAGATTAAGCATTGTGAACTATGGCATTAATTTGGGAAAAGAGGAAAATCTGTCCAAGATACATTGCAACGATGGCCCCATCTACACTGCCATTTCATACAGCCTGAAACTGCATTATATAGTTAGTGCAGATCAGTGGTTCCCAACCTTTTTCTGACCAGGGACTGCTCTCCAACATTAGTACCAAAAGGATTACGAATTGGTTTTTGGTCAACTTTAGATTCAGTTTGGTTATTTGGGGTGCTGATTCAGAAAACTGCATTGGATAGACTACATCATCTCTAGTTTCTGATACAGAACATATGCCATCCAGTAGTCGCCATCTGCTCACCCACAGAAAAGCATATTTAATCATCTAGAGCTGATGTGGTAGTTGTAATCTTTCATGGGCAGTCAGCCTCTCCCCTCCCGACAGCCCTGTTGCCTCGGCCCTATAAGAAGGTTTCGCGAGACCAGTTGCTCTCGTTGCTGCATGGTTTCAAGGCAATGGTGTAGTAATGATGAGGCCATGGACCATATTTTCATTCTTGCAGACCGCTGGTGGTCCATGGACCATAAGTTTGGGAACCAGTGGTGTGGACTCATAAAATGCAGTTCAACAAAGTTCCAAACTACATGATATTGCACTGCAGATGGGGCATCTGTTGAATCTTCTGTCTAAACGTTATCAACGGACAGTGTAAAGGAGATGAAAATGCACTAGGTTAAACATTTCACTATACCATATACCTTTTAGATCTTGGTATAGTGCAACATAAAGATTTACAGGCGAAGGGGTGATAGATAGGATCTGCTATATGTGATGAGTGGAAGCAAAGATCAACTGTCAACGATATTGGCTGTCACAATAAAAGGGAAATAATTTTAAAATACTGTCACCAATTTTATCTGTGAAATATTAGAGGTTACGAGGTCTTCATTCTCTCAATCAGGAGCCTGAAGGGCCACGGCTTTTACATAAAGCCCATCCCCAACATCACAGAGACTAAAGGGAAATTGGTAGATACACACCTCTGCAAGACACTTTCCACATCCTGGAGTGAGAAAAAAGAGGAAACCCAAGTGTTGGCATGCAAGGAGTACATCACTCTTTGTATATCAAAGGGGAACAATGTCAAAGAGCTGACAATAACATTGTACAGTAGAATCTCGCTTATCCGACAGAATGTTGGATAAGCAAAAATGTTGGATAATAAGGAGGGATTAAGGAAAAGCCTATTTAACGTCAAATTACATTATTTACATTATTTTACATTATTTTATTAATTAAGCACCAAAACTTTGTATTTTACAACAAATCGACAGACAAAACAGTTCAATGCACAGTAACATTATATAGTAATTACTATATTTACAAATTTAGCACCAAAACAGACAAGGGTTCCTTCTTTCTTCCTCCCTGGACATTTTTCCAAGCGGGAGGCAGACTGCATTAGATAATACAGAATGTTGGATGAGTGAAGGTTGGATAAGCAAGACTCTACAGTATTTATTTCCAAACGTTTCCAAATAAGGGGGTTATTGAAAAAAAGGAATTTCAAGTTTGCATTAAGGTAAACTGTCCAAGTTCACTTGGATGGTCTTATTTTATTTATTTATCATCCCACTTTTTTTCCTATAGGGGCTTAAAGCAGCTTATCATGTAGGGAAAAATTAATTAATTAAAACAATCCAAATACTATTTTTAAAAGAAAGCATTAAGCAAAAATCCACTTAAAAAAAATCTAGAACCGTTAAACCTAATACTTATTATAATCCAACATTCCCAATGCAGTTATTAAAAGCAGATGACCTTTTTAAACACAGGATTTCCCCTGCTTTGAATGGCTCATTTTCTGATAATTTGTTGACAAGTCCAATTGGATAAAGGATCACTCTTTTCTCAGTTCTTTTTACCTATGAGGCTTGCTGGGGACCCCTTCCTTCCACATTACAGCATACATACTTATATTTTTCAATAGCCAAAATGCATTTATAAGCTTAATATTTTAATGTATTGTTGAAGGCAGTGGAACTCTCTGCCCCGGAGTGTGGTGGAGGCTCCTTCTTTGGAAACTTTTAAACAGAGGCTGGATGGCCATCTGTTAGGGGTGATTTGAATGCAATATTCCTGCTTCTTGGCAGGGGGTTGGACTGGATGGCCCATGAGGTCTCTTCCAACTCTTTGATTCTATGATTCTATGGCTGGAATCAATGGGTTGTTGTAGGTTTTTCGGGCTATATGGCCATGTTCTATGTTCCTTGGTTGTGCTTTTTTATTAATTCCATTTTCATTTTGTGTTATGGTTCCAAATACATCAAATAAATGGCTTCTTGTAAGGTTATATTCACTGATGGTGAAAAGAAAATAGGAACTAGCCAAGCCTCTCTTGGCAGAGAATTCCATAGCCTCAGAACAGAACTTTCTCAAGTTTTCACCAGATGTATCTGCGATGGTGGTGGAACCAAGAGAAAACCTTTTCATCAGATTTTTAACTCTCATATAGGGCCCTTCTACACAGTTGAATAAAATCCCACATTATCTGCTTTGAACCAGGATATATGGCAGTGTGGACTCAGATAACCCAGGGCCCTTCCACGCAACCTTATACCCCAGAATATCAAGGCAGAAAACCCCACATTATCTGAGTGTGGACTCGGATAACACAGTTCAAAGTGGAAATTGGGGGATTTTCTGCCTTGATATTCTGGGATATAGGGCTATGTGAAAGTATAAGTTCAAAGCAGATATTGTGGGATTTGAATGTACACTGCCATATAATCCTGTTCAAAACACTTAATCTGGATTTTATATGGCAGTGTAGAGGGGGCTTAAAACTCCTGGGCTGTTTTCAAGTCAGTCACTCATCCTATATCTGCACTTTTCATTATTATTGCCCCCAGTGGCGCAGTGGGTTAAACCCCTGTGCCGAGAGGACTGAAGACTGACAGGTCGTAGGTTCGAATCTGGAGAGAGGCGAATGAGCTCCCTCTATCAGCTTCAGCTCCTCATGCGGGAACATGAGAGAAGCCTTCCACAAGGATGATAAAACATCAAAACATCCAGCCGTCCCCTGGCAACATCCTAGCAGACGGCCAATTCTCTCACACCAGAAGCAACTTGCAGTTTCTCAAGTCGCTCCTGACACGACAAAAAGTTATTATTGCCAAAGTGTAGTATCATACAGCTCTTCATTTTGTTAGCTTTGGCCCAGCAACTCATTTTCAAGCTGCCTTTGGCATATGGGGTCTTCCACACAGCCTTATAACACAGAATATCAAGGCAGAAAATCCCACAATATCCGAGTCCACACTGCCATATATTCCAGTTCTAAGCAGATATTGTGGGATTTTCTGCCTTGATATTCTGGGTTATATGGCTGTGTGGAAGGGCCCTGAGTTAAGTGGTGAGTGTAAATGTGCCCTTTCAGACAATCTAGGCCAGTGGTTCTGAACCTGGGGTCCCCAGGTGTTTTTGACCTTCAACTCCCAGAAATCCTAACAGCTGGTGAACCTGCTGGGATTTCTGGGAGTTGTAGGCCAACAACATCTGGGGACCCCAGGTTCAGAACCACTGATCTAGTCTCAAAATGTATAAGTAATAACTTGCACTCTTTATTTGTAAGTGGCTCGCCTAGCCCAGTGTTTCTCAACCTGTGGGTCGCCAGGTGTTTTGTCCTACAACTCCCAGAAATCCCAGCCACTTTACCAGCTGGTAGGACTTCTGGGAGTTGAAGGCCAAAACATCTGGGGATCCACAGGTTGAGAACCACTAGCCTAATATTTCCTTAGCTTTTTTTTATGAAGACATACAAATCCTGGGTTTCATCCTGCCCCTGGAGAGGAACCATGACTGTTTCCGCCTGTTTTACCTTCAGGAGTTCACTGGCTGGTTGCTGCTTCTTCTTCTCTAGCTCCCAGATGATTTTTTTAACAGAGGCAAGGTCCTCAGAAAGCCTGGCCTCATGTTTCTCCTTCTGCCTTGCTAACTCCTTCTCTACTTTCTCCATGTGGGCCAGCAGAAGTTTCTCCTGTTCTTCAAGGAACTGACGTATTTCCTGGAACTGAGCCACTGTCTGTTGCCTCTCCGTTTGTGTTAATTCCTGCAACACAGAGATGGAGAAGAAGAAAAAGCCAGTGTTTGTATTATAACTCAAGGCCCTCACTTATATTACAACTCACTTTTATTATAACTCACAGTTCGCCCTTAGGCCCTTTCCTGCTTTGAACTGGAATATATGGCAGTGTGGACTCAGATAACCCAGTTCAAAGCAGATATTGTGGGATTTTCTGCCTTGATGTTCTGGGTTATATGGTTGTGTGGAATGGCCCTTAGTTACCTGAAGGAATTTTGGGCAAATCACATACTTTCAGCTTTAGAAAGCCTTTAAGATCACTGTAAGTTGAAAATGACGTGAAGATACACAACAACACAAGTATGACTAACATAAAAAGATAATTATAACAAATATCAAGGATTTTTTTTTAATAGAAAAGGTATTTTTGTCTAATGAAAGGTACCTGATGTTAAAGTAGAATTTCAAGATGGATTTTTTTAAAAAAGGCTTCCTTTAAAAATACTGTGAAAAATAGTATGGTCCCATTCAAGTAGCTGCATTAGTAGTTTTTATCTGCAATAAATGCTAAGGTACATAAAAGGGGCAGTTCAACAATATTAAAAGCAATAAATATTTTTTTCAACAGCTTCCAGATTTCTTCCTTTTGGACTGGGTTGTGGCATGGCTGGTAGGGAGTCACTACTGACCGAAAGGTCATGAGTTTGAACCCAGCCCAGGTTGGAGTGAGCTTCCAGCCATTCACCTAGCTTGCTGTCGACCTTTGCAGCCCAAAAGACAGTTGCATCTGTCAAGTAGGAAATTTAGGTACCGCTTATGCAGGGAGGCTAACTTAACTAATTTATGACGCTATGAAAAACTCTCCAGCAGCGTGCAAAGAATGAGGAAATACTCCATCGGTGTCACAAGTGGACGGTAAAGCGACAGGTCCCCCGGTGGTTGGAATTCAAAAACATACCCTCATCAAGCTGGAAAGTTAAATAGCCTCTGTGTGTCTGTCTATATATGTTGTGTGTTGATGGCATTGAATGTTTGTTGTGGATATGTGCGTTGTGATCCGCCCTGAGTGCCCTGCGGGGTTCGAAGGGCGAAATATAAATATGGTAAATTTCTTTAGGGATCTATTTGCCTGAGAGCTGACAAATTTCCTGAAAATGATAAAAACCCTGTTGAATAGGGAAATGGATTTTCTAGTGAAACTCCTTTCCTCCAAAAACCTTAGTGATTTTTTTTCGTGTCAGGAGCAACTTGAAAATCTGCAAGTCACCTCTGGTGTGAGAGAATTGGTTGTCTGCAAGGATGTTGCCCAGGGGACACCTGGATGTTTTGATGTTTTTCCATCCTTGTGGGAGGTTTCTCTCATGTCCCCGCATGGGGAGCTGGAACTGACCAAGGGAGCTCAACCCTGCATTAGTTTAAATTTTCAGATACTCCTTAAATTCCCTTGCTCCTCCCAATTCATTATTAAAATAAACTAATTGGCATACATGAGGTAGGCAGATAATCTGTAACAGTAAATGCTTTTTATGCTCGGTGACTTTTTTCAGTAACCATTTTGTCTTGGCAGGCCTTTGACAACTGACTTTTAAAGAGATAGCATATGATGTCTGTTATGCTATAAATTTATTGTTTCTGTTTCATGGATTGGTTTTAATTTGATGATTGTTCAATTACTTTTCCCCTTTAGTATGCTGTGAAAATTATCAACTGCATTTGTTTAAACTGCTGTAAGATGTCTTGAGTCCAAAACTGGGGGGAAAAGTTCCCACAGGACTCTTCTGACTGAGCTTCTATGTAGTATTGCAATGTTTGGATGAAGCCTTAAAGCCTTGAATGAGAAATAGATTATACTACAACTTACACTTCGGTTTCTGTTAACTCAAATTAATCAAGTCATAAGTCTTCCCAACATTGGTGACACTTACGAGCAGCTCTTGGCCCTCCTTTTCCGCATCTGCTATATCTTTCAGAATTTTTTCTCTCTTCACCCTCAGCAGCTCCAATTGAATAGAGACCAGATCCTAAAACAAAAGATCAAGCTTGTTTAAGAACAGGAGAAGGATTGTATATGATATCAGTGCACCCTCCCTGTTATGCAGTCTGGTGCTTGAATTCAAAGCCAATACTATTATGAAGCATAGAAAGATTGAGGCAACTGACTCAGGTGGCAGATTGTAAGCAGCAACGTTATCAATACTGACTTCAGTAGACTGTGGGAAGGACAACATTTTTGTGATTTAGCAGTATACTGAGAGTTACCAACTCTATCTCTTTTTTCCAGCTAATTCCACGGAAGATTGGAATTAGCTTCAGTGTGGGTTGTCGGAAATGGAAAGGATGAGAACAAATTGAAGCATAATCCAGGCACAACATAGAATCATAGAATCAAAGAGTTGGAAGAGACCTCCTGGGCCATCCAGTCCAACCCCTGCCAAGAAGCAGGAATATTGCATTCAAATCACCCCTGACAGATGGCTAAAACTTTGTAGTTGGTTAAATGTCCTTTGACCAGTATCTGGCCACTTGGAGTGCCTCTGGTGTTGCCGCAAGAAGGTCCTCCATTGTGCATGTAGCAGGGCTCAGGGTGCATTGCAGCAGGTGGTCAGTGGTTTGCTCTTCTCCACACTCGCATGTCGTGGATTCCACTTTGTGGCCCCATTTCTGAAGGTTGGCTCTGCATCTCGTGGTGCCAGAGCGCAGTCTGTTCAGCGCCTTCCAAGTCGCCCAGTTTTCTGTGTGCCCAGGGGGGAGTCTCTCATTTGGTATCAGCCATTGATTGAGGTTCTGGAGCTGTACATGTATATATTTGTACACATCTGTAGGGATGTGGCACAGCTGGCTGGGAGTCAGCTGCATTAAGATCACTACTGACTGAAAGGTGACAAGTTCGAAGCCAGCCCAGGTCGGAGTGAGTGTCCAACCAATTTATGTAGCTTGCTGTCGACCTTTGCAGCCTGAAAGACAGTTGCATCTGTCAAGGCTTTGGAACTCCCTCCCACTAGAGATTAGATCTGCTCCCTCCCTCCTGACTTTCAGGAAACTACTAAAGACCTGGCTCTGGAATGTGGCATTCGAGGACTGAATCTATAACCTCCGTCCACAAGGAAGGAGGATGATGAACTGTGACTATGACTATGACTGATTGACGACTTGGCTTGGGTAATTGTGATGATGATGTTTTTATTGTACTTTATTGTACTATTTTAATCTGTAATGATGTTGCACTCTGTTGTACTTATATATTATTGTATTTGCATATATGTTGTAAACCGACCTGAGTCCCTCGTTGAGGTGAGAAGGCCGGTATAGAAAACTTCCAAATAAATAAATAAATAAATAGGAAATTTAGGTACCACTTATGCAGGGAGGCTATTTATTTATTTATTTATTTACAGTATTTATATTCCGCCCTTCTCACCCCACAAGGGACTCAGGGCGGATTACAATGTACACATATATGGCAAACATTCAATGCCAAAGACACACAACAAATATAGATGTCAGAGGCTATTTAACTTTTCTGGCCGCCAGGGAGCTGTTGCTTTCATCGTCCATCTGCGACACTGATGAAGTACTTCCGCATTCCCCGCATGCTTTTGCTGGAGTGCTTTGCTGGAGTCTTTTTTATGGCCTCATAAATTAGTTAAATTAGCCTCCCCACACATAGGTGGTGCCTAATTTTCCTACTTGACAGATGTAACTGTCTTTCATAGAATCATAGAGTTGGAAGAGACCTCATGGGTCATCCAGTCCAACCCCCTGCCAAGAAGCAGGAATATTCAAAGCACCCCTGACAGATGGCCATCTAGCCTCTGTTTAAAAACCTCCACAGAAGGAGCCTCCATCACATTCCGGGGCAGAGAGTTCCACTGCTGAACAGCTCTCACGGTCAGGAAGTTCTTCCTCAATGTTCAGATGGAATCTCCTTTCTGTAGTTGCAAAGGCCGACAACAGGCTACACGCAATTGGTTGGAAACCCACTCCAACCTGGGCTGGCTTTGAACTCATGACCTTTTGGTCAGAGTGATCTTAATGCAGCTGACACTCAGCCAGCTGCACCACAATCCTGGTTATAATTAATTTACGATGCTATAAAATTTTCCAGCAGTGTGCAAAAGAATGAGGAGGTACTCCATCGGTGAAGCGACAGCTTCCCCCTGGTGGCCAGAATTCGAACATACCTTCATGAAGCTGGAAACTTAAATAGCTTCTTTGTGTCTGTCTATATATGTTGTGTGTCTATGGCATTGAATGTTTGCCATGTATGTGTGCATTGTGATCCACCCTGAGTCCCCTGCGGGGTGAGAAGGGCGGAATATAAATACTGTAAATAAATAAAATATACGCTGAAACATTTCCTGAAACCATGACTCCTGGGTGTGTTGCTCACTTGGTACTCTTGGGCGGCCTCCTCCAGTGGGACCACCTGATGGTCTCGGTGCTCCTTGGCCCGGTCACAGACCACGCAGATGGGGCTCCGGTCCTCCTTGCAGAAGAGCTTGAGGGGCTCCTGGTGCTTCTGGCAGGCTCCCCCTTGCCCTTGCCCTTGCCTTCTCTCCTTGTCCCCCTGACCTCTCAGCTTCTTGGCGATCTCGACCAGGTTGGCCAGTTGCCGGTTTGGGAAGAGGCTCCCCGGCTGGAAGGCTTGCCTGCACTGGGGACAGAGACACGGGGGGTTCTCCTTGCTCCCACCCGCCAGGCTTGGGCTTAGGCTGGGGCTCAGGCAGGAGAGGCAGAAGCTGTGCCCGCACCCGGGGATGATCACCGGGCCCTGGAAGTAGTCCAGGCAGATGGGGCAGGTGGCCTCCTCGCAGAGATCCTCCACGGGGTCCCCCCCACCCGCAGCCATGGCTCCCTTCTCAGTTCTCCCAAAAAGTTAACTTTCAGTTTCTTTTTCTTTCAAGGGCTGGGCAATTTCCCCCACGGCGTTTGGAAAAGGCGGAAGGGATTTCCGGAACGGACTCTTGGCAACTTTCAAAAGTGTTTCATGGCGGGAAAACACTGGATTGTTGTGTGTTTTCCGGGCAGCGTGGCCACGTTCCAGAAGCATTCTCTCCTGGCGTTTCGCCCGCATTTATGGCAGTCATCCTCAGAGGTTGTGTGACCTCACTACCTCTGAGGATGCTTGCCATAGATGCGGGCGAAACGTCAGGAGAAAAAATGCCTCTAGAACATGGCCATATAGCCCGGAAAAACCTACAACAACCAGTTGTGAGGTCTGTTGGAAATTAGCAAAATTGGGTTTATAAGGTCCAGGGTGGGAGAAAGAACTCTTGTCTGTTGGAGGTAGGTGTGAATGTTTCAATTAACCACCTTGATTAGCATTTAGTGGCCTAACAGTTTCAAGGTCTGGCTTCTTACTTACTTAGGTGATCCCTTGTAGTCCGAGTAGGATTGTCTTCCAAGGTTGGTGTACTGGCAGTGGGTCCATAAGTGCAGCGAGGGCCCTAGGTAATTTTCAATGGTAAAAAAGGTAAAGGTAGTCCCCTGACATTAAGTCCAGTCATGTCTGACTCTGGGGATTGGTGCTCATCTCCATTTCTAAGCCAAAGAGCCAGCATTGTCCATAGACACCTCCAAGGTCATGTGGCCAGCATGACCGCATGGAGCGCCGTTACCTTCCCGCCGGAGCGGTACCTATTGATCTACTCACATTTGCATGTGTTCGAACTGCTAGGTTGGCAGAAGCTAGGCCTGAAAGCGGAAGCTCACGCCGCTCCCTGGAATCAAACCTGCAACCTTTTGGTCAACAAACTCAGCAGCTCAGTGCTTTAACCCACTGCGCCACCTAAGCAAACGGTATTCCCCCCCCCCCCCAACCAATCACTGATATATATTTTCTGTTCATTGTGGGAGTTCTGTGTGCCATATTTGGTTCAATTCCATCATTGGTGGAGTTCAGAATGCTCTTTGATTGTAGGTGAACTATACATCCCAGTAACTACAACTCGCATATGTCAAGGTCTATTTTCCCCCAAGAGTGCCTCAAGAGAGCCCCTGGGCAAAATCAACTATACTGCAAATGCTTACTTTGCGTAATGGGTTGAGCTGCCCCTGCGTAGGTGACTGCGGAGCCTTATTCTATATATATATATAATATATATATATATATATATATATATTGAATTTTATAAAATAAAATACAACGAAAGTGGGGGAATATTTTCCAAGAGGATAGTAAAGTAGGAAATTATAGTGACAAGATTCTAACTAAATGTAAAAAATTAAGAAGAAGAAAAAAAAGCGCTAAAAAGCAATGAAAAAATGGACTTCCTTCTGGTTCTGCCCGTATAAATTCTGTTTATCTATAGTCTTATATAGTGCATCTATCCAATTTGTTGTTACCTCAGTGCCTGTTATGTATCTTTGTACCCATTTTCAATATACTCATCAATTATTGACCAATTTGTCTATTTAATCGGATTGCCAGTGTTCTTTTTAAGTAAAAAAGTTAATTTATCCATGTCCTTGATTTCATTTATCTTCTTTATCCAGTAAAATTTATCTGGTATTTCTTTCTGCTTCCAGAGTTTTGCAAAGACCATTCTGGCAGCTGTTGTCAGGTACATAAATAAAATATCTTCATTTGAGTCGAGGATTATTTCTCTGTCAGTAATTCCCAGTGGATAGTATTCGGCTTTTCTCGGGAATTTTTTATTAAAAATTAACTGCATTTCTTTATGGATGTCTTTCCAATATTTCTGTGTTACCGGGCAACTCCACCATAAATGGAAGAAACTGCCGTCCTGTTCTAAACATTTCCAGCAAGTTTTTGATGTTTCTTTATACATGTGATGTAATTTAACAGGGGTCATGTACCACCTATGGAACATTTTCCACCAGTTCCCTTTTAGGTCAGTTGTGTAAGAATATTTAAGTTTTTTGTTCCACATTATTTCCCAGTCACATAATGCTATTGGTCTTTTAAGGTTCTCGGCCCATTTAATCATGCAGTTTTTTATTGCTTCTGTCTCCGTTGACCATTCTAGCAATTTTTCATATAATTTTGTTATACACTTTGTTTCGGTTTCCATAAACTTATCCCAAAACACTTTCTTTGTTTGAAATCCTTGCTTTCTATCTTGATTATATTGTTCCTTTATTTGTAAGTACAGTATATTCTGGCGTATAAGACTACTTTTTAACCCAAGAAAATCTTCTCAAAAGTCAGGGGTCATCTTATACGCGGGTGTAGTCTTATGCATGGGAGTCGTCTTAACTCTATATTTTAACTGGAAAAGTTGGGGGTCGTCTTATACGCCCAGTCGTCTTATATGCCGGAATATACGGTAATTCAGCCAGGAAATTTTAGGAAAATTTCGTTTTAATTCTTCATGTGGTTTCAATTCCGTTGAACCTTTCATTAAAAGATCTTTATAGGTTGGCCATACTGTCCATCCCAACAGCCTCCATAGGGGAGATCCAAAGCGGTGTATTTGAATAAAATGTTTTTTATATCTGTCCCAAATTCTAATAAGTGAGGAGCAGACAAAGTGATTACCAAAATTTCTTTCCTTTTGCTCTCTTCCATACCAGACATATGCGTGCCACCCGACCCGCAGGTCGTGGCCCTCTAAAGTTAACAGATTTTCTCTCTTCAATGCAGCCCAGTCTTTTGACCAGATCAACACGCATGCTTCATGGTACAACCTAAAATTAGGGAAACCAGGGCCTCCTCTATTTTTTTGTCCATTAACATTTGATACTTAATTCTTGGTTTTTTCCCCTTCCAGATAATTTTTAGTAGGTCTTTTGTCCAACTTTTGAATATCTTGATATTCCTAATTATAGGTAGATTTTGGAACAAATAGAGCAGCTTTGGGAGGAGCCTTATTCTTGATCTGCATCTTCTCCCATAGTGAGGGCACTGGTTTCCAGGTGGAAGGCAGTCTCGGTCGGGGTTGGCATGACGCGCCTTCCTCTTGGCACGTTTCTCTTTTTCGCCATCCATTCGTGCCTCTTCAAATTCTACAGCACTGCTGGTCACAGCTGACCTCCAGCTGGAGAGCTCAAGGGCAAGGGCTTCCCAGTTCTCAGTGTCTATGCCAGAGTTTTTAAGGTTGGATTTGAGTCCATCTTGAAATCTCTTTTCCTGCCCACCAGCATTCAATTTTCCATTCTTGAATTCGGAGTAGAGCAACTGCTTTGGGAGACAGTGGTTGGGCATCCAGACAACGTGGCCGGTCCAGCGGAGTTGATGGCGGAGGACCATCGCTTCAATGCTGGTGGTCTTTGCTTCTTCCAGCACGCTAACATTTGTCCTCTTTTCTTCCCAAGAGATTTGCAGGCTTTTCCGGAGGCAGCGTTGATGGAATCGTTCCAGGAGTTGCATGTGACGTCTGTAGACAGTCCACGTCTCACAGGCGTATAGCAGGGTTGGGAAGTCAATAGCTTTATAAACAAGCACATTGGTATCCCTATGGATGTCCTGGTCCTCAAACACTCTCTGCTTCATTCAGAAAAATGAAGCTCAGGCGGTGTTGTATTTAAGTGTCAATGTTGACTTTTGTGGCTTCTTACTGCCTTGGGAAATCCTTTGTTGGGAGGTGATTAGCTGGCTCTGATTGTTTCTTGTGTGTAATTCCCTTGTTTTGAGTGTAAATGTGTTCTCTAAGGCTGGAATCACTGAGTTGCTGTTAGTTTCCCGGGCTGTCTGGCCATGTTCCAGGAGCATTCTCTCCTGACATTTTGCCCATTTTGCCCACATCTGTAGCAGACATCCTCAGAGGTTGTGAGGTCTGTTGAAAACTAGGAAAAATGGGGTTTATATATCTATGGAATGTCCAGGGTGGGAGAAAGTCTGTCTGTTTGAGGTAAGTGTGAATGTAGCAATTGGCCACCTTGGTTAGCATTTAATGGCCTTGCAGTTTCAAGGTGTTGCTTCTTACTGCCTTCTTACTGATCAAAATGTTTTGGCATCATAGTGGATGATGCGACAGTCCCCCCTGTGGCCGGAATTGAGCATAACATCCAGGCGCCGAAGTGTAAATGCCAAAAATACTTCTATCTGTGGCAGTGTGTATGTCTAAAAAATGGCATTGAATGGTTGCCATGTATGCGTGCATTGTGATCTGCTCTGATTCCCCTTTGGGGTGTGAAGGGTGGAAAATAAATACTGTAAATAAATAAATAACCCTCAATTTTCTTTTAATCTGTAGGACGTGATCCGTAGTCGCTTGGAGCATCTGACATTGAAAATTCTGGTACGGAAATATGTCACAGAATCAGACACTTGACTGTAAGTGTAAATACCATTAGGAAGTGAATAATGACGGGACAAATAAGTCTATACGGTATAAAATCCAAAACAATTATTTGTTTTGTCAGTTGAAAGGGCCTGATGTGCCTTTTGAAAGTGGCCTGTTAGTATAGAATATCAGAATGCAAAGAGAAGCAGAACAAGTCCATTTTCTGGAGATCACTGGACATCTACACAATGGGCAGCACACTGTATTGCAAATCTACTTACAGCTATATGGATTCATGCATCTTTCGTTTCCATCCTGAACATACCACCAAATGCATAGGATGCTGTTCGGCTCTCTGATGCAATGGCATCTGCTCAGACCCACAAGACATGGATTCCAAACTTAGGGAAATACAACAAGCATTCCTCAAGCTACAATAGCCATCACATAAAGTAAAAACCAAACACACAATTAAGACCTTACCACAAACACAAATGCCAGCTCTACCCTCACATTTTGGTAAAGGTAAAGGTTTCCTCTTGACACTATGTGTAATCATGTCTGACTTTGGGAGGTGATGCTCATCTCCATTTCTAAGCCAGCATTGTCCATAGACTCCTCCAAGGTCATGTGGCCAGCATGACTGCATTGAGCACCGTTACCTTCCCACAGAAGTGATACCTATTCCTCTACTCATATTTGCATGCTTTCGAGCTGCTATGTTGGCAGAACTTGGGGCTAACAGCGGGAGCTCATCCCTATCCCCGGATTCGAACTGCTGACCTTTTGGTCAGCAAGTTCAGCAGCTCAGCGGTTCAACCCACTGTGCTCACCTATAAACAGCTATAAAGTAAGATTGGAAAGAGAAACCAGTCTGTCAACAGTGGATTGAACAGAAACAATGGTTTCCTCATACATGTTATGTTAAAAATTAGTTAAAAACCACATATCTCATTTCTAATTCAGTATCAGAATTACACTACTCATCCTGGATTTAGGCAACAGCTATATTTCTTTTTTTGTCTCCCAAAGACTATAATTAATATGGCGCTTGTCACTTAAGCACCATACCCACAAGTTTTATCTTTCCATGACTATTCAGACACACATAATGCCTGTAAGGTCCTTTTCCTAGGCACTTCACTCCATGCATCTGAGCAAGTAGGGAAAAGGTCCGCAAGGCTAAAGCACAAAACGAGCTCAGACTTGCCAGGGACATTAAAAACAATAAAAGGGCTTCTTTTCTTATGTCAGTAGAAAAAGGAAAAACAAGGAGGCGATAGGGCCTCTTCGAGGAGAAGATGGGGCAATGCTGACAGGGGATAGGGAAAAGGCAGAACTACTTAATGCCTTCTTTGCCTCGGTCTTCTTACAAAAAGAAAGTCATTTTCTACCTCAGCAAGATGGAGTGGATGAGGGATTAGAGGACATCCAACCCCAAATTGGGAAACAAGTCGTCCAGGAATACCTGGCCGCTCTAAATGAGTTCAAGTCCCCAGGGCCAGATCAACTACACCCAAGAGTACTGAAGGAACTAGCGGAAGTCATTTCGGAACCATTGGCAACCATCTTTGAGAGTTCTTGGAGAACGGGAGAAGTTCCAGCAGATTGGAGGAGGGCCAATGTGGTCCCAATCTTCAAGAAGGGAAAAAAGGATGACCCAAACAACTACCATCCGGTCAGCCTCACGTCGATACCAGGCAAGATTCTGGAAAAGATTGTTAAGGAAGTGGTCTGCAAACACTTAGAAACAAATGCGGTCATTGCTAATAGTCAACATGGATTTATCAAAAACAAGTCATGCCAGACTAATCTGATCTCTTTTTCCGATAGAGTTACAAGCTGGGTAGATGCGGGAAATGCCGTGGATGTAGCGTACCTGGATTTCAGTAAGGCCTTCGACAAGGTCCCCCATGACCTTCTGGCAAGGAAACTAGTCCAATGTGGGCTAGGCAAAACTACGGTGAGGTGGATCTGTAATTGGTTAAGTGGACGAACACAGAGAGTGCTCACCAATGCTTCCTCTTCATCCTGGAAAGAAGTGACGAGCGGAGTGCCGCAGGGTTCCGTCCTGGGCCCGGTCCTGTTCAACATCTTTATTAATGACTTAGATGAAGGGTTAGGAGGCAGGATCATCAAGTTTGCAGACGACACCAAATTGGGAGGGATAGCCAATACTCCAGAGGACAGGAGCAGGATTCAAAACGATCTTGACAGATTAGAGAGATGGGCCAAAACTAACAAAATGAAGTTCAACAGTGACAAATGCAAGATACTCCACTTTGGCAGGAAAAACGAAATGCAAAGATACAGAATGGGGGACAATGACTGGCTCGAGAGCAGTACGTGTGAAAAAGATCTTGGAGTCCTCGTGGACAACAAGTTAAACATGAGCCAACAATGTGATGTGGCGGCAAAAAAAGCCAATGGGATTTTGGCCTGCATCAATAGGAGCATAGTGTCTAGATCTAGGGAAGTATTGCTACCCCTCTATTCCGCTTTGGTTAGACCACACCTGGAATATTGTGTCCAATTCTGGGCACCACAATTCAAGAGAGATATTGACAAGCTGGAATGTGTCCAGAGGAGGGCAACTACAATGATCAAGGGTCTGGAGAACAAGCCCTATGAGGAGCGGCTTAAGGAGCTGGGCATGTTTAGCCTGAAGAAGAGAAGGCTGAGAGGAGATATGATAGCCATGTATAAATATGTGAGAGGAAGTCACAGGGAGGAGGGAGCAAGCTTGTTTTCTGCTTCCCTGGAGACTAGGACGCGGAACAATGGCTTCAAACTACAAGAGAGGAGATTCCATCTGAACATTAGGAAGAACTTCCTGACTGTGAGAGCCGTTCAGCAGTGGAACTCTCTGCCCCAGAGTGTGGTGGAGGCTTCTTCTTTGGAAGCTTTTAAGCAGAGGCTGGATGGCCATCTGTCAGGGGTGCTTTGAATGCAATTTTCCTGCTTCTTGGCAGGGGTTGGACTGGATGGCCCATGAGGTCTCTTCCAACTCTTTGATTCTATGATTCTATGAAGTAGACAATCTACGAAAGCTTATGCCACCAATTCATTTTCTCTATTGGGCTTTAGGTTGCTACAATATCTCTTTGCATATTAATAAAAGGCTATCCTGGATGTGGAACCTTGTGTATCTGAACGCTGGTTTAATATTTGTAGAAATTTACAGTTATCATTCCTGTAATAGTTAGCCTACATTTCTTTCCATTCTGCCTGTCAATTGCAGAAGCAAATAAAAATGGAGAAAGAAAAGACAATGGCAGAATTCAGACAATTGCATCAGTTTCTGGAAGAGCAGAAGTCTCATCTGGCCCAGTTGGAGGAGGTGGAGAAGGAGATTGTAAGGTTAAGGGAGGAGCGCATGGCTAAACTATCCTTTCTTGAAAGTCTCGATGCAGAGATGGAAGAGAAGTTTCCTCAGCCATCACTGGAACTCCTGCAGGTAAGAAGATCAGAAACCTGCTCCATGACTCTCCAGAGCAGTGGTTCTCAACCTGTGGATCCCCACATGTTTTGGCCTTCAACTCCCAGAAATCCTAACAGCTGGCAAATTGGTTGGGATATCTGGGAGTTGTAGGCCAAAACACCTGGAGACTCACAGGTTGAGAACTACTGCTCCAGAGAAAGACCTCCTGCAGAACTCTTTATTGTTATTACTGTGCACCTTCTCTATCTGCAAAAAGGGCTTAGCTAGAGCTAATAAGAACCAGCTCTGTTAAATACAGGTACATTGGAGGATAGCAGAAGTATGCATTTTCTTTTGGGTAAACGATAGCGTTTTCTAAATAAACGTAGCTTTTTCATCTGTTTACTAATGTGTTGTGTCCCAGTGCCTCCCAAGTGGGTACTATTAATGCCTTTCTTACATACTCTCAAGGCATCTGGGTGGCTGAGATAAGGAATAGGAGACTGAATTAGGTTGAGAATGGCATAAGGAAGCCATCACCCACTTTCCTATCCAGTATGCACCCAAAGTCAGGCAATATTGACAAGCTGGAATGTGTCCAGAGGAGGACGACTAAAACGATCAAGGGTCTGGAGAACAAGCCCTATGAGGAGTGACTTAAAGAGCTGGGCATGTTTAGCCTGCAGAAGAGAAGGCTGAGATTTGTTGTTGTTGGGTTTTTTTTGTTGTGTCAGGAGCGACTTGAGAAACTGCAAGTTGCTTCTGGTGTGAGAGAATTGGCCGTCTGCAAGGACATTGCCCAGGGGACGCCCGGATGATTTGATGTTTTATCATCCTTGTGGGAGGCATCTCTCATGTCCCCGCATGAGGAGCTGGAGCTGATAGAGGGATCTCATCCGCCTCTCCCCGGATTCGAACCTGCGACCTGTCGGTCTTCAGTCCTGCCGGCACAGGGCTTTAACCCACTGCGCCACCGGGGGTTAAGGCTGAGATGAGACATCATGAGGGTCATGTATAAATATGTGAGGGGAAGTCATAGGGAGGAGGGAGCAAACTTGTTTCCTGCTGCCCTGGAGACTAGGACACGGAACTATGGCTTCAAACTACAAGAAAGGAGATTCCACTTGAACATGAGGAAGAACTTCCTGACTGTGAGAGCCGTTCAGCAGTGGAACTATCTGCCCCTTGAGTGTGGTGGAGCCTCCTTTTTTGGAGGCTTTTAAACAGGCTGGATGGCCATCTGTCGGGGGTTGGACTGGATGGCCCACAAGGTCTCTTACAACTCTTCTATGATTCTAATATCATTTGAATTGGGCTTGGAAGCAGACTGGAAGTCAGTGGAACTGGCATAACGGGGTTGTGTGCTCCCTGTACCCCGCTCTGGTGAGCAATCTGGCAGCCACCCGTTGGACCAATTGGAGTTTCTGAACAGTCTTCAAAGGCAACCCCATGTAGAGCATGTTGCAGTAATCTATTCGGGATGTCACCAGAGCATGGACTAGTTTGTGCAAAAGCTCCCCTGGCCACCACTGAGACCTAAGGTTCCAAGCTCAGGGATGAGTCCAGAATCACTCCCAAGCTGTGTCTTCAGAGGGAGTGCAACCCCATCCAACACCAGTTGTAATCTTATACCCTGACCAGGAGTGCCTCTGTCTTGTCTGGATTCAATTTCAATTGTTTGTCCTCATTCAGGGATAGGCGATGATGATGATGATGAACTAAAGTAAATAATAATAATAATAATAATAATAATAATAATAATAATAATAATAGAAGATTTGGCAGATTCCATTTATTCGAAACAATTTTCACTTTGTGGTGGTCAAAATAAACTTTGCCCATTCCCTCTCATCCATCCCCAGACTCCAATCTCTCTCCAATAACAATTAAACCTAGTACTTTGTTTTATTAATTTTTTTCTGAACATCTTGGCAGGCAGCCTGCTTATTCCTATAAGAGACGTGTTCCTTAAGAACAAACCTGCTGAGAGAATTCTTAGAAAAATCTGAACTCTTCCTCTGTGGGTATAGGATATTTAAGGACAATGTGAAAGGCTGTGTCTGGAATTTGTGTGTGTGTGTGTGTGTGTGTGTCAGGAATGACTTGGGAAACTGCAAGTCACTTCTGGTGTGAGAGAATTGGCCATCTGCAAGGAGGTTGCCCAAGGACACCTGGATGTTTTGATGTTTTTACCATCCTTATGGGAGGCTTCTCTAATGTCCTCGCATGTGGAGCTGGAGCTGACAGAGGGAGCTCAACCTGCTCTCCCTGGATTTGAACCACTGACCTGTCAGTCAGCAGTCCTATTGGCACAAGGGCTTAACCCATTGCGCCACTGGGGGCTCCCTTGTCTGGATAATCTTGAAGAAGGGAGTAAAGGGCCACAAATCTTTGATTTCGTCACAGTGACCTAAAGAGGAAGGCTTATGACTTTGGCTTGCTGGGCGGTTTTAAGGAGAGATTCTCAGGTGGCTTTTTCCCAGTACATAAAAGAAGGGAAAGAGAGTCTCTCCCCTGAATGAAGCCTCAGAAAATGTATAGAGATGGTCCCCTGTATCACCATTATGAAAGGCAACCTGGCCTCCAGGATAGTTCAGAGACACTCGGATTTTCTTGAGATTCCTATTTGAAAACAAATTATGATGACAATGAGTCCTGATAGCCACAAAGCGACCTCTCCACTTTCCTACAGCCCAGATCCCTCTCTCAGGACCATAGACAAGGACTCCCGTTCTTTGTACAGACTCTCTGGTAACTCCTATCATCCAGTGTTTTTCATCATTTTCAACAGTGACTTCCCAGAAATATCTGCCTGCTGTGAATCCTTCACGGCCTAGAGCACAAGAATATGTCCCGAATCTCTTTTCATTGTAAGGCAGGGATTGATGTTTGTCTCCCAGAGCCACACTTCTAAGATCTTCAGACAGAGTGAGCTGGGGGTGAGCAGTGTCTGGATCCAGAGTTATATTTCCTAATTTGGATGAGGGGGAGACATATGGGGTAAAAAACAAAGAAGGAGCAGCATCAATTTGGTGAATAATCAGGATGATAATTCTAAGTACTTTATTTATTTATTTGCGACATTTATGTGCCGCCCTTCTCACCCCAAAGGGGGCTCAGAGCGGCTTACAAGATAGATAGATAGATATATATACATACACATACACACACACGCACACACACACAATATATTATATTATTAGCATAGTAATATCAGTATCATATATTACTATATTGTACTATACCACTATATTGTAATATTATTAGTAATATAAAATATATAATTGTAATATTAGATTGTTATCAGTATTATATTGTATTACATTATAATATTATAAATATTATATGTATATACAATATATTATATTACATTATATTATATTATTAGCATAGCACTATGGAGAGCTCCTTACCCTTCCTGTTTGTAGATATAGCAAAAGATGCAAATATTTGAATGAATTAATAAAATAAATACACTTGGAAATGAAAAACTACAATCACTCAGTGTCATTGTGCAGGATAGCTTTTAAGCGCATCTGCAAGAAATTAGAGCTGAATTCCTGCTTCACTTTATACTTGCATTTGGGCTCAATGCAGGCAACCAATGCATGGGTCAGCATTACTTCCCTTCCTCTTCTTCAGGGATCCTATTAATATGAAACCCTGAGTAGATAAACCTCTCTGCATTTTGAAATAAACATTGCAGGAGCAGCACTTGCCACTATCTGTGTATTTATTAATGCATGTCAGGGAATCCCAAACAGATGTAACAAGGTCTTATAGCACCTTTGAGAAATAAGGGCCCTTCCACACAACTAAATAACCCATAATATCAAGGCAGATGATCCACAATATCTGCTTTGAACTGGGTTATCTGAGTCCACGCTACCATATAATCAGGTTCAATGTGGTTTTTATACAGCTGTGTGGAACGGGCATTTGAAGACTGTTCGGAAGCTTCAAATGGTCCAATGGACTGCAGCCAGGTTGATCATACAACCCCCCTGTTACATCAGCTCCACTGGCTGCCAGTCTGCTACTGCCAGTCTGCTACTGAGCATAATTCAAAGTACTGGCTTTAGCCTATAAAGCCCTAAACAGTTCCGGTCCAGCTTACCTGTCTAAACGTAACTCCTCTTATAAACCAACTCAGAGATTAAGATGGTCTGGGGAGGCCCTGCTCTTGTTCCCGCCTCCTTCGCAGGTGTGTCGAGAGGTGGGAACGAGAGAGGGCCTTCTCCGTGGTGGCCCCTCGACTGTGGAACTCCCTCCCCAGTGATATCATAGCAGCTCCCTCCCTCCTGGCCTTCGGAAGAAAAGTGAAAGTGGCTCTGCGGTTAAGCCTTTGGAGATTAACTACAATGTAATAATAGATACAGAATTATGTGTAATGACTTTTGGAATGGCCCCGGATTATAATTGTGGATGGCGTGATTTTCAATAGAGATTGCAGTGTCTTATATGTTTTTAACGTGCATTTATTTTTAATTTTAAATCTTTAACTTAATGTATTCTAACTGTGTTGTTTGAAGGCATTGAAGAGTTGCAATATGTAAAGCTGCTTTGAATCCCCTTCGGGGTAGAGAAAGTTGGGATACAAATAGAGTAAATAAATAAATAAATAAAAGCTGGTAGCATAAGCTTTCATACACTTAAGTCTCCTTCATCAGATGCATGGAGATAGAGACTTAAGTCCCAACTTCTTTCACTCAGTCTCAAAAGTATTGACGAAGGCTTTCATGGCCAGAATCACTGGGTTGTTGTAGGTTTTTTGGGCTATATGGTCATGTTCTAGAAGCATCAAAAGTCTCAAAAGTGCTTCAAGATCCCTTTGCACCCAGATCCATGCCTTTGAGTTCTGTGGCTATAGGATTACTGATTTTTCAAACCTCTCACATGTAAAGCTATCAGTGTTTCCACAAAATTAGTGTCCATTCACTATGATTTTTTTAAAAAAAGCTTTAAATACAACACGAAAAGCAAGCTGCATAATAAACCAACAAGAATCCTACATCTGACCATCGCCACTTAAAAACAAACAAATTGTATTATCCTCCCCACACATTAAAAATGACTTCCTGTTCCATCAAGCAAACACATCTATCAAACTATTATTTTGAACTTCTTGTTACTACTTCATCAGAAATTTACCTTTTTGCAGTGGGAGTTCAGACAGCACAATATCTGAGTAAAAATAGATACATAAAGATTAAGCACCACACAACCAACCTTATATTACCCCCAATGAACAAAATATACCCATTCATACAATTGCTTCAATAGTTTCCTTATTTCAAGTATAGAACTGAAGTCAAACTGAAATAAATCTGCCAGAGGGCAATTCTCTTAGCAACTGTAAACTACTTGCAGATTGAAATGCAAACTTGTGGATATCAGTTCCATCAGGCCCATAGACAGGATTTTGATTCGGGGGGGGGGGGGGGGGGCTGAGTCTGAGTGAAAGAGAGTCTACCCTAGCAAACCTTTTGTATCATTACCCCAATACCCCCATGCATATGGGATATATTGAGCATGGTGATCAGATCATGATATGAATAAACATAACAGTTTAAATAATAAATGTTATTTATTACGTTCATTAACAAAATGTTTAGAATACTTTTTGATTTATTTTTTACTTTACAGTAACAGTCTTCTTTTCTTCTCCCCGGCCATTTTGTCAATTACTTTTTCTGGTTTGATAGTGATGTCCCGATGGATGGCAATCATTGCTAGTCCACTAAGTCTCTGGTCTGTCATTAAACTTCTAGATACACTTTTCACTCTCTTCAAAATGATCTTTCCACACTGCATGTCGTTACTGGTAGAGTAGCTAACACAGTGAAAAGGAAATTTATTGACCAATAGTAGGTTTTGTCACACAGTTCTAACACTTTAAGTACCTCAGTATCTTTCTTAATTGATGGTGTAATATTACACAACATTATGTGCCTAGCCTGGGAGTTGCAGTGCACCCTTACCCAGAGGGCATTGAACCAAGCCAACGCTAGATCTCGGCTAAACTTGGCACATAGAACCAATGTGCCCAACTGTGCATGGTGGCAGGGATTGGGAATGATTGCCCTTTTTCAAATGCGAGTTGTTGTTTACCTGGATCCAGAGAGTCCCAGAAGGCAGCCGACGGGCTCGACACATTCCACTCCCAGCCGTGCGTGTGGCAAGACTTCAATGCACAGGCGCAAAGGACTGCTGAGTGCATGGGCGTGAAGGCCTATTGTGGCCATCTGTAGTGTGGCAGCATCCTCTTTGGTGCCTGGGCTGTCGGCACACTCCCTTTCCTCTCCCACCGGCACCAAAGGCTGAAACCAGGGGCACAGAAAAGGAAAGAAAGTGCAGCGAGGGCCCAGGCGCAGACAAGGACACCACCGTGCCACATACCAGTAAGGCCTTCTCACGGACCACCCTGAGAATTTGGGGGGGGGGGAGGGCTGAAGCCCCTCAAACCCCCCCCCCCCCTCCGCTACATGCCTGAGTTCCATACATTCTGCTATGCTCTCTAAAATGGGCTCCAAGTTGACTGTACATACGTTTGGAAGCTAGATAGTGCCATTTTTCCTCTTGTTATTTGCAGAGGCTCCTGGATGTTTTGATTCAATCTAGTTTCAAACCTTGTTATGATTGGACACTACTTTGGTAGATAAAGTATGCTAGGGATCAGAGAGTAGAATGTGCCCTGCTGGTTACTGCTACATCTTTCAAGTTTCTGATATGATTGACCATGATATTCTATTGGGATGTCTCACAAGGATGAAACCTGGAGGGTCTGTTTTGTGGTGGCTGTTTTGTTCCCTATGCTATTTCAGCATATATGTGAAACCATTTGTTTGACTTGCAGAAACCCCTGCCTTCTGGTTTTCTGGGCAGGTAAAGCCTGTTGACATCACTATGTGGGTGTAATGAGTAGTGAATTCTCACGTTTTATTGTTTATAATTATATTACTGACACAAAAACACAGTATGTCACAGCAAATGAGATCTGTATGCTGGATTTTGTATCACAAAATCACAAGTCGAACACTTCCCAAGCGTACAGGACTGTATTATTATTATTATTATTATTATTATTATTATTATTATTATTATTATTATCCTGCTCAGAAGATTGTAATACACTTTATATTGGGCTCTGAAAATGCTTTGGAAGCCACAGTTGGTCTCAAGAGCAACAGCCAAATTATTAACCAATGCCCATGCTGCAACAGCTTCACTTTCTGTAACTTTTTCTAAGCAAAATTAAACAAAAAAACAAAAAAACCATCTAGCAACAAGAAGGAGGCAAGAAAGCTTGTCATATTCTAATTCATATAAAGCCAACATAAACCAAGCTACAGTTTCTCTTACCTTTGAATTTCTTCATGGTGCCAGAAAGAAATAGTCTAATATCGCCCAAGTCCCATATTTTCCATTTTAGTTCAGGAAGGAAATCTATTGGATCCGGAAGTGTGGCCTCGTTCTCACTCCTCGGGGGAAATAAAAAAGCAAGATTAACTCACCACTCTTCCAAGTCAGTCCAGAAGTGCCAAACCCAGTGTAGTGTAGTGACGTAAGTACTGAGGTGGAACGCTGGGGAACCCAAGTTCAAATATTCACTCGGCCATGAAAAACCACTGAAACACTTTCTTAGCTAAGTGGGAGTAATGGCAAACCTCACCTGAATATTTTTTTTCTGAGAAAACCACATGTTAAAGTCCTCAAAGTCACCATCATCTTGAAAAAATATAACAACAACAACAACAACAACAACAACAAATGGATCTCAGTCTTGGGCAGGAGTCTCCGGATCATCATGTGAAGGTCTGATCTGATCTGGCCACGGTGGTCCACGCTCTGGTTACATCCTGTATAGACTATTGCAACGCTCTCTACATGGGGTTGCCTTTGAAGACCGCCCAGAAGCTACAACTAGTCCAACGAGCAGCAGCCAGACTACTAATAGGAGCGGGGTACAGGGAGCATACTACTCCTCTGTTGCGTCAGCTCCACTGGCTGCCAATCAGCTTCCGAGCACAACTCAAAGTGCTGGTTGACCTATAAAGCCCTAAACGACTGGCCCAATTTACCTGTCCGAACGGATTCTCCCCTATGAACCATCAAGGTTATTAAGATCTTCTGGAGGGGCCCTGCTCTCGGTCCTTCTCAGTGGTGGCCCCTTTCACCTTTCAGACATGCGCCTTTCACCTTAAGAACAGACAAGCATCCCGAGCTCTGAGGATTACCTGGGAAGGAATCCCACTGGAGCATTGCAGCGCACCCAAATACCTGGGAGTCACTCTGGACCGTGCTCTGACCTACAAGAAGCACTGCCTGAACATCAAGCAAAAAGTGGGCGCTAGAAACAATATCATACGAAAGCTGACTGGCACAACCTGGGGATCACAACCAGACAGTGAAGACATCTGCCCTTGCGCTCTACTCTGCTGCTGAGTATGCATGCCCAGTGGGAACATATCTCACATGATAAAACAGTGGATGTGGCTCTTAATGAGACATGCCGCATTATCACGGGGTGTCTGCGCCCTACACCACTGGAAAAATTACACTGCTTAGGTATTGCACCACCTGACATCCGCCGGGAAGTAGCAGCCAATAGTGAAAGGACCAAGGCAGAGACATCTCCAGCTCATCCCCTGTTTGGGTATCAGCCAGCACGTCAACGACTTAAATCAAGACATAGTTTTCTTAGATCTACAGAGACACTCGCTGGAACACCCCAGCAAGCGAGAGTCCAAAAGTGGCAGGCCCAAACCCAGCACCTTAATCCATGGGTGATACCAGATGAGAGACTCCCCCCTGGGCACACAGAAGACTGGGCGACTTGGAAGGCGCTGAACAGACTGCGCTCTGGCACCACGAGACGCAGAGCCAATCTTAAGAAATGGGGCTACAGGGTGGAATCCTCGGCATGCGAGTGCGGAGAAGAACAAACCACTGACCACCTGCTGCAATGCACCCTGAGCCCTGCCACATGCACAATGGAGGACCTTCTTGCGGCAACCCCAGAGGCACTCCAAGTGGCCAGATACTGGTCAAAGGACATTTAACCAAATACCAAATTTGCAAAATCTGTGTGGTTTTTTTTCCTTTCTTTTTTTTCTTTTTCTTTTTAATCTCTGTGTTTGTTTTGCTCTGTTAGAATTGTAATACAATGGTTGCTGATGACACGATAAATAAATAGTGGTGGCCCCTCGGCTCTGGAACTCCCTTCCGATGGAGATTAGATCTGCCCCTTCCCTCCTGACTTTTAGAAAGCTGGTAAAAACATGGCTTTGGAATACTGCATTTGCAGAATGATGATTTGAGTCAATAACTGCTGACCACATGGGCAAATGGCGATGAATTTATGATTTATTCTGATGAAGTTGTATAATTGTATTTTAATGTATTTTTGTACTATTGTATTATGATGTTTACTGTGGTTTATCTTATTGTATTTTAACCCTCTGCTGTTAGCTGGCCTGAGTCCCTCCTCGGAGGTCGAGAAGACCGGGTTATAAAAGCTCGAAATAAATAATAAATAATAAATAAGGCACCATAACAATATGGGCACTTTCCTTAACACTCACAAAGGCCTACTTTATTCTTGTTACAGTATCTGAAGCACTTAAGCTGATAAAGTAAAAGAGGATATGGGAGAAATGTTTAACAGAAGGTCAGCCACAATCATCCATATTACCGAGCTTACTACAACAGTCATGTTAGTTATATAGAAGAGAAGTCTAGGCTAAGAGTGAATTGCCAAGTGGGGAATTCACCCTAAAGGTGCATTTGCCATTGATGAGAGGAGAAATCTAAACAACTCTCATCACCATCCAAAGACAGGCCGGAAAAAAATAGTCTGTTACAAGATATAGTAGTCTCTGCTCCTCCAACTGTTTTGGACTTCAGCTCTCTGAAATCCCAGTCTGTTTACCAGCTGTTAGGTATTCTGAGAGCTGAAGTCCAAACATCTGGAGCAGAACAGTTTGAGAAACTATGTTAGATAAATATGACTTGCAAGTAAGCTTTTAGTTAATTAGGTGCCTCCTGTCTGAACAAAAAGACAATAGATAGAAAATGGTCTTCTAGATTTCTGGTCATCTTTAAAGATTGAAGTCTTATTTTAAAAAATAGAAATTGGAATTTTCCTTTGAAACACCTTCCCTCCTACTGACAAGATATGACCTCCCTGTTGCATTCAAGAGAACATGAAGTGTTTAATTATCTCATTTATTTATAACTAGCCGTCCCCTGCCACACATTGCTGTGGCCCAATCTGTGTCTATGTGTTTTGTGTGTGTATAAATTTGTGTATTAGGGCTGGGCGATTTCGTTCGTTAATTTCGTAATTAGTTACTGATTCGTATTTAAATTAGCTTACGAACCGATATTGAACCATTTAGGAGCAACTAAAAATCGAAACGAATTTTTCAATTCATTTCGTAATTGTTTCGAAATCGTTTCGAAATCGTTTTGAAATTGTTTCGTTATTATTTCCGCATGTCTGGTGCAAGTTTTAGGGTTGCTGTTTGTTTTCTCAGTGAAAAAAAAAATTATCACACCAACAGTCAACAACAGAGGGAGAGGGAAGCTTCCTGTCCCATTTGGAGGTTTTTTTAGCGTATTGCGCGATCGCGCCCGCCATTAACGAATCGATTCGTAATTGTTTCGAAATCGATTCGTAATTGATTCGTAATTTACGAAATTTCGTAAATAACGAAATTTTTCAAAGGAAAATTTCGGAATTATTTTAAAAATCAAAACGCAAAAACCCTCTAAAAACGAATCGAGTTTAGAAACAAATTTTTCCGTGGTTGCCCAGCCCTATTGTGTATATTTGCGCATATATATGCGCAAAACCATATATATGTTTTTGTGCATGCACTGTAGCGTCTTTCTGCTTTTTTTTTGGCCTTTTAAGTCCCTTCCTATGTGTTTTTCAGTGTTTTACGAGTGATGGTCACTTGATGGCCTGAGAGGTGTATTGTGTCCAAATTTGGTGTCAACTCATCCAGTGGTTTTTGTTACGTTAATCCCACAAACGAACATTGCATTTATACACACACACACACTAGCCGTCCCCTGCCACACATTGCTGTGGCCCAGTCTGTGTATATGTGTTTTGTGTGTGTATATGTGTATATTTGAGCATATATATGTGCGAAACCATATATATGGTTTTGCGCATGTGCTGTAGTGTCTTTTTGCTTTTTTGGCTTTTTAAGTCCCTTCCGCTATGTTTTTCAGTATTTTTATGAGTGATGGTCACTCAATTTGTGTCCAAATTTGGTGTCAATTCGTCCAGTGGTTATTGAGTTATGTTAATCTCACAAACTAACATGACATTTTTATTTATATAGATGAATGGGGATCTTGCCAAACTGGTTCAGAATAGCACAGCTTATATTTAATTGGTTTTGACCCATGTGTGGGAAATCCATCTGAGGACAATCCAAGGAGCCATCAGAAGACATTACCAGATGGTGACAAGCAACAATCATGTTCACATTTTCATTTAGGCAAAGGATCTGCATGCATCACTTTAAGCACATAGAGCCTTTTCTTTTGAACTCCCCAGAGGAGAACATTAAGGTCATGCCTTGCACCACCCAGAAATATTTCCTTCATTCCAAGTGACAGCCCCCAAATTTCACTTGCCATATCCAGACCCTTTCCAGAATTGTGAAGTGAACAGGATCTACTTACCTCTGCAGAATGCTTCTCACATCCTAGAAGGAAAAAAGAAAGTAAGAGGACAGTCAGGGTCTTTCACACACCACTTTGTGGGGAGGCACTCTGGTTCCGTTAGTGATGCTTTACACAAGTACAAAGCTTCATTTAAAATGTTATTGCTGACAGAGCAATAAAGAGGATTGAGTACCTTCATTTGCATCTCAGAGTGTCATAGGTGAATGGAAGTGGAGAACATGTTGAGGAAGGGATAGCTTGGGAAATGCATAGGGATGCTTGGCCTTTTCACTGCATTTTTCTGTACATGCAGTCAGTGTGATAAAACTCTTTAAAGTCCACATAATCCTCTTAAACAAGGGTGGAATTCTGATTTTGATGGACTTAAGCTGCCAGTTTTCCTTGCCACTGGCCTTTACACCTGGGAGCACTAGTATTTGTACTCCAGTTCAACCAACAGTGAAGCTATATACAACACAAATTATGTTTAGTGGAGCTGTAGATCTAAGAAATTCAGATATGGACAAAGTGTGGCCCTTAGAACTACTAGTCATTTTAGTATTTTGGGGAGAGGGGGTCAGGTGAATTTAGGTATTTTTTGGTCCTCAAAATACCTAAATGCTGCCAATGACACCTAAAAATACAGTGGTTTGCTTCCCCAAATCCCCCAAGCCTCCAACAACCTTTCCAAATCTGAAACAAACACACAAAAGTCCTCTGAGGATGCTTGCCATAGATGCAGGCGAAACGTCAGGAGAAATGCCTCTAGAACATGGCCATATAGCCCGAAAAAACCCACAAGAACTGAGTGATTCCGGCCATGAAAGCTTTCGACAATACATTGAACACACAAAAATCAGCTGGAAATGCTCCAAATGTCGATCAGAAGTGATATTGCCCGATTTTGGGTGCATGCTGGATAGACTGGTGGGCGAATGGCTCCCTTATGCCATTCCCAACCTAATTCATCCTCCTGTTCCTTATCCCAGCTGTACAGATGCCTTCAGAGAATATGTAAGAAAGGCTTGAATAGTACCCATTTGGGAGGCACTAAGACACAAAACATTAGAAGTGAGCTGAAAAGGGTAAGTTTATTTTGAAAACTATAGTTTACCCTAAAGAAAATGCATACTTCTGCTTTCCCCCAATGTACCTGTATGTAACAGAGCTGGTTCTCATTAGAGGGGCTCTCTCCCTTTTTGCAGCTAAAGAAGGTGCACAGCAACAACAGTGAAGAGTTCTGCAGGCAGCCTTGCTCGGGAGAGTACTGAATCAGGTTTGGGATCTTCTTACCTTCAGGAGTTCCAACGGTGGCTGATGAAGCTTCTCTTCCATCTCTGCATAAAGATTTTCAAGAGATGATAATTTAGCCATACGCTCCTCCCTTAATCTTCCAATCTCCTTCTCTACTTCCTCCATCCGGGTCAGAAAAGACTTCTCCTGTTCTTCCAGAAACTGATGAAATAGCCTGAATTCTGTCATTGTCCTTTCTTTCTCCATTTTTATTTGCTTCTGAAATTGGCAGGCAGAATGGGAAGAAATGTAGGCTAAGAATTATAGGAAGTAATCAATGTTCAGATACACAACGTTTCACATCCAGGATGGCCTTTTATTAATGTACAAAGAGATCTTGTAGGAACACAGAGAAAATGAATTGGTGGCAAAAGCTTACACAAATTGTCTACTTTCCCAGGTGTATGAAGTGAAGTGCCTAGTAACAGGGCTTTACAGGTAGAATGTGAGTCGGAATAGCCATGGAAAGATAAAACTTACAGATATAGTGCTTAAATGACAGGTTCAGTATTCATTAGAGTCATTGGGAGACAAAGTCAGGAAGACAGGTGTTGCCTAAAATCAGGGTGAGTACATAACTATATGAATGGTGGAGGGTGCTGTTTGAGTGTAGTGTGATCCTGCCTGGGAATCAGAAATAAGAAGTATGGTTTTAACTAATGTTTTAAAATATGCATTGTGCAGACTGGTTTCCTCTTTCAAATCTTACCTTATAGGTGTTTTTTAAAAAACAAAAAACAAAACCAAGAACAGCTGTTTTGAGGTTAAAAATGAAATGCCCAGGAACTGGATTATATCTATTCCTATTCCAAAAGTCTGATTTGTGTTCATTTCTCCTTTGGCACTGAGAATGGCCTGTTTGCCCAAAGCAGGGTGTTGAAGAGCATTGTTGACATATAACATATGAGAAGATGAGCAAGTCAAAGTTTTTTTGCTTTTCCCTTCTATCATATTTTTGTAGTTTATCCTTGGTTTTATTTATTTTTTGCCAAATGAATCTCATTATATCTTTTTTCCAATCGTTTAGTATTTTTTGATTTCTTATTATCGGTAAGTTTTGAAATAGAAAGACCAGTTTTGGGAGTATTGACATTTTTTTGGGGAGAGGGGGTCAGGTGAATTTAGGTATTTTTTGGTCCTCAAAATACCTAAATGCTGCCAATGACACCTAAAAATACAGTGGTTTGCTTCCCCAAATCCCCCAAGCCTCCAACAACCTTTCCAAATCTGAAACAAACACACAAAAATAAGCTGGAAATGCTCCAAATGTCGATCAGAAGTGATATTGCCCGGCTTTGGGTGCGTGCTGGATAGACAGGTGGGCGAATGGCTCCCTTATGCCATTCCCAACCTAATTCATCCTCCTGTTCCTTATCCCAGCTGTACAGATGCCTTCAGAGAATATGTAAGAAAGTACCCATTTGGGAGGCACTAAGACACAAAACATTAGAAGAGAGCTGAAAAGGGTAAGTTTATTTTGAAAACTATACTTTACCCTAAAGAAAATGCATACTTCTGCTTTCCCCCAATGTACCTGTATGTAACAGAGCTGGTTCTCATTAGAGGGGCTCTCTCCTAGCCCTTTTTGCAGCTAAAGAAGGTGCACAGCAACAACAGTGAAGAGTTCTGCAGGCAGCCTTGCTCGGGAGCAAGTCAAAGTGCCCTTGATATTGTGGACCATGTAACTGCTTCCTGTGATGACATTTCCTGACTAAATGTGAGGCTAGAGATGGCATTTAGGTTTGTGGCAAGGTCTTAATTGTGTATTTGTTTTTTACTTCATGCAATGGGTATTGTAGCTTGAGGAATACTTGTTGTATTTCCCTGAGTTTGGAATACATGTCTTGTGGATCTGAACAGATGTAATTGCATCACAGAGCCAGACAGCAACATATGCATTTGGTGGTATGTTCAGGATGGAAACTAGAGGCGGGTGAATACATGTAGTTGTCAGTGAATTTGCAATACAGTGTGCTGCCCATTGTGTAGATGTCCAGTGATCTCCAGAAATTGAACTTGTTCTGTTTCTCTTTGCGTTCTGATATTCTATACTAACATGCCACTTTCAAAAGACACATCAGGCCATTTCAATTGACAAAGCAAAGAATTGTTTTGAATTTTATACAACATATACTTATTTCTCACATCATTATTCGCTTCCTAATGATATTTACACTTACAATCAGATCTTGGTTGTCTGATTCTGTGACATCTTTCTGCACCAGAATTTTCAATGTCAGATGCTCSCAGCGACTGATGATCACATCCTACAGATTAAAAAAAAAGTTGAGCATTGGTTCAGAAAAGGAGGTTAATTGAATTTGGATCCTATGCTTGTCTTCAGTTCGGGGGGGGGGGTGGTGGTACTTGGAGCTCTCCAGTTTATAAATGGAGCATGGACTTTACTAAGAATAGAGAGCAGGTAGCATTTCCCCCTCCCAGATAAGAAGCCTAATATCTTTCTTTGCCTATAWATAACAAGGCAACCTACCCCTGACACAGACTTCCACCTCTGCCATGTATCTACCCCATCCATATTCCCGAGGCTCCTCAGCTTTCCCCGTGACTTCTATTTATGGAAAAAACTTGTAATTAAAACTGTTTCTAGATAATTTATATGTATTTCTTGCATGTTACACTATGGAGTCATGGGCACATCCAGATTTCCAGAGGAATGTCCTACCTTATATTCCTTGACAGCCTCCTCCATAGGAACCACCTCATGATCTCGATGCTCCTTGGACCTGTCACACACCACACAGATGAGGATTTCCTCCTTTTTACAAAACAGCTTCAGGGGCTCCTGGTGTTTTTCACAGACTCCCCTCTTTCCTTCTTCCCCTTTTGGCCTCTGATGGCTAAGATTTTTGGCTATTTCCACAAAACTTGCCAGCTTACGATTTGGTTTCACATATATTTTCTGGATCTTTTCTCTGCACTGGGGGCAGGAGGCCTCCTTCTCCGACTCCTCCCAGCATGGAGTAATGCAGGACAGGCAGAAATTGTGTCCACACTCTGTGATCACTGGATCCTTGAAATAGTCCAAGCAGATGGGACATTCAGCTTCCTCACAAAGATCCTGGATGGGATTCACACTTTTAGCCATGTCTCCAGTCTGGCAAACAAGCTCAGAATTAGTTTCGTTTCCTTTGCTTTCAGTGCTTTGGCCAGCCTCTTCTACGTAATGATTCACCCATACTAGTGTAAGTGAAAAAGGCAGAAAGGATTTTCAAAACAGACTCCTGACACAGACATTCATGGGCACAATTTGAGAAGCGGGCAGCCTCAGATCCACCCAAATCAAAATGTGCAGGCCATAAAAACAGGCAGGCCTTTTAAAAATAGGAAAGTAATTATATGCTCATATGATAGGACCATATCACACAAAAAATGCCTCTGTTCTGATAGCCTTTGCATACTGATTCCTACAAGTCTCATCACATGATATATGGTCCATATTGTCACTACCCTATAGAAAGTCGAATGCAAAGATTTGCAGACTGTATATTTTGGAAGACAGGAATCCAGTGTCTTCACTGGTACTTTATTTCTTCATCCGGGTTAGAGGTGATGGCACTTCCACCTACAAGTTGTTAACAAATGTGCTGTCGCACGCTGGGCCTGTGATAATGTCTGTTTACAGGACATGCTTTCTGTATACCCATCGGGACACTGGGGTGCCTCAGCTGAAGGGTCCCTTAGGTTTCCCAACACAAAGTTCTATTGAGGCTCAAAATAAGTCCAACAAAGTTCTTTATTAAAGCTTAAATCTTCAAACAAATGAATTAAATGCTTTATAATCTTAAAAAACTGGTAGCTTTCTCAATCTGCCAACAAGGGACAGGCAACTGCTTGATAAACTGTTCCTTTCTTCTTTAGGGAAACCTTCTGGCCTCTCCTTGGGCAGTCTTCCTTTACCTTACTGGCGTGAGGCCCCCACTCCCAGCTCGAAGCTGCTTTATGGATAACCAGAGCGGTCCCTTACCAGACAAGGTTCCTGTAGATCTGACAAGCTGGTGTCCTTTAGTTTCTCCACGAAGGCTGTAGAAACTATTCCTTTTGCCCCAGCAAAGGCTGGCTGTATTCCCCCAGCAAAAGCTGTGGAACTATTCCTTTTCTCCCCAGCAAAGCTGTGAGACTGTTTCTGTTACTCCACAGCAGAGCTGTGAGGAGTGAAGCCTTTGTGCAGGTGGAATAGAAAAAATCCACACGTCCTGCTGTAAGGCTCCAAACTGTAAGACTGAACAAAATCCTCCTTTCCCTTCAAACCCTGGGAAAAGGGGCGGATCTAAAGGCTCCAACGATTGATTGACAGGTTGCTGGCCCTATGACTGCAACCTGGGGAAGCTACCTGATTGCAAAATGCATGGCCTAAATAAATTCAAGCAAACTAGCAGTGCAAGAAAAAGAATTCAAATCTCCTGGCACTACTGTGCCAGCGCAACAGATCTTAGGTTTTCTGTTAAATGAAGTGGATTAGCAGATGGTGGTGTTTGCCTGGCCAAAAAGGCTTTAGCCAGTTTTGGTTTAAAGACCATATGTGTTCCATTTCTCTACATTGATAAATGCTTCCCTTTTGTTTTGTTTTTTAAAATTTTGGAATTAGATACCTCAGAAGGACCAAAAATATGTTTTTTTACGTTTTTTCCCTTGTGGATGAAGGTCACAAGGTTGTGTGGTTGTTCAAAATCTAACAAAAAAATTGATATGTGGGAACATCCGCTGGATTGCGAGGAGTCATCCTTCTGCGATGTGATAAGTGAAAAGCACATTATTTTATTAGATACGGAATGGAGAGATCTGGGTGTGATGGAATGGCTGGATATCCATTATGTATCATTTCTTCTGGTGTGTGTAATAAAGTTCTAATACACTGAAGATCCTGCCTGAGACTTATGTCAGTCCTGTACTGTGTAGATTCACTATTTCTTCTGTATAGAGACTGTGCAGACTTTGTGCAATATCACCACTTGTCCAAACTATTTCTTAAAGCTTAAGTCAAAACGAAGAGGTTAGGTTGTTCAGACAGGTGGATTGCCTTGAGTATTATTGTTCTGTGTCTTCGAACTCACCAGTGAGAAACTGCTTTCTTTTGTCCCATACAGCTAGATTTTTAAATGTCATTATTAATAATGAACACATGTTAAGCAAACTAATGCCATGGCATTCACTTGCCTTGCAATATCAGTCAGCTTCTGAAAACAAAGTTAATCAGTTTCTGTCTGCCAACATCCACCAGGTTCCACCAGGTGTATCAAGCAAATTCAATCAATTTAAGGATCTGGATCGCCACAAGCTTCTGACTGCAACCTCATATCCCATTCAATAAGTCCATAAAACAAAGGGACATGCCTTCCTATTCAGTCCCACAAAGAGCTGACTTCAGTTGTGTCCTTCCATGAATTAGCTGCTTCTTCCATCTGCCATCCAGCTTGGTCAGTGTCTCTCATGCAATGTTTGGACTGTCAAGTCCTTTGGATCCTTGACTGAGAAGGATCTGTGAAGTTCAAGTGAAGTTCAAGGACACAATCTGATCATCTCTGACAGGAGGTTTTGAGATAGTCAGAGCACAGGTCAAATAGACCAAACTGAACTGGAATCAGAGCACAAGTAATAATAAATGATATATGCAGTTAGGTTGCACAGGTTTTAAGTTGGATAAGACAGGAAGTAGGAAAAAAGTCTCCACAATGAGGAGTCTGCCTGGAGGTGGTAATGCGCTAGTTGAAGAAAAATAAATTGGAAATTAATCCAGATAAGACAGCAGTGCTTACCATTAATGCGAGTGTGGAGAAGAGCAAACCACAGACCACCTACTACAATGCAACCTGAACCCTGCCACATGCACAATGGAGGACCTTCTCGCAGCGATACCAGAGGCACTCCAAGTGGCCAGCTTCTGGTCAAAGGACTTTTAGTATAATGCCAAGTTTTAAAACTTTGTTTGTGTTTTTATACCCTCAACTCACTTCAGACATGATAAATAAAATACCATTAAAGCTCCTAACCTAGGAATGAAGGTATGTCAGTTCCAGATGGTGGCCGCGCTTTGCCTTCTTCCCTGGTCTCGGCTGTTTCTTAACTTGGTTCTTTCTCCGCCGGACTCACCTCCGCGCCTCCAAGACCCCCCTTCAGGGTTCCTGAATGCGCCCTGGTGGTATCCAGAAGTGACAGAGGTTCAGAGACACCAGAGAACCCAAGCCAATTTCAGGTTGAGCTTCCCAGCGTTGTTATGCACCCTCTCGCCTCGGCGCCATCTTGGATCTCATTCATTTCTACTGGACATCTAGCTGTTACCCAGTGCATAACACATCCCTTGGCCAATCTGGATACTTGAGCACTGAAAGGATGACAGCAGTGGCTAACTTTTCCAGCCAGACAGAAATTGGTTTGAAGATATTTAGCTCTTCTTGAAAGAGTGGCAGTGGTTGTGGTGGATGAGAGAGTGGGAATATGTCACAAAATGAGGACTGAAGTAACTGAAAAGTGTCCTGCATGCTAAAAAAACAGATAATGACAGCATAAAATGAATGAAAGACATTTTAAAACAAGAATACAGCACTGTCTATTGTAGTCAGGGACTTGGTGACCTTAAATGGCATCCAGGAACATCACAATCAGAAACGATTCTTGAAAGTTCTTATTATATTAATAACTTTTGAAATAAATTGAAAGACTCTCTGGGAGAAAGAAAATCCCATGTTCCAATAATGGGTGAAATCAAGTGATTCCACAATTGTAATTGTGAATTTCAAGCCTGTTACCTTTCTTGTGTAGCACATGGTCTATAAATGTAATTTTCACACAGTTCCCTTGGCTATCCCTCCTACTAAATTGGGAAGGATAGCCAATACTCCAGAAGACAGGAACAGAATTCAAAACATTCTTAACAAATTAGAGTGATGGGCCAAAACTAACAAAATGAAGTTCAACAGGGACAAATGCAAGATACTCCACTTAGGCAGAAAAATGAAATGCAAAGATACAGAATGGAGGATGCATGGCTCAAGAGCTGTATATGTGAAAAAGATCTCGAAGTCCTTGTGAACAACAAGTTAATCATGAGCCAACAATGTGAGGCAGTGGTAAAAAAGCCAATGGGATTTTGGCCTGCATCAATAGGAGTATAGTGTCTAGATCTATGGAAGTCATGCTACCCCTCTATTCTGCCTTGGTCAAACCACATCTGTAATACTGTGTTCTATTCTGGGCACCACAATTGAAGGGAGATGTTGACAAGCTGGAATGTGTCCAGAGGAGAGCAACTAAAATGATTAAAGGTCTGGGGAATAAGCCCTATGAGGAGTGGCTTAAAGAGCTGGGCATTTTAGCCTGAAGAAGATAAGGCTAAGAGGAGATATGATAGCCATGTATACATATGTGAAAAGAAGTCAAAGGGAGGAGGGAGCAAGTTTGTTTTCTGATGCCCTGGAGACTAGGATGTGGAATAATGGCTTCAAACTACAAGAAAGGAGATTCCACCTGAACATTAGGAAGGACTTTCTGACTGTGAGAGCTGTTCACTCTCTGCCCCGGAGTGTGGTGGAGGCTCCTTCTTCAGAGGCTTTTAAAAGGGGGCTGAATGGCCATCTGTCAGGGTGCTTTGAATGCGATTTTCCTGCTTCTTGGCAGGGGGTTGGACTGGATGGGGCCCACAAGGTCTCTTCCAACTTTATGATTCTATGATTAATTAATGATACTGGAAAATCAGGAATTATTTATTTAATGCCCCCTCATAATGATACTGGGGGAACAGATGTAAAATGAGGTGGCAAGACTTTTACCAGGTGTTTGAATCCCTAAATCCTGCTTGGATACAGGCCTGTCCTCTGAATGAATGCCCAGAGGAAGTAATGGGCTGGATGAGGAAAAACAAATTGAAACCGAATCCAGACAAAATAGAGGTGCTTGCCATCATGGGACCTAATCTGGGGGTAGAGGTGTGTCAACCAGTCCTGGATGGGGTTATACTCCCCCTGAAAGACTGTGCTCGCAGCTTGGGACAAGGGCTCCTGGATCTGTCTCTTCAAATGTCAGCCCAGGTAGATGTGACGGTCAGGAATGCTTACTATCATCTTCAGCTGATCTGCCAACTGCACCCCTTCCTAGAGCTGGAGGATTTTAATATGGTAGTGCATACACTGTTAATCTCAACATTGGACTTCTGCAATGTGCTTTACATTGGGATACCCTTGTACCAAGTTCAGAAACTCCAGTTAATTCAGAATATGGCAGCCAGATTGGTTACAGGAACATCCAGGAGTGAGCGTATTACACCTATCCTAAATTCACTCCTGCCGACCTAGCAGTCTGAAAACATATAAATGTGAGTAGATCAATTGGTACCGCTCCGGCAGGAAGGTAACAGCGCTCCATGCAGTCATGCTGGCCACATGACCTTGGAGGTGTCTATGGACAAAGCCAGCTCTTTGGCTTAGAAATGGAGATGAGCACCACCCCCCAAAGTCGGACATGACTGGACTTAATGTTAGGGGAAAACCTTTACCTATCTTAAAGTCACTTCACTGGTTGCCAATTAGTTTTCAGAGAAAGTACAAGGTGTTGGTTTTGACCTTTAAAGCCCACCATGGTTTGGGTCCAGATTACATACAGAATAGCCTCTCCCGTATAATCCACCTCGAACACTGAGGTCCTCTGGGGGTGTCTGCTCCAATCAGCCAGAACCTGACTCATAACTGTCACCCAGAGGATCCTTTCATTGGTTGCCCCTCGACTGTGGAACACCTGTCGGTGGAGCTCCAACAGCTAAATCAGCTGTCAGAATTTAAGACACAAGTGAAGACTTGTCTCTTCCGGCAGGCCTACCCAGACAGTTTTAATGATGAATTTTAAACTTTAATTCTATATCTAATGTTTGTTTTGTGTATTTTAATATGAATTGTATGTTAAAATGTTTTAATTTTACAGAGTGTTTTTAAATTATTATGAGTCTTGGTTGTGTGTTTTTACAATGTTGTAACCCACCTTGAGCCATGAGAGAGGCGGGTAAGAGATAAAAAAATGTAATTATTATAATAAAAAGAATGCCTAGGCTCAAAGAGGCTGTTATGGAGCTCATGTGTTCTCACATTAGGGCAATTATTTTGCCTCTAAGATAAGGTTTTTTCTACACTGCCATATAATCCAGATTAACAAAGCAGACAATCCAGATTATCTGCTTTTGAACTGGAATATATGAGTTTACACTGCCATATAATCCAGTTCAAAACAGATAATCTGGATTTTATATGGCAGTGTAGAAGGGGCCTAAGAAGTTATGTTATAATGAATCATCATGCTCAAGATTTCCATAATTCTTGCACATGGCAGGTGATGGGGTGGAAGTAAGAAAATTCCACATATAATGACATTACATAAAATATCAAGTTTCACTGGCCATTACTGGAAAGGTAACGGGATATGAGCTAGCTGTTCAGAGTGGTGAGTTAACATACCATCCTTTCAGGTGTGAAGCAAACAAGGAGTTCAAGAAGCCTGGTGTTTTTCCTCTTGAGCTGAAGTGGAAGATCTGGGACTATGAAGATACAGTGGATGGTGCCATGAAGCAATTCAGAGGTAAAGAATATGAATGTCTGCAAGAATGAGGAACCTGTGGATATTTCAGTGTTATTTAAAGAAATACTTTCATTTCTCTCTGAGAAGGGCTCAGAACAGCAGCATTGTACCCCATGTGTATTCTAGGGTGGGAGTCTTGAATGCTCCCCTTCTTCTACCATTACTCCTGTAAAAAGACATGTGCAACCTCTGTGCCAATTCCTGATTTTCTGCTTCCAGTTTGCTCCCCATCCCTCACTGTCCTTGTTTCTTCCTTGCTTTTTCTTTGAGAGCTTAGAATGATTGACCAAATATTTACGCAGTAATCTCAGTAATTCTTACAATTCTTTTAAATACTGTAGAAACTGGGTTGCTGTGAGTTCCAGCATGGCCATACAGCCTGAAAAACTCACATCAATCCAGTGATTCAGGTCATGAAAGCTTTCGACAACACACTGTAGAAACTCTTTGGCTACAGACAAAATTAGCTTTTAGTTTGATGCCGATATATTAGCATAGTTGCAGCCTTTATATTTCTCCAACAGTGTCTTATTTTGAGATCTTCTCACACAGAGTAAACAGGACATTTGAGTCTTAAGATTGCCTTATGGTGCTAGTTTCAGTGATTCTTGAAAACAGCCTTTTCCAAGAGCAGCCATGGTTAGGAATGTTGAAAAACTTCATATTAGAATTCACATAAACAAATCTGCATACTTACAAGGATATAGCAGTTTGGAGATAACCATGATGTTTTTATACCTATGCAGTAATTTTGGATACAGGATTTGTAACACCTAACAATGTGATGTATTACCTTTCTTCCTTTTCCTTCCACAGACGAGCTAAAATCTGTATTAACACTACAGAAAGGTAAGATTTGGAAACACAAATTCTCACCAAGGAAGAGGGCTTCTCAGAGAGTTGCTTTTGGTTTTTCACTAGAGGTCCCCAGTCCTGCTTGTGTTCAGAAAGCAAACAATTTCCGTCAATGGAGGCATATTGATGAGAATGCACTTTGACATAGCCAACACCCAAGGTTTCATGGATGCCCTGTATTTATTACTAAAAGTACATGTTTTGCTTGCTCGTCACTGTGGTGCTTCAAGTGGTCATCTATGAACTCACACAGGCCCACCTGCCCTCCCTTCACTGCATCTTGCTCTCCTTTCCTCTTTGGCTGTTTCACTGGCATCCAAGAAATAGGGAATTGAGCAGGAACTTTGCCAGTCATGGGTACAAAGTATTGGAGGTACTATGGCATGTACGCATGCTCCAGTGTGGCTCCTGATCAATTTCCTCAGTTTCCTGGATTCCAAAGCATCAGCAAGAAAAGCAGGTCACTACAAGCTGCAGATGAGGTATTTGTATGTGTTCATAGATAACCAGTCACAAGCCACAGTTATAGGTAAGCAACCTGTTCTTCCCTCTCCTTCAACATCCACTAGTTGAAAAGCACATCTGCAGCCTAATAAAATAAGTGGGACAAAAAACACCAAGTTTTGCACTTTTGTGGAACCCTGTCCTCATATTCCCTTCTACAAATGCAGAATTACATCACATTTTAAGAAATCTTTTGTCGTGTCAGGAGCAACTTGAGAAACTGCAAGTCGCTTCTGGTGTGAGAGAATTGGCCGTCTGCAAGGACATTGCCCAGGGGACGCCCGGATAATTTGATGTTTTTATCATCCTTGTGGGAGGCTTCTCTCATGTCCCGCATGAGGAGCTGGAGTTGATAGAGGGAGCTCATCCGCCTCTCCCCGGATTTGAATCTGCGACCTGTTGGTCTTTAGTCCTGCTGGCACAGGGGTTTAACCCACTGCACCACCGGTGGGCTCCATTGAAGAAATGAGGGTTGAGATAGTGATGAAGCAGCTTTTCACTCATGCATGTCTTGTATGTGCAAAAAAGGAGGAATGAGGAATGCAGTTCCTTTGTCTTACAAAAGCACTTGGGGACTATCTTGCAGGCTCATGCTAAACTCACTATTATATTTCCACACATCTTTATTCAAGTATTTCTATCCCAACCTATTTTTTTGAGATGTGGTATCACATATAACCATCTAAGTATAGGATGCCAGCAGTAAAAGTAACTATTTTAAATATTTTAGATTTACATTTATAAAACAAATTAGATACAATGATTTAGATTTATAAAATAATTTATAAACTGTTGAACACTGGTTGAGATCCTGCATGGGATACATGGAAGCCTAAATATCCAAAAGGCATCCCATCCCATTTGGCATTAGAAGCTAACCAGGGCCATCAAGCCACCAATGAGAAGGAACTGGCAAAACTACCTTTACAGAGCAAGGGGTAAAGAGGGCCCTGACCTTAGATAAACAAAACTATATGTTCCTACATTAAAGGATCCCTGTGGGAGGCTGGAAGAGCATCAGTCATTTGATGACAAACAGCTGAGTAAGGGCCCTTCCACACATCTCTAAATCAAGGCAGAAAATCCCAAAATATCTGCTTTGAACTAGGTTATCCGAATCCACACTCAGATAATGTGGGATTTCCTGCATTCATATTCTGGGATATAGGGCTGTGTGGAAGGGCCCTGTGTGGGATCCTTAAACATTGTTTCATTAACCTGTAACCCTGAACTGACCTATATTAAATGTTAAAGGCACCTTGACTAAGGGCACCTCAACAAAGTATCTCACAGTCAAGTAGTTTACAAGCTAAGAATGGGTGAGAAGAAGAAAAAGTCAGGAAAGGGGAAAAACTCAGCATGATGTACAGCAAGCTCATGGTGCCCGTCTGCACAGAGGAAAGTGATGCCATAGCTCTTGCCCAATGGGTCCAGCAGGAGTGTTCTCAAAGGGGATTGCCAGACTACACTATGGACCCATTCAAACTACACAATTATAGTGCTGTGGTTCTGCTTTTACTGCTATGGCAACATTCTGCGGAATTTGGGGATTTGCCATTGAGATAGAGGCATTTTAAGTATCAGTCAGAGTGCCTCTACAAACTGCATGTACAGTATAAGCAAGTCTGGGTCCCATTTGGGAGCAAAGCAGTAGATAAATCAAAGAAAATTAACTGCAGTGGATGGAAATCCTCCTTGCAAGGAGCCCCCAGCGGCACAATGGGCTAAACCCTTGTGCCAGTAGGACTGCTGACTGAAAGATCGGTGGTTCAAATCTGGGAAGCAGGGTGAGCTCTGTCTGTCAGCTCCAGCTTCTCATGCAGGAACATGAATCATAGAATCATAGAACATGAAAGAAGCCTCCCAGAGGATGGTAAAACATCTGGGTGTCTCCTGGGCAATGTCGATGCAGACGGCCAATTCTCTCACACCAGAAGCGACGTGCAGTTTTTCAAGTAGTCCTGACAAAAAAAAAAAAAAGAACAAAAAAAAAGAAAGAAAGAAAATCCTATTGATTTGAGACTGGCTAAAACTAATGGATGTGTAAAAGGGCTTTAAAATTCACCTAGCTGGTGATGCTTTTTTAAATCTTTTCTTCCTCTTCTCTCCCCATTCCCAACAGCAAATGTAACTCTGGATCCAGACACAGCTCATGGGCACCTTATCCTGTCTGAGGATYGTAAAAGTGTAACATATGGAGACGAAGCTCAAAACCTGACAGACWACTTGGGGAGGTTCAACAAAATGACTTCTGTCCTGGGATGTGTTGGATTTACATCAGGCAGACATTTCTGGGAAATCTGTGTGGGAGAAGAGGATCAGTGGCTGGTAGGGGTTGCCAGAAAGTCTATGGAGAGAAAGGGCGACATTGTCTATGGGCCTAAGGGAGGAATCTGGGCTATAGGGAAGTGGGGCGGCGCATATAGAGTTGCTAACARTCCTGAGCACTTGACCTTGCCTCTGAACAATGAGCTTAAAAGAATCCGAGTGTCTCTGGACTATGCTGGAGGTCAAGTGGCCTTTTATGATGCTGACACGGGAGTCCATCTCCATTCATTCTCTGAGGCTTCATTCATAGGAGAGACACTTCTTCCTTTTTTTAATGTGTACAAAAAAGGGCATCTGAGAATTTCTCCTTAAGGCAGCAAAACAAGTTGACCACATACACCCTACATCCTGTAAGATTTGGATTGGTCTCCTGCAAAGATTAAAAGTAGTGCTTTAGTGCAGTTTTTGACTGTAATTCTGGGATACCAGCATTCCAATTCAGCTCCCAATTCTGTGGAATCCCAGGATGCCACAAAAAGACATGACGCCAAATTTCAGAACAATTTAATTACCGAGCCGTGGTTGAGCAGCGGAGGGGGCGGCAGCGAGTAGACCTCATCCGGCAGCCTCAGGTGGAAGACCATGGATGCTTCCCTCAAGGGCCCAAGGACAAGGCAGGAGTCAGTAGCCTTCATGGGCTGGGTCGCCGCCCTGGGCAACAACGCCGTCAACCGGAGGCCCGCCCTCGGATCCGGGGTCCATTGGCAATGAGCCAATTACACAAATGCAAAAAGAGGCAGAGACATCTTTGAGTACATAAGGCACCACCCTGAAGACTTTAAAGAAAAAGATATGAGGCTTGATGGCCATTTGTCAGGGGTGATTTGAATGCAATATTCCTGCTTCTTGGCAGGGGGTTGGACTGGATGGCCCATGAGGTCTCTTCCAACTCTTTGATTCTATGATTCTATAAGAAAACCATGGCAGAAGTCCTGGAGGGCTTTCAACCCGTTCGCTGAAGACTTTGCAAACAGCTATAGCATGTCTCTTATGTGGACTTGTTTTCAATGTATGTCAGCATTTAGGTCAGAATATCTGATATAAAGAAGGACTGTAATCTTATTAATAACCTAGAATAAATAAAATAAAAAGAACAATTTAATTACAAGGATCAAACAATTTATTATATCAATTAGGTATGAATCCAATATTTTCTTGTACAAAAAGATTAGTGATTATATTTTAAATGGGTTGCTGTCAGTTTTCTGGGCTGTATGACCATGTTCCATAAGCATTCTCTCCTGATGTTTCACCTGCATCTATGGCAGGCATCCTCAGAGGTTGTGAGATCTGTTGGAAACTAGGAAGATGGGGTTTATATATCTGTGGAATGTCCAGGGTGGGAGAAAGAATTCTTGTCTGTTTGAGGTAAGAGAGAGGGAAAAAGGACCACGTGGCATCAGAGTGTTGGAAGTCCACGGCAGCAAGTAAAGGAGAGAAGGCCAACCCCGACGATCCCCACTAATGAAAGCTGGAAGGGAGATAGCCAACACAGGAGCAGAGACAGCATGGAGACTAGAGCCACTACCTGCTGAGGGGGAACTTAACAGCTCAGACAGTGACGATGAACAGCTGCTGAGAAACATTAATGGGTTGCTGTAAAGGGTGCCCAAAAGCAGGCTGTCCCTACCAGAGGCACCCCCCCCCCCATGAGTTTAAGCTACAATGGACCTGTTCTTAATCTCTGCAAAACACTAGAGACGTCTTGGGCCATCTAGTCCAACCACTTGCCATGCAGGAAAAGTACAATCTAAGTACCCCTGGCAGATGGACTCCCATCCTGTTTCAAGATGCACTCATCCCAAGAAAGAGAACACCCTACTGAGAAAGAGCAGCTGCCCAGGAAAGCAAGACAAAGTGAAGCAGCTAAAGAGGAAGAATGCTGAGCTGGCAGATATTGCCAAGAAGCTGGAGGAAACAGTCAACGCCTTGGGATGTGATAATGAGTCAAAATAAGAAGATAATAATAAGAATATATAAAACAGTACTGGAATGGAACATCGAAAAAGAATCTATTAAACAATTGGGCGAGAAATATACGAAGATCGATCTCTTTAGAGCAGGGGTAGGGAACCTTTGGCCCTCCAGCTGTGGTGGACTTCAACTCCCACAATTCCTTGAGGCTCGGCATTCGCCCCAAGGTATATATATATATATAATATTCTACGTAAAGGAATTGGGAGTTGAAGTCCACCACAATTGGGCGAGAAATATACGAAGATCGATCTCTTTAGAGGAATGGACCATAATTTGGAAAAGAAAAATGAATTACATATCCTCATAGGACTTAAAAGAAAATTTAGTAAACATGTTAAGGTGTTATATCAATGGTATATAACACCACATAAATTAGCCAGATGTCAAAGAATTTAAATAGCAACTGCTTGAAACGTGGCAAAATAGAGGGCACCTTTCATCATCTTTGGTGGATGTGTGACAAAGCCAAACAGTACTGGAAAGGAATACACGAAACCACCCAGAAAATTTTAAAGGTCAAAATCCCTCTAAAACCAGAATGCTTCTTGTTAGGTCTAACAAATATAGAGTGGCTCACAAACACCGATAAACTCTTCGCACATACTGTATTACCACAGACACAAGAACTGTTTATGCTACAGAATGGAGAAATGAACATACACCCAAGAAACAAGACTGGATTGAGAAGATGTTGGACATTATGAATATGGACGAATTGTCCCATAGGTTGGCCAAGTCCCAGGGAAAAAGTAAACTTAGGACCGATTGGAGGCCGTTCAAAGAATGGATGAAAGAAAACAAGCTAAAGTTCTTAATCTAGTAACTCAGAGAAAACGGACTGGACCACAACTGAGGCAAAATAAACATAATGGACAAAGGTATTTTCTATATATAGATATATATCCCGCTTTGTCCCTCTCAAAGGCTTACTGACTGTCCAGAAGCTGGCTAAATTGTTATTCCTTCACGTTTACTGCCTCCTTGGTTGCCCTGAGCGAATCTTTTTGTCTCGGGGACCAAAGTTAACAGCCAAGTACTGGAGGGCATTCTTGAAACTGTTGAGGATAGCGCAAGGCCTCAACTCAGCATTTCACCCCATGACGGATGGGACCACCAAGTGAGTGCAGAAAACTTTTCAACAATTTTTGCGGTGTTACAGTATGATTAGGTGGATTTTCTTTCCTTTGCTGGGTTTTCTTATAATAATTCGGACCATTTGTCAACAGGGTTGTCCCCTTTTAAAGTGGTAAAATGATGTGACTTCGCCCCAGTACCAGAGTTACAAACGGGGATTGGAGGGAGAGTCAAAGCTGTACTGGTTGACTGCGCAGATAAATTGGTAGCATCTTGGTCAATGATTCGGCAATCACTAGAGGCTACTACGAATGGGTACAAATGGTTTAAAGACAGGAAAAGGGCTAAGCAACCTCATTTCTGGGTAGGCGATTGGGTGTATTTATCCACCAAATTTCTAAAAACTGTACTGCCATCAAAAAAATTGGCCCCTAGATTTGTAGGGCCTCCCCCCATAATAGAGATAATTAACTCAAAGTACAACTCCAACTCTCTCATGGCTTAAAACGAATACATCCAGTCATTCATTGCAGTCTTATCAAACAACTATTATCCTGAATAGTTGACTCTAAATTGTGGACTGACTTCCTGGTTTCGTTTATGAACCAGAACTTTGTTGGTATCTGTAATGAACTCATACCTTTTCTTCGTAGGCCGCAGCCTGGAAGTCAGTGAGCTGGCCTCCATGTTGGGAAGGCAGCTCAGGATGGCTGACATGTTGGTATAGGCAGAGAGGCAAGGGGAGGAGTCAGCTAACTCCTGATTGGTTTAGACCCCAAGGGGAGGAGTTGAAGGAGAGTGTAAAGAGGCTGTCATTTCTGACAGGAGGGAGGGAGAAGGATTTGATCTAGCAGAGAAAAGATTAGGATTTCAGACAGGGAGAAGAGAGTTTCTTAGTGAGCTAGGAATTAGACTGTTAGGGAATAATTAAAGAGCAAGTGCTTCTGTATAGTTTGACTAGGGCAGTCAAAGTGAAGGCTTGTTTACTTGTATTAGGATAGAATACAAGTGGGTTTATTTCCCTAAAATTCAGAGTGGTCCAGGGGAGACCTAGATACTCTGGAAGGCAGCCAGGAGCGGCTGGTCAAAGAAACGCACTGTTACATATTACAGGATAGTGTGAGGAAAGTAGCTCATGTTAAGGAAAAGTTACTCCTTCTAAAGAAACCATTTGCTTAATAAGTCTGTGCTTCAGAAACAAACTACGCGTATGTACCTCTCAGTAGTCAGTTGTTTGCTTCAAATACTTCAATAAACCTGTTCTCTAGTTTACTGTTAATCTGCCTCAGCCTTGTTTCATCATATAAGGGTAGATCCACTAAGCCTCCTGTAACGTAATTCAAAGGATATCTGGGGCAGGGGGGAACAATGAATCCCACCGCTGCCACCAGTGTAATAAAATTAAAGCGCCACAGCTTGGGCAGGGTGGTCAAACAATCCCACCTCTGCCACCAAAGCAAGGGATGAAAAGGTATTGTAAATGACCGATGTTATTTGTAGTATTAGCCGCCACCACCTCAGCTTTATTGGTCTGAGGAACCAAAGGTGTGAATGTGTTTTAGGTAAGGTGTGTTTGCCCTGGGTTCTTCTATTGCTTCTTAACTGGCTGACTGGACTTTAAAAGTGTTTGACAGACTTGACTTAGTTCTGAGGAGATTGACAGACTGAGGCCTACACCAGCTAAAAGTGAACTAGAAAAAGTTTATTGAGCTTTAAACAAACATCTACTCATGGAATGAGCGGTACAGAAGCGTAATTCAGTTGTAGAGACTTAGTTAGATTAAACAGTTAATTCTATTGACCATAAAGCTTTTAAAACTGTGAGTTTCCTTAAACACACTGTTCTATTCTTAGAAACAGTATCTCTGAGAGAACAGACTCCTATCTGTCTCACACACAGGGCAATAAGATATCTTAAACTTCTCCTAAGTTTAATAAGACAAAACTCTCTTTTTTACTGGTCCTCTCAACACAGTAAAACCCTAGCCTTTGTCTCAACCTTATTCCCTAACCTTAAGGCTCACTTTAAAAACTCTTCTTCCCTGTCAGAACTCTATCTAGCTTCCTCTCCTAAAATCCTATCCTTCTGTGTCTGATGTCAAGACACTTCTCTCTCCTGTCAAAAGCTGACAGCTTCTTTCCCTCTCTCAACCGACTCTTCCCCTAATTGCTCTACCCAGGGGTCCACAAACTTTTTAAACAGAGGGCCAGGTCACAGTTCCTCAAACTGTTGGAGGGCCGGATTATAATTTGAAAAAAACATGAATGAATTCCTATGCATACCACATATCTTATTTGTAGTGCAAAAATCACTTAAAAACAATACAGTAATTAAAATGAAGAACAATTTTAACAAATATAAACTTATTAGTATCTCAATGGGAAGTGTGGGCCTGCTTTTGGCTCATGAGATAGTATTGTTGCCATTGTTGTTGTGTGCTTTCAAGTCATTTCAGACTTAGGTTGACCCTGAGTGAGGGCCGGGTAAATGACCTTGGAGGGCCACATCCGGCCCCTGGGCCTTAGTTTGAGGACCCCTGATCTACCCAATCAGGAGTCGGCTTGACTCCTCCTCCTGCTGCTGCTTGTCTTTCCAGATGAAAGCTACTGATTAATCTGTTAATTGTTTAACTATTGTAATTGTTTTTATATTTGTATGTATTTGGATAAGGGCATCGAATTGTGCCTTCTTTTTGTAAGCCGCCCTGAGTCCCCCCTCGGGGGTGAGAAGGGCGGGGTATAAGCAGCAGAAATAAATAAATAAATAAATAAATAAATACTGATATTCAGGCTTCAGCCTGGTCGCCTAAAAGGTAGATTTCACTACATCCCTCCCTGCCTAAGTCCTTTCTGTAAGATTTCAGATTTCTAATCTAAAGCTGCAAGAAAGGGTTTCTCATGAAGAGACCTAATTTTTAATTAACTCCCTTTTCCTGCACCTAACTAACTCACTAACCTAATCTAAACTAAACTAAGACAAGGCATTCTGTCTGCTTCCCTATCCTGCATGCTATCTTGCATAACATATCTAAACATTCTTATACTATCTTGCATCTAAGCAGGCTAGACTGTACATTTCTAAACATACCTAACATTGCATTGCATATTAAATCACATTTGTATATAATATATTAACTCTAGGCATTTCACTTATGCAATCCTGTAATGTAAAATAACAGTTAGTACATTTATACAAACCTGCAATAGAAAAGCATGTTAGATATATAACATCTCACTATACAATACATTACATCATACAACACATCCTATAATGCAATTACCTATACCATTACCTGTACAATTACTCTATACCATTGTCAATAATGTATTTACTAACATCTGAACCCAATCAAAGTATTGCTCTAACCTGCAATCAAATGTTTTAAATTGCAAATAATTACTCTGTGATATCTGTATAGCAATGAAACTTGTATTGAAGATGTCTTGCTGTAACTTTCTAAAGTTACCCTGGGGTTTTACTTAGGTTAGCTGGTACACTCAAATTTGAATTGGGAACAACCCGGCATGGTAAATACAAAGGGGCTGAACCTTGTCATATTTCAACCAAAGCCACAAATTCTATTCCCTACTCTCAATTTATCATTACCAACGGCTAACTCGAACCCCATATTACTATCTTCAGATGTTTCTTCCCAGGATGAAGCTGAGACAGTGCTATCGCCATACAGCACTCTCTGGACCTTACGCTCTAGCTCCACCTGCTGTTCTTGTTCATCATTACACCTAAATTTTCCCTCCAAATTTACCAAAGACCTAACTGGGTACACTCTTCCTCCTCTACACAGAGTCACATTCTCCTCAGACTCCGGCACAAGTTTCATCACAAAGTTAGTCCTAGGAAAATATGGTTTAAGTCCATTGACGTGCAGCTTCTTGCACCCTTGATCTCCTCCATCTTCCCTGACTACGCAAGTCACCTCAGAGTCCCTAGAAACAACGGAAAATGGTCCTTCCCAAGCCATATCCAACTTCTTTTTATTATTTATTTATTTATTTATTTATTTACTTTGCTTATATACCGCTGTATCTCAAGCCCGAAGGCGACTCACAGCGGTTCACAAACAGTAAAAACAGTAGAAACAGCAGTGGTTCCATACAACATATAACAATTGACTTAACACATTATCCATAAATTACCAATAAGCAATTACAATGCACAATTATTACAAAAAACAACCGTACCCAATCTTCTCATCATCCAAGCGGAGTCCAGGTTCGTCGTCCATTGTTCCATTCCTATGTTCCATTACCAGATTGCACTAAATTACTCAAACGCCTGCACAAACATCCAGGTCTTCACCTTTTTGCGGAATACCATTAGAGATGGTGCTAGTCTAATGTCCGTAGGAAGGGCGTTCCACAGCCGAGGAGCCACCACCGAGAAGGCCCTATCTCTCGTCCCCGCCAGCCGAGCTTGAGAAGCAGGCGGGATCGAGAGCAGGGTCTCCCCGGAAGATCTCAAAGTCCTGGCGGGTTCATAGGCAGAGATGCGGTCAGATAGGTAGCTTTTTGGCTCTGGGCTTCAAGACCAACACTCTGTCTCTGACGGCAAAGCCTCCGCGCCTAGCCCCAGAGTCAGCACAGTCCTTCTGTCGACCCTGAGCCGCTGACAAGCTCTCAGCGGCACAGTCCCGGATCAAAGTCAAATGTCTCTGAAGGTCTTCGATGTACTCGACCACGTCCTTCTCAGGAATCTCCTCACGTCCGATCCACGCCTCTCTCACGATGTCTAGAGGTCCACGCAGGGTTCGGCCATACAGCAGTTGGAACGGGCTGTATCCGGTACTCTCTTGTGGTACCTCACGATAGGCAAACAGGAAATGCTGAATTCTTCTGTCCCAATCGTTGGGGTTGCGATGTACATAGGTTTTCAGCATGTGGTTCAACGTCACGTTGAACCTCTCCGTCAGGCCATTCGACTGTGGATGGTATGGAGTCGTCGTCACGTGTTGAATCCCACAGGAACGCAGCATCTCTTTCATTAAAACGGACATGAAAGATGTTCCCAAATCCGTCACGATAGATTTAGGGAACCCCACAAGTGCAAACAACGTCAGGAGTGCGTGTGTTACAGTCTTGGTGTCAATCTCCTTCAGGGGAATCGCCTCAGGGTATCTGGTCGCGAAGTCCACCGCTGTGAGGATGTAGCGATGTCCATCCTTGGTCACAGGTGACATCGGACCAAGAATATCTATCCCCACTTTTTCGAAAGGAATCGACACAACAGGAATAGGTTGCAGCAGTCCCTTGGTTTTGTCTTTTGCTTTGCCCACAAACTGACAGGACTGACAGGATCTGCAGTAGGTGGCAATGTCCTGTCCTAATTGCTCTACCCAATCAGGAGTCGGCTTGACTCCTCCTCCTGCTGCTGCCTGTCTTTCCAGATGAAAGCTCCTGATATTCAGGCTTCGGCCTGGTCGCCTAAAAGGTAGATTTCACTACACCTCCACATCTCTACAGTTCAGTTACCAGAAAGGGAGCCGAAAGGAAGAACCGGTGTATAGGGACATTTTACCTCAAGTACAACAACAAGACAATTCCTCAAACTGTAATTTGGGGTGGTGGCAGCAAACCTACCATTACATACACACCGTTCTCTCTCATCACCTGTAACACCCTCATATATTCTTTTACATTGGTGGCAGCGGTGGGATTGAAAATAAAGGTTCCCCCCTGTCACATGTAATAAGAGACCCTTATCTTCGTTACAGTATCCCTGAATTTCTGGCTTGACTTTGGGACTCTGAATTCGGTTTGTACTCTTGATTTCTTGGTTGTTATTTCCTCAACTCTGTTGAATGAACTCCTGGAATGTGACTATTGGACTGTAACCTTGGCTTTTGTTTCTTTTTGCTCCTGACCTGGATCTGCAGTGCTCGACTTGTCTGCATTACTTGGACCCTTGGCCTTGACTTGTGTTCATTGTTACTCCAACTGTGTTGATGCAATTGTATTATTTTAGCCAGACTGGCGCAATGGGTCAATCCCTTGAGCTGGCTGAACTGCAGATCTGAAGGTTGGCGGTTCAAATACGTGAGACTGAGTGAGCTCCTGTCTGTCAGCCATAGTTTCCCATGCAGAGACATAACAGAAGCCTCCCAGCAAGATGGTAACACATTCAGATGTCCCCTGGGTAACGTCTTTGTAGACGTCTGCTTCTCTAACACCAAAAGTGACTTGCAGTATGTTTTCTATTCACTCCTGACACTATAAAAGTTGGAGTTTGCAATTTTACAGTTTGGGGGGGGGGTGATGGGGAGATATGCCATTACCTTATTTCCTGGTTTTGTGTGGAGCCAGGAAATTAGGCCATACCTTAGAACTGTCATGTGTATATTTGTAATCTTGGAGATGATTGCCATGGAAATGGGAACAATGCAGAGGAGGAGAAGCCAAGGTGAGGCATGAGGGAAATGACCTGCCAGATGGGACTTTGCTGTGTTCACTAATACATGCTTCTGAATTAAATCTTTCCAACTTTGGTTGTGAGGTAATTATTTCACCAGAAAGCTACAGATCCGGACACTGATGAAGATCTCTGTGTTAATCTCTTGTCTAACAAATTCGGAGCCGAAATGTGTGATGACCAGAACCTGACTCTTATCAGCCAGTTTCCTAAACCCATCATTATCAGCTGAGTTTCACCACAAGTATCAGATAACCAGTGAACCAAGATGGCGGAGAAGTAACAGGGCGTTTACCACAGCTCGAGAAGAAACCATCAATCTGAACTAAACCTCCCATCTAGAACTACCTTTTCAGCCTGGATGCTTTATTCAGTCAACCAGGGTCTTGGAGGATACCTTGAGGGGCTGAATTCAGTGTGATCTTGGCAAGAAAAGAGAAAAAGAAAATCAGGAGAGAAAAGAGGTAGAGCGCTGCTGTTGCTGCCATTACATCATGGCTAGATCACACTCCCTCTTTCTATTTAACAATTCACCAACTTGCCATCAATGCTTTCACCAGTCACCAACTTTACCGTCGTTGATGATCAGTTTAAAATGGCCCATGTCTTCTTCCTAACTGCCTTCCTCCACCTTCGAACATCTTTGGGGCCGGTCATCACTTGGCAGTTGGCTATTACTGTTATCGCCACTGCTGCCTGAGGCCCCTTTCTCACAGCCACCATCTTGAGCCACCATCAGCCACCATCACAGTGACAACGACCGCTCCCTCCAGGGCCAACAGTTGGCCTGATTGCTCAGATGCCCTCTTGCTGCTCTTGTGAATCTCCATCGTGGTGTGCGGAGGCCGATTCTTTCAGATGCTTACTGACATCTACCATTGCTGCTGGGTTTCCCCCTCATTCCCATCAGCCGTTTCAGTGAGAAAGAAAATGATGTAACCGAAGCAGAGGTTTATTGACACTCATTCCTAAACCTAAAACCCAACAGGAAGTAAAATATAAATGTAGAAACTCAGGCTCCTTTTGAAGAGTTGTTTTCCCAGATGCCAAGGAAGAGGCAATATGGCTGCTCAATGACAAGTACTAAAGTTGTCACAAAATGACCGTCTAAAGACAAGTGCAAGAAGTACTCAATAGGGCCTCCCTAGGACAAATGCTGGAGGACACAATATGGCCTAAGGAACATACAAACTGGCTGCCTTACAACAAATACTAAGAAGTATAGGGAAGATGGCACTGCATGGGGCACAAATGGCTACCAAGTGCTAAGGAGAATACAGCATAGTCACCAAAGCCAAATAAAGCACTTAAATGGCTACACAAGCAGAAGTGTTCTAAAGAGAAATCAGTCTACAATGTGCTAGCTGTCCTGGAAGTCTGCAGCAAACTGGTTGCCAATCAGAATTTTACTGATTTGAATATCAGATTTTCTTCATACCAAATAGTGCAGTGCTTTGAGCATGGCCTACACTCCTGAAGGAAAGGGATCAGATCTTTGAGCAAGTCATACTCTCTCAGCCGCTGAAAATGTCAAGTTATCCTTACGCAGCCTCGGGAAAAGTCAGCCATGCTCTCTCCACCTCAGAGAAATTAAAGTCATACTCTCTCAGCACCCAATAGTCAAATTATTCACTCTCCGACTCAAAAAAGCCAAGTCACACTCTCTCTGCCTGCGTCGTCATTGTCGTTGCCCTTCCCTTTCCCTTTTTCTGTCTGCAAACCGTTTGTACCTGTTTGTAGCAGCCTCTATTGATTGCCAAATCATGGCCAAGATGCTACCATTTTATCTGCCCTGCCAACTGGTACAGCTTTGACTCCCCCTCCAATGCCCCCGTCTGAAACTCTGGTACTGGGGTGAAGTCACATCCTTGTACCACTTTAAAAGGGGACAACCCTGTTGACAAATCCACCTAATCATACTGTAACACTGCAAAAATTGTTGAAAGGTTTTCTGCACCCACTCGGTGGTCCGATCCATCATGCGGTGAAATGCTGGGTTGAGGGCTTGCTCTATCCCCAACAGTTTCAAGACTGCCCCCCAGTACTTGGCTATGAACTGTGGGCCCTGGTCCAAAATTATTCGTTCGGGGCAGCCATGGAAGCGGTAGACATGAAGTAATAACAATTTAGCTAGCTCCTGGGCAAGCAGTAAGCCTTTGAGAGGGACCAAGTGGGCTTGCTTTGAGAACGAGTCAATGACAGTCCATATAGTGTTGTAACTTGCTGTTTGGCAATTCGACTATGCAATCCATGGCTATCTGCTTCTAAGGTTGGTGAGGCTCTGCTACTGTTTGCAATAATCCTGTGGGGTTTCCCCCTTTTTGTTTAGCCCATGCACAAATTTGGCATTCTTGCAGATAACGTTTTGTAGAACATATAGTCAACTACCATGGTGACATAGCCCCTTCCTTTCCTCAGCCCCTATTTCCTTTCCTCAGCAGAGACCCTATTTTTCAACAACCAGGGGTCCGTTTTGATTTAAGTGGATAGCCCCGACAGCCAGCTGTCTCAGACCAAGAAGCAGCAGGTGGCCAAGAAAAGCATTTCCTTCCTGCGTCCAGGATCTGTGGGATCAGGGCTGTCACCACCCTTGTCTCCCGTCTTGACTGAAACAACTCCGGCTGGACGGACAGGCCTCACCCAGCAGTTCCATTATTTGGGTGTCCAGACCTGCAGTGTTCCTGCCCAGTCCTTCCATGGAATGCTGGACCAGGTGCCCAATGAGCCCTCCTACCGGGCCCCGGTGGAGAAGCTGTTCTACCTGCCCCATGTCTGCAGCTACACCTGCCTCTCCTGCATGTGCCCTTTCTGCTCCGGCCAGTTCCGCAGCAAGAACCTGCTTCTGGTCCCGCTGCTCTATGACTTCCGTCATATGAACGCCCGCCAGTGCATCAACCACAAGACCAGCTTCCACGTCATCTACAAGAGCCCCTGTGGCCTCTGCTTGTGCAGCATGGCCAAGATCGAGCGCTACCTCTTCGAGACCAACTGCGACTTCCTCTTCCTGGAGATGTTCTGCCTGGACCCTTACGTCATGGTGGACTGCAAGTTCCAGCCCTACAACCTGGACCACATTGAGAGCATGGAGAACTACGAGAGCGAGGCCAAGTGCTCCTTCAACAGCAGCAGGGTCAACCTTAAGGACGACAGCAAGGGCTGGGGCGATCAGGATGAGTCCAACGAGGACAGCTCTGATGGCAACTTCTGCAAAGATGAGGACTTCAGCACCAGCTCCGTCTGGCACAGCTACGCCACCCGCCGCCAGACCCGGGGCCAGCGGAAGAACGGCATCTCGAAGACCACCTCCAAGGACTCCGGGGTGGTCCAGCAGGCCAGCAACGAGGAGGGCCTGCCTTGCAAGCCCCCCCATCTCCAAGGAGAACTCCAAAAACAAGGTGGTATCCTGGCTGATCGCCAACCCCATGGTGGACGGGATGCAAGATGGGGGACAGCTGCTCCTCCTTGCGCCTCCACGAAACGGGAGCCACTCCAAAGGCCAAAGTGGCAGAGAGTGAGAAACCTGGGGCGTTTGTGTTTGGTGGCTCGGAGGGAAAGACCAAGGTCAAGAAGAAAGAGGATCTGAAGATGGTAGCAAGCCCGCATAAGAGACCACTCCACAAAGGCATTACGGCTACAATCCCAACCCAGCCATCCCTGAAGGGGTCCAGTGGCCAGTCAGCAAGACGGCCATGCTTCAGCCGGGAGCCAAAGACGATGTATTGATGCTCTCCAGCAGCACCAACAGCGATGGGGACAACTTTTTATGAGGCGGAGAATGAATAATTTGACTATTGGATGCTGAGAGAAATCATTTGCCCAGCCAGAGTGGCTGGATAGCCAACGTGTTAGGGTCCTACATTTGTGGATGGTGTTCCATCAAAAATACCGAGCTGCGGTAGTATATGTATATGTACAATTACTTGGATTTCAGTTCATGTTGTTAATGTTTTTTTTCATTTGCGATTTTACTGTTTCTTGTTTTTTTTATGGTGGAGAGATATGTTGTGACCTCCTTTCCAGGTGTTGTGGGTAACCATGAAAGTAGGTCATGCCTTGGCCTGTAGCTCACTTGAAGCAAGGCAGAGGGTTCCCATGGAAATGGGGCTGTGAAGAGTGGGAAGTGAGGGATAGCATCGTATGATACTTTTGTTAAGTTGCCCTGAGTCCCCCTTTGGGGGGAGAAGGATGGGGTATAATTATAGGAAATTAAGAAAGAACTAAAGAAATAATCTAACCACCTGCCATGCAGGAAAAGTACAATCTAAGTGCCCCTGACAGATAGCCTCCCAGCATTTGTTTCAAGATGCACTCATCCCAAGAAAGAGAACACCCTACTGAAGAAGAGCAGCTGCCCAGAAAAGCAAGACAAAGTGAAGCAGCTAAAGAGGAAGAATGCTGAGCTGGCAGATATTGCCAAGAAGCTGGAGGAAACAGTCAAAAGTCTCCAAGAATCCGACCTCAAAGTTGAATATCTGGAATCTTGGAATTGGGGTCATTGCAAACAACCTACAGTTTTGCATTAATAATCTACCCCCAAAAGTGGAAACTGATAACATTTCGATGAATTTTGATTTTGAAAATCCAGGTCTGTCAGAACTCCCAAAGTGCTGGCCAAGGTCTTCAGGCACTGTACCCAGTGTACCGATCACCACTGGGACCACTTTTACTGGCTTGTGCCAGATGATGATGATGATGATTTATTACAGTGTTAATATTTGTTGTGCACAGTGTTATATTTTCAAGTTGTTGATAGTTCATTAACATTTCCCAAATATTGTCTTTATTTATTTAAGGACCCCCTGCCTTCTGTTTGAGTAGGGCATAAAAGAGCATCATAGGTTCTAAGGTTCCCTATGGGTATTGTTACATTATATTTAACTTGGAGTGTTGAATGGGCTTTGGTGTGACCACAAGTTAAGTAAGATTTTTTGACTGTCCTTCAGCTCAATTCTGACTTTTAAAAATATAATATTGCTTAAATTGTTTTATTATTTTGTAAGAACTATTGGGTAGATTTATAGAACCCTCAAGCAAAAAAAAGCAAATAGTGCAGTGCTTTAAGCATGGCCTACACTCCTGAAGGAAAGAGATCAGATCTTTGAGCAAGTCATACTCTCTCAGCCCCTGAAAAAGTCAAGTTATCCTCCTGAAGCCTCGGAAAAAGTCAGCCACACTCTC
>NW_026845477.1:295526034-295560719 GCF_025583915.1 Anolis sagrei ordinatus
CGAGAGAGTCCCCCATGACCCTCTTGCAAGCCAGCTAGTCCGATGTGGGCTAGGCAATGCTACTATTAGGTGTTATTGTTTAAGCAACCGAAGCCAAAGGGTGATCCTCCCCAATGGCTCCTCTTCTTCATCCAGGAAAAAAGTCACTATTTGGGTGCCACAAAGAGGGTTTGGTCCTGGGCTGATTTCTGTTCAACATCTTCATTAATGACTTGGATGAAGGTTTAGAGAGCAGGCAGATCAAGTTTGCAGGTGGGACCAAATTGGGAGGGAGAACTAATACTCCAGAGGCCAGGATCAGAATTCAAAATGACCTTAATGGATTAGAGAGCTGATGGACCAAAAGTCACATAATGAATTTCAACATGGACAAGTCTAAGATACTATACTTAGGCAGAAAAAGTGAAATGCAAAGATACAGAATGGGTGACTCCTGGCTTGACATTAGGGCTGTACGTGGATGACTGGAGACCATTTCCTGCGGCACTTCCACCTCCTGTGGCTCCTTTGGGACCTCATAACTGGGAAGTTGCCCCCAAAACAAAAGCCAGCTCAATATGAAAGCAAGAGGGAGCTGGTCATTGGCTTCCTCTCTGATTTCGCTGAGCACATGGCACTGCTCACGCAGTGCTGTCACATGCCTCTTTCCCTCTGAGCCCTGCCTTGGGCACATTATTGATTGATTGATTGATTTACTTCACTTGTATACCACTCTTCTCAACCATCAGGCGACTCAGAGCGGTTAACAACCAGTATCAACAACACAGTACAAAATCATTAATCATTTAAAACAGTAATATCAATTAATTAACATCAGAACATCAATACAACAATACAGGAAAACAACAATCCATCACGTCTCATCAATAGAATCAGCATCCGATCTCATTGTCCATTAATCCATATTCCAGTAATCAATCAATTGCACTGCTTAGTTGAAAGCCTGTTCGAAGAGCCAGGACTTCACTCTCTTCCTGAATGCCAATAAGGAGGGGGTCGATCTAATATCTGCAAGAAGGGCGTTCCACAGCCGAGGGGCCACTACTGAGAAGGCCCTGTCTCTGGTCCCCGCCAGGCGTGGTTGTGAAGCTGGCGGGACCGAGAGCAGGGCCTCCCCAGACGATCTTAATGTCCTAACCGGTTCATAGGAGGAGATGCGTTCAGACAGATAGGTCGAGCCAAAATCGTTTAGGGCTTTAAAGGCTAAAGCCAGCACTTTGAATTATGCCCGGTAGCAAATGAGCTGGCGCAACAGAGGAGTTGTGTGCTCCCTGAGTGCCGCTCCTGTTAACAACCTGGCTGCCGATCATTGGACCAATTGAAGCTTCCAAGCAGTCTTCAGAGGCAACCCCACGTAGAGCGCGTTGCAGTAGTCTATGCGGGATGTGACCAGACCGTGGACTACCGTAGCCAGGTCAGACTTCCCAAGATACGGGCGCAGCTGGCGCACAAGTTTTAATTGTGCAAATGCTCCCCTGATCACCGCTGAAACCTGGGGTTCCAGGCTAGCTAGATGAACTACATCCAAGAGTAATTACGGAACAAACAGAAATGATTTCAGAACTAGTGGCAAGAATCTTTGAGAATTCTTGGAGAATGGGAGAAATCGCAGCTGCAGACTGGAGGAAAGCAAAATTTGTCCCTGTCATCAAGAAGGCAAAAAGGAGGACCTCAACAATGTCTAGTGTCTAGTCAGCCTGACATCAATACCAGAAAGAGTCTGGAGCAGATCGTTAAGGGGGAAGTCTGCAATCCCTTAGAAAAGAATGCTGTGATCACTAAAAAGTCAACATGGATTTCTCAAACACAAGTCATATTAGACTAATCTTATTCTTTTTCAATAGAGTTACAAGCTTGGTAGACACAGGGAATGCTGTGGATATAGTATATCTTGATTTAAGCAAGGCCTTCGAGAGAGTCCCCCATGACCTCCTTGCAAGCCAGCTAGTCAGATATGGGCTAGGCAATGTTACTATTAGGTGTTATTGTTTAAGCAACCGAAGCCAAAGGGTGATTCTCCCCAATGGCTCCTCTTCTTCATCCAGGAAAGAAGTCACTATTTGGGTGCCATAAAGAGGGTTTGGTTCTTGGCTCAGTTCTGTTCAGCATCTTCATTAATGACTTGGATGAAGGTTTAGAGGGCAGGCAGATCAAGTTTGCAGGTGGGACCAAATTGGGAGGGAGAGCTAATACTCCAGAGGACAGGATCAGAATTCAAAATGACCTTAATGGATTAGAGAGCTGATGGGCCAAAAGTCACATAATGAATTTCAACATGGACAAGTCTAAGATACTATACTTAGGCAGAAATGGGTGATGCCTGGCTTGACAATAGGGCTGTGTGTGGATGCCATTTCCTCTGGCACCTCTGACTCCTGTGGCCCCTTTGGAAGCTCGTAATACACAAGCTAGAGGGAGACGGTCATCGGCTTCCTCTCTGCTTTTGCTGAGCACATGGCGCTGCTCACGCAGTGCTGTCTTTCCCTCTAAGCCTTGCCTTGGACACATAATAGGACTGCAATGCCATGAAAATGCCATGACATGGCACGCATGCAAGCTGAGTCTCTTTAATAGGGCAACCACCCCATTAGCTCAGTTGTATCCAGTGAAGCCTCGAATCGCCTCACCTGTGCTGCCTCACTTACTTGTTTTAGCCCTGGCTGCTGCACTCAGTGCTACAATAGAAACAGATTTATTTATTTTTTCTTTGCTGCTGTTGTATGTCAACCTGTTCAGCCTGCGATTGTGTCTCATGATCAGATTGCTTTGGATGATGGGAATGAGAATGATATCCATGTTCCAGCTGATTTCCCTAATGGAAACGGGGATGCTGACGTAGAGCACGAACTTAGGGGGCTCTGACGAGGCAGAGGCCAGCCAGACCCAAAAAGAGGATCCTCTACGCCTGGCGAGACAACAAGCACCAATAAAAGTTTCCCCTGTTTCCCAATAAATCTCAGCAGGATGAAGCAAGGCCACTGAAGTTTATTTCCTATTCTAGCTGAAAAGGGTGACGACCGCAGTAATCTGCTAAGAAGCTGACATAACTTTTTGGCAGGCAAATACAGAATATGTAGGGCTGTCAAATTCAAATTTCCTGCACCCGCCCCCTGAGCCGGCTTCACTGTGATTGGTCATGATGTGAGCGAGCCAGGAGGAACAGCCAGGGTGGATGTGGCTCCTCCAATTTCGGCCGCTCAGCCAATGAGGTGGAAGGAAGCGCAGCCGCAAGGGAAACAATGAAGCAATGTCCTGGTGATTGGATTATGGATGGCCGGTCCCGGACCTAAATGACAAGCAATCAAGGGGGGTGGCTGTAAGCCCTCTAGCCCTGATCTTGTCATTGGTTGGGGGGGGGGGGGAAAAAACTTTTTGTCATATGTAAATTACTTGGTGCCTGTGGCAGGCCTGTAGCGGGGGGGGGGGGGGGGGGGGGGGTTAGGGGTTCAACCCCCCCCCCCGAAATTTTTCAGGTTAAAAAAAAAACCTGGTTTACTCATGAATTTTAACTGGTTAACTAATGTATTTGGTTAACTGGTTAACCAAATCCCCATGTTATTTATTTGTCGTGTCAGGGCAACCAGTAAATTATATTACATTTCTAACAAAACAAAGCAAACAAACAGACAAAATACAAAAAAAATTGTGAGTTTGGTAGTTGATTAAATGTCCTTTGACCAGTATCTGGCCACTTGGAGTGCCTCTGGTGTTGCCACAAGGAGGTCCTCCATTGTGCATGTGGCAGGGCTCAGGTTGCATTGCAGCAGGTGGTCAGTGGTTTGCTCTTCTCCACACTCGCATGTCGTGGATTCCACTTTGTGGCCCCATTTCTTGAGGTTGGCTCTGCATCTCGTGGTGCCAGAGCGCAGTCTGTTCAGCGCCTTCCAAGTCGCCCAGTCCTCTGTGTGCCCAGGGGGGAGTCTCTCATTGGGTATCAGCCACTGATTGAGCTCTGGGTTTGAGCCTGCCACTTTTGGACTCTCACTTGCTGAGGTGTTCCAGCGAGTGTCTCTGTAGATCTTAGAAAACTATTTCTAGATTTAAGTCGTTGACGTGCTGGCTGATACCCAAACAGGATGAGCTGGAGATGTCTCTGCCTTGGTCCTTTCACTATTGGCTGCTACTTCCCGGCGGATGTCAGGTGGTGCAATACCGGCTAAGCAGTATAATTTCTCCAGTGGTGTAGGGCACAGGCACCCCGTGATAATGCGGCATGTCTCATTAAGAGCCACATCCACTGTTTTAGTGTGGTGAGATGTGTTCCACACTGGCCATGCGTACTCAGCAGCAGAGTAGCACAGTGCAAGGGCAGATTTCTTCACTGTGTCTGGTTGTGATCCCCAGGTTGTGCCAGTCAGCTTTCGTATGATGTTGTTTCTAGTGCCCACTTTTTGCTTGATGTTCAGGCAGTGCTTCTTGTAGGTCAGAGCACGGTCCAGAGTGACTCCCAGGTATTTGGGTGCGCTGCAATGCTCCAGTGGGATTCCTTCCCAGGTAATCCTCAGAGCTCGGGATGCTTGTCTGTTCTTGAGATGAAAGGCACATGTCTGTGTTTTAGATGGATTAGGGATCAGCTGGTTTTCCCTGTAATAAGCAGTAAGAGCACCTAGAGCTTCGGAAAGCTTCTGTTCTACCATCTCAAAGCTCCCTGCTTGAGCAGTAATGGCACGATCATCAGCATAGATGAAACTCTCTGTCCCTTCTGGCAGTGGCTTATCCCCATGCTAAGTCTATGAGACGCAAAAAATTAAGAGTCTCTCCCTGCAAGCACTATCTCAAGCAAATATTGACAATTTATTCACACTGTCATTAATTGCAGCAATAGCCAATGTAGCAAAGCAACCATGTTGGGGGGGGGGGGTGTTGAATGCTCTCATTAAGGAGGCCAGACTTGGTGGAGGTGGTTGACAGGGGCGGAGCTGCAGGCTATTGAAGGCTGCTTTGCCCCCTGCTGTGCTCTTTGCTTCAGCGTGAGCTAGGAGGCAGGTTTCAACCCCCCCCCCCCCCCCCGAAAATTTTCACCCCCCCCAAATTTTCAAAACTCCCCCCCCCGCGAAATTTTCAACCCCCGCTCCAAAATTTTCAAAATCCCCCCGCCCCCGAAATTTTCAACCCCCCTCCCAAAAATTTCAACCCTCCCCGAAATTTTTTTCTGGCTCATACACACCTAGCTCCAGCAGACAAGAGTCCTTTGTCCCACCCTGGCCATTCCACAAGTATATAAACCCAATTTTCCTAGTTCCAACAGACCTCACTACCTCTGAAGACACTCGCAGATATGGGACATCTAATCACCTCTCAACAAAAGATTGCCCCAGGCACTGCCAGGCAATTAAATGCTAATCAAGGTGGTCAGTTGAAACATTCACACCTCACTACCTCTGAGGATGCTTGCCATAGATGCAGGCGAAATGTCAGGAGACAATGCCTCTAGACCATGACCATATAGCCCGAGAAAACCTACAACAACCCATTCACACCTAGCTCCAGCAGACAAGAGTCCTTTGTCCCACCCTGGTCATTCCACAGATATATAACCCCCTTTTTCCTAGTTCCAACAGACCTCACTACCTCTGAAAACACTTGCCTTAGATGGAGGCGAAACGTCAGGAGAGAATGCCTCTAGACCATGGCCATATAGCCCGAGAAAACCTACAACAACCCATTCACACCTAGGTCCAGCAGACAAGAGTCCTTTGTCCCACCCTGGCCATTCCACAAGTATATAAACCCAATTTTCCTAGTTCCAACAGACCTCACGACTTCTGAGGATGCTTGCCAGAGATGCAGGTGAAACTTCAGGAGAGAATGCCTCTAGACCAGTGATTCTCAACCTTCCTAATGCCGCGACCCCTTAATACAGTTCCTCATGTTGTGGTGACCCCCAACCCTAACCCTCACATTATGAATCACCATGTAAATAATGATCTGCAGGATGTATATTCATTCACTGGAGTAAATTTGGCACAAATACCTGGTATGCCCAAATTTGAATACTGGTGGGGTTGGCGGGGGGATTGATTTTGTCATTTGGGAGTTGTAGTTGCTGGGATTTATAGTTAACATGTAAACAAAGAGCATTCTGAACCCCACCAACAATGGAATTGAACCAAAGTTGGCACAGAGAACTCCCATGCAACAGAAAATACTGGAAGGGTTTGGTGGGCATTGACCTTGAGTTTGGGAGTTGTAGTTCACCTACATCCAGAGAGCACTGTGGACTCAAACAATGATGGATCTTATTTATTTATTTATTTATTACGGTCGCTTATATGACATTTTGATTTTGAAATTTTGATTTTGTCATTTGGGAGTTGTAGTCTGGGATTTATAGTTCACCTACAATCAAAGAGCATTCTGAACCCCACCAACAATGGAATTGAACCAAAGTTGGCACAGAGAACTCCCATGATCAACAGAAAATACTGGAAGGGTTTGGTGGGCATTGACCTTGAGTTTGGGAGTTGTAGTTCACTTACATCCAGAGAGCAGTTGTGGGCTCAAACAATGATGGATCTGGACCAAACTTGGCACGAATACTCAATATGCCCAAATGTGAACACTGATGGGGTTTGGGGGAAAATACACATTGACATTTGGGAGTTGTACATACTGGGATTTATAGTTCACCTACAATCAAGGAGCGTTCTGAACCCCACCAACAATGGAATTGAACCAAAGTTGGTACAGAGAACTCCCATGATCAACAGAAAATACTGGAAGGAGTTTGCTGGGCATTGACCTTGAGTTTGGGAGTTGTAGTTCACTTACATCCAGAGAGACTGTGGGCTCAAACAATGATGGATCTGGACCAAACTTGGCACGAATACTCAATATGCCCAAATGTGAACACTGATGGGGTTTGGGAAATAGACCTTGACATTTGGGAGTTGTGTTACTGGGATTTATAGTTCACCTACAATCAAAGAGCATTCTGAACCCCACCAACAATTGAATTGGGCCAAACTTCCCACACAGAACCCCCATGTTTACTGTGTTTTCTGATGGTCTTTGACGACCCCTCTGACACCCCTTCACGGCCCCCTCAGGGGTCCTGACCCCCAGGTTGAGAAACACTGCTCTAGACCATGGACATATCGCCCGAAAAACCTACAACAACCCAGTGCTTCCCGCCACGAAAGCCTTCGACAATACATTCTTGCAATGGCTTCCGATTGAGTTCAGCAGAAAGACTGGACCATGAGGGTGGCATTTGATGATAACAATCATCTCTCCAAATGTATTTGTCAATAATCTTGAAGCTTTGTGTGGGATGCTGCTCTAAATTTCAAGCATGTCGCCTTGTTCTTTCCTTTGAAGCAAGAAGCGGTTGTTCCGATTGTCCTCCTTATTATGTCTCCAATGTACTCAGGACGGTCAACAGGAAGGGAGTGTGAGGGAAAGAAGATCTTGTCTTGGATCTTTGGTCTACATCCAAGCAAAATGCACCCAATTTTAGAACCACTCCAGTGGCATTGACAGAATGTGGTGTTTTTAAATATGATGAAATCTCTCTGAGTGACTTTACCAAGTCACACTCTCATAGAATCATAGAATCCTAGACAGAGGCAGCCCTAGGTAATTTTCAATGGTAAGCAAACAGTATTTTGGTGCCCCCCCCCCAACCAATCATTGATATATATTTTCTGTTCGTCGTGGGAGTTCTGTGTGCCATATTTGGTTCAATTCCATCATTGGTGGAGTTCAGAATGCTCTTTGATTGTAGGTGAACTATACATCCCAGTAACTACACTTGCCGCACTTGCTCCCTTGCCTGGCCCGCTTTGGGTCCGGAGGCGTGCCTGAAGACCCCGGCGTGTGCACCAAAAGTCACCTCTTCTCCTGACTTTCTCCTCAGCCATTGGGACCAAGAGAGAGAGAGAGAGAGAGGTGGAGATGCCCACCTTTCCTGAAGGTAGGCGCAAAAACAAAGGAGGGAGCGGAGGTGGGAGATACCTCCAGCCGGAGGGGCTCTCTCTCTCTCTCTCTCTCTTGGTCCCAATGGCTGAAGAGAAAGTCAGGAGAAGAGGCGACTTTTGGTGCGCACGCTGGGGTCTTCAGACACGCCTCCGGACCTGAAGCGGGCCGGCTCCACCCCTTGGCCCACCTGCGGATTGGGGAGAGGAGAGGAGGCGGGTGGAGCGCCGGGGGATCGGGAAAGGGAGCCGGTCATGGGGAAGGGATCGAACGCAGAGAATGATTGAGTGCCGGCTCTGCTCGCGCACCCGGTGGCCGGGTGAAGCAGGAACGAGAGGGACTAGGCGAGGCTCAAGGGCCCGGCCCCTTTGGGAAGAGGATCACCCGGCAGGGAGGCAAGAAAGCCAAGGCTCCCCCAGACTGCTAGGGCTGTTGTGAACTGAGGGGCGCTCCTCAAGTGGCAGTCGAGGGGCATTTACAGAGGCACCTCTGCCCCCCTGGCAACAAAAGTGTTCTGCGACTGCTTACTTCGCGTAATGGATGAGCCGCCCCTGATGCTAGAATTGGAAGAGACCTTGTGGGCCATCCAGTCCAACCTGCTGCCGAGAAGCAGGAATATTGCATTCAAAGCATCCTCAACAGATGGCCATCCAGCCTCTGTTTCAAAGCTTCCAAAGAAGGAGCCTCCACCACACTCCGGGGCAGAGAGTTCCACTGCTGAACGGCTCTCACAGTCAGGAAGTTCTTCCTCATGTTCAGATGGAATCTCCTCTCTTGTAGTTTGAAGCCATTCTTCCATTGCGTCCTAGTCTCCAGGGAAGCAGAAAACAAGCTTGCTCCCTCCTCCTCCCTGTGGCTTCCTCTCACATATTTATACATGGCTATCATATCTCCTCTCAGCCTTCTCTTCTTCAGGCTAAACATGCCCAGCTCCTTAAGCCGCTCCTCATAGGGCTTGTTCTCATTTTAGTCGCCTTCCTCTGGACACATTCCAGCTTGTCAACATCTCTCTTCAATTGTGGTGCCCAGAATTGGACACAATATTCCAGGTGTGGTCTAACCAAGGCAATATAGAGCATGGGGAGCATGACTTCCCTGGATCTAGACACTAAGCTCCTATTGATGCAGGCCAACATCCCATTGGCTTTTTTTGCAAGCTGGAATGTGTCCAGAGGAGGGCGACTAAAATGATCAAGGGTCTGGAGAACAAGCCCTATGAGGAGCAGCATTTCAAGGAATAGTTTCTTCGGTATAAGGGGCCACCTGCCGGGTGCCTCCTTAGATCAAGCAACGTTTGGGACTGTGGCTGTGCCTTGGCAGAATTCCTGTGTTCCATGGCCGGTAATCCCAGAGGCTTCTAGTTTTTCAAGTACATGGTTAGCGAGAGGCTAACAGGTTCCTGGTTCTTGTCTTGTATTTTTTGGACTTTTGCTCAAGTTCAGAGATTTTCCTGACTGCTGTGTTTTTTTGGTGGCTTTTTGACTTTTCAATTGCTTTTTGACTTTGCATGTAACTTTCTTTTGTAACCAATTTCTCATCAATAAAAAAGGATTGTTTTTCCTACAGTCCAGTGTGGTGGATTTAATCTTGTGGTCTCTTTTCCTGGTCTGGGATGCAACAGTGAGACAGGCAGAAGAAGCAGCAGCATTCGAGAAGGGGTTCCCCGCATGTAAAGTTTGTGCAAACAAACTCAAGCCTAGAACAAGGACATTTTCTATGTTGACTCAGGGTGTTCACAACACATTGCGAATGACAAGACTCTGTTTCAAAAGCTGGATGGCTTAAATGTGACTCTTGCTGATGGGAAGCATTATTCTGTTCAAGGGAAAGGAGAAGTTTATGTTAAGAGTTTGGGCATAACATTAGAGAATATGTTTTTTGTTACACAGGTTGGTTTTAATCCCCTATGAGTGGGTAAACTTGATTGTGAGGTGTTTAATGTTACTTTTTCAGGAGGCAATGATATCGAGCTGCTTTTAGGAAGGTCTCCTCAGCAGAGGAGATCCCTGAGGACCGCTCAAAAGGGCCCTAGAACCTTGGTGAGGCCAGCGAAGCCAATTTCAGCGATAAAAAAATATCAAAATAATAAGACCTCAGCAAAGCGGAAGGAGTCCAGTGACCGATGCGTTTATTTGCGATTCAGCTGAAAAGGATGCATTGCAGGGATAGTTCCACTACAAGCATGCCAACACAAAGAATACAGGCATATTTATACAATTTTGAAAACCCAGAGTTCAAAAGTTCCCGCCCCGGCTCCTCTGACGTTCCCCGCTGTGATTGGGCAACAGAGCGAGCAGCTGGGGAGGAGCCTCCCGCCCCCTGGGCTCCTGTTGCCCGCCGGCCAGCGAATCAGAAGAGGGGAGGCGGGACGATCGTGGACAATGGGAAGGGAAATGATGGGCTTAGAAGTATCCTGCCCGCTGGAATGCGGGCTTTGTTTCAGGCAGGCAAGGTGTGATCTCGACAAACAAAGGCTTTCCTGTCCTTGATGGGCTTCTGGAGATAAAGTAATCATATCTGGTTCGGCCGCGGACCTCCGGGGGGTCAACGCGGCCTTATGCAAATACAGTTCTTTTTTCCAAATTTCCATAAGACCCCTTATCCCATCAGGCATGCTCAGAAAACAGGTAGGGGGTCTTTATGGTAACTGTTCCATGCAGGATGAATTGATCAAGGGTGATTGAGGGAGAGGCTGGAGCCCTCCCTCGGGCGATTCCTGGTCACAGTAGTTTTTGTGGGGTAAGGGTCAAGGGGAAAGGGGGGACAGACCATATTTCATAGCAAGATACATACATTCAAATCATAAGCATTTCATGGCAACAAAACCCCATCTTTGTCCCACATCCCAAGTATATTTAATAGAGGAATTGATTTTAATTGAAAACTTGGAGTCCCATGGTTCTGGAGAAAGTTTGTGGAAATGGAGGTGGCTTGCAGTTCAAAGCAAGCAAGCAGAAAGTCATTTTTCCTGGTTAAGGTTAGCAGATGGGCGCTGAGTTGACTGGTAACAAGATCCATAGCTTGGTCTTTGGGAAACTATAACTCTCATGGAGGGCAGAAGTCCCAAGATCCAGCCGTTTCCCAAAAGCCTCGTGGGGTCCTTGTTATTGTCAGTGCTTTGGCAATGTGACCAAGACTTGATCCTTGCTGTGTAGTCTGGTGCCCTTGCCCTTGGCAGAACTATAAGTATTTGGGGGGGGGGGGGGGATGCTCGGCATCAGCAAGGTCAAAATCCTGAAAGGGACCAAATTATATGGTACAGGGAAAATACAGGATGGTATTTATGTGTTGAAGCCAAGAGATGCAGGCAGTGTTAACACAATCAGTAAGAACACTCCAATGCATAACAGGTGCATCCATAAACTGCACAGAGTTTGGGGGCATCCAAGTTTTAGGGTCCTAAGCAAAATGCAGGAATGCAGTGAAGGCCTTAAGTGAAATGACTGCAAGCATATTGCCATACTGCAGGAAAGCCTAGAGAAGACAATTATGCTGGGGAAAGTGGAAGGAAAAAGGAAGAGGGGGCGACCAAGGGCAAGATGGATGGATGGCATCCTTGAAGTGACTGGCTTGACCTTGAAGGAGCTGGGAGTGGTGACGGCCGACAGGGAGCTCTGGCGTGGGCTGGTCCATGAGGTCACGAAGAGTCAGAGACGACTGAACGAATGAACAACAACAACAACTATGTGTAAGAGGACAAAAGCCCAGTCTGCACCTATAAGTCAGAAAAGCTTAAGGGTTTCATAAAAGCCTTTTCAGCTGGTGCATGTCTCTGGTTGCTTCTGGATGGAGTGTGCTTGCTCCATCCATGTTCAACATCTATACAAATGACCAGCCATTGCCAGAAGGAACAGAGAGTTTCATCTATGCTGATGATCCTGCCATTACTGCTCAAGCAGGGAGCTTTGAGATAGTAGAACAGAAGCTCTCCGAAGCTCTAGGTGCTCTTGCTGCCTGTTACAGGGAAAACCAACTGATCCCTAATCCATCTAAAACACAGGCATGCGCCTTTCACCTTAAGAACAGACAAGCACCCCGAGCTCTGAGGATTACCTGGGAAGGAATCCCACTGGAGCATTGCAACACACCCAAATACCTGGGAGTCACTTTGGACCGTGCTCTGACCTACAAGAAGCACTGCCTGAACATCAAACAAAAAGTGGGCGCTAGAAACAACATCATACGTAAGCTGACTGGCACAACCTGGGGATCACAACCAGACACAGTGAAGACATCTGCCCTTGCACTATGCTACTCTGCTGCTGAGTATGCATGCCCAGTGTGGAACACATCTCACCACACTAAAACAGTAGATGTGGCTCTTAATGAGACATGCCGTATTATCACGGGGTGTCTGCGCCCTACACCACTGGAGAAATTACACTGCTTAGCCAGTATTGCACCACCTGACATCCTCCGGGAAGTAGCAGCCAATAGTGAAAGGACCAAGGCAGAGACATCTCCAGCTCATCCCCTGTTTGGGTATCAGCCAGCACGTCAACGACTTAAATCAAGACATAGTTTTCTTAGATCTACAGAGACACTCGCTGGAACACCTCAGCAAGCGAGAGTCCAAAAGTGGCAGGCCCAAACCCAGCACCTCAATCCATGGGTGATACCAGATGAGAGACTCCCCCCTGGGCACACAGAAGACTGGGCGACTTGGAAGGCACTGAACAGACTGCGCTCTGGCACCACGAGATGCAGAGCCAACCTCAAGAAATGGGGCTACAGGGTGGAATCCTCGGCATGCGAGTGTGGAGAAGAGCAAACCACAGACCACCTGCTGCAATGCACCCTGAGCCCTGCCACATGCACAATGGAGGACCTTCTTGCGGCAACACCAGAGGCACTCCAAGTGGCCAGATACTGGTCAAAGGACATTTAACCAACTACCAAATTTGCAAAATCTGTGTGGTTTTTTTTCTTTTTCTTTTTAATCTGTGTGTTTGTTTTGCTCTGTTAGAATTGTAATACAATGGTTGCTGATGACACGATAAATAAATAAATCCAACATTTTCGCTTATCCAACATTCTGCCGACCCGTTTATGTTGAATAAGCGAGACTCTACTGTGTACTCTGTTTTTACCATTTTTATTGCTTTGCTTACATATATCCTTCAATAAACTGCTTGCTGATTTTACTACACTAGTGTGGTGTTTAAAGTCAGGCGATCCTGTTCTGCCTTTCAATCAGGCTTTCGTTCAGGTCATGGGACAGAGACTGTCTTGGTAGCTATTACTGATGAAATTCGTCGTCAGTTAGACCGAGGCGGATCAGCGCTATTGGTACTCTTGGACCTCACAGCTGCATTCAACACCGTGGACCATGACTTGCTGATTCATCGATTGGCTATGTCTGGTGTACGAGGTTTAGCCCTGAAATGGTTCAATTCGTTCCTCCGGGACCAGAGACAGAGGGTGGAGTGGTGAGGCCAAAGCTCTGAGATAAACAGAGGCAGATGGACCTCCAGGAGGGCGGTTTGTGAGTCATTAGCCCAAATCTTAGGAAAAAGATCACGGGACATAAGATTGGAGGCCATAACATGGCTGCGGAGGGACTATCAATCTCCTGACCGCTCCTCTCGCCTTCTAATAACACCAGAAGACAACCGCTGGCTTGGCGAGCTTATGTCAATGCAATCCTGTCTGAAGAAATGGGGCATTACCATCAGAAGGGTAGTTGTGGACCCCTTCATTCGCCCCCTTTTTGACACCGGGGTGCCTTCTCGCCCTGTTCCACCAGCCCCCCGGGAGAAGTCCACAGACAGCTCTCCGATTAGGGCTCCCCCTCCTGGTTTGTACCAATTCGAGACCCCATCTGCCCCAGTTGTCCCTTCACAATCAGTCACTCTTTCCCGCCCAAGGACTCTTCCCCTATTTAGTCCACTCAGTTCCCTCGCTGACTCCCCGCCCACCCCATTATCGGAAACATCCCTATCAAACACCCAGGGGACATTACACTCCAGCCTCACCTCTCCTTAGAGTTGACTAGCCACAGATTCCATCCATGTAGGGGGGGGGAGGGTTCCGGAGGAAGGGGGTGCCATCCAAGTCGTGTGGGGGAGGAGAATAGCGGGTCACCAACATCCCAGGGAGAAGCGCAACAGAGTTCTTGTGACCCTGGAGAAGGTGGGAAGTGGTAGGCTCCATGGCAGTCCCCTTGGTCTTAAGGTCCTGCTGATTAATGCCAGATCCGTTAATGGTAAGACCTCTGCCATCCAGGACCTGATTCTGGATGAGAGAGCGGATCTGGCATGCATCACGGAAACCTGGCTGGATGAGCTGGGGGGAGTAAATCTCTCTCAGCTGTGCCCACCAGGTTTCGGAGTGCATCAGCAGGCCAGACAAGGGGGGCGGGGAGGAGGGGTCGCAGTAGTCTTTCGGCAATCCATCGCCGTGATCAGATGCGCTGTTCCGCAGGCTTCTGGGTTTGAGTGTGTCCACTTGAAAGTGGGGAGCCGTGACAGTGTGGGGTTCCTGCTGGTGTACCGCCCACCCCGCGACCCAGCAGTTTCCCTGTCTGAGCTAGCGGAGGTGGTCTCTAATTCGGCCTTGGTCTCCCAGCGCCTGGTGGTGCTGGGAGATTTTAACATTCATGCTGAGACCTCTTTGTCTGGCGCAGCTCAGGATTTTATGGCCGCCATGACGACCATAGGACTGTCACAAATTATATCAGGACCCACCCATCAGGCTGGACATACTCTTGACCTAGTTTTTGTGGCGGACAGTGGAATGATCAGAGTGGAAGAACAAAACATCCTTCCAGTGTCATGGTCTGATCACTATCTGGTCAGTTTTAGACTTGCTGCGACCCCCAACCTTCGCAGGGGTGGAGGACAAATTAAGATGGTCCGCCCCAGGAGACTGATGGATCCAGATGGATTCCTGAGGAATCTTGGGGTTCTTCCTGCCATGGAGCCTGGCGATCCTGTTGACGCCTTGGTCGATCTTTATAATAAGGAGATGTCCAGGGCGATAGATACGATCGCTCCCGAACGCCCCATCTCGTTGCGACGTGACAGGCCATCTCCATGGTTTACCGAGGAGTTGGCTGTGATGAAGCATACGAGAAGGGGGCTAGAGCGCAAGTGGAGGAAATCTCGGGACGTGTCTGATCAAGCACGGGCTAGGGCCTCTCTTAAGGCATACTCCGTGGCTATACGGGTGGCCAGGGAATCTTTCACGACCACCCGTATAGCGTCTGCAGCAAATAGGTCATCAGAGCTGTTTCGGGTTGTCGGGGAGCTCCTTCACCCGCCTGTGGTGGAGGAGACCTCTGACGACCCAGCAGCTCGGTGTTGCGATTTCGCACACCACTTTGCAGGCAAAGTTGCCCAGATACGTCTTGAGCTCGACTCCAATTTCATCGCAGTGCCAGAGGAGGTGACTGAGGCATCTGCTTGTCCAACCTTGTGGGATTCTTTTCGGCTTGTTCTTCCTGAGACTGTGGAGGAGGTCCTTGGGGCTGTGAGGGCGACCACTTCGGCCCTAGACCCTTGCCCATCCTGGCTTATTAAATCTGAGACCGTGGAGGAGGTTCTTGGGGCTGTGAGGGCGACCACTTCGGCTCTAGACCCTTGCCCATCCTGGCTTATAAATCTGCCAAGGAGGGGTTGGTTGATTGGTTTGTGTTGATCATTAACGCATCGTTGGAGCAAGGGATTTTTCCATCTAACTTAAAACAGGCTGTGGTTCGCCCACTCCTTAAAAAGCCTTCCCTTGACTCTACGGTGCTGAGCAATTACAGGCCGATCTCCAACCTCCCTTTCTTGGGTAAGGTGCTGGAGCGGGTGGTCGCCTCCCAGCTCCAGGGATTCCTAGATGACATCAATTACCTAGATCAGTCACAGTCTGGCTTCAGGCCTGGTCACGGCACCGAGACAGCCTTGGTCGCCTTGGTGGATGACCTCCGTAGAGGACTGGACAGGGGGAGTGTGACCCTACTGGTTCTCTTGGACATCTCAGCAGCTTTCGATACCATCGATCATGGTATCCTTCTGGGTCGTCTCTCTGGGATGGGCCTCGGGGGCACGGTTCTGTCGTGGCTCCGGTCCTTCCTGGAGGGACGAACCCAGATGGTGAAGCTGGGAGACACCTGCTCGGACCCCTGGCCTTTGACCTGTGGGGTCCCGCAAGGTTCTATTCTATCTCCCATGCTTTTTAACATCTACATGAAACCGCTGGGAGAGGTCATCCGGAGTTTTGGAGTTGGGTGCCATCTCTACGCAGATGACACACAACTCTACTACTCTTTTCCACCTAATTCCAAGGAGGCCTCTCGGGTGCTAGACGAGTGCCTGGCCGCTGTGTCTATCTGGATGAGGACGAACAAGCTGAAGATCAATCCCGACAAGACAGAGGTCCTCCTGGTCGATCGTAAGCCAGATCGGGGTATAGGGTGGCAACCTGTGTTGGACGGGGTTACACTCCCCCTGAAGCCACAGGTCCGTAGCTTGGGAGTCCTCCTGGACTCATCGCTCACGCTTGAGGCTCAGGCGTCGGCGGTGGCCGGGAGGGCTTTTGCACAACTGAGACTCGTGCGCCAGCTACGCCCGTACCTCGCTAAGGCTGATCTGGCCGGGGTGGTCCATGCCTTAGTCACCTCTAGACTGGATTACTGCAATGCGCTCTACGTGGGGCTGCCCTTAAAAACGGCTCGGAAATTCCAATTAGTCCAACGGGCAGCAGCCAGGATGTTAACTGGGGCCCATTACAGAGAGAGGTCAACCCTCCTATTCAAGGAGCTCCACTGGCTGCCATTTATATTCCGAGCCCAATTTAAGGTGCAGGTGCTCACCTACAAAGCCCTGAACGGTTTGGGGCCACCCTACCTGCGTGACCGTATCGCAGTCTACGAACCCACACGTTCACTCTGATCATCGGGAGAGACCCTGCTCGTGATCCCGCCTGCGTCGCAGGCGCGTTTGGTGGGGACGCGAGACAGGGCCTTTTCTGTGGTGGCCCCCCCCCTCTGGAACACCCTCCCCAAAGATCTTAGACAGGCCCCTACATTGGCAGTCTTTAGAAAGAACTTGAAGACCTGGCTGTTCCGATGTGCCTTTCCAGATTAGGAACCCCCAATACCAATCCCAGAAGCACTTTAGCAGAACCAAGATCACCGCACTTTGCACACCGCACTTATATACTATAATCCCATATCCCTCCGACACATCAGCACTTTTAACCCTGTACCCCACTCTGGCCGGCTCAGTTTTTAATAATGTCTTAATAATGTTTATTGCTATTTGTTTGCTTTGCTTAACTGTTTTGTTTGCTAGGTATTGTGTTGTTGTATTGTTATATTGTTTGGGCTTCGGCCTACTGTAAGCCGCATCGAATCCTTTGGGAGATGCTAGCGGGGTACAAATAAAGTTATAATATAATAATAATAATAATAATAATAATAATAATAATAATAATAATAATGAGAGCTCCTGCCTTTGTTGTGGAGTGAGTTCCCCAGGGTGCCATCCTCTCGCCCCTGTTATTTAACATCTACGTCCAGCCACTTGCTGGACTGGTGCGGAGCTTTGGCTGAGAGTGCTACCAGTATGCAGATGATACCAAACTACTCTTGCGTCTCAAACCTGGGACAACTGCAATTCCTGAGAACTTTAGTTGGTGTTTGGAAGCAGCAATGTGAGCAGACTCAAAGTGAATCCTGCAAAAACGGAGATCCTCTGGCCCGGCCAGCCGCCAGAATTAACCCAGTCTCTGCCTGATTTCGATGGGGAATCATAGAATCATAGATCCTATTTTGATGGATTCTTTTCAGTTTGTGAAACCCGAGGATGTGGACAAGATACTTGGAGGACTGAGGCCCACCACGTCCATCCTAGACCCCTGCCCATCCTGGCTTCTGAAGGAGGCCAGAGGGGGATTGGCTGAGTGGGTAACGGTGGTGGTTAATGCCTCCCTGCGGGAAGGCAAGATTCCAGCGTGCTTAAAACAAGCAATTATAAAACCGCTGTTGAAGAAACCATCATTGGACCCCACTAAATTGGACAACTTTCGGCCTGTTTCCAATCTCCCCTTTTTGGGCAAAGTCATGGAAAGCGTGGTGGCCTCACAACTCCAGGTATTCTTGAGAGACACGGATATTCTGGATCCGGCACAGTCTGGTTTCAGACCGGGACATGGTACCGAGACGGTCTTGGTCGCCTTAGTGGATGATCTGCGCCGGGAGCTAGACAGGGGGAGTGTGTCCCTGTTGGTGCTCCTGGACCTCTCAGCGGCCTTCGATACCGTCGACCACGGTATCCTTCTGGGGCGCCTTGCGGAAATGGGTCTTGGGGGCATTGCTCTGCAGTGGCTCCAGTCATTTCTGGAGGGTCGTACCCAGAAGGTGTTACTGGGGGACTCCTGTTCAACACCACAGCCTTTGACCTGTGGGGTTCCACAGGGTTCTATACTGTCCCCCATGCTGTTTAATATCTACATGAAGCCGCTGGGTGAGATCATCCGGAGTTTCGGGGTGCGGTGTCATCTGTACGCAGATGATGTCCAACTCTGTCACTCCTTCCCACCTGCTACTAAGGAGGCTGTCGAGGTCCTGAACCGGTGCCTGGCCGCTGTAATGGTCTGGATGAGGGCGAACAAACTGAAATTAAATCCAGACAAGACAGAGGTACTCCTGGTCAGTCGCAAGGCCGAACAGGGTATAGGGTTACAGCCTGTGCTGGACGGGGTCGCACTCCCCTTGAAGGCGCAGGTTCGCAGCTTGGGTGTGACCCTGGATTCATCTTTGAGCCTGGATCCCCAGGTTTCATCGGTGACCAGGGGAGCATTTGCACAGCTTAGGCTGGTGCGCCAGCTGCGCCCGTACCTTGGGAAGTCTGACTTGGCCACGGTGGTACATGCACTGGTCACATCCCGCCTTGACTACTGCAACGCTCTCTACGTGGGGCTGCCCTTGAAGACGGCCCGGAAGCTTCAGCTAGTTCAGCGCGCGGCAGCCATGTTACTAACGGGAGCGGGACGCAGGGAGCATACAACGCCCTTGCTGTCCCAGCTCCACTGGCTGCCGATTTGCTACCGGGCCCAATTTAAGGTGCTGGTGTTATCCTACAAAGCCCTAAACGGTTCCGGCCCAAAATACCTCTCGGACCGCATCTTGGCCTATGAGCCCACGAGGACCTTGAGATCGTCTGGGGAGGCCCTTCTCTCGATTCCGCCTGCCTCGCAGGCGCGTCTGGCGGGGACGAGAGAGAGGGCCTTCTCAGTGGTGGCCCCCCGGCTGTGGAACGCCCTCCCTGCTGACATCAGACAGGCGCCCTCTCTCATGGCTTTCCGTAAGAGCCTAAAGACCTGGCTCTTCGAGAAGGCATTTAACTAGTCCCAGACTAACTGACAATGACAATGACAATCGGAACGAAATACGGATTATGAGACTGGTAGATCCCTATGTGGTGACGGTGCGGATTAGTTTAGTGTAATTTAGATTAAGCGTGTTATATGGTTTGTTGATATACTCTGTGTTTTTTGTAAACTGTTTTTATATGTTGTACACCGCCGCGAGTCGCCCTAGGGCTGAGAGCGGCGGTCAACAAATGCATTAAATAAATAAATAATAAATAAATAGAATCATAGAATCATAGAATCAAAGAGTTGGAAGAGACCACCTGGGCCATCCAGTCCAACCCCCTGCCAAGAAGCAGGAATATTGCATTCAAATCCCTCCTAACAGATGGCCATCCAGCCTCTGTTTAAAAGCTTCCAAAGAAGGAGCCTCCACCACACTCCGAGGCAGAGAGTTCCACTGCTGAACGGCTCTCACAGTCAGGAAGTTCTTCCTAATGTTCAGATGGAATCTCCTCTCTTGTAGTTTGAAGCCATTGTTCCGCGTCCTAGTCTCCAGGAAGCAGAAAACAAGCTTGCTCCCTCCTCCCTGTGGCTTCCTCTCACATATTTATACATGGCTATCATATCTCCTCTCAGCCTTCTCTTCTTCAGGCTAAACATGCCCAGTTCCCTAAGCCGCTCCTCATAGGGCTTGTTCTCCAGACCTTGATCATTTTAGTCGCCCTCCTCTGGACACATTCCAGCTTGTCAATATCTCTCTTGAATTGTGGTGCCCAGAATTGGACACAATATTCCAGGTAAAGTGGTCTAACCAAAGCGGAATAGAGCATGGGGAGCATGACTTCCTTAGATCTAGACACTATGCTCCTATTGATGCAGGCCAAAATCCCATTGGCTTTTTTTGCCACCACATCACGGTGTTGGCTCATGTTTAACTTGTTGTCCACGAGGACTCCAAGATCCTTTTCACACGTACTCTTGCGTCTCGAACCTGGGACAACTGCGATTCCTGAGAACTTTAGGCTGTGTTTGGAAGCAGTGATGAGTTGGCTGCGAGCGAGCAGACTCAAAGTGAATCCTGCAAAAACGGAGATCCTCTGGCCCGGCCAGCCGCCAGAATTAACCCAGTCTCTGCCTGATTTCGATGGGGAAGCTCTGGTTCCGTCTGCCACTGTTAAAAGCCTTGGGGTTGTGTTGGACTCATCGCTGACGATGGAGGCCCAGATCACGGCCATAAGGAAGCAGGCCTTTTCTCATCTTCGCCAGGCAAGGAAATTGGCATCCTACCTTTCCGAGCATCCCCCCCCAAGTCTGCTTGCTTGCTTTGAACTGCAAGCCACCTCCATTTCCACAAACTTTCTCCAGAACCATGGGACTCCAAGTTTTCAATTAAAATCAGTTCCTCTATTAAATATACTTGGGATGTGGGACAAAGATGGGGTTTTGTTGCCATGAAATGCTTATGATTTGAATGTATGTATCTTGCTGTGTAGTATGGTCTATTCCCCCTTTTCCCCTTGACCCTTGCCCCACAAATGATGTGACCAGGAACTGCCTGAGGGAGAACCTCTGCATCTCCCAAGACTCGCCTTTGATTAATTCACCCTGCATGGAACCATAGCCATAATGGCCCCTCCCCATTCTCTGAGCATGTCTGATGGGATCAGGGGACTTATGGACGCTCGGAATAAAAAGATTGTATTTGCATAAGGCATCGTTGATCCCCCCTGAGGTCCGATGCCGAAATAGTCATTCATATCCCCCCCAAAGCTGCATCAGCTGGAGACATTTTTCCTTTGTTTCGCTGAGCACATGGCATTCCTTTGTCTGCAGATTCCTTTCCCAGATTCCTTTGTGCTCCCTCATCCCGCCCCCATTTCTCCTGATTGGCTGTCGCCACCATGTGACAGAGGTCTCCCCATTGGATCCTACAGACCACTGGAGCTTCCTGATTGGTACAGAGGCGCCAGGGGCGGGAGGGCTGCCTCCCAGGTGTCCGCCCATCACCCAATCACAGCGGGGAACATCAGAGGAGCCGGGGCGGAAGGTTTGAACTCTGGGTTTTCAAAAATTGTATAAATATGCCTGCATCACTGTACTCCGGCATGCTTGTGGTGGAATGATCCCTGCAATTGCATCCTTTTCAGCTGAATCGCAGAAATAAACGCCTCGGTCACTGAACCTCTTCAGCCTCTGGTGAGATTAATTTTTAATATTTCTCGTTCTTTGGATTGGCTTTCGCTGGCTGCTCACCGAGGTCAACGGACCCCTTTAGCGGTCTTCAGGGATCTCTCCCGCTGGGAGACCCCCAAAAAGAGCTCGATATCACTACCTTTCGGTAGAAGCATTGGCAACAGTAATCCACACAACAGTCACCACGAGGTTGGACTATTGCAATGCCTTCTATGCCGGCCTTCCGAAGTCAACAACTCAGAAGATTCGGATGGTCCAAAATGCAGCAGCCAGGCTGCTAGCGGGATCATCTATAAGATCCCATATCACACCAATTCTGCAACAACTGCATTGGCTACCAAGAGAACATCGGATCTCTTACAAGATACTGATCCTGACATTTAGAGCTCAAAATGGCCAAGGACCTTGATATCTTAGGGACCGCCTCATTCCTTTTCCCCATCAGTGGTCACCTCGATCCACCCAGGAAAATCTCCTCTACATCCCGGGCCCGAGGGAGGCACACCTGGAAGCTACAAGGCATAGTAGAGCTTTTTCGACCTATGCTCCAATTCTGTGGAACTCATTGCCTCCATACGTTATTTATTTATTTATTTATTTACTCCTTTTGTATACCGCAAATATCAGCCGCGGCGACTCTAAGCGGTTTACAGTAAAATGTGCAACATTGAACAATATATATGACAAACAACCACAAACAATACACAAAACGTCATCACGCCTCGAATAGAATCAGATCCAAATCTCATAGTCGTTTTACCATTCCTTGTTCAGTATGCCGTCTTCTGAGTCAGATGTTATTGCATGCTTATCCGAACGCCTGTTCGAAGAGCCACGTCTTAACCCGCCTCCTAAACGCCAATAGCGAGGGGGCCTGCCTGATCTCCACTGGTAGGGCATTCCATAGCCGAGGGGCCACCACCGAGAAGGCCCTGTCCCTCGTCCCCGCCAGCCGCACTTGTGATGCTGGCGGGACCGAGAGCAGGGCCTCCCCGGACGATCTTAGCATCCTCGCCGGTTCGTAGGAGGAGATGCGTTCGGAGAGGTAAGTGGCATACGTTAGAGCAATGTCGGAGTTGCGACCTTTTGTAAAGGCACTCAAGACTTGGCTGTTTGGTTGTGCATTTAAGTGATCAGATCTAATTTGCCAAATAGTCACTGTTGAATGTTTTTATATTGTGTAAATACTATTTTAAATTGTAAGTCGCTCGGAGCACCTTGGTGGAGAGAGACTAATTAAGAAATAAAGTGAAGTGAAGGTGCAACCATATATTTTTACTTTTATTTGATACAGACATAGAACCAGTTGAGCTTGGGATACAGGTCTAGGTGAAGTGTTTGGAAGGATTTTCCTTCTGGAGAAGCAACTGCAGACAGGAAGCCATGTATTTTGAGAGGAAAGGTAGGGAAAAGAATTAAAACTTGTCCCCTTCCAAACAGCAAGCATCGGGCAGAGAGAGATATCCATTCTAGGTTTCATTCACCTTCACACTTTACATCTCCTCAACCATTTCGCATTGTTTTTTTTAGAACAGTAATCTTTCCATACTCTCCTAGAAAGAAGACAAAAAATATTATTATTATTATTATTATTATTATTATTATTATTATTATTATTATTATTATTATTATTATTTATATTATTATTAGAAACACAACAAGATGAGTCCAGCAGACAAGATCACTATGCTGGTTGTTATATTGGATCACACGTTGGATACTTCCCAAGGTCCAACCTCCTTTGGCAGTAAAGGAAGACATGATCAAAGCCCTCATAACGGATGGCCAACCAGTTGAAAGGGAGCCCTAAAGACCATCTGGTCCAACCTCCTTTGGCAGTAAAGGAAGACACGATCAAAGCCCTCATAACGGATGGCCAACCAGTTGAAAGGGAGCCCTAAAGACCATCCGGTCCAGCCTTCTCCTACCTTCGTTCCTTCCTTCCCTCCCTCCCTTTCTCTACTTCCCTTCCTTCCCTTTCTTTCCCTTTCTTTCCTTCCTTTTTCTCCTCCCCTCACCAGCTTCATCCTCCTTTATTAAATCTACAGTGTAGATGCGCCCAAAGTCAACCCTTCCACACTGCCATGTAAAATCCAGATTATCTACTTAGGACTGGATTATATGGCAGTGTAGACACATGCACACACACACATGCACACACGCGTGCACACACACACGGATGGATGTTGGATCACTGGTTGGTGTGTGTGTATATAATTACAATACTTTATATATTACTATTATATATACTGCTATATTGCTATATAATACATATATATTATATTAAATTATTGTTATATATTGTTGTTCATTCGTTCAGTTGTCTCCGACTCTTCGTGACCTCATGGACCAGCCCACGCCAGAGCTCCCTGTCGGCCGTCACCACCCCCAGCTCCTTCAAGGTCAGTCCAGTCACTTCAAGGATGCCATCCATCCATCTTGCCCTTGGTTGGCCCCTCTTCCTTTTGCCTTCCACTTTCCCCAGCATAATTGTCTTCTCTAGGCTTTCCTGTCTCCTCATGATGTGACCAAAGTACTTCAACTTTTAAACTCATTACTATTTGTTGTTGTTCATTCGTTCAGTCGTCTCCGACTCTTCGTGACCTCATGGACCAGCCCACGCCAGAGCTCCCTGTCGGCCGTTCACCACCCCCAGCTCCCTCAAGGTCAGTCCAGTCACTTCAAGGATGCCATCCATCCATCTTCCCCTTGGTCGGCCCCTCTTCCTTTTGCCTTCCACTTTCCCCAGCATAATTGTCTTCTCTAGGCTTTCTGTCTCCTCATGATGTGGCCAAAAGTACTTCAACTTTGTCTCTAGTCTCCTTCCCTCCAATGAGCAGCCGGGCTTTCTTTCCTGGAGGATGGACTGGTTGGATCTTCTCGCAGTCCAAGGCACTCTCAGAACTTTCTCCAACACCACAGTTCAAAAGCATCTATCTTCCTTCGCTCAGACTTCCCTAAGGTCCAGCTCTCACATCCGTAGGTTACTACAGGGAATACCATGGCTTTGACTAGGCGGATCTTTGTTGCCAGTCTGATGTCTCTACTCTTTATTATTTTATCGAGACTGGACATTGCTCTCCTCCCAAGAAGGAAGCGTCTTCTGATTTCCTGGCCACAGTCTGCATCTGCAGTCATCTTTGCACCTAGAAATACAAAGTCTGTCACGGCCTCCACGGTTTCTCCCTCTATTTTCCAGTTGTCAATCATTCTTGTTGCCATAATCTTGGTTTTTTTGACATTTAGCTGCAACCCGGCTTTTGCGCTTTCTTCTTTCACCTTGATTAGAAGGCTCCTCAGCTCCTCCTCGCTTTCGGCCATCAGAGTGGTGTCATCTGCATATCTGAGGTTGTTAATGTTTCTTCCAGCAATTTTCACCCCAGCTTTGCATTCATCCAGCCCCGCACATCGCATGATGTGTTCTGCATACAAGTTAAAAAGGTTGGGTGAGAGTATGCAGCCTTGCCGTACGCCTTTCCCAATCTTGAACCAGTCTGTTGTTCCGTGGTCAGTTCTGACTGTTGCTACTTGGTCCTTGTACAGATTCCTCAGGAGAGAGGGAAGGTGCCTTGGGATGCCCATCCCACTAAGAACTTGCCACAATTTATTATGATCCACACAGTCAAAGGCTTTAGAATAGTCAATGAAGCAGAAGTAGATGTTTTTCTGAAACTCCCTGCCTTTCTCCATTCTCCAGCATCGGGATATTGGCAATTTGGTCTCTCGTTCCTCTGCCTTTTCTAAACCCAGCTTGAACATCTGGCAACTCTCGCTCCATGTATTGCTGGAGTCTTCCTTGCAGGATCTTGAGCATTACCTTACTGGCATGAGAAATAAGGGCCACTGTACGGAAGTTTGAGCAGTCTTTCGCATTTCCCTTTTTGGTATGGGGATATAAGTTGATTTTTTCCAGTCTGATGGCCATTCTTGTGTTTTCCATATTTGCTGGCAAATGGCATGCATCACCTTGACAGCATCATCTTTTAAGATTTTAAACAGTTCAGCTGGGATCCCGTCATCTCCTGCTGCCTTGTTGTTAGCAATGCTTCTTAAGGCCCATTCAACCTCACTCCTCAGGATGTCTGGTTCTAATTCATTCACCACACCGTCAAAACTATCCTCAATATTATTATCCTTCCTATACAGATCTTCTGTATAGTCTCGCCACCTTCTCTTGATCTCTTCAGCTTCTGTTAGGTCCCTGCCATCTTTGTTTCTTATCATACCAATTTTTGCCTGAAATTTACCTCCAATGTTTCTAATTTTCTGGAAGAGGTCTCTTGTCCTTCCTATTCTGTTGTCTTCTTCCACTTCCATGCATTTGCTTATTTAAAAATAGTTCCTTATCTCTTCTGGCTAACCTCTGGAATTGCGCATTTAACTGGGCATATCTCCCCTTATCCTGTTTCCTTTTGCTTTCCTCCTTTCTTGGGCTACTTCCAGTGTCTCAGCAGACAACCATTTTGCCTTCTTGGTTTTCTTTTTCTTTGGGACGTACTTTGTTGCCGCCTCCTGAACAATGTTGCGGACTTCTGTCCATAGTTCTTCTGGGACTCTGTTTACTAAATCTAGTCCTTCAAATCTATTCTTCACTTAGAGTTAGAAGGGACTCTACCATGGTATTGGGGGAGAACAGACAGGAAGGAAGGAGAGAAGAAAGGAGGGAGGGAAAAAGGGAAGGAATGAAGGAGGGAAAGGGGGAAGGAAGGAAAGAGAGAAGGAGGGAGGGGAGGAAGGAGAGAAGAAAGGAGAGGAAGGAAAGCAAGAGGTACCGAAGGAAGGAAGAAGAGAAAGTAGAAAGGAAAGAAAAATGGAGGGAAATGCAGGAAAGAAGTAAAGAAAGAAGGAAGGAGAAAAGGAAATAAAAAAGTGAAAGAAGGAAGGAAACAGGGAGGGAAGAAAGGAGACAAAGGAAGAAGTAGAGAAAGGGGGGAGGGAAGGAAGGAAAGAGAGAAGGAAGGATATGTTACAGTGGCTCCGGTCATTCCTGGAAGGCCGCACCCAGAAGGTGTTATTGGGGGACACCTGTTCAACGCCACAACCTTTGACTTGTGGGGTTCCACAGGGCTCAATACTGTCCCCCATGCTGTTTAATATCTACATGAAGCCGTTGGGAGAGATCATCCGGAGTTTCGGGGTGCGGTGTCATCTGTACGCAGATGATGTCCAACTCTGTCACTCCTTTCCACCTTCTACTAAGGAGGCTGTCCAGGTCCTGAACCGGTGCTTGGCCGCTGTAACGGTCTGGATGAGGGCGAACAAATTGAAACTGAATCCAGACAAGACAGAGGTCCTCCTGGTCAGTCGTAAGGCCGAACAGGGTATAGGGTTACAGCCTGTGCTGGATGGGGTCGCACTCCCCTTGAAGGCGCAGGTTCGCAGCTTGGGTGTGATCCTGGATTCATCGTTGAGCCTGGAGCCCCAGGTCTCGGCGGTGACCAGGGGAGCATTTGCACAGCTTAGCTTGTGCGCCAGCTGCGCCCGTACCTTGGGAAGTCTGACTTGGCCACGGTAGTCCACGCTCTGGTTACATCCCGCATAGATACTGCAACGCTCTCTACGTGGGGTTGCCCTTGAAGACGGCCCGGAAGCTTCAATTGGTCCAGCGTGCGGCAGCCATGTTACTAACAGGAGCGGACGCAGGGAGCATACAACGCCCTTGTTGTACCAGCTCCACTGGCTGCCGATTTGCTACCGGGCTCAATTCAAGGTGCTGGCGTTGGCCTACAAAGCCCTAAACGGTTCCGGCCCAAGATACCTATCTGACCGCATCTCGGCCTATGAGCCCACGAGGACTTTGAGATCGTCCGGGGAGGCCCTGCTCTCGATCCCGCCTGCCTCACAGGCACGCCTGGTGGGGACGAGAGACAGGGCCTTCTCGGTGGTGGCTCCTCGGCTGTGGAACACCCTTCCCATGGACATCAGACTGGCGCCCTCCCTTATGACATTCCGCAAGAAACTAAAGACGTGGCTGTTCGAGAAGGCGTTCGAACAAGAAGTGCAATAAATGGCAATGATGACAGGAATGGTATAACGGAAAACGATATTGGATTGTGGCTTAACGATGAGACGACGTGAATGACCTTTTGTATTTTGTATTTTGATATTGAGATTGCTGCTGTTGTTGATGATGCTGTTTTGATGTTGTTTGATATTGCTAGATTGTTGTTGGATTATGTTTTGTAAATTGCTCCATGTTGTACACCGCGGTGAGTCGCCCCCTGGGCTGTGCTTATTTACTATAAGCACAGTAAATAAATAAAATAAATAAATAAACCAAAGACCAAAAGAAGGAAAGAAAGAAAGAGGTAGAGAAGGAAGAAAGGAGAGAAAGGGGGAGGAAAAGGGAGAAGGAATAGGTAGGTACCTCTCTTTCATAATAGTCCAGATATCTACCTCTACTTTGATAAGTTTTACTATAGGCCACAGCAACGCGTGGCAGGGCACAGCTAGTTTCATTATAAAAGTGGTGGGGTTTTTTGTATACTCATAGTGCTAAACCAATATAAAGCTATGCCACTGTAGTATTACAATTCTAAAAAGAAGTGGGGGTGAGGGATTAAATCTGGTAACCAGGAATGAGAAGACAACATTTGTGGAGGTAACACAGCATTTCACAATCTGGGGTCAGGACCCGGGGGGGGGGGGGGGGGGGGGTCGCAAGGGGGGTTTCAGAGGGGTCCACCAAAGACCATCAGAAAAAACAGTATTTTCTGATGGTCTTAGGAAGCCCTTTGGCAGAGAAGGCTGAAGAACTCTCCACCTGTTTAGAATGCTATTTGATTGTAGGTGAACTATACATCCCAGCAACTACAACTCCTAAATCTCAAGGTCTATTTTCCCCCAAACTCCACCAGTATTCACATTTGGGTATATTAGTGAACTATACATCCCAGCAACGACAACTCCTAAATCTCAAGGTCTATTTCCCCCCCAAACTCCACCAGTATTCACATTTGGATATATTAGTGAACTATACATCCCAGCAACTACAACTCCTAAATCTCAAGGTCTATTTCCCCCCCAAACTCCACCAGTATTCACATTTGGGTATATTAGTGAACTATACATCCCAGCAACGACAACTCCTAAATCTCAAGGTCTATTTCCCCCCAAACTCCACCAGTATTCACATTTGGGTATATTAGTGAACTATACATCCCAGCAACTACAACTCCTAAATCTCAAGGTCTATTTTCCCCCCAAACTCCACCAGTATTCACATTTGGGGATATTAGTGAACTATACATCCCAGCAACTACAACTCCTAAATCTCAAGGTCTATTTCCCCCCAAACTCCACCAGTATTCACATTTGGGTATATTAGTGAACTATACATCCCAGCAACTACAACTCCTAAATCTCAAGGTCTATTTCCCCCCAAACTCCACCAGTATTCACATTTGGGGATATTAGTGAACTATACATCCCAGCAACTACAACTCCTAAATCTCAAGGTCTATTTCCCCCCAAACTCCACCAGTATTCACATTTGGGGATATTAGTGAACTATACATCCCAGCAACTACAACTCCTAAATCTCAAGGTCTATTTTCCCCCAAACTCCACCAGTATTCACATTTGGGCATATTAGTATTCAGGCCAAGTTTGGTCCAGATCCATCTATCCATCCATCCACAGTGCTTTCTGTATGTAGGTGAACTACAACTCTAAAACTGAAGGTCAGTGCCCACCATAACCCTTCTAGTTGGTCACAGGAGTTCTGTGTGCCAAGATTGGTTCAATTCCATTGTTGGTGGAGTTCAGAATGCACTTTGATTGTAGGTGAACTATAAATCCCAGCAATTACAACTCCCAAATGTTAAGGTTTATTTTACTCCAAACTCCCATCAGTGTTCACATTTGGGCATATTGAGTATTCGTGCCAAGTTTGGCCCGGATCCATCATTGTGTGAGTCCACAGTGCTGTCTGGATGTAGGGGAACTACAATTCCAAAACTCAAGGTCAATGCCCACCAGACCCTTCCAGTATTTTCTGTTGGTCATTGAAGTTCTGTGTGCCAAATTTGGTTCAATTGCATCGTTGATGGAGTTCAGAATGCTCTTTGATTGTAGGTGAACTACAAATCCCAGCAACTACAACTCCCAAATGACAAAAATCAATCCCCGCAACCCCACCAGTATTCAAGTTTGGGCATATCGGGTATTTGTGCCAAATTTGGTCCAGTGAATGAAAATACATCTCGCATATCAGATATTTACCTGACGAGTCATAAAAGTAGAAAAATTACAGTTCTGGAAGTAGCAATGAAAATAATGTTATGGTTGGTCCACAACATGAGGAACTGTATTAAGGGGTCGAGGCATTAGAATCATAGAATCATAGAATCAAAGAGTTGGAAGAGACCTCCTGGGCCATCCAGTCCAACCCCATTCTGCCAAGAATCAGGAATATTGCATTCAAATCACCCCTGACAGATGGCCATCCAGCCTCTGTTTAAAAGCTTCCAAAGAAGGAGCCTCCACCACACCCCGGGGCAGAGAGTTCCACTGCTGAACGGCTCTCACAGTCAGGAAGTTCTTCCTCATGTTCAGATGGAATCTCCTCTCTTGTAGTTTGAAGCCATTGTTCCATTGCGTCCTAGTCTCCAGGGAAGCAGAAAACAAGCTTGCTCCCTCCTCCTCCCGGTGGCTTCCTCTCACATATTTATACATGGCTATCAATATCTCCTCTCAGCCTTCTCTTCTTCAGGCTAAACATGCCCAGCTCCTTAAGCCGCTCCTCATAGGGCTTGTTCTCCAGACCCTTGATCATTTTAGTCGCCCTCCTCTGGACACATTCCAGCTTGTCAATATCTCTCTTGAATTGTGGTGCCCAGAATTGGACACAATATTCCAGGTGTGGTCTAACCAAAGCGGAATAGAGCATGGGGAGCATGACTTCCCTGGATCTAGACACTATGCTCCTCTTGATGCAGGCCAAAATCCCATTGGCTTTTTTGCCGCCACATCACATTGTTGGCTCATGTTTAACTTGTTGTCCACGAGGACTCCAAGATCTTTTTCACACGTACTGCTCTCGAGCCAGGCCTCACCGTCCCCCATTCTGTATCTTTGCATTTCGTTTTTCCTGCCAAAGTGGAGTATCTTGCATTTGTCCCTGTTGAACTTCATTTTGTTAGTTTTGGCCAATCATCTCTCTAATCTGTCAAGATCGTTTTGAATCCTGCTCCTGTCCTCTGGAGTCTTGGCTCTCCCTCCCAATTTGGTGTCGTCTGCAAACTTGATGATCCTGCCTTCTAGCCCTTCATCTAAGTCATTAATAAAGATGTTGAACAGGACCGGGCCCAGGACGGAACCCTGCTTGTGGCACTCCACTCGTCACTTCTTTCCAGGATGAAGAGGAAGCATTGGTGAGCACCCTGACTTGCACTGGAATTAGGAGCCTGACTTGCACTGGAATTCTTCCCACGGAGAAGCAGCCTCGCCTCTCTAATCTTTCTTCCAGCCAGTCATCCTGGAAAACAGTTTCGTTTACACCCAAGGGAGTCCTCTGTTCTCCAAACTGGGGAATGGCCTTCCTGTTCCAACACCCTGCACCCCCTGACCCTCATCAACATCCTCAGCTGGCTGACCTACAACAACTGTAATAAGAAATTCAATGTGCAAATTTGATAAATGTGAATTTAATAATTATGTGTGGGAATGAATGGAAGAATGGAAGGATGTATAATTAATAATTTTGGAAACACCAGTATAATATTAAGGTCTGCAATGACTAACTACCTGCTTGCTGGACTTGCTAATGAGAAACCCTGATAAGAACTGGGACAGTGATAAAGGAAATGTTTGCAACATTCCTTATGTTAAGAAGGAAGTCAACACAAGCCTTGTGTTTGTCAACACCAAGCAAGAAGATCAACACTGAGATGGATCCAGGATGGAAGACATCTATCATTGATTTACAACTTTGGGATGACATCAACAGAATATTCCTATAAAAGACTCAGTCTAATAATGCTCAAAGTGTGGCAGACCTGAGGAGTCTGTTCCACCCGCCATGCTCTGCTCCACGGGAAGGAGAGAGATGGTGTATTCAGATAGTGGCAGATCTGCAAGGGAGCAGTCTGGTCACTTTGGGCTTCTTTCTCAAGGGAAGAGGAAGAAGTGTGCTTTTGGAGTCTTGGATTTTGTGCAGGGAGTCAGGTTCTGCTGTATGGAAAACACAGATCTGGTCCTTGGCATTGTTCTTAGGGAAAGAAGTTTTGGCATCTCAGCGTTTTGAAGTTTTGGTGTTATGGAAGTTATGGAACTATACGTTGGCAGGCTGCAGGAAAACAGGGTCTGGCCTAACAGGTGCTTCTCCAAGGAGGGAGAAAAGGATATGGTAATATTTTGGATGCATGTGGATGAATGTGTGTACATGTGTGTGAATGTTGAGTGAAAATGTAATTCCCCTTTGTTTGTTTGTTAACCAATGTAATTGTAAATCCAATGTAGTTGCATAGAATCTGTATGTCTGTATGTCCAATGTCATTCTTTGTCTAAATGTTTTTCTGTAATCTGATCTACCTTCTCACACTGAAAATTGCAATAAAAAGAACCTATGCTTTAAAATCATTGAAAAGACATTCATCAAAACCAAAAGGAGAAGGCACTGAAAGTGTTCCTAGGTGCTGCGGTGCCAACGGCCGATGAAAAGGAACTTGCTCCAAATCACCCCATGTATTTTCCTTGACAGAATGGGGCGTCTATACCTAGTCTCCAAAGTCATAATCGGACGCACAAAATTACGACAGTAGGCTGGCTTTCTTCCCCAGACTACAAATCCCAGGATGTTGCAAAATAGAATCAAAGTGCAACTAATGTATAGTATGAAAATGACCTGGAATAATAAACCATGGATCCGCCAATTATCAGAGGGTTGAGCAAGGTAACGTCCAACGCATTTTCCAACTGAGTTTTCCACTTTGGCAGAAAAAACGAAATGCAAAGAGACAGAATGGGGGACAACGATGCCTGGCTCGAGAGCAGGACGTGTGAAAAAGATCTTGGAGTCCTCGTGGACAACAACAAAGATACAGAATGGGGGACGAGGCCTGGCTCGAGAGCAGTACGTGTGAAAAAGATCTTGGGTCCTCGTGGACAACAAGTTAAACATGAGCCAGGAAAGTGATGTGGCGGCAAAAAAAGCCAATGGGATGTTGGCCTGCATCAAGAGGAGCAGAGTGTCTAGATCTAGGGAAGTAATGCTCCCCATGCTCTATTCTGCTTTGGTTAGACCACATCTGGAATACTGTGTCAAATTCGGGCACCACAATTGAAGGGAGATGTTGACAAGCTAGAATGTGTCCAGAGGAGGGCAACTAAAATGATCAAGGGTCTGGAGAACAAGCCCTATGAGGAGCTTAAGGAGCTGGGCATGTTTAGCCTGAAGAAGAGAAGGCTGAGAGGAGACATGGTGAGGGCCATGTATAAATATGTGAGAGGAAGCCACAGGGAGGAGGAGGGAGCAAGCTTGTTTTCTGCTTCCCTGGAGACTAGGACGCAATGGAGAAAAATGGCTTCAAACTACAAGAGAGGAGATTCCATCTGAACATGAGGAAGAACTTCCTGACTGTGAGAGCCGTTCAGCAGTGGAACTCTCTGCCCCGGGGTGTGGTGGAGGCTCCTTCTTTGGAAGCTTTTAAGCAGAGGCTGGATGGCCATCTGTCAGGGGTGATTTGAATGCAATATTCCTGCTTCTTGGCAGAATGGGGTTGGACTGGATGATGGCCCAGGAGGTCTCTTCCAACTCTTTGATTCTAGGATTCTATGTGCACCTCACCAAAGGTGCAGCGGAAGAGCCAGGTTTTAAGGTTCTTTTTGAACGTTTCTAGTGAAGGGGCTTTCCTGATCTCTCCAGGTAATGAGTTCCAGAGTTGGGGGGGCACAGAGGAGAAAGCTCTCTCCCTCGTGCCCGCAAGACAAACTTGTGAAATTGGTAGGGGCGTTAGGAGGGCCTCCGCCAAAGATCGAAGGGCCCGGGTTGGTACGTGGAGAGAGATATGGTCTCTCTCCACGTCTGATGAGAGAAATGTGTTGCTTTCATGGTTTGCTTACGGATGACCTGAAGGAATTGTTTATCGACCATGACAAAAATCTGCATGGAAATTTGCTAGATTTTCATACATTTCTAAATTTTTGACAGAAGATAGATGTTAAAACTTGCATAGACTCACCAATACGCAATATCGTGGGGCGAGTCGACAATTATTTTTGCGCATGCAATATCGTCCTTTATGCCATTGTCTAAGAACTCTGCCAAAGAAATGAACATGAAATGAGAACATTCCCCACAAAACACGTTAATTAGCGGGGATTGGACTGGGATTGCTCCATGTCTGGAAAACAGCACCACCTTGGGCTACTACCTAGTTCTGGACTGTGACTCACTTGAGCAATGTACAGAGCACTTATTCTTTGATACGACACAATCCTCTTCGCAGAACTCGTTGCTGTCGATCTGGAAAATGCCAAACCGGTTGATGACAGACAAGCTTTTCTCCCTGAACAGGGTGTCAAAATCACTTGTGTAATAGATCACACACAGCCCTAGAAGAAGAAAAAAAGGTGGGGGGATTGATTTTGTCATTTGGGAGATGTAGTTGCTGGGATCTATAGTTCACCTACAATCAAAGAGCATTCTGAACTCCACCAACGATGGAATTGAGCGAAACTTGGCACACAGAACTCCCATATCCAACAGAAAATATTGGAAGGTTTGATGGATATTGATCTTGAGTTTTGGGAGTTGTAGTTCACCTACATCCAGAGAGTACTGTGGATTCAAATAATGATGGATCTGGACCAAACTTGGCACTAATACTCAATATTAGGCTTGGGCGATTTCGTTCGTTAATTTCGTAATTCGTTATTAATTCGTATTTAAATTGGCTTACGATCCAATATCGAGCCATGCAGGACTACTGTGAGGAGTAATATAAAATCGAAATTTTTTTCCAATTTATTTCGTATTGTTTCGTAATTGTTTCGTAATTGGTTCAAAATTGTTTCAAAATTGTTTCGTTATTATTTCCGTATGTCTGGTGCAAGTTTTATAGTAGTTGTTTGTTTTATCAGTGATAAAAAATATAATTATCACACCAACAGTCAACCACAGAGGGAGAGGGAAGCTTCAGAAGTTCCCCCTGTCCCATTTGGAGGGTTTTTTAGCATAGTGTGCAATCGCGTCCGCTATTAACGAATCGATTCGTAATTTTACGAAATTTCGTATATTTCAAACTTTTTTAAAGGAAAATTTCGGAATT
>NW_026845477.1:295577645-295595596 GCF_025583915.1 Anolis sagrei ordinatus
CTGCATGCATTATTCGCCGATACATCTCACAGTCCTAGACCTATAAATATAGTCCTATATTTACTTAACAAACTGACCTGCCTGCTCCTATCTCATGTTGTCCCAGAACAAAACTGTGCCTGGGCCCTTCTGGTGGAAAGTAATGGTGTCTGGGCTATGGAGAAAAAAGCCCCACTACCTCTGTCCAAGCTGTGATGGATACAAAAAGCAGAACTTCTCACATTCCCTTCAGGACCAATACAGAGAACAGCATAACTCCTTGCAGACACACTCCTTTACCTTGGAATTGCTTCAGAATAGTGGCTGGATCAAGATTTTGATCACAAAGCTCCTGGATCTTCCAACTCAGTTCTGGAGGAGAAGCCACTGACTTAAATGTTTCCTTCTTCTCACTCCTAGTAGAGAAAAACAAAGTTAACTTGCCACCAATCCAGCCCAGAATCTCTAAGACGCCTTCTACACTTCCATATAATCCAGATTATCAAAGCAGATAATCCACATTATCTGCTTTGAACTGGATTATTTGAGTCCACACTGCCATATAATCCAGTTCAAAGCTGATAATCTGGATTTTATATGGCAGTGTAGAAGGGACCTGAGTGGAGCAAAATAAAAGAATTTAAAGGAGGAAGAAAACTCCCAAGGATTTGCAATACACATTGTGGAGATTTTTTTTTCTTTAATTTTGGCTCCCAAAACACCAAAGCCAAACGCTGGAGGACAAAAAGAATAGAAAGACAGTGTCTTTCCATCTCTGTTCTTTTCCTAAATTACTGCCAAAGTAACATGTGAAAGAAAAAGAAGGCATCCTTGCTGGTAACATTAAAATACTAGACAGAAACTTTGTTTTGATACCAGAAAGCCTTAAAATCATATATGTGAGAGAAGGAACATGGTTTATAGAACTGGGTGGAGATGTCTTCAGGGCATTTGGTTCTCAAGTGGCCCAAATGGCAATGAAAGCATGAGCCTGAGCATTCATTTAATGGCAATGAATCAATGAGCAAAAATAAAAATAAAAAATAGGTATTTTCTTTTACACAAAAGCATTTATGGTAGTGAGTTTTTGCTTTCTCTTGGCAAAACTTGGGAATGCTTGCACCCTTTGTTGCTTGAGTGCGGTGTTCTCTGAACACTTTTCCTCCTTTTGTGGCAAGAGGAGCTCTTCCTTTCCTCCAACACAACCACTCCCACTCCTAAAGAAATTCTTCCACAAAGTGCTAAATTTCTTTAAACCAATGTATCTCTTCTTGACCCAGGGTTTTTTTAAGCCTCTACAGCGTGAATCCTGTAGATAAGGTATGCTGGGCAAGCCTTTGTTACAACAGGGTGTGCTTTTGGGGTTGCAGTGATGCCTTCCATAACCTACCTCAAGTCGATGGTGCCAGGATGCACTAGCTGGGCAATCAGGAGCGATATTAATAGTGATATTGTAGATAAATTATGTTTAGAGGCATTCTGTGATATACATTTAAAAACAGGGTGTTTTACATCTCATGCTTACAATCATGGAATCACCATAGACGCACTTGCAATTCTCTGTCTCTCTTTCTCTCTTTTTAGGTTCTTTGATATCTTCTGAAGTACTTTCAACCTAACAAGAACTTTCAAGAAATGGTTGTGATGTTTTTGTATGCCATTTAAGGGCATTAAGTACCTGACTCCAATAGACAATGCTCACATTTAAGGTGGAATCAGGTGTCAAACAGGGATGTGTTATTGCCCCAACCTTATTTTCCATCTTCATCGCTATGATACTTCATCTTGTTGATGTGAAGCTTCCCACCGGAGTGGAAATCATCTATCAAACAGATGGCAGGCTATTTAACCTCAGTACACTGAAAGCCAAAACCAAGGTTACAACAACATCTGTTATAGAACTCCGTTATGCTGATGACATCGTCTGATGGAATCTTCTTCTTTGGAGGCTTTTAAACAGAGACTAGATGGCCATCTGCCAGGAGTGTTCTGATTGTGTGTTCTTGCATAACACAATGTCCCATCTCAACCTGTCCTGCCTCAACTTGAGAGTGCCAGGATGCATTATCTCAGCCAAACAGTGACTAGAGAAACAGGGTGTAAGAGGTCTATCTGGATGCAGTTTTGCACCTGGGAAAAAAGAATCCTTGAATTTTTCTTTCCAGACCTCCAGCATCCTGACTGGTTGAGAGTTGCCCCCTGGTGCCATCAAACTGTGTTAAACCCCAGGCAACAACCAGGCATCCATTAGAAATATCCTGGGAGGAGACCATGCTCTGCCAACAGGCAATACCAGCTCAGCCAAAGTCCATGTGCCTCCCTACCTGTTACCCCCATTGCCAAAATTACTATTGCACTACCAAATCCCAATAGCAATTGGAGAGAGAAACCCAACAATTACTTTTTTTTTCAAGATACAAAAGGAGTGCTCCACTGGGGATAAATATTGCTGATTAAATAAATTTAACAAGAGTAGTCAGGGAAAGGTCTCCAGCCTTTTGTGACACAGTCTTCATTGTGCCAGTGGCACTAGTTTCAGGACAGGAGTGCCATAAGTTCAAAAAGCAAGGTAATATGTTTATCTATGGCCTCCTCGGTCTTCCTTGGAATGTCAGAAGATCACGGTGTCTACCTGCTATATCCAGCCTCTTCCAGGATTAGGAAGCACTAAACACAACTGACCAGGATCAACTTACCTCTGCGGAAGGCTCTTTGCAACCTAGAGGAGAGAAAAGAGGAAGAGCAACATTATTGCTGAGCTAATCCATTCTTTTCCTAATACGAAGGCTCTCTGAACTTCTGAACTGAAAATAGGCAGATGTGAAAATGCAATAAAGAAAAAAAAGTAGTACAAGAGTTTCCTGAGATTTGTGTTAAGTTGAACATGTTCAAAATATTCTAAGCCATGTTCCAAACCATCTGCTAACAACAGCCAGAACACCAGAATAGGACAAAAATGTAGGGGCAGAACAAGTGTGACATGGATAGTTTGGAAACAGTGCATTCTTTTTTTGGTGTGTGTGTCTGTGTCTGTGTGTATCTTATTCTTTGTGCTTAACTGCTGACCTTGCAAGTTTTTGAGAAATTCTATATAAAGTTGGTATCATTGTTTGGTTAGGATGGAAGCAAGGTTTTTAAAGCCAGATTTCAACTGGCATTGTAAAGTACAAGGCAGGGGTCCTCAAACATTTTTAAAAGAGGCCCAGTTCAAAGTCCCTCAGACAATATCTGCTTTCAGGCCTGTAGCAAGGGTTTTTTTTAGGGGTTCACCCCCCCCCCAAATTTTTCAGGTTAAAAAAAAAACCTGGTTTACTCATGAATTTTAACTGGTTAACCAAATCCCCATGCTAAGTCTATGAGACGCAAAAAATTAAGAGTCCCTCCAGAACTGCAAGCACTATCTCAAGCAAATATTGACAATTTATTCACACTGTCATTACTTGCAGCAATAGCCGATGTAGCGAAGCAACCAAGTTGGGGGGGGGATGTTGAATGCTCTCATTAAGGAGGCCAGACTTGGTGGAGGTGGTTGACAGGGGTGGAGCTGCAGGCTATTGAAGGCTGCTCTGCCCCCTGCTGTGCTCTTTGCTTCAGTGTGAGCTAGGAGGCAGGTTTACCCCCCCCCCGCCCCTGAAATTTTCAAACCCCCCCCCCACGAACCTCTTCTACACAGCTGAATAAAATTCCACATTTTCTGCTTTGAACTTGAATATATGGCAGTGTGGACTCAGATAACCCAGTTCAAAGCAGATATTGTGGATTTTCTGCCTTGATATTCTGGGTTATGTGGCTGTTGAAGGGCCCCTAGAATGTCAAGGCAGATAATCCACAATATCTGCTTTGAATTGGGTTATCTGAGTCCACACCGCCATATAATCCAGTTCAATGTGGATTTTATACAGCTGTGTGGAAGGGGCCAGACACCAAAAGGAGGGACTGATGGTATTGTAGTTCTTCTCATCAATATGTTGTGGGCCTTGAGCCCACTACACTATGATTGATACAGGTTGAGCATCTCTCTTATCTGAAAATCTAAATTCCAAAAACTGTAATAGTTCACACGGGTGACTGAGACAGTGATACTGTTGTTTTCTAATAGTTCAGTGTAGACAAACTTTGTTTCATGCATAAAATTATTTAAAACAAAACATTTTGGATAAAAATATATTTAGTCCACGGGCATAAAGTGTATGTGAACCACAGATGAATGTCATATTTGCACTTGATTCCCATCTCCAAGATACCTCATTGTTTACATATTTGCAAATACAAATATTACAAACAAATTTAAAAACCCAAAACACTTCTGGCCAAAAGCATTTCAGATAGGACAAGGATTCTCATCCTACACACAAAACCTTTGTATTGCTTTCCATTGGCAAGTGGCTAGGTTTGTTTTGTCCAGTCTTACCTGCAGGAGTTCATCTTGCATCTTCAGGATGAGGTTTTCCAGAGAGGAAAGTTCCTGGTCATTTTGCTTCACTCCAATCTGATGCTTCATCTCTTCTATCTGGGTCCAGAGATGCTTATTCTGCTTCTCCAGAAACCAACACCCTCGTGTGATTTCTCCTATTATTTTTTCCATCTCTGCATTTTCCTGGTTCTGCAGTAAACAGAAGGAAAGGGAAGGAAATAAGTCTCAGATTAGGATTGGGTTGCTGAGGTGGAAAAGTAGAAAGGGTTATGATGGCCAAGTAGAAGAGAGAACTGGAACAGATATTAGGTAAGGTAAAGGTAAAGGTTTTCCCCTGACATTAAGAGCCACCGTTGTCCTTAGACATCTCCAAGGTCATGTGGCCGGCATGACTTCATGTAGCACCGTTACCTTCCTGCTGGAGTGGTACCTATTGATCTACTCACATTTGGCATGTTTTCAAACTGCTAGGTTGGCAGAAGCTGGGGCTGACAGCAGGAGCTCACCCCACTCCCTGGATTCGAACCACCAACCGTTCAGTCAGCAAGTTCAGCAGATCAGCAGTATAATCTGCTGCTACCAGGAGGCCTATTTTAATTACCTCTGCATTTTTTAAATTAACAGGCACTGTCCTTATAAACACTGAAATATTCTTTTTAAAAAATGGATTTTGAAAATTATTCATTTATTTATTATTTATCAGATTTATATACCGCCCCTCTTAGCCCAGAGGTGACTTGGAGCGGTTCACAACTGGCAAGAATTTGATGCCTCAACAATTAAGAAAATTCTAGTCTTTTCCTATTTTGTGTATTGTGAGATTTTTCCCTTGATATTCTGAGTTATATGGCTGTGTGGAAGGGCCCTGAGAAGTCCCAAAAGGATGAAATCAGCGACAATTATATATACTCTTGATCACTGAGCTATTTGTAACTTGAGATTACTAAAACTTGGGGGGAAGTGAATAAATTGCATTGTACAGTCCGATCACATCAACCAATTATAAAGGAACCTTTGTAGGAAGGAGAAAGAGAGAGAATGGGTTGTAGGTTTTTTGGGTTATATGGTCATATTCTAGAAGCATTGACTTTTCAACTACATCTATGGCAGGCATCTTCAGAAGCTGTGGGGTCTGTTGGAAACTAGGAAAACTGGGTTTATATATCTGTGGAATGTCCAGGGTGGGAAAAAGAACTCTTGTCTGTTGTCTTGAAGGTTGGAGCTAGGATGCCTGCCCTAGATGGAGGCAAAACGTCAGGAGAGAATGCTTCTAGAATATGGCCATACAGCCTGAAAAACCTACAACACCCCAATGATTCCAATGACACCCCAATGATTCTCTATTTGACAATAGAGAGATAATGGTCTTTACACCTCTTCTTGCAAGTAATTATTATTTCTAGCTTGTTTTTAAGGATTTATAATATGATTGCCTCTACTGAGAACATCCCAGGAGGCTTCTGTAAGTATTTCCTTTTACATCTAATTGCATAAAATCTTTTTTTTACCTTGCAGTCTGGAGCATCATGCCCCAATGCGATGAGCCTATGATCCTGGTGCTCCTTGTCCAGCAGAGATGTATAGGTTTCATCATCTTCATAGTCATTTTTCTGAGGTTCCTGCTTTCTCCCCTTTTCTCCTTCATAGTTTGGATTAAGGTTCTTCACTGCTGCGACAATGTTAGCCAGCTGCCAGTTTTTTCTGAGATTCTTTTGCAGAACTTTCTCCCTGCAGAAAGGGCAGGAGGCATCTGTGTTGGCCGACTTCTCCCAGCACTGGGTAAGGCAGGCTCCACAGAAGTTGTGCCCACATTCTAGGGTCACAGGATCCTTGAAATAATCCAGACAGATGGAACAAATGGCTTCCTCCCAGGGATTCTCAGTAGCACCAGCACCTGCCATGGCCTGGTTATGAAAAAAAAAAAAGAAGCTACTTTCACTTTCTGACAGGGCATTCCAGGAAATGACGCACTCAGCACTACGAAATCAGCCTGCCTTAAATAGGACATGACCTAGGGCAGTGGTTCTCAACCTTTCTAATGCCGTGACCCCTAAATACAGTTCCTCATGTTGTGGTGACCCCCAAACATAAAATTATTTTTGCTGCTACTTTTACTACAGTTATGCACTGTAATGTAACTATCTGATGTGCAGGATGTATTTTTATTGATACAAATTGAACATACTTAAAGCATAGTGATTCATCACAAAAACAATATGCTTGGGGGAGTATGGACAACAGATGATGGGATTTGCAATACCTCCAACTGATTCAGATCTGACTTCCACATACCACTGAGACCCCCACAAATTACAGACCTGGACCAAACTTGGAACAGAGAACCCCCATGACCAACAGAAAATGCAGGAGGGGTTTGGGAGGAATTGACAGTGATTTTGGGGAGATGTAGTTCACCGACATCCGGAGAGCAAACCGAAATAACTATGGACCTGGACCAAACTTGGCAGGAATACTCATACATGCCCAAATTTGAACACTAGTGGAGTCTGGGAAAAATAGACCCTGACATTTGGGAGTTGCAGTTGCTTGGAGTTATAGTTCAGGAAGGAGGAGGAAGAAGAGCCCAGGGGAGAAGGAGGACGGCAGGCAGGAAGAGAACGGCGCAGGCCAGCAGCAGCACTTGCCCTTCTTCTTCCCCTCCAGGGTCTTCCTCCGCCTCTTCTCCATTTGGAGAGGCCAAACGGAGAGGAGGAGGAGGAAGAAGAGGGCAGAGGAGAGGGAGGAAGGCAGGCAGGCTTCCCTGCTGCTGCTGCCCCGCTCTCCTCTTGCTGCTTTTCCAAGCTTCCACCAGAAGTGGGGGCCTGGAAGGGCAGCGCGAGGAGCGCGGGGCAGGGAGGCAGCACGGAGGTCTGCCTGCCTGCCTGCTTCTCCTCCAGGGTTTTCCTCCGCCTCTTCTCCGTTTGGAGAGGCCAAACGGAGAGGAGGAGGAAGAGGGCAGAGGAGAGGAAGGTAGACTTCCCTGCTGCTGCTGTCCTCTCGCTGCTTTTCCAGGCTTCCACCCAAAGTGGAGGCCTGGAAGGGCAGCACGAGGACAGCAGGGCAGGGAGGTAGCACGGAGGTCTGCCTGCCTGCCTGCTTCTCCTCCAGGGTCTTCCTCCGCCTCTTCTCCGTTTGGAGAGGCCAAATGGAGAGGAGAAGGAGGAGGAGGAAGAAGAGGGCAGAGGAGAGGGAGGAAGGCAGGCTTCCCTGCTGCTGCCCCGCTCTCCCCTCGCTGCTTTTCCAGGCTTCCACCAGAAGTGGAGCGCAGGGCAGGGAGGAGCGCGGAGCAGGGAGGCAGCAAGGAGGCCTGCCTGCTTCCCCTCCAGGGTCTTCCTCCTCCTCCATTTGGGGAGGCCAAACAGAGAGGAGGAAGAGGCCAGAGGAGAGGGACGAAGGCAGGCTTCCCTGCCGCTGCTGCCCCGCGCTCCTCTCGCTGCTCTTCCAGGTTTCCACCAGAAGTGGATGCCTCGAGGGGCAGTGAGAAGAGCGCAGGGCAGGGAAGCAGCAGAAAGGCCTTTTCTCCTCTCCATTCTCTTCTGGTGGTTAATCCAAATGGAGGTACAGGCCTTGCTGCGGGGGACGTGGTCTCCTCTTCTTCCTCCTCCTCCTTGCCGCCAGATTCGCCTCCCGCCGGGCCTGGGCCCTCCTGCGTTGCCTCTGGGGCCCCGGTAGCAATTGCAAGGAGGTGGAGGGGGTGGGGCCAAAGAAGGTGTTGTCGCGACCCCTCGGAAATGGCCAATCGACCCCTCTGGGGGTCGCGACCCCCAGGTTGAGAACTGCTGCTCTAAGGCCACATGCAACATATAATCATAAAATCCTAGAGTTGGAAGAGACCTCGTGGGCCATCAATCCCCTGCCAAGAAGCAGGAACATTGCATTCAAAGCACTCCTGACAGATGTCCATCCAGTCTCTGCTTAAAAGCTTCCAAGGAAGGATCCTCTACCCCATTCCGGGGCAGAGAGTTCCACTGCTGAACAGCTCTCACAGTCAGGAAGTTCTTCCTAATGTTCAGGTGGAATCTTCTTTCTTGTAGTTTGAAGCGCCATTAAAGCCTTGGCAGACCGTGCAAAAAGAATCTGCGAACCCCACCTCCATCAAGATGAACTAAACCACCTCAACTGGGCTCTACAGGCCAATGGATACTCCACCTCAGACATCAGAAGATCTACAAGACCAAGAACAAGCCACGAGAGTAAAGATGAAGATCCACCCAGAGGAAAAGTGTTCTTGCCATACATCAAGGGAACCACTGACCGCAGAGGAAGCTGATGAGGAAACACAACATACAAACTATCTACAGACCCACCAAGAAAATCCAACAAAAGCTACGTTCAGCAAAGGACAAGAGGGATCCTCTCACTTCTGCAGGAATCTACCGTATACCATGCAGCTGTGGACAAGTCTACATAGGGACCACCAAATGCAGCATTGCCCAAACACGAATCAAGGAACATGAAAGGCACTGCAGACTACTTCAACCAGAGAAGTCAGCCATAGCAGAGCACCTGATGAACCAACCTGGACACAGCATATTATTTGAGAACACAGAAATGCTGGACCACTCTCACAATCACCATGTCAGACTACACAGAGAAGCCATTGAAATACACAAGCATGTGGACAATTTCAACAGAAAGGAGGAAACCATGAAAATGAACAAAATCTGGCTACCAGTATTAAAAAACTCTAAAATTGCAACAGCACAACAACAGAGAGGAAGCAGGCAGGGACATCTAATTACCTCTCAACAAAAGTTTGCTCCAGGCACAGTCAGCCCATTGTATGCTAATCAAGGTGGTCAGTTGAAACATTCACACCTAGCTCCAGCAGACAAGAGTCCTTTGTCTCACCCTGGTCATTCCACAGATATATAAACCCTTTTCCTAGTTCCAACAAACCTCACTACCTCTCAGGATACTTGCCATAGATGCAGGCAAAACGTCAAGAGAGAATGCCTCTAGGTCAGGGGTCCACAAACTTTTTAAACCGAGGGCCAGGTCACAGTCCCTCAAACTGTTGGAGGGCCGGATTATAATTTGAAAAAAATGAATGAATTCCTATGCACACTGCACATATCTTATTTGTAGTGCAAAAAACACTTAAAACAATACAATAATTAAAATGAAGAACAATTTTAACAAATATAAAATTATTAGTATTTCAATGGGAAGTGTGGGCCTATTTTTGGCTGATGAGATAGGATTGTTATTGTTGTGTGCTTTCAAGTCGTTTCAGACTTATGTTGACCCTGAGCGAGGGCCGGGTAAATGACCTTGGAGGGCCGTATCTGGCCCCCGGGCCTTAGTTTGGGGACCCCTGCTCTAGACCATGGCCATATAGCCCAAAAAAACCTACAACAACCCAGAAGCCATTGTTCTGCGTCCTAGTCTCCAGGACAGCAGAAAACAAGCCTGCTCCCTCCTCCCCATGACTTCCCCTCACATATTTATACATGGCTATCATGTCTCCTCTCAGCCTTCTCTTCTTCAGGCTAAACATGCCCAGCTTTAAGCCGCTCCTCATAGGGCTTGTTCTCCAGTCCCTTGATCATTTTAGTTGACCTCCTCAGGCCACATTCCAGCTTGTCAATATCTCTCTTCAATTGTGGTGCCCAGAACTGGACATAATATTCCTGGTCTAACCAAAGCAGAATAGAGGGGTAGCATGACTTCCCTGGAATTAGACACTCGGCTCCTATTGATGCAGGCCAAAATCCCATTGGCTTTTTTTGCCGCCACCTCACATTGTTGGCTCATGTTTAACTTGTTGTCCACGAGGACTCCAAGATCTTTTTCACATGTACTGCTCTCTAGCCAGGCATTGTCCCCCATTCTGTATCTTTGCATTTCTTTTTTCCTGCCTAAGTGGAGTATCTTGCATTTGTCCCTGTTGAACTTCATTTTGTTAGTTTTGGCCCATCTCTCTAATCTGTCAAGATCGTTTTGAATCCTGCTCCTGTCCTCTGGAGTATTGGCTATCTCTCCCAATTTGGTGTCATCTGCAAACTTGATGATCATGCCTTCTAACCCTTCATCTAAGTTATTAATAAAGATCCTGAACAGGACCATACATGTTCTATTTACAGCCCCCCCCCCCCCCAATATTCATTGTTTCACCATCTGCTGATTTGATTCTTCAGGGATTTCCCACTGTCCAACTTTGGACAGCTTTTCCCCCCTATCCCGAACAGAATAGCACTTGATTCAGGTTTTTTTGATCAGAAAGATAGGAATGGCCATCTGTTGAGAGTGCTTTGAATGCAATTTTCCTGCTTCTTTGCAGGGGGGTGGGGTGGGTTGGGTGGCCCACGAGGTCTCTTCCAACTCAATGATTCTATGATTCTATGAATGTAGACTGCAGTGCATTAATTACCCCCAAACTTAGGCTCTGTTTCCTATCTCTATGAACTAAGGAGCCAGGGGACTAAGGAACTCATCACAGTAGAGCATCTATCCACTTTAAATCCAGTTTCTGCCTCCTGCTGATTTCTGGGATTTGTAGTTTAGGGAGGGACCTTTATACTGTTCAGTCAGAGAGGTCCTTAGTCTCACCAGGGACCTCTCTTGATGAAACCCCAGAATTCTGCAGAAGGCGGAAACTAGATTTAAAGTGGATAGATGCTCTAGTGTGATGACGTCCTAAATGCCTGACAGCTAGGCACCACCAACCCCCTTGCAAAAATCACACAACCCTCTGCTTCTATTCCAGGAAGAGAGGAAGCAGGGTTGAGGTCATTCCTTTCACGCTCTCTCAAAATAGACTAAGCTCCTGTTTGACACTGGGAGCTTCTGCTGTGCAGAAAACCCCCAGAAGTGGTACTTCTCCTCTGCTTTCTTCCAAGGAAAAGAGAGAGAGAGAAAGTAGAATAGGCATTGTTTATTTCAGTTCTCTCAATATGGGATTCCACCCTGTAGCCCCATTTCTTAAGATTGGCTCTGCATCTCGTGGTGCCAGAGCGCAGTCTGTTCAGCGCCTTCCAAGTCGCCCAGTCTTCTGTGTGCCCAGGGGGGAGTCTCTCATCTGGTATCACCCATGGATTGAGGTGCTGGGTTTGGGCCTGCCACTTTTGGACTCTCGCTTGCTGGGGTGTTCCAGCGAGTGTCTCTGTAGATCTAAGAAAACTATGTCTTGATTTAAGTCGTTGATGTGCTGGCTGATACCCAAACAGGGGATGAGCTGGAGATGTCTCTGCCTTGGTCCTTTCACTATTGGCTGCTACTTCCCGGCGGATGTCAGGTGGTGCAATACCGGCTAAGCAGTGTAATTTCTCCAGTGGTGTAGGGCGCAGACACCCTGTGATAATGCGGCATGTCTCATTAAGAGCCACATCCACTGTTTTAGCGTGGTGAGATGTGTTCCACACTGGGCATGCATAGTCAGCAGCAGAGTAGCATAGCGCAAGGGCAGATGTCTTCACTGTGTCTAATATGGACTAAACGCTTAGCTTAAGCTTCTACCAGATGCTGGGGATTTACTCCATGCCAAGGGAGCCAGGAGGACTGTGTGTGAGAGACCACCACTACCCTCCGCACAACTCTTGACACAATCACTGCTGTGGAAGACAGTAAATGTGCAGATAACACCTCCAACTTTGGGAGGGGAAGCAGTGAAACTGGGCTGCTATGCCAATAGGCCCATGGTCGTGGGCTTTTGGGGGACGGCAGCAGCTGAAGAGGGGTGGCAGCTATTTATTTTTTTATTTATTTGGAGTATTTTTATCCTGCCCTTCTCAACCCCCTGGGGGTGGGGGGCTCAGGGCAGCTTCCAGCCGTCAACAATTCAATGCATCCATGTACACATAATAAAATACAGAACAGAAACAATAATTATATATAGTTAAAAACATTAAGTCAATATAATTAAATTTACTAAAATATACCACTGGTGGCCATTATCTAGCCAAATTCTGTAGCTGGAGACTCATTAAGCTTGTCCATAGTCCATTACCATAGCAATTGTCGTCATTGTCATTGTCATAGTCCACATAGTTACCCCAAAGGTCTGGTCCCACATCCATGTTTTTAACTTTTTTCTAAAGGTGAAGAGGGATGAAGACAACCTAATTCCCCAGGGAGTGAATTCCACAGGCTGAGGGCCACCACCAAGAAGGCCCTGTCCCTCGTCCCCACCAAGTGTGTGTGATACAGAGGCGGGGCCGAGAGCAGGACCTTCCCAGAAGATCTTAAGCTCCTAGGTGGGACGTAGAAGGAGATACGTTCGGACAGGTACGCTAGGCCTGTATTCTTCATGCTTGCTGTCATCTGGGGAGCCACCCACTGGAGAGTATTCAATAACTTTGCCCCACTCCCATACACACACACCTAGAATCAAAGAATTGGAAGAGACCACAAAGTTCATAATACAGAAAAAGCAGTCAAAGTATCCCGGACAAACTGGCATCCAGTCTCTGCTTAAAAACCTCGAGAAAAGGAGACTCAGCCACACTCTGCTGTGTTCTATTTTTTCCCACTTTTGCAGTAGTCCTGCCCCCTAACTTCTGTGGAGATCAAATATGACTCAAAAGATTCTTGTTGGAACATGTAAGAAATCAGTTAGCGTGTGTTTGTCAGCTGTAAAATAAGATGCATGAAGCCGATTGGTTGGGATACGCCCAGGGAAATGGCTGAGCCTGGGACTCTTGGATACTATTACATTTTTCAGACTTGAGCTATGCAGGTGCTTGGAGAGAAAAAGAGAGAGAGGCAGAGAGACAGAGTTTGGAATGTGCTTTTGCTTCATGAGCTGCTGAAGGATTTTATCCACATGGACAAAGAATGACCATTTAAAATATCTCATAAAATGACATTATGTGAATTGATGTAATTGATCACATGATTGTACATATATTGTTCTGAACTATGAAGAGTAAACTACTTGTTCTTTACTGCTCATCTGTGTGGCATATTTTCTTTCTCTGGTAAGGCATTGTGTGGGCTGATCAAATGTGAACTATGCATGATTTTCATGTCATCACAATTCTGATCTAGGCTTGCCAGATCTAAGCGTCTGAATCCCAAGTGTGCAGTTTTCATGGGTTCTATTCAGACAGGAGTCCAGGGGAGTCCAGGGGACAAATTCTCCATACAAGATGAAAGGGCTGCTGCTCAGCTATTAAATCTTGCTGAATCTCACTACAAGTTTCAAGGTGTATTATTCACTGGTGAAACTTGAAAAGACTTGTGGGTTTATATGTGTGTGTCTATGGATTTCCTCCAGGACCTTCCAGACAGGCCCATATCCTAGGACCTGTCTCAGTTTAACCTGAGGCATCCAAATGATGCTACAGGTAAAACTGAATTAATCCAGGAAAAACTGGGATTTCCCAGTTTGCTCTGGGTGAAAAAAATGCCTGGAAATATCCAGACCTTAAGCTAAGGTCTGGATCTTTCCAGGTGAGGACCCTGTGGGACTTGAATTGTGGGATTGCTCCTGGAACCCGAAAGCATGGGATGGTGCCTCATCCTCCCCTCCCAGATCTCCATTTCCTCTTCCCCCCTCCCCCTCAAATTAAACCCACCTGAGGGGCCTGCAGGTAGCACATGCCCCTCTGGAGAGCTCTCCTGGTGCTTAAAAATGATGCATCAGGAGGTGTTGATGGAGGAGGGAGTAGAGGAATGAAATCCCCTCAGACCCTTCAGGTAAGTTGGGGGGGGGGAGTGGTGGACTGAGGAGAGACTGAATGACCCGGGAGGTTATGTAGCCACTCCCTCAGGGCAATCCCAGGGTTGTGGGTGGGTGTGTGACCTTTAAATAACCCAGTTCCTCCCAGGATTAAGTCCTGTCTGGAAGGGTCCTTAGTTACTTTCCTCCTTTTCTCCCATTCACTTTATTGCCATGGCTCATCTTCCCCTCTGCATTGCTGTGTGTGCATTTTAATGGCAAATTGTTAGCAACTGTTTTTAGTATTTAATGCATACTAAATAACTTGATGTCAGCAGAATGCCATAAAGCAGGGGGTGTTCCATTGCTTCATTTTTGGGAAGATCTTGAAAGATTCTAGACTTCAGACTGTAAATTACTAATAGTACGCAATTCCATTCATCAGCCCACCCTAAATCACTTCTAAGAGGATCGTTACAATATAATGCTGGATGCATGCAGACATTTCTACTTATTCCAGAAATAAGAAGCAACTACTATCATAGTAAATACATTTAGGAAGAGTCCTGCAGGGTCAGATCAAAGGCCTACTTAATCCAATAGCATATTCATGGAATCACCAGCCACTTACCCTGTTAGGAACCCAACACAGCAAGGGACATTTTTAAGACTCCTTGGGACTGTGATATGATTAACAGCAATGGTTAAAATATTTTTACTCTGCAGTTTCTAGGAAGAAATTTTTTTTGCAAAGTGTATCTGACATTCCAATTCAGGACAAAGGTGGAAATCAGGATATTTGGAGGGTAGAACAGGTTGGTGGTTGGTTTCCTTGGATCCTTTCTCCAGCAAGCATGGAATCACATTAAAAACAAACAAACTGTCAATATGCAAATACTCACATATTTGAAAATCTAAACATCCGGTTTCTCTGCTTGCTGGGTTGCGTGTCTTACGTTTCATTATATTCTATGAGTATTTAATCCCAATAATGCTAGTGAAGACATCTTGGATCAGGTTGCAATTGTACAATCATGTGCGTATAGTGTATGCTGAGGATAACTGCATATTCGAATATCTGAACTTCTGAGATTCTCTGCTGTGCCACCCATCAACCCCACCCAGCACAGCCACTAGTGAAGAATGATGGGTGTTTCATTCTAGCAGAGCCTTTAAAGACCTCAATTGATCTATGCATGCATAAAGGCTTGCACGACATCGGTCATTCCCCGCCCTTACCTTGTTGGGTTTACACTCTTCCAGGGCCCTTCTGGACAAGCCCTATATCCCAGGCTCTGATCCCAGGTTTTCCGATTTAAACTGGATTATATGAGTCCACACTACCAGATAATCTGGGGATAAATAGAAAACCTGGGATCAGATCCTGGGATACAGGACCTTTCTGGAAGGCCCCCAGCCTCCAAATAACTCTTGCCGAGGAAATCCTAGGATAAAGTGACTATAAGTGGAGTGAATTTGAAAGCACTAACCTTAGCAGTGGTTCGATCAGGAAACGAATTGGGCTAAACGTTGCCCAGTTTGTAGGATGTTTATAACTTCGTTGCACCTGCAATACTGGCCACTCCTTAGCCCAGGGAGTTAATATTTAATAGGAAACAACGGCCTCACCTAGAAATGTCTTTAGGCAAACTAAGGGAATTCTATGTAGCTCAGACCTGTAAGAGGTAGCCCTTTTGTGAGCACATGTAATCACTCTGCCCATTGAAAAAGTGGGCACTTTTTACCATATGTGGTGGTCATGTAAAAAGACCCAGAAATACTGGTCACAAATACATATGATTTTAGAAGAAATTGTTAAAGTCAGATTTGAAATGAATCTTGAACTATCTGTTTGGGATGTTAGATGAGCAAGTTGATAGAAAATGTGGAAGATTATTGCTATTCATGATAATGGCAGCATGAATGACCTATGCTCAAAAATGGAAAGACTCAATAATACTGTCACAAGATGATTGGCCCATGGTTTTGTTTTAATCTGTCTAAATAAAAAATAATTCTAAAAAAAGAATAAATCCATGTGTTTGCAATTGTGCTTATGTCCACTTTGGTTAAGATGAAATAAATGCCTCTGATTTTGCCGTCAACCCATTCAATCTCACTCAATCCTTTGAGAGCTTGACACACCGGGCCCCAAACATGTGGTTCTTGCGGTAGCTGAAATCATTGAACAGTCAAACAAAATTACACTTCACAATTACTTTAACGAGCAAGAATAAATTTATTTTATTTATTTATTTCACAGTTTTCTATACCGAGCTTCTCAACCTCATTGATGGACTTCCAGCCATAAAAAACATATACACTCATTAAAATATCATATATCACAATTACAAAAACAACTTTAAAAACACTATATATAAAACTACAGTGGTCAGTCGTCCTATTAAGATGGATCTACATCAACTTCCATCCAGGGTCCTATGGTGTTGTCTCATTCCTCGAAGGCCTGACTCCACAGCCACGTCTTCACTCGTTTCCTAAATGTTAGGATGGATGGGGCGGTTCTGGCCTCCAGAGGGAGAGAGTTCCAGAGTCGCGGGGCCACCACCGAGAAGGCCCTGTCCCTCGTCCCCACCAGGCGCGCTTGCGAGGCCGGTGGGACCGAGAGCAGGGCCTCTCCAGATGATCTTAATAATCTTGATGGTTCGTAGGGGAGAATACGTTCGGAGAGGTAAACAGGGCCGGAGTCGTTTAGGGCTTTATAGGTCAACACCAGCACTTTGAATTGTGCTCAGAAGCTAATTGGCAGCCAGTGGAGCTGGCGTAACAGCGGAGTGGTGTGCTCCCTGTACCCAGCCCCCGTTAGTAATCTGGCAGCGATGAATCCAGGAGAACTCCCAGACTGCGTACCTGAGCTTTCAGGGGGAGTGTGACCCCGTCCAGCACAGGCTGTAACCCCGTACCCTGTTCGGTCTTACGACTGACCAGGAGTACCTCTGTCTTGTCTGGATTTAGTTTCAATCTGTTGTCCCTCATCCAGTCCGAGACAGTCATTTCATAATGTAATGGAAATTACCTTATTACTTTCAAACCCTGCCATTAAATTTGGAGGGATTTTGACTGATTTCATGCCATTCTCTTCACACACCGATACAGTTCTTCAGCAACTGTAAAATCTGTAGCATTTAAAATACAACTATTAGGATCCCATGTGCTCAGTTTCTGTGGATTTCCGATGGAATGGGCTAAACGTCATGTGATGATACCCATTTGAAATTGTTCTCAAACTGCATTAAAAACTGAACATTTCCTAATGTAATGAGGCCCACTGATTTCATCTTCTTTGACCATAGGTGGCATGTTTCCTTAGGCTGGCATCCATTATCACCTGGAGTCCCAGAAAAGCCCAAAATGAGCTGACCTTTTTTTTTTTTGTTGATATCTACCAACATAACCAACATATCAATTCATTAGCTGTTTGGGAACCAGTAGATGCATATGTTTTAACCCCTATTTAATACTAAACTAAGAACCACTGCAGACTCTTTGCATGAAATGTCTCACCATGTTTTATTGAGGCATGTAATGTACCTATCTCTGTAAATTCTTTATTTGTATACCTACTCATATATTTGCCTATATAGCTATCAATATGTATGCTGGATAATGGTTATTGCTATGCATTAAAACATGCTGATACTTGTTGTCTTAGTTGTCCATGTGGTTTGTTCCAGCATTATTATTCTACAACATTGTAGCAAATCCATCTTTAGGAAAATAGCTGAACACATCTCCCTGCTCTCTGAAAACATAAAAATCGCCATGCTGGAGTTGTTTGGTTGTTTATAGAATTGCCTGGGGAATATTTTGGTGTATATATATGGGGGGGGGCAATAGAATTTCAACAGCCTCAAAAATCAAAAGGTGAGTTGTGATGCCATCAGTCACCATAATTGCCAACAGGATACCAGCTGTATTGTCAAAGGCTTTCACGGC
>NW_026845477.1:295622881-295664183 GCF_025583915.1 Anolis sagrei ordinatus
GGGGGGAGAGGGAGGAGGAAGGAGGGGAGGGAAGGAAGGGAAGGAGGAAGGGGAAAAGAAGAAGGGGAAGAAGAGGAGGAGGAGGAGGAGGAGAGGAGGGGGGAAAGAGGGAAGGGAGAGGAGGGGGAGAAGAGAAGGGGGGGGGAGGAAGAGAAGGGGGGGGGGGTGGGGGGGGAGGGGGGGGGGGAGAGGAGGAGTGGAGGGAGGGGGGGAAGAAGTAAGGAAGGGGAGGAAGGAAGGGAGGGAGGAAGGAGAGGGGGAAGGAAGGAGGAGGGGAAAAGGGAAGAGGGAGGGGAAGGGAGAGGGAAAGGAGGGGAGAGAGGGGGAGAGAGGGGGGGAGGGAGAGGGAGGAGAAAGAAAAGAGGGAGGGGGAGAGAGGGGAGGGGAAGGGGAAAGGAGAAGAGGGGGGAGGAAGGAGGAAGGGAGAGAGGGGAAGAGAGAGAGGGAGGGAGAGAAGAGGGAAGGGAAGAGGAAGAGGAGGGAGGAGGAAGGAGAGGGGGAAGAGGGGGAGGAGAAGAGAAAGAAAGAGAGGGGAAAAGAAAGGGAGGGAGGGGGGGAAGGGGAAAAAGGGGAAAAAAAAAGGAGGGAAGAAAAAAGGGAAAAGGAAGAGAAGAGGAAGGAGATAAAGGAGGAGGAGAAGAGGGAGGGGGAAGAAGGAGGTAAAAAATGAGAGAAAAAAAGATAAAGAAAGAGAAGAGGGGAACAGGGAGGAAAGGGGGAGGGGAGAGGAGAAAGGAGAGAATCGGCTGTCCTGAGAGGGAGTGAATCAAGGCGAGAATTGCGGGAGAGAGGAGTGGGTGGGGCCCGGGTGCGGTATGGCCATGCCTGCCAGATGTACTATTATTTCTCCAGATCTAGGCACTATACTCCTATTGATACAACCTAGAATCTGAGTTGCCACATCACACTGTTGACTCATATTGAGTTGAGGTCTCCTAAGATTCCTAGATCCCTTTCACATGTACGGTTTTCTTTTCGCAAATAAAAGACAACAGCATAAATATAAACATATTTGAGCAATAATGACATACCGTATATACTTGAGTATAAGCCGAGTTTTTCATCCTTTTTTTCAGGTTGAAAAAGCTCCCCTCAGCTTATAATTGGGTGAGGGTCCTGGTGGGAAGGAAGAAGAGCCCTTTCCCCACACCTTCCCACCAGCACCCTCACCTCTCCTCACAGCACCCCAGCTCTCCTTCTCCCTCACCACATGCGTGCCTTTCCTTCCATCTCCCCTGCTCTCTTACACACCTTTTCCTCCTCCAGGCCCGGAGGGGAGTGTGGCCATGGACAAACCCTGTTGCTGCTGCTCCCTCCTCTGCTGCCACCGCTCCCCAGGCTCAGCTCTGGACTGGGAGCTGCTGCTGCTGGGGCTGCAGATCTGCTCCCAGTTGGTGGAGCAGATGTTGGTGCTGCTGGTGGTGCAGATATTGGCCACTCTGGATTGGGGCCAAAGTAAAACTCAGCCCTTCCCCTTTATTCCCCTTCATGGTAGAGTTTAAAGGCTCCTCCCCTTCCAAATCAATGGATGGCTGAGACAGGGACACTTTTGCTTTCTGATGGGTCATGCCCAACAGAAATGTACAATTTGGGCCATAAAATTACCTTTTAGGCTACAAGACATGAATGAAACAAACAAATGTTGCATTTAGAGTTGGATCCCATTACCAAAATATTTCATTCTAAAATTCTAAGCAGTTTGGACCCCAACATTTTGAATAAAGGACAATCAGGACCCTTCTACACTGCCATATAATCCAGAATATCATTCATGATTTGTTGAATTTGGGATTGAATTGCATCTCCTCCCTGGACAACCAGCCAAGAGGGACAGGGATCAAGAAAACAGGCTGTCCTCCTTCCTTGCCCCAGCAGCTTGTTCACATCAGTAGTACTCCCAAATTGAAACAGATAAATTACATTCAAAAATATTAAAAGAACTGGCCGAAGTAGTTTTGGAATTACTTCAAAAAATCCTAGAGAATATTAAAAGTACCAGCAGACTGGAGGAGTGAAAAGGTAGCCCCTGTCTTCAAAAATGTGTTTCCCAATGACTTCTCTTTATCCTAGAGAGAAGGAACTAGTGGGAGTTCCACAGGACATAGTCTTGGCCATTCAACACCAGTGCCATTCAACACCTTTATCGATGGCTTGGATGACGGAATAGAAGGCCACTGAGAAGTTATCAGTGGCCTTCTTTATCAACTTTGCAGATGATACCCCAGGTGACAGTCAGAATCCAAATTACTTAGAGAACTGTGGCAAAACTAATGAAATTAATTTCAACACAGAGAAATTCATTGCACTTGGTGTCTGCATGTGTGTGAAATGGCACTGTTACCTTTCAATGGAAACTGAATATTTGTTTCTCTTCAGGTTTTGATGGATCTTCGCCAAGATGCTCTGGTGAAGGGTAGAGAAAAGATTCTGGTGTATAAAGCAGAAACAGAAAAGGAAGCCCAAGACCTGCTTGTAAGTATAGGAGTAAATGAGATTAGGGAAGGATAGAAACTTAAAACAATAGGTTACAAAAATCAAGAAACCCCCATGATAGATTCATCTTAGGGTTGCCATAAGCGGGAACTGACTTGACGGCACACAACAACAAAAATAAGATGGGGTTTTACATGATTGTTTGTCATGAAACTTCTATTGAAATTCCTTCTTTTACACAACCCTCTCTATTTTTTACTTCAGCAAATGTTTTAATGTGATACTCATTTACTTGCTTTTCTTTGTACTCACTGCAGAAGCAGACAAAAGCAAAAATTGAAAAAACAATGGGAGAAATCACAGAAATACGGCAGTTTCTGGATGAACAGGAGAAACATCTCTGGGCCCAATGGGAGGAGCTAGAGAAGCAGGTTGCAAGGAAAAGAGATGAACACTTGATCTTACTTTCCCGAGAACAATCCTCTCTGGAAAGTCTCATCCAGGAGATGAAAGAGAAATATCAGCAGCCACCAGCAGAACTGCTGCAGGTAAGGCTGGGCAAAAGAAACTAGCTGCGGGTAAAGGGAAAGCTAGATATAAAACTGTAATATTTTGGAAGTAGTTGTTCTGGCACGGACAAGATCCATCACAAAATATCTGCTCTTTGGTAATTATGAAATCAACTGAGCATTGTTTGGTTAAGCACAGCTGCCTGCATTTTGAATCCACTCTGATGTTGTTCTAGAGCAGTGGTTCTCAACCTGTGGGTCCCCAGGTGTTTTGGCTTTAACTCCCAGAAATTCTAACAGCTATTAAACTGGCTGAGATTACTGGGAGTTGTAGGCCAAAACTCCCGGGGACCCAGAGATTGAGAACCACAGTTCTAGAAGGTGCTCTATGCCCATGTACAAAACACAAATACTATATTTCTTTTTAACTGCTATGACAACATCCTATTGAATCCTGCATTTCCAATTTGGCCTGGAGGATTTAGAAGTCTCAGCCAGAGCACTCTGGTGCCTTTTCAAACTACACATCCTAGGGTTCCATAGCAATTAAAGTGAAAAAAACAAAAACAAACAAACATTAGGTTTGTCTAGTTTGCTGAGGGCACCAAAGTCTACCACTACACCACTGGTACAGAAGGAGTGAAAAGACCAAGCCTGATGTACTGGGGGCAGTTCCAGACAGCAGTGAAATCTGCTCGACCCAGGTTTTAAAAACCCGGGTTGAGGCAGACTATAGTCTGCACACCGCCAAAAGAGCCTGTGCTTTTTGTGGGTGTTGTCTGCATGTACTCCCAGTGCCTACTGGGAGAACAGGGAGACAGCACCCACCCTACCCCAAACCCCCTGTTAAAAATGAAAGAACTTACCTGGCCTCCACTAGTGTGGTGCCAGAACTCTCCTGGTGTGTAGAAATGATGCTCCAGGAGAAGGGGGCAGGACTGATAATTGGGGGTTTGGTGAGGGGGTTAGAGCCCTCTTGCATTTCCTGGGTCTGATTCAGTGAAAATACACAAATGTCCTGTTATTATAAGCTTCAGCAAAAATACCGATTAGAATAATAATGAAAATACCAAACTAACTTGTATAGAGTACACAAGTGTGGGAAACAAACACATAGAGACTATTTACAATAGTGTAACAAACATAAGATTCATGTTTTCCAAAAATATTTAGTCGGATCTTCCAACAGTCACGTGGACAAACTTCAACATATTGTCCCATGTGAATTCAAGACGTGATAAATAATCTTGGGAATACAACAAGGGAACCCGGGTGTTCATAATCCTTGTTTCAGGAGGATCCCTTCTTCAGGTTTCTTTCAAGGTTCCTTCATTTGTTTGAAATAATATCTTCTGAGGCTTTATAAACTAAATTTAAAGAGGACAAAATAATAGGTATACTAACCAGCACCCAGTTATAAAATAATACATAACAATCCTTATATAAACAATTTGATACAATAACATACTCACTTGCACTTGCGGAATGTAAGGCTCTGCTACGAGACTTCAAAAAGGGTAGATGTACTACTGATTTCCATTAGTGAGTGATTAGGTCAAAGAGGCTACTCTCTTTTAAAGATAATCATCTAATTACAGACAATTACAGAAAACAGGTAAGATCTAATCTGTCATTTAAACCATGTGGATGTACTGTATGTCACTTCGATATCCAAAAGGCTTCCCTTTGTAGTAAAAGCCCATGAAGTTTTGTGGTGATCCTTTCTAGAACACAAAACCTAAAACTAGTATAAGAATGAGATTTTTCAATGAAATGTGTGTAGAGGGTGGAATCTGAAGCTTTATTTTTAATACAGGAATGGTAGTCAAGGATTCTGATTTTTAAAGGTCTGTTTGTCATACCTACATAAAAGAGTTCACAAGGACATTGGATTAGGTAAATGACTTGATCCGTGTTACATATGGTGAAAGTTCGTAGTTGTATATTGAATTTCAAGGTAGGAAGTATGAAATGTTTAATTTTTAATGACTGCATGCAACAAATGCAATGTCCACAGTTAAAGTGGCCTCTGAGATTGGATTTCTTAGTGATGTTAGGAGTAATGAGGTCAGAACTTATCAGCATGTCCTTGAGGTTTCTCGATCATTTATATGCTATAATAGGTAAGTTTTGGCATTTTGGGATACCCCTAATTAGGTGCCAATGTTTCCTCACTATTTTGTTGATTTCTGGAGTAAACTGTGTCAAGGTCAATGGCCAAACAATACAATCAGTGTGTTTCTTTGTTAGGTCTCTTAATAAGTAGCTTGTATCTATGGAGCTTACTTTTTTAATAGCTGTGTTTATGATGCTAGTTGGATAACCTCTCTCACTTCTGTACTATACGAGTTAGTTTGGTATTTTCATTATTATTCTAATCGGTATTTTTGCTGAAATTTATAATAACAGGACATTTGTGTCCTGTTATTATATTTCATTGTATTCATAGATATCTATGTAGTTAGAGTGGGTCTGATTCAGGCCAGAAAATGTGAAACAGCTGTGCGGATGGACCCTTCAGAAGTCCCAGGACTTCTGATTGGCCAGTCCAGACAGTGGCCATAGTCGCTTTGTCTTGCGACTTCCAAGAAGGTGTAGAATAAACCCACTGACAAATATGCCACAAAGCAGGGTTTCCCTCAGAGGATCATTTCCACAAATTGGGTAAACATATCATTGTAAAACTGAGAACAATGAATGTTATCAAATTACAGAATTGGCCATTTTGCCTATCTACATCTGAATCATTACCCAAAAATCTACTCCGGAAACATATGAAAACACTTTAGACATGGAAAGAATGCTCTACCCTTGCTGCCCCCTTCTCCTCTCTGACCCTCAAGGGTCATTCTTTGCATAAGGATAGTTGCACTATTCCCAGTTTTGAAGTTACAGAAGTGTCCTTTTGGAGGGATAGACTGCCTTCTCATTCAGCGAAGAATCAGATATGTGAGCAATGACATATCTCTTCTTTTGTTCTTTTCCCTTCTAGGATGTGAGAAACCTCTTGCAGAGGTAAGTGGATCCCACGCTTTCCCATGAAATGTAAGAGGTGGACACTGTGATCCTCTGTGGAATTAAATGAAAGCTTCTAATAGGTCACAGATAAAAATATTTCCTTGCTTTTGACTTTATGGCACTCTTGTCCCATAGGTAGTGTCACTGCCATAGCAAGATCTCTACTCATTGTTTTTATTTGTTTACTCAGCAATATTTATCCTGAAATGGCAATCTTTCTCTGTGCATTGATATCTTTAGATGACCCCTTCCTCTATCGTCCACAGGCCTCCGGTTCAACAGAGGGGAAAGGGGGGCACAAAACATCTGCCTGAATATTGGCACTTTCTTACAAAGCTGTGCAACTGTAGCATGGAGAAGGAGGACAGATATGGGAGAAGGGAGGCACCACTGTGAAATTATGTTTCCACAGAATAGCTGGGGATAGTGGCTCTGAGATGGCATTCCCGCTCCCCATGGGCCTACTTACTCTGGCCCTGATGCAAGGCACTACTTCTTCCCCATCCTCCTTCAATTCCTCAGTTTAGCTTGAAAGGGTAGAGCGGCTAAAGGCAGAGAATGGTGCCATCTATATATATAAATTTCCTACTGGCGTCCAACGAGGAAACAAAACTCTAAAACCCCTCCACACAACTCTACCAAAATTGCCATGCCCCAAGGACAACCCACTAGGTACAAACTAATCCACTCAGAAATCAAAACCACACAACAACAACCACAAAAACGGCAAAACAACTGAGCATGCGCACTGGCGCAAACTCCCTGGCGCGCGCACACACATGGCCCCTCCCTCACCCTCCCCCCCGGCGCGGCACACACACGCGCGCGCGCACGGCCCCTCCCCCCCCGGCGCGGCACACACACACACACGCGTGCCCCCTCTCCCACCCGGCGCGGCACACACGCGCGCGCACCCCCAACCCCCCCCGGCGCGGCACACACGCGCGCGCTCGCGCCCCCTCCCCCCCCCCCGGCGAGGCACACACACACCGCGCACGTGCCCCCTCCCCCCCCCGGCGCGGCACACACACGCGCGCGCGCACGCGCCCCCTCTCTCTCCTCCGGCGCGGCACACACACGCACGCACACACGCGCGCGTGCCCCCTCACACCCCCCGGCGCGGCACACACACGCACGCCGCCCCCTCTCCCCCCTCCGGTGCGGCACACGCACGCGCGCCCGCGCGCCCCCTCACTCCCCTGGCGCGGCACACACGCGCGCGTGTGCGCCCCCTCTCCCCCCCGCGCGGCACACACACGCGCGCCCCCATCCCCCCTCCCCTCCTCCCTCTTACCCTCCTCACGTTACCTCCAAGTCACGCCCCCTTCTAAACCCATCCCCCCTCCCCTCCTCCCTCCTCACGTTACCTCCAAGTCACGCCCCCTTCTAAACCCATCCCCCTCCCTCCCCTCCTCACATTACCCCCAAGCCACGCCCCTTCTAAACCCATCCCCCCTCCCCTTCTCTCCCTCCTCAGTTACCTCCAAGCCACGCCCCCTTCTAAACCCACCCCCCACCCCTCCCCCCTCCTCACGTTACCTCCAAGCCACGCCCCCTTCTAAACCACCCCCTCCCCTCCTCCCTCCTCAAGTTACCTCCAAGCCACGCCCCCTTCTAAACCCATCCCCCTCCCCCTCCTCACGTTACCTCCAAGCCACGCCCCCTTCAAACCCCCCCCCCCCCCCCCCCCCCCCTCCTCAGTTGCCCCAGCCACGCCCCCTTCTAAACCCACCCCCTCCCCCTCCCTCCTCACGTTACCTCCAAGCCACGCCCCCTTCTAAACCCATCCCCTCCCCTCCCACTTTACCTCCAAGCCACGCCCCTCTAACCCCCCCCCCCCCCCCCCCCCCCACCCCTCCCACTTTACCTTCCAAGCCACACTCCCCTTCTTCTTTCAAGGAAGAACATAGAATCTAGAATCAAGTTGTGAAGAGACCTCAGGGCCAACCAGTCCCCAACCCCATTCTGCCAGAAGCAGAATATTGCTTCAAATCACCCCTGACGGAAGAAAGGAAGGAGGGAAGAAAGAAGGAAGGAAGGAAAGGGAAGGAAGAAGGAGAGAAAGAGAGGAAAGAAAAAGGGGGAGGAAAGTAGAGAAGAAGGAAGGAGAGAAGGAAAGAAAAAAGGGAAAGAAGGAAGGAAAGACGAAGGAAGGGGGGAAGATGTAGAGAAAGAGGGAGGGAAGGAAATATGTTTTTTGTTGTGGTCTGTGCCCCTGTTCAAAAAATCACACTCATTTTCTGTCCCTGTGAGAATTGGATTTGGAAAATGTGGTTTGTTGTGGCAACACGTATTGGGGATAAAGCTTCAGTGGAGCCCCCTTTCCCCCCATGATAACTTTTCCACGGGTGAATTTTCCTTCTGAGGAATAGATTTCTCTCACTTCCTGTTGTCTCAACCCCATTCTTAACTCTGTTGTTTGTAAGTCAGATGTTTGCAAATCGGGAACTACCTGTATATTTTTATGCCCATACATTCACTGCCATTAAGGCTGGCTATTTGGGGCAGTTGAGAACCAAATGCTGTGGTGACAGCCCCACACAAGTCAATTGAACCACTGTTGCAACCTTGGATGATTCATGAGGGAGAAGGGTTGCAAGTGTGCCCTTTTCCTTACAATGTTGCTGCTGATAAATATAAAACTTAGGGGATTCCTAGGAACAAAACAGTTTCTTGTAAGCTTTCCAGCAATGCCACCTTCTTTCTCGCAACAGCATTACATTGGTAACAATTTAGAAAAATAAAAGAAATTTATATACATGATCTTTATGTTTTAGTTTATTTTCTGTTCCTCACTGGTTGACTTTGTGGTTTTAATCATCTCTTCAGTGTGTGCTCTTCAGTGTGTGCTCATAAACTTCTAAAGTTTGCTTCCTACTTTAAGTTCCTTTATTTGCCCCTCTCAAGGATTCTGGATTCTGGACTAAATTTGTGGTGGGTTGACTTTGTTTTTCTCCACCAGGTGTGAGGAGAAGCAAACATCTGAGAAGCCAGTGGCTTTCCCTCCTGAGCTGAAATGGAAGATCTGGGAGTTTTGTGATGTAAATTCCTTTCTAGTTGCTGCCATGAAGCCATTCCAAGGTAAAGAGACTCAGGCATTGTTTTTCTCCCTTTTTTTTTTTACTAGAAGGACCCAATTTTGTTCTATGACAAAGTCAGTTAGTGTGTGCATGTACAAACACACAGAGATATATCACTACTGCTTTATATGCATTTACAAGTACAGTAGAGTTTCGCTTATACAACCTTCATTCATCCATCATTCTGTATTATCCAACGCAGCCCTGGGTGGGAGAAAGAAGGAACTCGTCTGTTTTGGTGCTGAATTCATAAATACAGTCATTACTAACATTATCATGTGCTGAACTGCTTTTTTCTGTTGATTTGTGGTAAAATATGATGTTTTGGTGCTAAATGTAATCATAACATAATTTGATGTTTAATAGGATCTTCCTTAATCCCTCCTTATTATCCAACATTTTCGCTTATCCAACATTCTGCAGCCCCCTTTTATGTTGGATAAGTGAGACTCTACTGTATACCTCAGTTAAAGAGGTTAAAGGTGTTATTTCTTTTACTAGTAAGTTTGGTACCAGAGCAGAAACAATGTGGAAAAAATGGGGATGAGTTCCAGCACCACAGGGGAAAAAAAGATAAAACATTTATCATGTTATAGCAAAAGGTGAAACAAACAATATGCACATGTGAAACGAAACAGATAAATTAAGTACTCTTTCCTTTAGTGAATTAAGATGTTTTGTGCCTTCTAGAAGCCATTTCAAGGCCTCTGGCAAAGTGGATCCAGGAATTCCTTTTTTTCTTTTCTCATTTCTTATGATTTCCACTTTGGTAAAGGAAGCTGGTGATTGAAGCTTCTCTGCTCTCCTTTCTCTTCATATGCTTTGCTGTTCAGGCATGATGCCTGTAAAATGATTGCACAGCTTAATTGTAAGACATATAACACAAAATCTTCTGGAGGCAAAATCATGTCAGAAGAAAAATATAGCCCTGTCTCCTTAAGCTTTTACCATTCTTCCAGTATCACAAACTGTCTCGATGAAGATGAATGTTAACACTCAAAAATGTGGAAGCCTTTTGCCTTTGACCAAGGAGCAAACTTAGTCGTTGGTCTTTTTGCAGAGTTTTATAGAAAAGAACATAGATACAGAGTCCAATCTTCTTCCACCCAACTCCTCCAAACACACCACCTTTCTCTAACAATCCACTTCAATAATTCTTGGAGAACAACCCACAGCAAGGAGTAGTACTTTTGCTGCTTTATTCCCCTAGCACAGTGCTTCTCAACCTGGGGTCCCCAGATGTTTTTGGCCTTCAACTCCCAGAAATCCTAACAGCTGGTAAACTGGCTGGGATTTCTGGGAGTTGTAGGCCAAAACACCTAGGGACCCACAGGTTGAGAACCACTGCCCTAGCAGCTGCCCCACCCTGGCTGTAACCACACAATGTTAGCCAGGTGGTTTGGCTCTCGCTCCCTGGTGCCTTGATCCTCGCACCACTTACTGCTTGTTGCTTATCAAATGAACTCTAACACAAACTACCATTTGTTTTGGTTTATTTTTAAAACATGTATTTGAGATGTCAATTGTGAATTGTGATGCCTAGGCTTATATCTGTTTTGTTTTTTGTTTTTTGCTTTCCCAGATGCTCTGTTACCTGGGCTAGAGCTTCAGAAAGGTAAATTTCCAATGGTGGACAAAAGTCACAGGAGGGATGGTGCCATTTGCCTGGTGGCATTTCACCCAATCAGTGTTATTCTCCTATCCACTCTTCCTATTCATTTGGGAGGCTGTTGGGCTCAAATTTCATGGATTAGCACTAGGGATTTTTACCATTTAAAAAATGTGTGTTTTGCTGAGGGACTTCTATGATTGGAAGGACAAATTGTGTCCTCTGATTTTTTTTTTAAATTGGAATCCCATGCTAGGGGAAGTGGGATATAAATTAAACTGAATGTAATTTCTGCTTTGAAGGGTGTTTCTAGACTGTACAATTAAAGCAGTTTCACACCATTCTAATTGCCATGGTCAAATGCTATGGAATCCTAGGAGTTGTAGTTTCACAAGGTCTTCAGCCTCCTCTGCCAAAGAGTGCCTCACCAAACTACAACTCCCAGAATTCCATAATACTGAATCATGGCAGTTAAAGTGGTGTCAACCTGCATTAGTTCTACAGTTTAAATGCATCCAAGAAAGCTTGTTTTTCTGTGTGCAGCCATTCCCCAAGTTACAAACAATATAAATTCTGGGTTGTTGTAGGTTTTTCCGGGCTATATGGCCATGTTCAAGAGGCATATTTTATCCCGAAGTTTCACCTGCATCTATGGCAAGCATCCTCAGAGGTAGTGAGGTCCTCACTACCTCTGAGGATGCTTGCCATAGAGATGCAGGCGAAACGTCAAAAAAGAATAATAGCTTCAGAGGAAACAATGACAACCCCTCACTACCTCTGAGGATGCTTGCCATAGATGCAGGCGAAACGTCAGGAGAAAATGCCTCTAGAACATGGCCATATAGCCAGGAAAACCTACAACAACCCAGTGATTCCGGCCATGAAAGCCTTCGACAATATAAATTTTGTAGGTTTGTTCTTAAGTTGACTTTGTATGTAAGTTGGAACAGGTACATAAGTGTAGCTCCAGCCATATTATGGTGTTTGTTTTGCTCTCTGCATCCCTGTTCAGAAGATTTCACCTCACTGCCTGTCTCTGGGATACTTGAGTTTTGAAAAAATATGGCTGGAAACAAGAAGATTCAGTGGAAACCCCTTTCCACATGATAATAACTCTTTTAGCAGTAAATGTCTCTTCCAAGGAGTAGATTTCTCTCATTCTTTGTTGTGGAAATGAAAGGACTCCTGTCCCTTTAGAGATTGTGCTAAAAAGGGAGTTAGAGCAGGCATTTCTTTTTGCACAACCAGGTGACAGTTAGTACCTGCTGACAACATTAAAAGGACAGAGGCCCTTGTTGTTCCAAAAAACCCATTCTGAAGTGATATTATCATAGGCATTCCCTCAAAATATTAATTGCAAAATAAGACTAACTTCTCTTTCTGAGAAGAGACCAGCAGCATCTTTTTTTAGTATTTTCTGCACAGAACCCACACAAGTAGAGTTTGAACCCTCTCGTAATGGAAATACTGATTTCACAACAAGTAGCCTTTATCACAATTATAAGAAGGATGTTTTATTGTGAGTGGAATGAAGTTGATTCTGTGGTGTGTGAATTCTTTCTATGCCTGTTATTTTCTCAGCTTCTGCTTCTCTTTGCTTTCCTTCATCTCTCTCTCTCTCTCTCTCTCTCTCTTTTTGTCTCCAACAGCAAATGTCACTCTGGATCCCGACACAGTGGCTCCCTGGCTCATCCTGTCTGAGGATCAGAAAAGTGTGAGATACCAAGCCAGATTTGGAGACAAGCTTCAAGACCTGCCTGACAATCCTGAGAGATTCAATGACCGACCTTACGTGTTGGGACGTGAGGGCTTCACATCTGGCAGGCATTTCTGGGAAGTTGCTGTGAAAAAGGAAGGAGACTGGGCTGTGGGGGTGGCCAGGAAGTCTATCGACAGAAAATGTCTTGTTAACATTGGTTCTGTGGAAGAGATCTGGGTTGTGGGCAAGTGGGGAGGTAGGTATCGTGCTCCCAGTCTCCCTTCTAGAACTGATTTCCTGCTGAGTGAAAAGACCAAGCGGGTCCGAGTCTGTCTGAACTATGCTTCAAACCAGTTGGCCTTTTACGATGCTGATACGGGAGACCAGATCTACCTACTTTCAGATGTCCCATTCTCCGGCGAGACTCCGTCCTCCCATTCTTTTCTGCAAATAAAAGAGGCCCTCTCAGAATTTTACCTTAAAGGAGAGACTCTTTCACAGGACTTGCTCTCTAAACCTGGATTGGCATTGTGCCAGAATTTAGGGGTCTTTGCCAGGAGGCAGAGACCAATCAGACTCATCAAAGAGTTCATTATCCTGGCGAGACAGAGAGAAGCACCCAATCCCTGATTTTTCCCAATAAAAGGTCTCACCAAGTTGAAGGAAGTGCCACCGAGGTTTATTAGCGATTCAGCTGAAAAGGATGCAGAGCGGCAATCATTCGCCAAGCAGAGCATAAAAGTTATACAATAAACGGTATTTTAATAGAAAATACAGAGTGATGTGGTTGAAATCTCCCTCTCCACGCCCCCTGCCGGTCTTGAAGGTGATTGGCTGGTACGTTAACAGCTGGGGAGAAGGCTCGTCCACCTCCCAGCACCTGGGTCAATCACAGAGCAGCTATATAAATTATATAGAACTTAGAATATAATTTTTGTTGAGTGAGTGTGTTTTCTATTTCACCAAAGCCATCCAGGGAAGTTTCACAAACCATAGTCTTCAAAACTCCCATTGATTCATTCAAGTCTTATTTTTCGCTCTCTTTTCATATAGTATCCTGTCTCTTTAAGAGGTAGATCAGTGGTGCTCAACCTGTGGGTCCCCAGATGTTTTGGCCTTCAACTCCCAGAAATCCTAACAGATGGTAAACTGGCTGGGATTTCTGGGAGTTGTAGGCCAAAACACCTGGGGACCCACATTTTGAGAACCACTGTTTAAGAGATAGTGGCACATTAATATGCTTTTAATATCATGGAGTTATCTTGTCAAGATTTTATTAGAGGGGAGTTGCCAATGCTTTCCATTTGAAGCTGAGAGAGAGTGTCTTGGTCAAAGTCACCTGTGGGTTGCCATGGTCAAGTGGGAATTTGACTCCTGGTCTCCAAAATCGACAATGGGGATGCCAGGAGGAGAGAGGCTGACTACCCACGAAAGATTACTACTACCACATCAGCTCTAGATTATTAAATATGGTTTTCTGTGGGCGAGCAGATGGCGACTACTGGATGGCATATGTTCTGTATCAGAAACTAGAGCTGATGTGGTCTATCCAATGCAATTTTCTGAATCAGCACCCAAACTGAATCTAAAGTTGGCCAAAAACTGATTCATAACTATTTTGGTACTAATGTTGGAGAGTGGTTCCTGGTCAAAAAAATATTGGGAACCACTAATCTACCTATATGTACATCTGTCTGTCTAATGAAATTGCTTGATTTTGCTTGTATATACTTAAACTACAAAAATTAGATTTTCTTAATACATGATAATTGATTTGTATTCAATTGCACTGGGATTGTGATGCAGCTGGCTGGGAGTCAGCTGCATTAAGATCACTACTGACCAAAAGGTCATGAGTTCGAAGCCAGCCCGGGTCGGAGTGAGCTTCCGACCAATTTGTGTAGCTTGCTATCAACCTTTGCAGCCCGAAAGACAGTTGCATCTGTCAAGTAGGAAATTTAGGTACCACTTATGCGGGGAGGCTAATTTACAACACCATAAAAATCTCCAGCAAGCATGCAAAGAATGAGGAAGTACTTCATCAGTGTCACAAATGGATGGTGAAGCAACAGCTCCCCTGGTGGCCAGAATACCCTCATGAAAAAGCTGGAATGTTAAATAGCCTCTGTGTGTCTGTCTATCTATGTTGTGTGTCTATGGCATTGAATGTTTGCCATGTATATGTACATTGTAATCCACCCTGAGTCCCCTGCGGGGTGAGAAGGGTGGAATATAAATACAATAAATAAATAAATAAATAAATTTGTATTCAATTGGCAGGGGGTTGGACTGGATGGCCCATGAGGTCTCTTCCAACTCTATGATTCTATGATTTAATACTCCTTAATAATGGATCATGGCAAAGGCTGTTGTAGGCCACATCTCATTGAAGAAGAAAATATTACTGAATGTTAGTGACTCTTAAGTTGTGTTTTTAACCATCTTTAGTATTTCTAAATATATTTTCCAATTTTTTTGTTTTTAATTTGATTCTGATCAACGTTAACTTTTATTAAATTCAGAATGGCAGGATTATATACTGAAAAAGATAAAGTTCCCTACTCCTTTTCTTTATGCCTTTGGATTGAATGTTTTTGCCACATCTCAGCTAACTCTAGGTCACTAGGGTCAACTTTAAAAATGTTAAGAATGAACCAAAGGGTCCTATGTAGTATTTTACTAATTTTAAGACTTTTAAATGGTTTTATGGGATTTTACTGTATTTTTTTTAACAACTCTAGGTTTAATTCTATTTTTATATTTATATTTGTAGACTTTAAAATTACATTGATTTCAAAGTTGTCAGCCATTTTTGGTCTCAATTAAGAGACTAAACTATATAACTGACACACACACACACACACACACACACACACAACAGCAACTTCTTTTGGACAAAGCTTCCAATATATGATAGTGGTTAAACCAGACATGTCAGATTATTATCAACACTTCACTTAAATATTTTGATGTCTACAAGTTCCAGAATATTTTGACATCTGTGAGTTTTTTGTTTATACCAGATTATCTGGCAGTGCAGACTTATATAATCCAGTTTAAAGCAGAAAACCTTGGATCAGATCCTAGGATATAGGACTCATCTGGAAGGGCCCTACATCTTCAGACACACACACATATATAATTGCTGTCAGAGAGAAACACAGGTATGTTATATCTGAGCACTGTTTCATTCTGTATCTTAGGCATTTTAAGTCATGTTCATTTGGGCTTTTATCTTAATACTGAATTAACTATAACCAGATGTAATCTCATCTATTGCTTTCAAGAATCAAGCAAATCTTTAGCAAGTTTCACAATATTACTAGTATGGTATGTCAAGGCTTTCAGGAATGACACATCTTAAAGACAAAGGACTTCATCACATATAGAAATGTCCCCGTTTCTACACACAAATTTCACAATCTTAATTATTAGATGCATTCTCAGTATTCTCTCTTCCATGACCTTTAATTGAAGTAATTTTTAAGGTATAAATAGAACTTCAGGATTTGTTTTCTGGGAAGCCCTACATGTTCTCGAAATTAGGACTCAGATTTTCAAAAACAGCTTGTGCACGACTTTATAACTTCTATATAATTCCCTTTGGATTTTTGTGTTGCAAGAGTTTCATCACCATAGTACCACTGCAGAAAACAAATACCGTTTGGGAACAGTTCAGTAGAGAAATTGCCATTTCATTAGCAAAATTGTTGTTTTAGTAATTTGTGAATTTGAAGAGACACAAATGGAGGACGAAAGGGAAAAACATGCAAAGAGGAAAGCGCATCAAGCCAACCCTGACCAGGACCTCTTTCCACCTGGAAACTGATGACCTCACTGTAGAAGAACATGCATCTTAAGAATAGGATTTCACAGTCACCTACGGACCCACCACCAAGACCCTACACTTGGAAGGCCATCATACTCGGACAACGAGGGATTGCCTAAGTAAGTAAAGTCTCCAGGGCAGCAGAAAACAGTCTCGTTGAAATCTGATAACCCAAATTTGAAATGAATTGAGATTACTGAGGAAAGAATAGTGAAAATCAAGGGAATGAATATCTCTTTGGCGAAGCTGAATGGAGAGCTAATTCAGGCAAACCAGAACTTGGTAAATTCAGAATTCAGAAGCAGGCAGCAAGTTTGAAGAAAACCTGTCCGGAAGCTTAAAGTAAAAGCTTTAGCAAGGAGATTGACAAAATTTATTAACAGGTGACCTGGTTTGCCTTTCAAAAACAGCCTTAATACAAGGTTGAAAGTAAAAGGAAAATGCTTTACTTCTGCAAACACAAAAGAACAGTAGATGCAGTTAAAAATGCAAAAAAAAAAGAAGCAAGGAAGTCTTAATGCAGACACAAAACTAAAGTCTCTGATGAAATCCGAAAGAAACAGCAGTCTTACATCAGACAACTGACAATGATCACTAAATCCTTAGAAGCAGACTCGAAGCACGTTCAATTGGAGTGAGAACATCAGCATCAGAGTCGTTGTTACCAGTGAAAGCTAACTACTCCTGCTTCTGATTTATAGCCCTGAATTCCCCATGCAGGAGGCGCTAGGGTGGCTCCCAATTACCTCGGCGTTTCTAGCAGCTATTCTAGCTAAATGCTGTCTGTGCTCTGTTTCCTTTCGCCTCTCCAGAAATGTGGGCACTTGCAAAACCTCATCGGCTTCCCCCTCCAATTCCTGAGCTCCCTTCCTCTTCTGAAGATGAGGAATCCCTAACAACAGGTCTGACTTGAGGACAAACAATAAACTTTACATAGAAATAGCAAATGTGTGACTGGGCACATTGGTTGTGGAAACCTTGATGTACACTAAATGACCAGGCAGGACTGACAGATCTATCAGTAGCAGGAAATACTTATCAATGCTCCCCTTTGTGTCCACTATTGATATGAATTTGGCTTTTCAGCTTGTGCTTGCGCCAAAAACAAATTTGGGAGTAAGTTGGATACCACCCTGGATTTACATATTGAACTGTTGGACATAAAGCCCAATTTTAAAACTCGTATTTTGGGTACAAAAATAAAACAATTTCATTCACTACTTTAGGTGTGAATTCAATATTTCCTTGTACCAAAATACATGTTTGTGGTTATATACAGGATACAGGATTTTCATGCACAAAAATTAAGGTTTGAGGTTATATTGTATATCCAAACCTACTACATTATAGGAAATACTCAGGAGTAGGTATAGATGAAAGGAAGAACTTTGGGTTTGGGAGGCAGGGTGGTGGGGGAAAGTCCTTTGAATGGTTCCATGCTAGAAAAAGTTTGGGAAGAATACGTTGCCAATTTAGGATCAAGCCAGAAGGAAGGTAAATAAGTAACTCCATAGATACCATCCCCACTTAAAAAGCTGCAACAGCAAATAAAATATATTGTCGAAGGTTTTCATGGCTGGAATCACTGGGTTGCTGCAAGTTTTTTGGGTTGTATGGCCATGTTCCAGAAGCATTCTCTCCCGATGTTTCGTCTGCATCTACGGCAGCAGGCATCCTGCAATAAAAGGAGCTTACTATTTTTAGTCGTAAGGAACGACAGGTATGGTCAGCCAAGGCCTTGAGGGATAACAGACACACTCTCACACAGAAGGTAGGACAGTGGGATGCTACCACTGTATATTATATTTTTCTTTGCTGCCACCAAATATTTAATAAGATTTATTTTACTGCCACTTTCTATTCTTTCATAAGACACCTTCTTGCCAGAATGTGTAAGAAGACACACAAACTTTTCGGGTGAAAATAAAAGAAGAACAGTAGAGATGTGTAATTGTTTCCATAAAATATTAGGCTTTACTGTACAGAGAATGGTCTATAACTTGAGTTTCCTAAAAAGCACTTTCATATCTGAGCCAGAGATTTACATACAACCCTTTCAACTTGTCTGGAGTTAAGTGCAATGTGTTAAACCCTTGTGCTGGCTGAACTGCTGCCCTGAAGACCTCAAGGTTGGTGGTTCAAATCTAAGAGAGGGGGTGAGCTCCTGTCTGTCAGCCCCAGATTCCCATGCGGGGACATGAGCGAGGCCTCAAATAGGATGGTAACACATCCGGACATCCCCTGGGCAACATCCTTGCAGACAGGCAATTCTCTCACACCAAAAGCGACTTGCAGTATGGAGACTCTCCTCTTTGTCTCCTGCCTTAAAATAACCCATGAGCATTGAAAATGTAGGGACGTAACAATCTCAGGTTAAATTGTTTTCAGTCATATGCTGGGTTTGAAAGGGCTTCAAGAGGAAGATTAAAACAGACTATCAATAAACCATATAATGCTTTGAATTGGATTATATGGCAGTGTAGACAAAGAAGATAATGTGGGATGTATTGTCGAAGGCTTTCGTGGCTGGAATCATGGGGTTGTTGTAGTTTTTCGGGCTATATGGCCATGTTCTAGAAGCATTCTCTCCTGACATTTCACCTGCATGTATGGCAGGCATCCTCGGAGGTTGTAAGATCCTCTTTAAGTAAATAAATAAACACACTAGTGCCTTGTTGTTTTTTAAAGAGTGTTATTTGTCTAGAAACTTGTTCTCCAAGGTGTGCCCTCCTTGTTAAAAGCTGATGTTGACATGCTGAGTGAATTATTTACAGGAAATGCTCTTCAAGTAAATGCAAAGTAAAGTAACATTAACAGTGTTCTTTGTAAGTCAGACATGGCTGATGCCCCAAGGGCACAGGATCCCTTGCAGGATCTTTGTGAAGAAGCCACTTGTCCTGTTTGCCTGGATTATTTCAAGGATCCTGTGATTTTAGACTGTGGGCACAACTTCTGCAGAGCCTGCCTGACCCAGACCTGGGAGAAGCTGGGCAACACACAAACCTCCTGCCCTCACTGCAGAGAAATTGTTTCATCACAGAACCTCAGGACAAATCAGCAGCTAGCCAATATTGTAGAAAAAGTGAAAATACTTAGTCTGCAGGGACTCAAGAAGGCACAAGACAAGGAGAGAGGCTGTGAGAAACACCAGGAGCCTCTGAAGCCTTTCTGTACAGATGACGAAACCCCCTTCTGTAAGAAGTGCGACAAGGAGCATCTTGATCATAGAGTGATTCTTCTGGGAACGTCTGCTGAAGACTACAAGGTAAGAAACTCTTACAGAGTTTGATGAGGGAAAGAAATGCCTGTGGAAGTGTCTATGAAGATGCGCTTGCATCAGAAATTCTTATTGCTAGGCCCAAAATAACTATTTTTTGCCTGAACTGGGAGGAAAGCCATTATTAACCAAAAGGATCTGTTGAACTATATGTGATAGCTTTGTGTCCCACCTAAGGTAAATCAACACAGAAACCTGCAATTATAGGATTCTAATAAGATTATATCCACCTGGAGGGCACCAAATGGAAACGGTGGTCCACGCTCTGGTTACATCCCGAATAGACTACTGCAACGCACTCTTAGTGGGGTTGCCTCTGAAGACTGCCAGGAAGCTGCAATTAGTCCAACGCTTAGCAGTCAGGTTGCTCACTGGAGCGGGATACAATGAGCACACAACTCCCTTATTGTGCCAGCTCCACTGGCTGCCAATTAGCTTCTGAGCACAATTCAAAGTGCTGGTTTTAACCTACAAAACCCTTTACGGTTCCGGCCCAGTTTACCTGTCCAAATATATTCTCCCCTATAAACCATCAAGGGCGTTAAGATCTTCTGGAGAGGCCCTGCTCTTGGTCCCAACACTTTCACAGTTGTGCTTTGTGGGAATGAAAGACAGGGCCTTCTCCATGTTGGCCCCTCGGCTATGGAACTCTCTCCCAAATGAGGTCAGGTCTGCCCCTTCCCACCTGACCTTCAGCAAGCAATTTAAATCCTGGCTTTGGAATTAGGCATTTGTAGAGTGACAGCTGAGACCGGTAAAGTCTAAGAGTTATTGGACTGCAATGTGCAGACTGAGCTGGACAATGTTTTTAATTTGGCGAATGGTTTTATACATATTTTAACATATGCATTTTACCTATTGCATTATGTATAGTGTTTTAAAATGTTAGTTATTGTCTAGTATTGAATTTTTGCTGTTAGCCATTCTGAGTCCCTCCACAGAGGTAGAGAAGAACAGGATGCAAAAGTTCTAAATAATAAATAATTTTTTTAAGTTTAAACAAAATTTTTCCCTGCAGTTCTTGCTGCCTTGAAAGACTGCTTAAAGTGGCTGCCAGTCTGTCCTGTTTAGCACATCTAGTGGGAAAAATTGGAGTTTTGTCACGAGAAAAGGGAAATTTCCTTCATCTTATGCAGAAGTAGAAGGTTTGGACCTGTATTGTTATGTGGCTATTTCACATCCCATATTGTGTATTAAACATTTTGTGTGTGTCAGGGGGGATAGGAGAAACTGCAAGTCGCTTTTGGTGTGAGAGAATTGGTTGTCTGCAAGGACGTTGCCCAGGGGATGCCCGGATGTTTTTGATGTGTTACCATCCTTGTGGGAGCCTTCTCTCATGTCCCCACATGGGGAGCTGGAGCTAACAGAGAGAGTTCATTCATGCTCTCCCAAGACCTGTTAGTCTTCAGTCTTGCTGACACAAGGGTTTAACCCATTGTGCCACCAGGGGGTCCTGTTTGGAGTGATGAGCTGGCCCTGACCCTGAGGTTAAAATGTAATTTCTAATCTGTTTTATAATAACTTGTTTATGGCTCCAAAGCTTTATAATAGCTCATTATTTGGTCCCAAAGAGAAAAATCCATACTCCCCTGCACTGTATATAGTGGATGGCAGTGGGCCAACATATTTTTCAATGGCTAACTTTTTATCTTTATATAGAATCTAGATGAGAAAAGACTCAAATGCCACTCGGTCCGATCCCCTTCCATGTAGGAGCACATGATCAAAGCACTCCTGACAGATGGCCATCCAGTCTCTGTTTAAAAACCTCCAGAGAAGGAGACTCCATTACATTCTGAAGCAGCTGAATAGCGTTTACTGTCAGGAAGTTCTTCCTAAGGTTTAGGTGGGATCTTTTTCCCAGCAATTTTCACCCATTGCTTATTGTGTCCTAGTCTCCAGAGTAGCAGGGAAAAAAACCTGCTTCCTCCTCAATGTGACATTCTTTCAAATCTTTAAACGTGGCTTTTGAGTCCCCTTTGAATATTCTCTTCTTTATGTGGAATTCATACCCTTCTGGAAAACAGAAGGCTTGAAGAAGTTTGTAATTTCCAACAGCTCCTCTCCTCATAGACTTGGTGCAACTAAGAGGGGGGTGGGGGGGAGGCAGAATTTGCCACAAGGCACCTCCACGTTCCCAAGACGGAGGACAAAAGGCAAACAACAAGGCTTGGCCCAAGGCGAGGCCGTGAAGGAACCAGAAAACACACACACGCACCCTCACTCACACAAATCCAGACAGTGGGAACCTACCACCATGTTGGGGTTCAGCCTGAGTTTGAACCTGATTCTCTGATTGTATTTCCTGATGCTAATGTACCTCCTGATGTTAATGAAAATGTATTTCCTGATGCTAATGAAAGTGTACTTACTGACGTCAATTATCCTGAAATTAGTGAAGAAGAAACTTCTGCAGATTTGGAAAATGAAAGTACCAGTGTTCATGAAAGTGTTTCAGAGGGAAGCAATGACCTTTCACTCCCTTCTGCACCTGGGATCCTTAATGAGGATAGAAGAGGACAGATTTGGCAAAACAGGGGTGAATCACTTAGTCTGCGAAGGTCGGCTAGATTAAGAGAAAGACAAACATGGCTTCAAAGCAGGGAGGCGTGTCACGATACAGATTCCTTGGCTTTAAGTGCCTTTCACCGGGCTGACTTTCTTAGTTCAGGCATCATTTTAGATTGATGATTACCTTGGCAGTTCTCCCGGTTCCCCTGGCCATCGTCCTGAGTGATTTCTAGGACACCAAGTACGGTTAGTGGATTGCTAACAGGTTCCAGTATTTACAGTGTGGCTTTGGGTTTTTGATCTTGTTCATGGACATTCATGTTTGCTGATTTTGCTGTGGCTTTTGACTTTGCATTTTTCCACTATTTTGTAACCATTTTTCATCAATAAAAAAGGATTGTTTTTTCACAGTCAAGTGTGGTGGATTGTTATCTTAGGGTCTCGTTTCCTGCTCTGGATTGCAACACACCATATAATATATTTTGCCTTTGCTACCTCAAATTATTTAATAAAGGTTTATTTTGCTGCCACCAATTTATTATTTTCTTAGGCCACCTCCTTTAGTGGAATGTTTTAAAAGCCACACAAAGACTTCAGTTGGAATAAAACAGAAAAATGTTGTTTATTGTGTACTGTCAATATGCGTAATGGTTTCAAATAACTTGTCAGGCTTTACTTCTTACAGAGGATGGTACTTTTATCTTGAGTTTCTTAAAACAAAGTTCCACACACAGAAATCCAAACAGGAATCTTTAAAAACCTTTTGAAATCTTCCTTCCTCCCACAGCACTCTAAACACTATAGAGGCCTATTAACTATTGTCCTCAAAGAGGTAACTATCATATAACAAACAGTTCCCAATTCTCTTCCTATCCTCTTCATACTCCTAACCCTTCTTCACCACCAAACTCTTAACTGTTTCTTCCATCCAAAACTTCTAATTGAACTTAAAATGGCTGCTTCATCTTCTTCTGGCTGCACCCATCTCCAGCTACTAAGCTTTTCTCTCCAATTTTATCAGCCAATCAGACTGCATTTCTGGCTTAGAGACTGCCTGATTGCTCCACCCCTCAGCTGTCCTCAGCTCTAGCAAGCTGGGCCTATTTTCTGCCTTTTACACCAACCCTTTAGGCTAGGCCAATCAATTACACTTGGCTTCCAGACTTTTGACCATTTGCCCATCCCCACCCCCAATATCTGGACACGTTCGAGTAAGTTGACATCCTTCTTGAACTTCCAGAAGTGGACATAGTGTTATTCCAGGTGAGATCTGACCAAAGCTGAATATAGGGGTACCATTATTTTTCCAGATTTAGGCACTATACTGTACTCCTACTGATGCAGCCTAGAATCACATTCACTTTTTGAGCTGCCACGTCACACTCTTTACTTGTATTGAACTGTAGTCTGCTGAAACTCCCAGATCCTTTTCACATGTATGTCCCATCCCCCCTCTGGGTTTCCCAACTTTTTAAATTCAAAATTTTAACAGAAAAAATACAAATAAAAGATAACAGCATACACACACATACTTAAACAGCAATGACATATATGTGTGTGTGTGTCTAATTACATGTCAATCTAAAATAAAACATAAATACAGAAAATAGAGGGCTTTCGGCTTCTCTTCTGTTGATTTCTCTATAGTTTAACATGTTTTCTTCTACCTTACATTCAGGAAGCTATTTACTCCTACTTGTTTTTACATTAGCAAATGAATATTCCAACCTTTTATATCTGCAAATCTGTACAAGTTTTATCTTGTCCCTCAGGGATATAATAAGGTTTCCTTTGACAGATACATATAACAACTGGTAATGTCTACCTAAACTATCAACCTTGGTTCTCACACACATGGGTCTTTGGTATGTCTCATGACAGGATGTTCCACCCCTCCATTTTGAATGATGGAGTTGGAAACATCCACCCCACTCAGAACTGAGGGGACTGGTTCTGCAAAGGTGATTCTAAGATGCTTCATTTTTTTGGCATTGTTAGAGATATCAGGGAGTCTGGAGAACAAGCCACATGAGGGTCGGCTTAAGGAGCTGGACATGTTTAGCCTGAAGAAGAGAAGGCTGAGAGGAGACATGATAACTATGTATAAATATGTGAGAGGAAGCTTGTTTTCTGCTGCCCTGGAGACTAGGATGCGGAACAATGGCTTCAAACAAGAAAGGAGATTCTATCTGAACATGAGGAAGAACTTCCTGACTGTGAGAGCCGTTCAGCAGTGGAACTCTCTGCCCCGGAGTGTGGTGGAGGCTCCTTCTTTGGAAGCTTTTAAACAGAGGCTGGATGGCCATCTGTCAGGGGTGATTGAATGCAATATTCCTGCTTCTTGGCAGGGGGTTGGACTGGATGGCCCATGAGGTCTCTTCCAACTCTTTGATTCTATGATTCTATGATTCTATGAAGCCCAAGACCTGCTTGTAAGTATAGGAGGAAATCTGATTACAGAAGGAACACAACGTAAAACAATGTGTAAAAAATCATGTTATAAAATGCAGCTTCACCATATAAATCTTTGGATGGCGTGAAGACTGATCATGAATCCCACACTGTGACCTTGAGTGAGTCACCAATTCTTAGGCTCAGAGGGAGGCAAAGGCCACTCACCCTCTGAATGCAGCTTGTCAAGAAACCCCCATCTCCAATTACAACTAGAACTTGTGTTTGGCTTCACATGGCTTCACTGTGGGAAGGTAACGGCGCTCCATGCAGTCATGACCTCTTGGAGGTGTCTATGGACAACGCCGGCTCTTCAGCTTAGAAATGGAGATGATCACCACATCCCAGAGTCAGACACGACTGGGCTTAATGTCAGGGAAAAACCTTTACCTTTACCTTTACCTTCACCTTCACATGATATCTTCAGGCTGCTCTGAGGATTTCCTGTCTCAAACAGGTACTACACTGGGCCTCTCCAGTTGTCAAAACATCATTTAAAAAGTACTTTGGGTGGCAAACGAAGGCCTGAGTTTGAAAAATGATTGCATGTGTTACTTTTCCTCTGGAGAGACCAAACATATACACGCAACTTTAGATATTGTAAAGAAGTTGACAGTTGGTGCCTTGTCACTGAATTTTCATGACTTATGCCATCTCAACTCACCTTCTGGTTGTCCTAGCAGTTGAAATTCTATTGCTCCAACTAGATTGTGACCATAATGCCTCCAACCCACCTTACAAATAGCATAGCCCCTCCAGCATGGCCATTTCTGTTTTTAGAGAGCAGGGCAAGGATTAGGGGTTTGTCTGGCTAGTTTTCCACAACTGGATCTGCTACAAGGATAATATCTGCCTGGATCTGGATGCCCAGTGAATGCCTATTGAAATATGTTAAGCTATAGGAAAACAAATGAAAATGTCTTTGTTGATATTGTTCCTCCATAGCACCCAAATGGCTGTGTTGAGGCAGGCTGTGCTTCTTACATTGGGAGACATAATGAAAGAGATGCAGCACCCGAAACATGCAGGATTTTGAATATTGTGTTTTATATTACAGTTGCAATATAAAGGTAGATACATCTGATTGATTGGCTACACTTGGGGGAAAATTGGCACTCCTATTGAAATGGATGCTTTTTGGAGTTAGGCCGTAACCTGGAAGTATGACTTTGCATAGCCAAGGTGCTGCAAAAGCATGACACCAGGAGCTGTATGAGACTACCTGTAATGAAGATGGTAAGTTGCCATTAGCCCTCATTGTAGGAATACTGGCGGATAGTGACAAGTGTGCGGTAATGTCCACTGATGATGATGGGCAATGAAAAAAACTTTTGGATAAGACATTATATTGGTATTTGAAAACAATTATATCCTGGATTTGAGGTGAACCAGATTTTCTTAATTGCAAGCTGTGCTTGCAAATGAAGTTTCTTTTCCCTGCAAGGCAAAAACAGAAAGAATAAGCAAAGTTAATCCATCACAGTTTTCTGTCATCCTCTACCTTCTGCCTGGTGATTTCATCTTTGACTGGATCTACGTTGCCATATAATCCAGTTTCAGAATGCAGATTAACTGCACAGAATTGGATTTAATGAGTCCACACTGCCATATAATTCAGTTCAATGTAGTTAATCTGCATTCTGAAACTTGATTATATGGCAGTGTAGATCCAGCCTTTGACTTCCACTTGCCAACTACCACCAGTGTCCACCCACCAGTTCATTACATGCATTGACACCGATGCACACACCTTAACTACATTTGATGCTTCACTAACATGCATGAAAATAATCAAGGGGACATTCTGCTTTTCAGCTTCTCCTGATCAGTTTCAAAGTCCACCAGCATCTGTCCAGCAACATCCATTGGTTTCCACAAGGTCTGTTGCTTGACATCAACCATCTTCAGGTTCTGGACCTCCCATGGAAATTCTATCTGAACATGAGGAAGAACTGCCTGACTGTGAGAGCCGTTCAGCAGTGGAACTCTCTGCCCGGAGTGTGGTGGAGGCTCCTTCTTTGGAAGCTTTTAAACAGAGGCTGGATGGCCATCTGTCAGGGGTGATTTGAATGCAATATTCCTGCTTCTTGGCAGGGGGTTGGACTGGATGGCCCATGAGGTCTCTTCCAACTCTTTGATTCTATGATTCTATGTACTCTGGCTGCAAAATTTCCTCCTGCTCAGAAAGTCCAAAAACAGTGCCTTCTTGGCTTTCTTTTCACGGCCAGATTCATTTTGTGGAATCACTTTCTTATACCCACCAACTTGCTTCTTCTATTTGGCATCCACCAACTTTTGCATGCTTTCTTGGATCTGTCAGTCACAAAGAGACAACAGGAAAATGACAATACCATTGATGACAATATAGTTTCCCTAGAAAGGCCAAACATTTTCCCATCTATGTAAGTAATTTCAAATGTAGTTACATTACAAAAAAATAGATTGACAGCTGGTATACTGGGGTGTTGTGTGGTTTCCGGGCTGCATGGCAATGTTTTTAACAGCATTTTTGCTTGACATGTCACCTGCATTTGTGGCTGGCATCTTTAGAGGATCCTCTGAAGCTACAGGTGCAGGTTAAACGGCAGGCAAAAAAATGCTGCTACAACATGGCAATACAGCCTGGAAACCACACAATGCCCCAGTAATTCTGGCTGTGAAAGCCTTCAACAATACAGCTGGCATCCTTTTGGCAATTATGATGATGAATGCCATCACAACTTACCTTTTGATTGTTGAGGCTGTTGAAATTCTATTGTTCCAACATATATATTGACCAACATTTTCCCCAACCCATTCTATAAACACCGCAGACCCTTCATTATGGCCATTTCTGTGTTTTCAGAGAGCAGGGAGATGTGCAGGGATGTGTCCAGCTATTTTCCTAAAGCTGGATGTGCTACAAGGACATAGAATCATAGAGTTGGAAGAGACCACATGGGCAATTAAAGCAATCAATATCAGTATGTTACACCCCCCCCCCCAATAGAATCATAGAGTTGGAAGAGACCACATGGGCAATTAAAGCAATCAATATCAGTATGTTTTAATGCACAGCAATAACCACCATCCAGCATACATATAGATAGCTATACAGGAAAATATCTGAGTAGGTATACAAATAAGGACTTTACAGAGTTTACAGGTACATTACATGCCTCAAGAAAACATGGTGATACTTTTCATGCAAAGAGTCTGCAATGGTTCTTACTTCAGTATTAAAAAGCAGTTAAAACGTATACATCTACTGGTTCCCAAACAGCTAATGAGTCGTTATGTTAGCTATCAACAAAAGAAAGGTCAGCTCATTTGGGCTTTTCTGGGACTCCAGGTGATAATGGATGCCAGCCTAAGGCAACATGCAACCCATGCTATGTCCAAAGAAAATGGAATCAATGGGCCTCATTACATTAGAAAATGCTCAGTTTCTGATGCAATTTGAGAATAATTTCGAATGGATCCCATCACATGATGTTTGGCTCATTCCATCAAAAATCCATCTGCAAAATGTCATAGAAATTGAGTATTTGCACATGGCCTTCTAATGGTATTTGAAATACTACTGAGTTTACAGTTGCTGAAGCACTTTGTTGGTGTGTGATCAGGAAATCTGTATGCATTCTGGATGCCAGAAACACAACTTAATGGTGTACCATTAGAAAATATTGACCATTTCCGTTACCTTGGCAGCCACCTCTCCACAAAAATCAACACCAACACTGAAATACAACACCATATGAGCTCTACAAGTGCAGCATTCTTCAGAATGAAGTAGAGAGTGTTTGAGGATTAGGACAGTCACAGGGACACCAAGATATTTGTTTATAAAGCTACTGTCCTCCCAACCCTGTTATATGCCTGTGAAACGTGGACCGTCTACAGACATCACACTCAACTCCTGGAATGATTCCATGAGTGTTGTCTCAAAAATCCTGCAAATCTTTTGGGAAGACAAGCGGACAAATGTCACCATTCTGGAAGAAGCAAAGACCACCAGCACTGAAGCAATAATCCTCCGTTATCAATTCCGCTGGACTGGTCATGTTGTCTGAATGCCCAATCACTGTCTCTCAAAGCAGTTACTCTACTCCCAACTGGAGTACGGAAAACGGAAGGTTGGTGGACAGCAAAAGGGATGTAAAGATGGGATTCAAGCCAACCTTAAAAACTGTGGCATAGACACAGAGAACTGGGAAGCCCTGGCCCTTGAGCGCTTCAGCTGGAGGTCAGCTGTGAACAGCAGTGCTGTAGAATCTGAAGAGGCATGAATGGAGGGCAAAAGGGAGACATGTGTTCAGGAAGAAGGCGTGTCAGGCTAACACACAAAGCAAAGTAGAGGGGAAGTTGAGCCTTGGCAATTGAATGGGAGGAATTGTAACTTAACTTCATAGTGAATGTAATATTTATTTATTTATAGCATTTATATTCCACCCTCCCCACCCCAAAGGGGACTCAGGGTGGAGCACAACATACAAATGACAAACATTCAATGCCAGAACATAGACAGACTATGCACATACATAAATACTAAAATCATTTATCTTGATATTAAAATCCACCGTTTAAACCATCTCAATCATCCACTTTGGTTCTGGTTAGCATAATAAGATTTCCTATTGCTGCCTTACTGCACTGTCCCAAAGCCTTGACGATTGTAGCGAGATTTAATAGCTGAGCAGGAGCCCTTACATATTGCATGGAGAATTTATCCCCTTGAAGGTAACCCAGGAAAACTGCACACTTGGGATTCAGGCTCTCAGATCTGGCAAGCCTAGCTCAGAATGTTCTGAGGCAAATTTTGGTTCAGAAGGAACTTTAAAACCAGGGTTAAAATATGCTTGCAGTTGGCTCTCCACAGAAATTTGGAGGCAGGACTACTATGAAAGTGGGAAAAAATTGAATGCAAGCAAGTGTGGCGGGGTCTCCTTCTCTGATGGTTTTTGACAGAGACTGAATGCCAATCTGTCAGGGATACTTTGCTTGTGTTTTTCTGGCATGGCAAGGGGTTGTACTGGATGGCCTTTGTGATCTCTTCCAATTCTATAATTCTAGGTGCGTGTGTTCTTGAATGCTTTCCCCTGGGTGGCTACTCAGATGACAACAAGCATGAAGAATGCAGGCCTAGCTGCTGCCCCTCTGCAACTGCTGCCCTCCTCCGAAAGTCCAAAGCCATGCAGCCCGGTTTCACCGTTTCCTGTCCCAAAGTCGGAGGTGCACATTTATCCTGAACTTATCGCTGAGCCTGGAACCCCAGGTCTCGGTGGTGGCCAGGGAAGTTTTTGCACAATTAAAACTTGTGCGTCAGCTGCGCCCATATCTTGGGAAGTCTGACTTGGCCACGGGTCCACGCTCTGGTTACATCTCAGATAGATTACTGTAACACACTGTACGTGGGGTTGCCTCTGAAGACTGCCCAGAAGCTCCAGCTAATGCAATGATCCGCAGCCAGGCTGCTCACTAGACATGTGCAACCATGGTTCTAAATGTATTGTTGAAGGTTTTCATGGCCGGAATCACTGGGTTGTTGTAGGTTTTTTCGGGCTATATGGCCATGTTCTAGAAACCTACAACAACCCATGGTTCTAAATGGTTCTAAAGTACTTACAAAACTAAAGTTCTGGTGGTGAAAACTAGGGGGTGCTGGTGCTTTGCTTCTACAGTGTTGCTAAAGTTCTGGTGGTGAAACTTTCAGAACTCTAACACAACTTTCAAAATTTCATTATAAATGGCAGTTCCTAATAGGTTCTGTCATAAAAATCACCAATAATGAAATAATAATGAAATTTTGAAAGTTTTGTTAGAGTTCTGAAATTTTCACCACCAGAACTTTAGCAACACTGTAGAAGCAAAGCACCAGCACCCCTAGTTTTCACCACCAGAAGTTTAGTTTTGTACGTACTTTAGAACCATTTAGAACCATGGTTGCACATGCCTACTGCTCACCAGAGCGAGGTACAGGGTCACAGCATTTTGTGGGGCAAGGGTCAAGGGGATGAGGGTACAGGGGAAATTCATAAGGGTTATACATATATCAAAATCATAGGTAATAGGCATCACTGATACAGAGTTGTTTCATAATATCATATACACAACCCACAATCCATCCCGCACCCATCCCATTACAGTAAATAAAATATTCATTTTATTTCATAATAAAGAAACTAGAAGTCCCAAATTCCCGGCAGAGAAGCATGGAGGCAAGGGGTCAGCCCATGGTTTTGGCTGGCCAACAGAAGATCTGCTTTTTCTGAGCAGGAGCTGGAGCTGAAGGTGGAGCAGGGTCCCATGGCTCTGTCCTTGGGGAAACTGGAGCTCCCAACCGAGGATCGGGCCTCCCTGCCCGATCCTCCTCCTCCAAGGCTTCCCCTTGGGCAGCGGCGGCGGGTCCCCGATGGCGGGGGCCATCCAGAAGCAAGTTGCAGCAAGCGAAACGGAGCGGCTCGGCGAAGCCGGCTGAATTTGACAATCAGCTGTTTACCTGTTCGAATTTATTACTTAAAACAAAACAATTATTCCTCGGGTGTGTGAGTCCAAATTGAGAAGATGGCAGTTAGTCTTAGAATTTGATGTAGAAAAATATAAAATTTGAACGGGGCCGATCCGCCATGTTGTTGTTTTGGCGGATAAGGGGGCCCATTAGGAAAACCTCCGTATCCGCGGTTTTAACTAACGCAGATTTGGGGGCCCGGGGAGGCCGGGAAGGCATCCCCGGTGAGCTCATGGTTCCCCGGAGCTCAGAAAAAGGTTAATTTTATGTTTGGAAAGACTTCAGGCAGGGACAGACACAAAGTATCAAGCGGAAAACTTTTAAAGTTGCAAAGTTTAAGTACTTTATTAGGGGTTTGTTACAAAGAAGGGAGAGGGAAATTGAAGGAAGGTTTCATGCAATCCTAGGAGTTCTGAGTTGCTGGCTGGGACACATTTCATCAGTTGGACCCAACTGGACTCTCCGGAACTGCGGAACTCCCTGCTGCGGTTCAAATCAATTTGAAGGCGGGAGTTTCTGCTGCACGAGGGGACAAGAACATGCAAATGTGAGTAGATCAATAGGTAGCGCTCCATGCAGTCATGCCGGCCACATGATCTTGGAGGTGTCTACGGACAACGCCGTCTCTTTGGCTTAGAAATGGAGATGAGCACCACATCCCAGAGTCGGACACGACTGGACTGAATGTCAGGGGAAAACCTTTACTAGATTGAAAGGCAATAGATAAATGCAGTTTTATTTTGTGCCTTAATTTTAAAAAGGGATGTTAATTATCTAGAACTTGTTTCCCCAGATCATGTCCCCTTTAAGGCGGACTGATATCATCATGCTGAATGAATCATTTCCTAGAAGGTGGGAGTATTCATTTTTTATCAGGAAGTAACTCAGCCATGGCCGCTGCTTCTGTTGTTCAGGATCTCTGTGAGGAAGCGACTTGTTCACTCTGTCAGGATTATTTCAGGGATCCTGTAACTGTAACATGTGGACACAACTTCTGCAGAGGCTGCCTGACCCAGAGCTGGGAGAAGTCGGGCAACGCGGATGCCTCCTGCCCTTTCTGCTGGGGAGAAGTTCTGCAAAGGAATCTTAGCACAAATTGGCAGCTTGCCAACATTGTTGCAGCAGTAAAGAGTCTTAATCTAAACTACGAAGGAGGAAAGCAGGAGCCGCAGAAAAATGTCTATGAAGATTGTGAATCTCAGATCTGTCTGGTAGATGGCAAGGAACATCACGACCATAGGCAGGTCGCACTGAGGGCGGATGCTCCAGACTGCAAGGTAAAAAAAAAAAAGATTTTGTGTAATTGGATGTAGAACGGAATACTTATGGAAGTTCTCAGAAGAGGCAGAAATTCTGAAAAACAGACTAGAAATGACAATGACAGTATTCCCTCACTTATCGCTGGTGTTACATTCCAGGACCACCCGCAAAAAGTGAAAATCCACGATGTAGGGATGCGATATATGTATATCGCGTTCCGAGGGCGAGGCAGAAGCAAAGAGAGGTTTAAAAGCATCGCACACTTTTTTTGCTAGCTATTTCTGCTTTGCATTGCAATCTCTCTTGATTGGCGGTCTCTCTCCTGAGGGGGAGGGTGAACCCCTCTTCCACACTCCATCATTGCCAGGAGGTGGATTAGAATGCCGCTCTGGGCCATGGCAACCATTCATAAACTGGGAGGCAAAAACCCGGGGAAGAGCGAGTCCACAAAAAGCGAACCGCGAAGTTGCAAGAAGAGGTGTATAGACCATTGACTCTCTTGCTCACACCCACAAAGGTTCCTTTGTAATTGGTTGACATGATAGTACATTGCTATTTATTCACTTTTCCCCCAAGATTTAATAAATAACAAATATTGCCCGAGGTCTGAGAAAAGCGGTATATAAATAGAGTAAATAAATACATAAATAAATAATCTTCACTGATTTCATTCTTTTGGGGTTTCTATTACCCAGAAAACCAAGGCAGAAAATCCCACAATATCCGCTTTCAACTGTGTTATCATAGTCCACACTACCATATATTCCAGTTCAAAGCGGAAAATGTGGGATTTTATCTAGCTGTGTGGAAGGGGCCTCAGTGATAGTGATAACACATACATTTCCCTCTTTCCAGTGACAAACACTGACAAATGTGCTTCTACACCTCATGTTGTCTACTTAAATGGCACTCCTTAAAAAAAAACCCCAATGATTTATTATTTATTTACTTGCCATATTTGTATCCCACCCTTCTGATCCTGAAGGGGACTCAGAACGCCTCACATATATATAAATCGACGACAATCCGATGCCATACAAACATACATCAGCAAATAAGTCTATACATCAAAACCAACATCTAAAAACATAAAAACATTAAACTCGATTTTAAAATCACGTCATCCAATATCATAGTCCAAGGCCGTACCAGGTATCCTTGCACCATTCCGTATACACACTATTGCACTGAAAATTTTTATCCAAAAGCTTGGTTACACATCTACGTCTTCCGTTTTTTCCCTGAAGGTGAGGAGGGAGGGGGCCGATCTGATTTCACTAGGGAGGGAGTACCATAGCCAAGGGGCCACTACCGAGAAGGCCCTGTCTCTCATCCTCACCACCTGTGCCTGTGAAGGAGGCGGGATCAAGAGCAGGGCCTCCCCAGATGATCTTAGCAGTATTAACCATCTCAGAGGTTAAGATCGTCTGGGGAAGCCCTGCTATTGGTCCCACCTCTTTCGCAGGTGTGGTAGGTGAGGATGCGATTCAAATTACCATTGTGTAGGATTCAAATTACCAAAAATGAGTACTTGACTCAATTTTAGGAATGCTTGTTTTGAAAGTGGAAAGGACTGCTCAGGAAATTTGGGGGCCCTGTTGTTTTTAAAAAGGTTGGATGGTCAGCTGTCAGAGATGCTTTAGCTGTAAATTTCTTGTCCTGGCAGGGAGATGGCCTGTATGGCCCTTAAGAGAAGAGCAGCAACACAATGCAAAATACTGTATAATATAGAATTTACATGCCTTAAAATAGAACTCTAGGCAAGGTTAAAGGAACTTTTGAGAAGTCCTGCGTTAGCCTTTATAGGACACTCTTTAAGAGTTAAAGATTGTATTCAGTTTATTGCAAACAGGAGAAGAATAAAATGCTGAATGCAGAAGTAGGAACATCCTAAAATAAGAATTCAGGCTCCCTTCTACACTGCCATATAAAATTGAGATTATCCGCCTTGAACTGGATTTATGACAATGTAGACTCATATAATATATGCAAAGAAGATAATGTGGATTATCTAATTTGATAATCTGGATTATATGGTGGTGTAGAAGAGGACTCAGTCATGGCGGTGTTTTCTCCTAGGAGAGTATTGCATGAGGCTTGTAGCATTCATTTAGAGTTGCTTAACCATAAATTGAAGCCCAAAACCTAAACAGCAGCGATTGATCGCACCATCTGAAAATACTTTGGAAGCCCTTTCTGCAGCCTCAATTTAGGAATCCCCAATTTATTGAAAACGCCTCCTGTGAATGACTCGAATCTCCACCCCAAACTCCTTGCCATTTTACTTTCAGCTAGCAGCCCAAGAGGACCTTTCATTCCATTCACGTCATTAAAAAAAATCAAGTAACTGCACTGTTTCGTGGGTAATTCCAGGCCCTGAAAGGGATTTCCATTCTTGATTCAGCATTTTCTTATTGTTTGCAAGACTTCCGTTGTTAATTTTGCAATCCTTTGAGCTCATGCATGCCCATGAACCCCTAAGAAGCTGTGCCAATTTGTCATAGCCGAATGTACAAAATAAAAAAGACTTGTAATAGCAAAATGTAACTTTATTTTTATTAACTGAAAGCATTTCCTTCCTATTTACAAGGCTTCCTTTATTTGTTTGACAATAGTTCCAGATCATGCAAGATTTACCAATCAAATGTACACACACAGCCCTTGCAAAACACACAAAATAGGAAAAGGCTGGGAATTTCAAAATCAATTTTAGTGAATATTTCAGTGTTTGTAGAGACAATGCTTGTTAATTTGAAAAAATGTAGAGGCAATTACAATATCCAATTCTGAACTTGCACAGAGACCACAGGCTCTTCCAGACAGCATTAAAACATGAGTTTGAAACTGGGGCAAAAAATCCTGGCACTTCAGAAGAGGTCCACATACAGACCTATTGGTCCCGGGATTTCTGCCTCCATTGTCCAAACTTGATGTTTTGTTACAAGATTTAGAGGCTCCAAAGATGGCAGCCGCAGGAATTCTCCCAGAAACGTCAGCATCTTTTTTAAAAAGCCTCAAGATGCGAATATGTGGATATGTGGAGAATCGCTGCAGCAAATCACTGCAAAAGTTCCGTTCTTTGTCCTGGCCAGAGAAACTGTGCGCTCCAGGTGTTTAATGAAGCATCATCTGCCACACAAAAAAAGCTTTCGGGGTAGCACCTCTTCTGCCCAAGTCAGCACTGCACAATCAAACACACACTTTCATGCCAGGAACAGAAATTTGTCATTATTGACACTTTGTAGAGCCTGGCTACCTGACCATCTGTCCAGACAGATTTGGTTGGCATCAAACAACAGGGTGCTGTTCCTGGGTTATACATGGCTGTTCCTGATTGCTCTTCTTATGAAAAGATGTACAGCATTGATTCGGAGGCCACAGCTTTGTCCTGGCAAGAGAAAATGTGCTTTCCAGATGTTTCATGAAGTATCTGCCATACAAACAAAGTTCTTCCCTTCTATTCAAGTGTCACCTTCTTTTTAGGAACCAACCAATCAGGAACAAACATCTAAAACCCAGGGACAAACCTAGATTTAAAAATCCTGTGATTTCCAATTGCAGGGACACAAAGACATATTTGGCTCAAAACCGTGATATTCCCGCAACTGGAAATCTCACATTTTTTGCCTTTTGTAGCAATTGCTTCCACATATTCAGGGAATGGCATCTAGACACTCTCCTTTTTGCTGTGGAAGCTCTTGGGATAATGGTACTGTCTGGATGGATCCAAAGTCTCAGTCTGGCAAGATCCCGAACTCTCAGAAAGGTGAACAATAGAAGGCAGTGGGCAAATAGAGTTCTCTTACCTTGACAAAAAAAAAAAAAAAAGCCCTCTAAAGAAATTTTGCCAAGAAAATCCCAGGATAGTGTTGCCTTAAATCAGAGACAATCTATCTATCTATCTATCTATCTATCTATCTATCTATCTATCTATCTATCTATCTATCTAGTTATTGCAATCAGCAACACAGCAGTAGTGCAACAAGGCCGAGGTTACCTTCTTTATTCTATTAGCCTCCACTTTATAGAATTATAAGATTATATCCATCTGGAGGGCACTAGTTGGAGAAGGCTGAAATAATATCTCTCCCTCTTTTGTATAACAGGAAAGCCTTGCATTTCCTATATAAATGAGGTTTGAAAATCTTTCTATTACACTTCTTATGTACTACACTTGATTCTAATAGAGCTCCTTCTATAGCCGCTCCATGTGGTTCATCACAAACATCATTGTCAACAAATTTTCTTCTTTAAAAACTTATCCAATTTAGTAGTAATTAATGCAACTCAATCAACAAATTGTGCTAAATTTTATTTATTTATTTTGTATCAAAAGCATTGCATAAATTAGTATAAAACTGATAAAATAGAAGGAGCGCAGGCGGCTAAATATCTTTTGACCAAAAACGGGCAACAGCAATGACATTGTCTGTAACCTCCAACAATTCTTCCTCTGGAAATGAGGCAGGGCACAGTGGGCAATCATACAGATGTGGAGTTGTCTGTTCTGCTCCACAGTCACACAAGGTGTGGGATTATTTTAGGTAGTGCCATTTTGCCAGGTTGTCTTTTGATCTTCCCATTCTGCTTCTGAGTCTGTTCAGGGACTTCCAAGTTGCTCATTCTTGGTTTGCCCCTGGAGGAAGACCCTCATGGGGGGCCATTCAATTGGGATTTCCTGGTTTAGCTGCCCAGAGGAATACCCTTGCTGTTGCTGGGGGGACGCCAAGAGGAGTGGTAGTTCTCATAAAGCTTTTCCTTGATTTCAGTCTACTGGGAGGAGGCTGGTAGCCATGTAGTGGGTGGCTTTCACAGTGTTCAACCTTATTTCTCTCACATTATAAATTATAAAAGTTATAACAGTACTTATAGTTGAACAGCATCAATACTCCATGTCTGTAGTGATTAATCCTCTCGGGAAATTTTTCACCCAAGGTTGGAAGGCCATCCAGGGGTGCTTTGACTGTATATTTCTGTCTGGTTGAAGGGGGTTGGACTAGATGCCCTTTGGGGCTCTCTTTGAACTCCAGTAATGTATAGACTGCCTGGGAGTCCAGTGGAGTCTCCTTTTCTGGTGGTTTTTGAACTGAGGCTGGATGGCAGTCTGTTGGGAGGGCTTTGACTGTTCCTGCCTGGTTGGGTTGGATGCCCTTCTAATGTATAAAGTAGAGATAGAAAAAGAAAGACAAATCTGTGGAAAACGTTATATAAAATGCAGATGAATCAGGAACAAGACAACCTCATTTCACAAGAAAATCGACTCTTATAATATAAACCTTTGATGGATTAAAGACAAACACACTGGGGGGGGGGGGGCTTCCAGACAGCACCAAATTGCGGGTTTTAATCAGGGGCAAAAATTTCCTGGGACTTCAGAAGAGACCTGTTGGTTCTGGGATTTCTGCTTCTGTCATCCATACTTGCTGCTTCATTTCAGGATTTAGAGGCTTCCAAGATGGCTGCCACAGGACTTCCCCCGAAAATGTTGGTGAGTTTTTTTTAAAAAAAAATTAAGATACGAATGTGTGAAGATGCGAATCATTGTTTAAGTTCTGTTCCTACGTTATATAAGCTGCAGGGCCACCTGTGTAGACAGGGTGTTGTTCCTGGGTTATACATATCTGTTCCTGATTGTTCTTATTGTGAAAATATGTACAATGTTGACTAAGGGCCACAACTTTGTCCAGGCCAGAGCAAATGTGCTCTCCACACATTTCATTAAATTTCTGGCACACAAACAAAGTTTTCACATTCTACTCAACTGTCACCTTCTTTTTAGGAACCATCCAGTCAGAAACAAACATCTAAAATCCAGGAACAAACCTAGATTTTAAAAATCCCATGATTTCCGAGTGCAGAGACCTATAGACATTTGAAGATGTGGATTTTTTGCTCAGAAACGGGATATTCCCACACCTGAAAATCTCGTGTTTTTTGCTGTTTGTAGCTATTGTTTCCACATTTACGGGGAACAATATCAGGCCACCTGCCTGTTTGCTGTGGAAGCTCCTGGGATAAAGGTACGGTCTGAACAGGGTATATAGGCCCCTTTCAGACAGCTGAATAAATCCCACCTTATTTGCTTTAAACTGGGATGTATGGCAGTGTGGACTCAGATATTCCAGTTCAATGCAGATATTGTGGATTATTCTGCCTTGATATTCTGGGTTATATGGCTGTCTGGAAAGACCCATAGTGAAAATTAGAGAGGGTTTCTATGGCTGCATGGTATAATCATTTGAGTGCTGGAGCACAACTCTGGAGACCAAGGTTTGAATCCCTGCTCAACCATGCAAACCAACTTGGTGGCTTTAAATAGGCCACAATTTTCAGCCTCAGAAAGTGACAAAAAATCATCCCCTCTGAAAACATTTTGCCAAGAAAAGCCCATAATTTTATAATGAGGTAAAACAATGCAAAAGATATTCACCAGATGTTACTAGTCAGCTGTTTATTTGATAGATAATATCTGTTTTCTTTTCTACTTGACCATCAGATCCCTTTCTACTTTGTCACCCCGGCAACCCAGTTCTAATATGAGACTCATTTACTTCCCCTTTCTTCTGTTTACTGCAAACCAGGGAGATGCAGAGATGGAAAAAATCTGGTTTCTGAAGGACCATAAGAAGCATCTCTTGGCCCAGTTGGAAGAGAAGGAATATCAGATTAGAAGGAAGACAAATGACGAGGAACTTCCTTCTCGAGAAAATCTCATCCTGAAGATGCAAGAGAAACTCCTGCAGGTAAGACTGGCCAAAACAAATGTAGCAGTTTGCCAATGGAAGGAGATACAAAAATTTTGTATATGGGTGGAGAATCCTTGCTGTATCTAAAATTGCTTGGCACCAGAAGTGTTTTAGGCTTTTAAATTTTTTGTAATATTTGTATGATATGGGAACCAAATGCAAACATTGAATTAATCTTCATTGCATATACAACTTGCATGCCTAAGCAAATTGTTTTCTTCAATGTGGTTCCACCTCAACAGCTCCTACTGGTCAGGAATTATGGAAACACATGAAAGACTATTCTTTTGGATGAGGGCTTAAGCCTTATGGTCACTTTCTGAAAGCTTGGTATTTAGTGGATTTATTATAGGAGCTGGCTGGAAACATTGGTGGTTCTAAAGTCGTTTACTTCCCTTTTCTTCTGTTTATTGCAAAACCAGGAAGATGCAGAGATGGAAAAAATCACACAAAATTGCTGGTTTCTGAAAGACAAGAAGAAGCATCTCTGGACCCAGATGGAAGAGATGGAACATCAGACTGAAAAGAAGAGAAATGACCAGGAACTTTCCTCTTTAGAAAATCTTATCCTGAAGATGCAAGATGAACTCCTGCAGGTAAGACTGGAATAACCAAACCTAGCCACTTGCCAATGGAAAGCGATACAAATGTTTTGTGTGTAGGATGAAAATCCTTGTCCTATCGGAAATGCTTGGGGCCAGAAGTATTTTGGGTTTTTAATTTTTTTTGTAATATTTGTATTTGCATATATGTAAATAATGAGATATCTTGGAGATGGGAATCAAGTGCAAATACAACATTCATCTATGTTTCAGATACACTATGCACGTTGCCTAAACATATTTTTATACACAATGTTTTGTTTTAAATAATTTTGTGCATGAAACAAAGTTTTTCTTCACGGAACTATTAGAAAGCAGCAGTATCACTGTCTCAGTCACCTGTGTGAACAATTACAGTTTTTGAAATATTTCAGATTTTAGATTTTCAGATAAGAGATGCTCAATCTGTATCAGTCACAGTGCAGTGGCTTTAAAGGTTATAAGCAACAACTTGTAACAGGGTCCCCAAACTAAGGCCTGCAAGCCAGATGCAGCCCTCCAAGGGCATTTACCCAGCTGCTGCACTAGACTTTAGACTTAGGGTTGCCCTAAGTCTGAAATGACTTGCGGACACACAGTAACTACAACAAACCTATTTAACTTGAATATCTCATCATTCAAAAGCAGGCCCACACTTCCCATTAAAATACTGTTAAGTTTATGTGGGTTAAAATCGCTCTTCATTTTCAATACTGCATTGTTCTTTCAATTTTTTTGCACTACAAATAAGATATGTGCAGTGTGCAGAGGGATTCATTCATGTTTTTTCCAAACTATTTTCTAGCACTCCAACCATCTGAGGGGTTGTGAACTGGCCCTCTGTTTAAAAAGTTTCAAGACCACTGCCTTGTACTTTGCAATGTCAGGTGAACTCTAGTTTTGAAAACCCTGCTTCCGTCCTAACAAAAGCATTATATAGAAGTGTACAAAACATGCAATGTAAGCAGTTAAGCACAAAGATTAAGACAGTTATACTCACCAAAAAAGCATGCATTGATTCCACACTCTCCGTGCCACGCTTGTTCTTCCCCCACCTTTTTGTCCCATTCTGGTGCTCTGGTTGTTATTGGCAGAAGCTTTGAAACATGGCTTAGAATATTTTGTACATGTTCGACTTAATACAAACCCCAGGAAACTCTTACTCCTACTTCCTTCTTTATTGCACTTTGACATTTGCTAATTTTCAGTTCAGAAGTGCCTCTCGGAAGGACAGAGAGCCTTTTTGTTAGGAAAAGAATGGATTAGGTCAGCAATAATGTTGCTCTTCTTCTTTTCTTTCCTTTAGGCTGCAAAGAGCCTTTCGCAGAGGTAAGTTGATCCTAGGCATTAGTGCGTCCTACTCCTGGAAGAGGCCAAATATAGCAGGTACACACCATGTCTTCTGACACTCTCAAGGGAGACCGAGGAGGGCATAGATAAACATAGTACCTTGCTTTCTGAACTTATGTCACTCCTGTCCTGAAACTAGTGCCACTGGCACAGTTGAGACTCCTTTCCCTGTGCCGCAAACGGCTGAGGACTTTTCCCTGACTACGCTTGCTGAATTTATTTAATCACCAACATTTATCCCCAAAGTAACACTCCTTCTGTATCTTAAAAAATAATTGTATGGTTCTCCCCTCCAATTGATATGTTATTGTGATGTGGTATTGCAGTAGCCACTTTGGCAATGGGATCAACAGAGGCACATGGACTTTGGTGAGCTGGTATTGCTTGTTGCCAGAGCATGGTCTTCCCCAAGGATATTTCTAATGGATGCCTGGTTGTTGCCTGGTGTTTTATTTATTTACT